>WOAB01000069.1:0-600661 GCA_027886185.1 Rheum nobile
CATAATTCCCAATATAACCTTACAAAATTACGGGGTATCACACATGCAGCCGATGTATATACATTGAAGTTATTCTATGAAGTTCAAGAGGAGATATATGCTGCATGTTTTTCATGCCGATTTATAAGTAAAGATGCCGAATGTGATGGTAAAGTATACACTATTGGAGATCCTAATGGTATGAATTTCAAGGTTAGATTTTTTGTACCAGATGAAGTTTCTACATGTACTTGTAAGTTGTTTGAAAGGATCGGGATTCCATGTCATCATATGGCTCTGGTGTTTAAAGATAGTTGTCTTGAACAGTTCCCAAGCAATGTTGTTCTAAACCGGTGGACAAAAAATGCAATCCTCAAACCTTCAATTGGTGTTAGTGGTGTTATATGTGCTGGTATGGTGGAAAGCAAGTTTGTCATTAATGATATTTGGTCGGAGGTCCATTGCTGTATTGATTTGATTGGTGATGATTGTGCTAAGCTGAAAGAACTTCTATGTCTGATAAAGGAGCACAGATCTTGCTTGAGTAAGTGCTTGAGAAGAGATGTATCTGCTGCAGAAAGTAACGCTTCATCCAGCAAGTGTAAATCGAGCAAAGAAAAAGCTTTTGAGTCTTTTGTGGGTACAAGTGTGCCTACCAATATATCTGTCTTGCCTCCACAAATAAGGGCAGTGGTCATCGTATCAAGCCGAGTAGAGAGGTTGCTATATCAAAATCAAAAAAGGCGACGAGGAAGTGTGGTGTATGCAAGAAATATGTTGATCATAATAGCCGAACGTGTCCAGAGAAGTAATTTTAAGAGTTGAAACAAAAAAACCTATAATTGTTGAACAGTTTACCGTTATTCTTGAACATTCTGTTATTTTTGTTGAACAGTTTTGTCTTTACCCTTGACCATTCTGTTATCATAGTTGAACAATATATTTTTCTGTGACACATTGTGATTACATACATATTAATATTGCTTGCTAGTTTGAGCATTATGTCCGGTCGGACGTGTCAAGATTTTAGTAGTCGAAACAAAGAAACTAAATAGTTTGAACAGTTTACTATTATTCTTGAACATTCTGTTATTATTATTGAACAGTTTTGTCTTCATGCTTGATCATTCTGTTATTATAGTTGAACAATATGTTTTCCTGTTGACACATTGTGATTACACACATTAATATTGTTTGCTAGTTCAAGCATTATGTTTGGTTGGACGTGTGGAGGAGTTACATGATTGAACAAAATATTGTCAAATTTGAACAAATGCATATTGAAGTTTAACTAATTTCAACGTTGAACAATATTTGATTATTTTTGAACAATAGTAATAATCGTTTGAACAATTATGCTTTAATGTAAATTGTTGATCGATGGTTACAGAAGATGAACCTGTCCAGCAAAGTACCCAAAAGTTATACATGTTCAATAGACTAAATTGTTTAACAAACTTGTTCATCCATGACATAGGACCTAGTAAAACAAACTACCAGTGGTACACAATTAGACTTACTAAACATAGGACCTAGTAAAACAAACTACCAGTGGTACACAATTAGACTGTCACTAAACATCAAGGAACTGGAGTTTTCAATGCTTCTCCCATTACAGTTGCTCGGATCCCATTCAGTTCTGATCCAAGGATGGTTGCTAGGTATTTTGTTCGCAACGGTAACATGTTCTTCCTGCTTTCTTTCTTGAATCCACATTCCCACCCGCTGGAACCTTCACCGTTGTAAGCCTCCATATGGCGCATCAGATAGACACCGCAATCAAGCTTGTTCTTGCTATCACGCCATTTCATTTTCAAAAGTTCTAATGGCATTTCATCAATTGACTTTGCTACAGCTTCACTTCCCTTCAACCTCAAGTAGTCTGCATATACTTTCCTCTGCAATCCATTTTATCAAGTATAAAAAATGAACAAACCAGTTGAGGAGTTTGAACATAAGATCAATGAAATTGAACTATTAGATACACATATTTAGTTGAACAATATTAAATTTGAAGAACAAAGCAATCAACTTGGACATTATACTTTTATTTTTTGAACAATATAAACTTTGAAGAACAAAGCAATCAACTTGGACATTATACTTTTATTAGTTGAACAATATGCGTTGCTTACCATTCTTTCTGGCACCTCTCCATACTTGTCATCTACTTCATCCCCTATCGAGGAATTATCAATGATTTCAAGGTGCATTCTCTTTAGATTGAAACATAAGGCGTAGTAGTGACCGCTTGCACATATTGGGAAGAATACCTATATTACAAACAACCTTGTCAACAACCTTGTCAACAACCTTGTGCTTGCTGTTGTTGACTTAATTTTTGTTTCTTACTGTCTTCAGGGTCATCTTCTTTCGCAACTTGTTTTCTCTTCTTCTTTTCAACATATGCCGCAAGTGTGTCTGTGTCTGCATATAATATAAAACAAAATAATTAGTTTTTATGTTACACACTGTTTTGAAGTTTTAACAAATTAAACAGAGTAGACATATGCTTTCTGAACAAATATGGTTTCTGAATAAATAAACATTATATTTTATCAAAAGAAATATAATGTTTGAACAAACTAACATCAAATTTGAACAAATAAATATATTATTTGAACAAGAAATTTGAACAAACAAATGTAACATATTAGTGACACAACAGTTCAAACTCCAAAAATAATTCATATCTTACATTGTGTTTGTTCAAATATATTTCTTATCTTCTTATGCAGCGCCAGAGGCGCTGCATAAGAAGACAGGAAAATATAAAAAGATGAAATAGGATCAAAGTATTTCCTTAATTCGTTACCATGTTTGGTTGAGGTTGTGTGAGTCCTCTTCTGTTGAATGCCCTTGTTATTCTTTTGTTTGCTTCTAATCTCTATTTGAGAGGTATAATCCTCTCCCACTATCATGGTTGCATCTCTAAACTCTATAATCTTTTGTAGGTCATTCACGATTGAAAGACGTTTTTCATGTTGATCTAGATTTGGAAGAAATCATTTTAATATTTTGTCCCATAACAAGTAATCTTCAAGTATACATAAAAAAACTGAACAACCAACACATGTCATTGACAATTTGTACTATCTACTGACAAGAACAGAATCACAATATTCTTGAACAAATAGAACATGAATTTGAACATTTTCTTGAAAACTGAAAGTTGGTAACTATTTGATAAAAGTATGAACTATAACACATTATCCTTGAACAACTATCACATATATTTGAACATTTTCTGGAAAATTAAAAGTTGGTGTTATGTGATAAGAACGGGAACATTATCAAATTCTTCTTGAACAAATAGCACATATTTTTGAACAAAATATTGTTTTCCCTATCTAATGAAAACTCGAATTTTACCTTTCAGTACTCTTCTTGCTACTGTCTTTGACCGGACCATTTTCGGTTCCTGATGTGGAAAGATAACATGAAGCAACAGTTAGTATTAAATACAACATATGTTAACTGCTGTTTTTAGTTTTAGCAACGAAAATCAAAGTTTTAAGCATCGATCGTAGTTGAAAGTCGGTTAGGTTAAGATAAACATGCAGATTTTAACAACGAAAATACGCAGATTTTTAGGTTAAAACTCATTACCTTTGGTATGGATTAGAATATGCTTCAAATAGAAGAACCTTTTGTCTTCGTTTCGAGTAAAAACGAAGAGAAAGAGAGAGCGTGAGTTGCAGAGAGAGGGAGCGACTGAGTTGCAGAGAGAGAGAGAGAGAGAGAGAGAGAGAGAGAGAGAGAGAGAGAGAGAGAGAGAGAGAGAGAGAGAGAGAGAGAGAGAGAGAGAGAGAGAGAGAGAGAGAGAGCGAGTTGTAGAGTGATGGAGGGAGGAGAGAGAGAGAGAGAGAGAGAGAGAGAGAGAGAGCGAGTTGTAGAGCGATGGAGGGAGGAGAGAGAGAGAGAGAGAGAGAGAGAGAGAGAGAGAGAGAGAGAGAGAGAGAGAGAGAGAGAGAGAGAGAGTGAGTGAGAGCGCGCGGGCGGGCGAGGCAGAGAGAGTACGAACGAAGCGTGCTGGAGATGGTTCGATTTTTTGTTTTTTTGTTGAATTTAAAAGCTTGACGGTGTTACTAACGGCGTTAAATGTATTATTTCATCCCTATCAGACGCGCGCCTCCCTAGCCATTGATTGCTTTGATCCGACGTTCCCCAACGCTCCTCATTTTTCACCGGAAGGCTCCGTTTCACCAGAGCCTGGCTGACATTTTTCCATAATAAATCCCTTAAATTTTTATTTTGAATAAAGAAATTCATCAATTTTTAAATTTGAATAAGCAATTTTATCTGGAAGTGCAAATGATGATTGTTATAAATTTATAAACTTTTCATATACCATGACGATGATATTCAATCAAAATAGACATTTCATCTGTAACCCTCAATATATTAATCTTTCACCATTGTCTAAT
Organism: Rheum nobile; assembly: GCA_027886185.1. Lineage (NCBI taxonomy): Eukaryota > Viridiplantae > Streptophyta > Magnoliopsida > Caryophyllales > Polygonaceae > Rheum > Rheum nobile. Next base: position 4,407 of record WOAB01000069.1, read on the forward strand.
ACGTATTTTGATGTTACGTTATAATATATGAAGGATGGCATCCACATTACACGACAAACCCACAACCCACTCATGTTATAAAAAGCTGTGAAAAACACATATTACTAGCGTTGTTGTTGTTGTTGTCCAGTACATGCTTTCAAGTGCTAATTGCGAAACTTTTTCTAAAGAGGGTTGGTTACTTTTTTTTTTTATTAGGTAAAAATTAGACTGAAAAACCATATAAAGCCGATTTCTCAGTTTAGGGCATCCTTTCGGATGAGAATTATAAATTCTAGGTGAGTTCGAATATCTTCCAAGGACATCAGCTGGACCTCCTTAGCGATGAAGTCGGCCACCACGTTGATTTTTCGGAAAACATAAAAAATCTGCACTGAAGAGAAAAGTTGTAAAATACACAGGATATCAGAAATAAGCATTTCAATATCTCATGGACAGTGCCAGATTTGATTCAAAATGTTCACAATGGTTAGGTTGTCACATTCAAGATGAATGTCGGTAATGCCTAATTCATAGGCCTTTACCAAGGCATTTCTTACTGCTAGCGTTTCTGTTTTTAAAGGGGTTGAGGTACCACACTTTTCCCCAAAGAGAAAAATTGGTTTGCCTGTGTTGTTCCTGAGGATGTAGCCAAAGCTAGATTCACCATTAGTTTTTGTGGATCCATCTGTATTAATTTTAATAATATTTTTTGGTAGTTTTTTCCATTTCTTTATTGATCGTCTGACATTATGCATTCTATTTGTTTTGGGTCTCTCTTCTGCTAAGCAGTCAGGGTTCCATCTTTTCGTCTTGTTCCAGTTCTCAATTTGAGTTTTAATATAAATTGGTACATCCTTAATGGAGTCTGCATCATCATTTGTTCTCCCAAAACTTTATTGGTTTCTATGAAACTAGATTCCCCACCAAGAAACCATTAATTCTACGAACTATGATGGATCAGTTTTTTGTCGAATCTCATCAATGATTTCATAGATTTTTTTACTTCCTAAATTTAGAGAGCTAATATCACCATACGTATGATAGTTCATATTTTCTAAAGTTTTCAAGGTATGTTTACATTTGAATAGTAAATGATTCAAGTCTTCTAATTGAACATCGCATCGTATACAATCCTAGGGGATTGCTACACCTTTTTCTGCTAATCTTGCTTTTGTTGGTAATCCATTCTTTATTATTTTCCACACAAAATTTTTGACTTTGGGGTATGTGTCCATTTTCCAGATCCATGATGAATCATAAGCAGTATACCTCTTGTTTCTGTTAATCAATTTCATAGCAGAGTTCGTAGAGAACCAACAATTTTTACTAGTTTCCCAGTACATTCTATCATGAATATCATTACAAGAAATTGGGATGGATGTTATTTTTTCCACTAAGTCATGAGGTAATATTTTTTCTATTAGGTCCTTATTCCAGGTTTTGTTTGGAAGCATAAAGTTTGCTACCCGTGCATCCTTATTTAGGATTGTTTGTGTGTTTATGACATCACTTAGAGGGGTCTATAAGACTCAGTTATCCAACCAGAATTTGATTGTTCTGCCATTACCAACTTGCCAAATTAGTCCAGACTTAAATTCCTTAATGAGTTCAGTCATTTTGGACCATTGCCAAGAGCAATTTCTTTTTTTCTCATAATGAAACAGGTGGGTTGTTTTCAAATATTTTTCAGTGATGACTCTAACCCAATAGTTATTCGGTTCTGCTAATATTTTCTATAGTAATTTGAATTGTAGGGCTTTATTAATGTCCTTTGATTTTCTCAATCTAAGACCTCCTTATTGTGTTGGTTTACATATTTTATCCCAGCCTATCAGAGGTTTATAGGAGCTGTCTTTGTTCCAAAAGAAAGATCTATTTAACTTATCAAGTTCATTGTGTGTGTGTGTAGGTAACATAAAGTTTTGCATAAGATAGTTTGGTCTTGCTGATAGATTAGTTTTTATAAGTGTTGTTCTTCCTGCTTGGGAGAGAGAATTTGCTTTCCATTTAGATAGTTGTTGTTGGCTGCTAATTAAAAGATCACCAAAGGTATTTGAGTTGACCCTGCCATTAATGATAGGGCAACCGAGGTATTTCTCAAGAGATATCATGTTTGTGATTGTGAGGATACCTTGTATTGCTAGTTTCTTTTGATTGGTAACTTTTTGTGTGACTTGAAAGGCCGATTTATGAAAATTCATTTTTTGTCCTGATATTTTGCAATAGTCATCAATAATGTCCTTGATTTCTTTGCAATGTTCTTGTTTAGCTTTTGAGAAGATCACAATATCATCCGCAAAAGCCAGGAATGGAATTCTTGATCCTTGTTGAGTAATTTGGAATCCTAGAGGATAACGTGGTCGTTCTGAGGCAATTTGTAGTTTTCTAGCAAGAATTTTTTATCCTAAAATGAATAGGAAAGGAGAAAGGGGGTCACCCTGACATAGTCCTCTTGTTGGTTTAAATGTTTATGTGGGTCCGTTGTTTACAAGTACCGAAAAAGATACCGTTGTAATGCATTCTCTTATCCAGTTGATAAATTTTTCATGGAATCCAAACTTTTCCATAGTTTTAATGATGAAATTCCATTCAATTTTGTCATAAGCTTTTTCCATATCTAATTTTAGCGCAATGAAGCCTTCAGTTCCTTTTTTCGATTTGAAAGAATGAAAGATTTCATGGGCAATCAAGATATTATCTTGAATTGCTCTGTTAGCAACAAACGCACCCTGAAGGGGGTGAATTATTTTCTCCATAGTTCATTTAAGTCTTGTTGTTATGATCTTCGAGATTATTTTATAAATTGTGGAACATAGACTTATGGGTCTATAGTGATTTGTAGAGTTTGGATTGTCATATTTTGGGATCAAGGAGATGAATGTATGATTTATTTGTTTGAGCAATTTCTCAGAAAGGAAAAAGCTTTTAACTACTTGAATAACAGAGGGACCTACGATATCCCAATATTTTTGATAAAATTATGTTGTCATACCATCAGGCCCTGGAGATTTGTCTGAGCCAATGTTAAAGACAACTTTCTTAATTTCTTCATTGGATACGTTTCTTATTAATTCTAGATTGTCCTCTGTAGAGATTTCAGACTGAATAAGTTCAAGGTTTTCCTAAAATAGTCTCTGGTTCATATTTTCTCTTCTGAATCTTTTAATGAAATCATTTCTGATTTCATTTCTAATGTTTTCTTCTCCAATAATACTTGTTCCTTCTTGTGTTTTAATTTCTTTTATGATTTTTCTATTTCTTCTTCCACTTGCTATTTTATGAAAATAGCTAGTATTCGTATCGTTTAATTTAATGTGTTTGACTTTTGCTCTTTGGTTCCAGTAGATTTTTTGGAAACATAGAAGTTTTTCTTTTTTTTTCTATGGTTCTAATTTGTTTTTTAATGAGCTCATTTGTAGGATTAGTACAGATCTCAGTTTGGATTTCAGAGAGTTGTTTTTCTATTGTTTGTAATTGAGTGAATATGTTGCCAAAAGTGCTTTTGTTCCAGATCTTTGCATGTTTCTTAAGTAATTTTGTTTTGGATACAAGATTATACAATCTCGATCCATGGTAGTTGGTTCTCCAGGCTTGTTTAACAACATTTCTAAAGTCCTTTCTAGTCATCCAAATTTTCTCAAATTTGAACGGTTGATTTTTAAAGGGTATTGCTGAGTCGAGCTCAATAGAGATGGGACAATGGTCTGAGTTGGTAAAAGCAAAATGTTTGGTACAGATATCAGTATACCATTGAAGGATCTGGTGATGAATGAGTACCCTATCTAGTTTTTCATATATGTTATCTATTTCTGTAGTTTTTTTTCGCCAGGTATAGATATTACCTTGGATTGGAGTATCCAATAGTTCACATTCATTCTTAAAATTAAATGTCGTAATCTTGCAAATTTTGTCAGAGGTGGTATTAGACCACCTAGTTTTTCAGAAGGGTCTTGAATTTCATTCAGATCTCCCATTACAATGCATGAAAGAGAACTATTTTTAATAAATGAGATGAGTCCATCCCAGAATACAGGCTTTGTAGATTCATTGGGTGGATCATAAGTTAGGATTAACATAAGTTTTTTGTTCGTGAGCTGATTTGTGTATTTGATAGTGATAAACCTTGTTTCAATGTGGTCAATTTCAAGGATTTCATTTGTAAGTTGGTAGGTTTTCCACATAACACAAATACCACCTGAGAAGCCCGTAGTTGGGACACAGTAGAATTGGTCAAAACCCGCTGTTCCCCACACCTTTTCGCTTGGTTCTTTGTTTGTTCTTGTCTCAAAGAGTGCAATTAATTGAATTCGTTCAATTTTACAGAAGGATTCAACATCCATTCAGAAGGTTTTCTTCTCGATTCCACGGCAATTCCATGTTGTGATCTTCATAAAAAACCAATTGAAAGATTGCCCCATATCCAAAGACAGTTAGGGGTCTTGTTCCGTTGTTCATATTCATGATAATTTTTTCGAGTGTAATCCTTCAAATAGTCATAAGGAGCCTCCCAGAGTTCCTTATGTTGATAGATCTCAGAGGAAGTTCATTTCTGCATACCATGACTTTGCATCCGATGTTCTACAACTCTTTGATTTTCAATTTTAATTTTCCCACACAATAGATGTATTATTATTGTTTTGAGGAAGTAAGTGCATAAGCTTATCATTTCATTTCTGATATTGCTATCAACTTTCCATACAGATAAAGCTTTGTTAGCATTTGGATGGAGTAAATACATGTATCTGTCATTTCATATTTGACATTGTTATCACACTGGTTAAGGTACCATAAGATATCCTTATTTTTTGGATTGTAAGGATTCAAGATACAACGTGTAAATCTTTTCCATTCATACAATTGTTCGCATGTAATCATATACACAAGGAGTTGTTCAAACGTGTTTTTGGTTTCAGACGATGACTCTGGTGGGTCAATCAACAAAGAAGTAAACACGGTACACAAAGTATTCTGGTTCAGGTCTTCCATTTTTTCTTCCATGGTGCTCAATCCAGTTTTTTGAGTCTGTTTCTGATTGTTGGGGATCTGCAAATTCACCATCTCAGAGTTGGCTAGCAGGCAGAGTAAACCACTAGCATTCATGAAATAGTAGTCTAAAGTAGAGAGAATACTGCAGAGCAACCTCAAACAAGGTTTGGAATAGTCTTTAAAACTGAGAAGCAAAAGCCCAGTCTCATATAACAAATAAAACAGCAATCTATAGTTGTTCACTGATACATAGCTCAAATTTAAATGTGCCATGGAGATGAAAATCCACAAATAATTGTTCATGGAGTAATAGTTTGTACTATTGTTTGCTTTTCTCAAGCGGGATTGTTCTGTGGATTTGTGGGGGTCACCCATTCCAGAACCTTTGTTTTGTGTTCTGGTACACACATATTTTCCTTTAAGAGACAGTGTTTCCAAGTGAAGAGATTGCAAAGGCTCTACACATATTCCTTTTGGTTTCAGATAATCAGAATCATCATGCAGGTAATCAGGAAAGCTCTTCAGCTTGCAGATCAATGGATTATGAGTCCAGCAATAGCAAAGCAGACAAAGAGGTTCAGCCCTGTTCAAGGGGAAATTTAAAAGAAAGAAATTGCAGTCAGGCAAACAGGGAATCCTAGGGATCCAGCGAGGGAGAAAACATCTCAAGTTTATCAGGCTAAGGGTTCTAGTAAACCAGGGGAAGACAACCAATATATTGTTCAAGGGTTTCAAGAAGAATTCAAAGTCAAAAGCAAAGTTCACCAAACAAACAAAGTTAGTAGAATGACCAAACACAATCCAAATCTTCCAAACAAAAATCCAGACAAGCCGGCAGCAGGAAGATAAAGAAAGAACAGAGTCGGAGGTAAGGATACAAAAAGAATCCAGAAATAGGCAGATCCATAAAAGAGAGCCAAAGCATTGGAGATCAGGAAAACAAAACCCAACATCACTACACGAAGCAACGGGGCAGAAAGCAGGGTTCAGAGGGTCGAGTTCACAGAATCTCACAAAGGGATAAAGGATCAACAAAGCATAACAAATAAAGGAAAACAAAGGGAAAGAAATCGGAACAAACAGAACAAACACAAGAGACCAGAGACACAAACACACAGAGAAAAGAGGAAAAATTAGACAGCCAGACAAGCAAACCCAAGGGGGGAGAAAAGAACAACTACACCTGCAGAGAAGATGTAGAACCCTCTTAAGATTGCGGTCGACTAGCAGATTGAGGGGGAGGTGAAGTCGGTTAGCATGATCGGAGTGAAGAGTCGTCTTTTCAACCATCACCGGGAATTCGAGAGGCGATAATAGAGGTATGGAAAGAGAGAGCCTTCGCCGCCTTCCATCCAGCAGATCCAAGGTATGCACCGAAGCCACAGCCGAGGACGCAGCTTCAGCGTCGTCGCTGCCTTCGCCGGCTGAGTTGGAGAGGTTGTTCTTCGGGTCAGAGTGGTAAGATTTGGGTTGAGAGGGTTCAGAGTAGAGATTCAGAGGTCTGATTTTGGTTGGGGCGACGGCGGCGGATTCATGGTTGGGGGTGATTAGGGTTTTTGGATTGTACATTGTACGGAGAGCGTTTTGAGGGTTGGTTACTTTTAAAGGGTAATCAATGTGTGATCTTTCTCTAATGTTTGAAAATTACTAATGAAATATAGATTATTATATTGATTATCATTGCAACTAATAGAATATTTGTGATATTATATTGTTGATAAAGCTAATGTTGCTCCTCAAAAAATGAATACAAAGGTACCAATAGTATCCCTTTAACACATGTATCTAGGGGTGTTCATCCGGTCCGGACCGGATTGGATTTTTTCAAAAGTGTGGACTAGAGACCGGACCTATTCGGTTTGGTCCGGTTTCGGTCCGGTCTAAGACCGGAATTTATTTTTAAAAATATAATTAATTAAATTCTTATTTAATATCTAAAAAAGTATTTAAAAAATATTTATACTCCTAACTTATTAACTTAAGGAAAATATCTATAAAAAAATAACATTTAAACTCCTAACTTATTATTATTAATTTATTTTTATTTTTAAAAAAAATGGTCCAACTGGTCCGAACCGGTTTTTTCCGGGTTTGGACCGGACCGGACCAGAACCGGATTAAGGAAAATATCCGGATCGGAGACCGGACCGTAATTTCCCTGGTCCGGTCTTTTCCGGTCCGGGCCACTATTGAACACTTACATGTATCTTTCATTTTACGCGGGTAGTTCTTGAAGGAGATAATCTTCATGTCATTAATGCCATCCGTGGAATTTGGAAAATTCCCTTGGAAATATCTCCTATAATTACGGAAATTCGATCCTTGTTACGTGGTTTAGATTATTTTCAGGTTTATCACTGCTACCGAGAATCCAACAAAGCCGCAGATTTCTTGGCTACTTCTTGTAGGAACTCTATTCCTGAATCGAACATAATTAATAAACTGCAATTATAAAATGCACAAAAACTGTAAATTAAACAGCGAAACACTACCGAACAATAATCGGATTGAATCTTGTTACAGAGGCGAGACAGATCTCTATCCTTAATTCTGAAATCACTCCGTATTGCAACGGTTCTGTAGCGATCCGAATCCCATGATACAACTGCTATTGCTCTTCTGTGTTGCACAATCAAATGTCAGAAGCCTTGCGAACCTGTTTCTGTGTGTACTCTCATACTCGATAAAACTGAGGAGGAGAAAAGAGAGATATGGAGACTGTTCGGATGATTCTGAATGAGAGGCAGAGAGCTCTCTTATAGAGCCTCTGGAGTCCACTAACGAAGTGGGGAAAGTGGAGAAGTCTGTTGCGCTTCAACAAAGTGGAGGAGAAGAAGGTGGAAGACCGAGTCTGTTGCTCAACTTCCGTAGCGTTGGCTGGCCAGCCCAAGCTACGTATTGGGCCCAATCCGATCCAACCCAACCCAACCCAACCCCAGGCTCAGCTCAGCTCAGCCCGTCCGCCGGTCTGACCCGACCCGACTCGACTCGGCGCGCATGTGGTCTTGATGAGCTAGGTCCTCTCTCCATTACACATTGGTGGTGACCCAAGGCCACAACCTTGGATCCAATTTCCTAGTATATATACTAGTGAGTTTATCCCCCAACTTCTAATGTGGGACAAAATTCTACCCTAACATTTTCCCAAGTTATGCATTGCATGCAACCAACTTTGGGCCTCCATTTCTCATTCAAACGGAATTCATTTTTATCATATGAGTACATTACGAGAATGTGCTTGCGGAGACGAAGCCAATGCTTCCATTTTTCGGTGTTTTCATTGGCCGGAGCCCACCGGAATTGTGCCCGGAAAAGTTACCGGCGCCACTTAAAAAATGAGTTCCAACGCTTCTAACATCTCCTCCACCCTTCTACGTAACGCCATTATGGATTACCTTTCGCCTCACCATGGGTGTACACAGCTGCATCGATCTCGTCTCCAATTTGTAGATTCGAGCTCTACTGTTTCCTCAGCTTGTAATTTTTTTGTAAAAATCATCCGTTGTGATGATTTAGGTATGTCTTCTTGTTTGTAAGGATACTTTCTGTTTGCCTGTATAAAAAAAGGCCTAATTGCAAGAATACCAGATTTTTAATAACAACTTGCAAAAAACCCATATTTTAAAAAGTATTGCAAAAATACCAGATTTCTTGGATTCTTGCAATTAATAAGGCTTTAATTTATCTTTTCTTTCAAATATAAAAGGAAGATAAATCATTAAAATTTCTAAAAGTAAAAGATAAAAGAAAATCTTAATCTAGTAATATCACCCTAATTAATCTCAAATCTTACCTGCTTATCGTCCCCCTCTTTATCCTCTGTTTCAGCCCCTCTTTCTTCTCTGTTTTAGCGGACGATTCCTCCTCGCCGACTCATCCTCATTTGCTCGGATTTGTCAAGTCCTCCTCGTCGCCTCGTCCTCCTCCCCGCCACCGACCGTTCACCGCAATTTCGCCATTCCTGATCAGCGAGGAACCGCGGATCCCAACTCCTTCCCGCCACCGGCCGTTCACCATGTTTCATCTCTGCCTCTGCAATATCCGCCGATTCCCGAGGTTCGCCGCTGACGCGAGTGTCGCAGGACTCCAGACAACGACGCCGTTGTTCTGGGACCATCGGCATCGTTCTTCGACCATCGCTCACAAAGCTAGGGTTTATTTCTTCCTCCACCATTTCATGCCAGAAGTCAAACTCATGAAACACTTTATTCGTAAAACAGAGTGCTCTACTGAAGGGACAAACCCCCATGGTTTGATCTGCTGCGTCAATCTTTCTCGTGTCGACTGAGTCTGAGGGTTTTGTTATTGCTTTGTTCCATCTGTTGATAACTATGACCCGAGCCGCTGCAACTGACTCTGCGAGAAAAAGAGAAAGCAAATATCTGCAGAGAGATATCTGCTGCTCCGAGAGTGAAACGATGGCGGAGATGGAGGTGGAAAGGGGGTTTTGGAAACGGCGGGGGTGGGGACGTCGGCGACTAGAATGTCGGAGGGAATCCATAGCTCGCCATCGTCCAAATTAGGAAGAAACTCGGCCATCATCAGAGCTCATCGCCAATACTTGAAAGGAAGAGGGAAATAAATACTCGAAATTGTGAATGTGAATTTGGTGAGAGTAATTAACTTTGGATTACTTGCTTGTAGAGCTGGAAGGCGTTTTATACAATGAGGCACAAGGTTTAGGCCATCTATTGTTACTGTTAAACTTTGGATTGCTTGCTTGCTTGCAGAGCTGGAAGGCGTTTTATACAATGAGACACAAGGTGATGGAAGCTACTGCAACCTCGTTAATGACAGAGATCGACAACAGAGATACGGGTAGTTCGGACTAAACCGGTGCATCTCTGAGCTGGAGAGGGAGTGCGTGAACATGAAGCAGGAACTTCAGAAGTTTGTTAAGAGCAAGAGGAGCTGGAAGTGCTAGCTAGTTCGGATGTGACTTGCTTAAGAGAAAGAAACCTCGATAACAACTCTCTTTAGCCATCTTTTAAGTAGCTCTTTGGCTGGTCGAACGACAACCCCATGTGGCAAGGGCGGTGTTGTTGGGTTTGTGACGCTGTAAGGTTTCTCCGAAGATAGGTCGCGGAGTCTAGGATCGTCCACCGGCGTTGAAAAAGAGCTTCAAAGTGGCATAGTTACCAGTTTTCTAAGCACAACGTGGGCCGATACGGAGGTGATTCGATGTCGTTCGGAGATGATTTCAAATGATTCAAAAGTCGGGTTTAAGTAACTTGAGCATGACGAAGACGATGGTGTGGTCAGATTTTGAATTTAATGAATCGAAAGGTGTTTTTTTGGGGTCGAACAAGGCTTGGTGGTGATGTCCACATGGGTTGCTTTGATCTTGAATGAACACTGAAGGTGAACGCGGATCACTATGCCTCATTCATGTCATACCTTGGTGGTGCAAAACTGGTACTCTATAATGGTCCATAACTAATAAATGCAAATTTAAGTGTTTCAAATTTAAAGGTAGGTAATATAACAGAGTAATGACCTAACTACGTACAAATGTGGCCTGGCAAAGGGAATATTGCTATGAAAATTAAAATTGGCTAACATTTGAAATTTTGTGATATAACAGAGCATTGACTTGACTTCGTATAAATGTGGTCTGATTTCATACAAATGTGATCTGATAAAGTACATAATGCTCTGTTATGTAACACAAATACCTCTTGTTCTTGCTTGTTATCCACCAGCTTTTCCATTAGCTCCCTTTTTCATAGTTTCCAATAAGCTGATCAATACTCTTAACTGTTTATGGAGACAGAAACTTGAGTTTGAATTCTCTTGAAGGGTCCTTACCAGTTGGACTTGGTCAACTTCCTCTTATATGAATGTGAGTACAATATTTCTCTTATTGTAACCTTTTCAATTTTGTTTCTTTTCTTACGTTAAGTTGTCTGCATTTTCTGCAGTATTTATTATTTGCAATCTTTGTATCTGAGTTTCTATATGCGATCATGTCTTGTGATTTGAAACATCTTAATTGTTCTTATGGATTGCTCGGTTTCTCTCGGATGAGTTTTACTTGCATTTTGCTGATGAGTTGAGTACTTGAGTTTATTGGAACTGTGAATTCATATTGTTGAAACTGCAAAGATGGGAATCTTGGTGATTGTTGATGAAGTCTACGGTCACCTCGCATTTGTGTACTTCATTTCAAGCCACGTTTATACGAACATATATACATCACCACCAGGCCTTGTTCGACCCCAAGTATATCACGTTTTGATTCATTAAATTCAAAATCTGACCACACCATTGTTTTCGCCATGCTCACGTTACTTAAACCCACCTCTTGAATCATTTGAAATCATCTCCAAACGACATCGAATCACCTCCGTATAGTCCAGTGTATATAATTGTGAAATTATATGGTTTTTAATAGAAAATTATTTCTTTCAATTTAAAAATATACCATGACTATTGTAAGAGGCATGGAAAATTATTTTAAAATTTAAAGTTAATATAACAAAAAAATGACCTAACTACGTACAAATGTGGCCTGATAAAGTGAATATTGCTCTGAGATTTAAAATCGGATAACATTTGAAATTTGTGATATAACAGAGCATTAACCTGACTACGTACAAATGTGGCCTAATAAAGTGAATATTGCTCTGACATTTAAAATCGACTAACATTTGAAATTTTGTGATATAACATAGCATTGACCTAACTACACACAAATGTGGCCTGATAAAGTGAATATTGCTCTGAAATTTGAAATCGGTGAACATTTAAAATTTTGTGATATAACAGAGCATTGACCTGACTTCGTATAAATGTGGCAAATTAGAATGAGTCAAGTGGAACAAACAATAAAAATCGAAGTTGTTCTCTAACTCAGATAAATATTGGAGTCATATCTTCTCCTTGACCTTACTAAAAGGTCTCGAAGTGAGCTGGGTAGATCTGACATTTATCATCATTGCATACCATGATACGTTATCAAACATAATAATCAAAGGATGAAAATAGAAACAGATCCAACTGAAATTGAAAAATGTTATATGTGATGGGAGCTCAGAAAAATGTTGGAGTCTACTTTTCCTTGACCTTGTAAAAGGTCTCAAAGTGGTTCTGCTTAAAGCTAATATAACAGCGTAATGACCTGACTACGTATAAATGTAGCTTGACTTCGTACAAATGTGGCCTGATAACAAACATAATGCTCTATTATGTAACAGAGCAATATATACTTTGTCAGAGCGCATTTGTACTGTAATACCCCAGCCACTTGGGCCGGCCCATCACAGGGCTGCAGCCCATACACCCCAACCCTTCCTTGGGGGCTTCACCTATAACAGGCAGCCATTACCAAGAGGTTGTTGGTGAGTCTCGAACACGAGACCTCACCCTTTAACAAGCAGCCGAAGCATCACTTGTCACCAATTGCGCTGCTTGGTAATGACTACGTACAAATGGGGCTCCGACCTTATTGGGCCAGCCATTTCTCTATCCATGGGCCGCAGCTCATGTACCCCAACCAAATCCCCATGGCTAGGAGGTTGTTCGTGAGTCTCGAACACGAGACCTCACGCTTTAACAAGCGGCCTAACGCCCACTTGTTACCAATTGTGCTGCAGTACAATTGGTGGCAAGAGAGCGCAAGGCTTCTTGTCAAAGCGTGAGGTCTCGAGTTCGAGACTCACGAACAACCTCCCCAGTTTGGGGATGGGTTGGGGTACATGGGTTGCGGCCCATGGGGGATAGAAATGGCTGGGCTGATGCGCTCGGAGGCCCCTATCCAACATAAAATTGTACTTTTTTTGTAACACCCCACCACATGGGCCGACCCATTACAGGGCTGCAGCCCATACACCCCAACCCATCCCATGTTGGCCCATACCCTTAAGGCAGGAAACCACACCATGGAGGTTGTTCGTGAGTCTCAAACTCGAGACCTCCCGCTTTAACAAGCGGCCTAACGCCCACTTGTTACCAATTGAGCCCTGTAATGGGTCGGCCCATGTGGTGGGGTGTTACATGTACATAGTCAGGTCATTACTCTGTTATATTAACTTTAAATTTAAAACGAACATTGGTTGGTTTCGTAACGAGGAACACTTAAATCTGCATTTATTAGTTGTGATTCTCGTTGAATTGATAATCACTAAAAATATTTACGTGTTTTCAAAAGAAAACTTCATAAAAGAAACACCAACTTTGGGGTGAACAAAGTCGACTCCCTTCTTGTAAACACTTTGACTTGAAATTCTCTACACTCTTCAGTGCCGCTCTCAGAGTCGACTCCCTTCTTGTACACTCTTTAGTGCCCCGGTATAAATGTGGTCTGATAAAATGAATATTGCTCTGACATTTAAAACCGACAAACATTTAAAACAGTATTCAAATCTACTTTATCAGGACACATTTATACGAAGTCATACCACATATATACGAAGTCAGGTCAACGCTTTGTTATATCACAAAATTTCAAATGTTAGCCGATTGCGAATTTCAGAGCAATATTCAATTTATCGGGCCATATTTGTACGTTTTCATGTCATTACTTTATTAAATTTAAATTTAAAACAAATGTTGGTTGGTTCCGTAATGAGAAACACTTAAATTTAAAACGAACGTTGGTTGGTTCCATAACAAGATACAAGATCAATTAACCTATAAATTTGAACCAACTTTACATTCAATTACAACGTATTGTTTATGTTACTAAAATCTAAGTTTATACCAAGTTACCTACAATATAATCAAAAATACCTACAAATCAAAAGATAATAGTGATTATAGTTTCTATGTCAACACCTTTTCTTTCTTAACCAAAGATAAGAGCTTTTCTTAACAGTTAACTCAAACAAAAATGTCAAATACTGGCAATATGTATGAATAATATCACAATTTGAATTATTATCATATGACATGAGCTCTGGTACATATCTACACGTAGTACACATCAATCTCTAACAAAACATATCAATCTAATGCTCCATACATGAACAACTCTTCAAAAACAACTCAAAGATTAATTTACCCATATACAATCCAAACATATCAATCTAATGCTCCATACGTGACAATACTGCACCTACTTTAGGTGACTATACAATTATCTATGATTGCTGAAAACTCATTCCAAGCATTAGAACTAAGGAACAAATGTAAATGTTTGGTATATATCTTGATAGTCATTGTATCTCCAATAATTTTTGAAGACTTCTCAACAACTTCACAAGAAACATGCTTCCAAAATTCCAATTCAGACCTAGGCACTTGTTTGAATTCCTGTTTACCATCATCTGACAAAACATGCCTAATGTAAGGATATTCAATAGCCAGCAATGCAAAAGAGGCAAAGTTCATGAAATTACTCTTTATATAGATAACAATTGTAAGAAACACTAAACATGCATTTGGGGCCATATCGGCAAGCAAAACCAGATCACTTGAGCAAGCTTCGTGAAATCCCCAAATAACAACAAATAATCAAGAAACAAACAAAACAAAAAGCCATATACTTGATAGAGTTTGCTGGCTTCGTTGACCCAAAGGAGGAGTTCCTTGGTCGAATTCAGAGTGACCCACAAGGATCTGAGAGATCGAAACTCTCCATCACCGAGCCCACACCGCCTTTTAAACGGCACCGTTTCTGGGAAATCTGAGTACAGACACGTCACGCCACAGTCCATCTCAGTCTTCTGTCTGTACTCTAGACAGTGCCCCACATCGCCTTCTCCGAACTCCCTGCCCTGCAACGATGCCGACGAGCCTTCTCCTAACTCGATCGAACAAAGGACAAAAATGGCGACGATTCGGTCCCGCAGCACGCCCTGCACTGGGAGAGATGTACGGAACCAAATTAAAAATCAATTTTAATCATCGCTCAGAGGAGGTAGCCGAAAGCGAGGGCGAGCACGGAGGCGAAGGCAGCGGCGGGGCCGAATGTGGCGGCGTCGGAAGAGGGGCCTGGTGCCGGAGACTCCTGAGCGGCGGCAACCGCGATGAGCAGGCAAGCGACCGTGGCCCACTTGTTGTCGTCGACCTCCACCACGGCCAACTCTCTTCCAAGACCAACCAGTCCCTCCGCCCCTCCTTCGCCGACGACGGTTTCCTCGCGCTCTCTCACACCTGCAGTGACTACTCCTTTGCAGCGTTCGGATACTCTGTTTCACTCCGACTCCTCCATTGACAACATTCTCCAAGACATCTCAGAGAAACCAAACACAATTTCAGCCACAGTACATCCACAGTAGTCGAAAAACAGTTTCTGGGTATTTGTCGAGTTCGAATGAGTTTTTCTGTGGAAGCCACAGCTATGGCGGGTGTGGAGGAAATAGACGAAGAAAGACAACAGCGAAGGAGAAATTGGAGCCGGAAGCGGTGGCGGCGGAGGGCCAGAGATGGTGAAGGAAACAGCGCCGAAGAGAAGAAATCTGAAGCAGGACGAAGCTTAAACTTGTTATAGTTATTAAGTATAATTAGTCTCTTTAAAAGTATAATTCTCATCCAAAAGAAAAGGTAAATATAAATATGAATTTACCTTTTTCTTTGTTTTAAAGTTTTGCAATTTTATTGTATTTGTGCAATACTTTCTAAAACCTGATATTTTTGCAAACACCCTTTCAAAAGTTGGTATTTTTTGCAATTTGGCCTAAAAAACCCACATGTATCTTTCAAATTTTATTTCATTGTTGATAATCATTTTATGGGATGATATAAAATAACTAATAGCAAGTTGACATATGATGAGAATTGTTGGATGTGTTTCTTATAATATTAACATGCTCAGGGACGGACCCACGTGGGGCCCAGTGGGGGCTGTTGCCCCCACTGAAATTAAAAAAAAAATGTTATATGGAAAAAAAAAAAGGTAAGTTGTGAACAATGAATATTTATAGTCTAGTGGTAAGCTCTTGCCTTTAGTATAACAAGGTCATTGGTTTAAATCTTGTGGGCATCACTTTTCCTTCTTTTTCTCTCTTTTTATTATTTTTTAACAATCCCTAGTATTGTTAATTATACCTTTTATTTTTATTAAATAATTATTTATTGTTTAAATTCTATTATTAAAATAGAGAGATTAATTTATTTTTTCTAATTAAATAACATATATCTTATTATATTATATCATATCATTAAAATGTATTTAAATTATGTAATACACAAATAGAGAAATATTTTTGAAGTATTAGCAGTTCACAAAATTCTAAGTCACTAAATGTAATACACAAATAGTGAATTAACTAAGTGTTATGGAATTTTTTTTTCAGCTAAAAAAAGTGTTATGGATTTGTCTAATTGTGAGATTGAGGTTGATCTTGATGAATTGTATGCTAATTAAATGTTAAAAAAGTTAATATCACTTTTAATATATTATGTATTATATTAAAGTTGATTACAATTACGCCAGATTTTAGCCCCCACTGGGGTAAAATCATGCGTCTGTCCCTGAACATGCCCAATTATATCTATCTATTTATATATATATGTATATATATGCAATAGATCTATTTAAAATAACTTGTTACATGTAATATTAGTTATCAGAGATGCCTTTTATGGACATTTGAGGAGTAATTAACAATGTTTTTATTTTATTTTATTATGTGGCGAGGAAGGTTCAATGCCATAGAATTTGCTACTTGCACTAATTAAGTTGATGAGATTATGAAAATCAAATAGAACAACCCAAAATTTGCCGAATTTAGCTATATGATTTATTTGATGACCATTACATTTATTTTAGACTAAATTGCGGCGAACCACCCTTTATGTACATCATTATGCGGCTAATAACCCGTTATATACGAAATTATTTTATACCATTCTTATCTCTTCTTCCGTTAGCGATTCGCCTCCAAGAACCATCTGTCATCAAGAGCATCGTTTTTTTTTACAAGGCAAACATTAGGACTCACCTAAACAGATGGCTGCCCTAAATCATTCGAATGGATGATTTTTACAAGTTGAGTTCCAAAAGAATGAAAAGTAGAGTTCAGCTGTAAGAACTCATATTTGTCTCCAGTAATAGAAGGAGTATGGGTGGTAGAGGGACACATAAGAAGTTGAAATTGTTAGACTGCATGTGACGAAATAGGATGCGTTGCTAAAAAGTCTGATGCACGGTTGGCTTCTCGAAAGCAGTGAAAGACCTGCAAAAAATAAAATGAAGACAAAAGGCCCCAAATATCCATAATAATCTATATCTATTTAAAAGTTAGCATTCTTGTCATTAAATGCTAACTTTTAAGCCTCTAAAATGAAAAAAGTTAAAACATCTTAATGGTTAAATGGGCCAGCCCCTAAAATAAAAAAAAGCTAAAACATGTTAATGGTTAAATGGGCCCAAGAGTGTCTTCAAATGGACCTAGCCTGGTACAACATTGTGTACGGGAATAATCTATAAGAGATTAAATGCTATAAATGTGTAGGAGCCTCTGCATATTCCAGTATGTTTTACCTTCCAAGAGGATTAAATGTTAAAGGATCAATTACGATTATATAGGGGTGTGTAATTGAAATTGTTTACCACACAAAACGGTTTCCCTTCTCACTTTCATTCACCTATAACTGCACATTAATCGCCGACAGTATTAACTTCATGCCTTCCCACCTTCCTAGCAATCAAGTGTGGACGGTTAGAAGCAATCGAACTTAAACCTATAGCCAACATCACAACAACAAAACCATATAAATACACTACCTCGCATGACCTTTCATATGTCCGGTGGCCGGAGAGTATAGCTTCACGAGGTTGGAAGACAATGAAACCGCCATGGCCGACCAATCTTCCCTTCAAATCAAACACACAAAACGCCATTACTGTTAATTTAGAGGGGAGGAAATTAGAAGACACCAAGATGGAGGTCACGATTGGCAGAGCAAGTACTTGGGAGAGATTTTTGTTGCCAAAATTAGTCTGGATGGTGTTGTTGAGAGCAAAGTGTTTGGAAGAAGCGTTTGTCTGCGAAGCCATTACATGGCTTCTCATCTACCACATCGCCTCCTACAGGTCCCTCTGATCCGCCATTGACATATCCAAGCTCGATTCAATGAAGAAGATATCCTCCTCCACCTCCAAGACGAAGAAGTTCGATCGCGTCAAGAACTCCCTCAAGGACTCCAGTCGCGATCTCTCCCTCCAGAAGTTGTTAGGGTTTTCTCCCCCCAGGAGGCCGGCAATGTCGGACTCTTCTCCATGCCTGATCAGAAGACCAATTGATTCATCAGTTTAGATCTATCTAATTCAATTTACACTCAATTTCATAGTTGTTCTTTTACTTGATTTTGACTGCACTCTGCATGGTATCTAGCAACCTTCATCAACCTTCAAATCATCAACAATGGCCTCGCCTCTCCCGATTAATTAATTTGGAGATGGGGTTGTTTAATAGAATGGTGCAGGTGGTCGCCGGCGGGGGCGGCAATTGCGCGGGGTCGCCAACGGCGGAGCATGGGATGGAGAGGGAAGGGACGGGGGATTCGGAGGCGCAATTAACGAGCCAGAGAGAAGGGCTGGAGAGGTCGACGACGAGAGTGGGTACGGGTTCAGATCCGATGCGGATCTGGGTCAAGTACTTGCTTGTGACGTGGTGTTTGGAGATGGGGAGGTGGAGAGAGAGGGTGGCATGGAAGGTGGAGAAGAGGAACAAGAGGAGAAGAAGAGAAGTAGAAGCCATGGTTTTTTTTGATTTTTTTAACGAAAAATGTTACAAATTTAATCGTTGGGTATTTGGCGGAAAAAAAAAACTTGGGGGTACTGTGTGAAATAGGTGAATATTTGGGGCACCTCGCGAATTTCGCCTTACTTCAAGGGTACCGGACGAAAAACCCGTATATAAAATATAACAAGGTTTAAGATTATGCAGAGTCACCAATTGTATCTATTCCTTATAAGAATAGGAAGTAATGACTAATATATTTTAATTAAAATGATATTTGTCTAGGAATATGTAAAGTCAATGTGATCAATAAAACGATATATATTCCAGACAAAAAAAAATATTAATGGAAATTAATAACTAAAGCATAACAAAAAACATTATTAAAATGCAATATATTTGTAAGATAAAGGCAAAAGTTAGAAATGTCGAGGGTAATAGAGCATGAAATGAGAGTTGTTGTAGAAAGTTACAAATCCTCTTGTTCAAACACAACATATACAACATATAATTAGATACAAATTTGTAAAATATTCCCCAAATATTTTCAAAGGAAAAAAATACATCCCTACAAAAAACAACTACCGCCTTAATTCAAAATTTAAATTGAACTTCTGACCAAAAAATTAAATAAAATTGTACTTCGTACAATCATAGCATTTTATACCTAAAATACTTAGATATTACATTAAATACATATCAAACAATATATCATTTAAGATAAAACATGCAACAACAATCCATATATTACAAATTCACATTTAAATCGCAATAACATATATACAAAAGGCTCGTGCGAAGCACAGGCTTTGATTTCTCTAATAGAATGTATTTTCCATGGAATTTTTTCATATGCGGCTGATGGAATTAATGTCATCAAGAGCATCGTTAAAATGGGTCAAATGACCATTTTACCACTTGGTTTTTTTCCCAAAAATACCAAAACCTGATGAAAATGAACCAAACCTGATGAAAATACCAGACCCGATTGAATTTCCCTTTTGTTTCATTTCGCTATTTTTCCTCTATGCGATTAGGGTTCTACGAGAATTTAGGGGATTCTGAATTTGGGGGTAATTCGTGGAGAATCCATGCAATTGGGGTCTGCTGGGTTATTTGGTGGCGAAATTCGACGAGAATCTGAGCGATTTGTTGCGAGAATCATACATTGCGAGAATCTGAGCGATTGGTGAGTCATTCATCGATTTGGTGTTCCGATTTGTGGAGCACAGAAAATTACGAGAGGGACAAATAAAACTGCCATCAAATGAAATTTTGATATACATCGCGGATTCGTTGAAGAATACCACCAAATCGCAAATGAAATTTCGATGAAGATGAAGAACACGGGGAAATTACCTTTCTTTCTCGCCTTCGCTAACGCCGAATCTCATAATTTTTAGAACTTGACCAAATCGCAAAACCGAGCCCAATTTTGGAGCTTTTACAATCGCCCTATGTGATTTCGTGAAGATCCAAATCATCAGCTAACCATGATTCCCTTCTCCCTTCAGTGAATCACCTAGATACAATCCCCAATTATAAAAACGGGTTGGCCCACTCAATATAGGGTATTTATATCAGGTAAAATGGTCATTTGACACATTGTAACGGTGCATTTGGTCAACCGATTAATGTAACTTGTGAGGTACAACAATTATTAGGAAATAATCGATGGTAGATGGCTCTTGGTGGTGAATCGCTAACGAAAGAAGTTTTAAAATAATTTCTTATATAACAGGGTGGTTAGTTGCAAAATGACGTATATGACAGTTGATTCACCGCAATTTTGCCTTTATTTTAACTTCATATTTTAAAAGATTAAATTGTATGCATGTACAATTTTTCAATATTGTGTAGAATTTATTTATGGAAAAGTGTCAGGTGCGAATGCTTAATATAATACAAAATACGAAACATTTTTAGCCGTCCGATCAGTGCAAATCCAACGCTCCATCTCTTTTCATTATTTAGGATGGATTTAAGAGCGTTTCAACACGCGCTCTCTAATCTGCCTTTTCTCCCTTCTTCGATTCAGCTTTTCGCTCCAACCTTTTTCTTCTCCCAAATCTTATTTTTCTGGTTCATATCTTCTCCTAAACCTTAGTAAACATGGATCCAGGTATATGATTGCTACTTTCGATTGTTACTTTCGATTGCTATTTTCGATTCGAGTACTATTTTCGATTCGAGTACTATTTTCGATTTCATTTTTGATGATCGATAAAACAGTAGATATAGTTTTTGATGATCGAGTTGTTTGTTTGTTTGATGAATTTCACACATTGTACTTGAATTCCGCACTGTAATTTGATTGTTGTTTCATCGCTTGCTCTATGATTCTTATTCACTTGCACTTGTGTTTGACAGCTTGCACTTTCGTCATTTAGCTTGCACTTTTTGATTATTCTGATGCACTTTCTGTTCGCTTTCTTGCACTTTCCTTCGTATTCACATGCACGTTATTCATATTGGCTTGCACTTTATATTGTTTAATCCCTTGAAGCTATCATTTTTTTGTTTGATATAGGTAGAAGTGAAAATGATACTACTATGTTGGTCGAGGTTTCTCCTGGGAGTTCAAGATATTACATACCAATTTGCAAAGAAGATATAAAACCTTTTGTTGGCCAACATTTTAAAACACTTGAAGAAGCTATTAAATTCTATTTCAGATATGCACATCAGTGTGGTTTTGATGTACGGAAGGGGACATTTATTAAATGTACCGATGGATCAAATGTACCTATGTGGAGGTATTTGACTTGTAGTAGACATGGATGCAAACCTTCTCGTGCTCAAAGTTCAGAACAAAAAAGAAGGAGGATTACAAGCAGATGTGGGTGCTTGGCTAAAATTGCTTTTAAATATGAAAGTCGCAAGGGTTATGTTGTGAAGATATTTGTGGAGCGGCATACACACGCCATGGTTTCTGAACCTAAAAAACAGTTTTTGAAGAATAATAGGAAACTTACTCCTTTCCACCAGGATTTCATAATCAATTGTTTGAAATCAAACATTGGTACAAGTAAGGCGTACAAGTTGTACAAGAATTATGTGGGATCATATTCTGATGTTGGTGCTACTATTGTTGATTTCAAGAATTTTAGCAAGGATTTGAATACATATATGCTTGGATATGATGGTCAGATGGTAATCGATACTCTGTTTCGTAAAAAGGAAAGATGTGAGGCATTTCATTTTGACTATCACGTAGACGATGCTAATCGTTTAGTTCGGTTGTTCTGGGCGGATCCTATTTGCCGCAAGAGTATGTGCAAGCAAAATTGGTATGTAATATATTGAACTTCTCTTGTCGTGAGCTTCTCTTGTCCTGAGCTTCTCTTGTCCTATGTGGAGGTATTTGACTTGTAGTAGACAAGGATCCTATTTGACTTCTCTTGTCCTGAGCTTTTTGTTTTTGTCATATTTCTTTGTGTAACTTGCACAAAATGAATAACAATATGCACATTAGTATGTGCAAACAAATGAACATAAAAATGCATTCGAATATACACAATGTGCAAGAAGAAAAACATAAGGTGCATGCGAATATACAAAATGTGCAACTAGTAAACAAAAGTGCAAGCAGAAAAACATAAAGTGCAAGCATATAAGAAAAAAGTGCAAGCAAAAAAACACAAAGTTCAAAACGCTTGTGTTGAACTGTTAACATAAAGTGCAAGCGTATAAGAAAAAAGTGCAAGCAAATAAACAAAAAGTGCAAACAAAAATAAAGTGCAATGAAATAAGTGTAAAATGCAAGCGTATAAAACACAGTAAAATATATGCTAGAAAAGTAAAATAAACTCTTCTATTAACAACTTGCACTTTCGTTTTATTCGCTTGCACTTAGGTATTTAGTGTTAAAAGATTAATTTGAAGGCGATCGAATAATAGAGTGTGCAAGCAAAAACAAAAAAAAAGTGCAAGCATATAATAAGAAAAATGTAACAAGCATCTACATACA
Source organism: Rheum nobile (assembly GCA_027886185.1). Taxonomy (NCBI): domain Eukaryota; kingdom Viridiplantae; phylum Streptophyta; class Magnoliopsida; order Caryophyllales; family Polygonaceae; genus Rheum; species Rheum nobile. The sequence continues at coordinate 26,973 of WOAB01000069.1, forward strand.
TGAAAGTGCAAACGAATAACACAGTGTGCAAGCAAAACAAAAAAGAGTGCAAGGGAAACAAAAAAATGGAACAAGCGAATAACAGTGTGCAAGCAAAAGCAAAAAAAGTGCAAACAAAAAAAAGTGCATCATCTACATACCTGATTTCTTCTTTTCGGTGTCACTCTCGGTGTCGCTGTCGCTCGAATTCTAGGGTTTCGATTACTCTCTCTCTATCGCTTTCGCTTTTGGCTCTATGATTCTTCTGGCACTATAACGAAGACGCTTCGATATTTAACCGTTCAATAAAGCGGGTGTAGTCACACACTGTATAGCATGTATATATTTAACCGTTCAATAAAGTTACTTTTTCCAATTCACCCCATCCGTAGATCTGGCAACGATGGACGGTTGGAGACCGTTCGTATTTTGTACGTTAAGAGCCTTTCTCATCTGAACCGCACTCTTTATTTATATATATTAAGGACAAATGAATAATAATAAATAGGTTATGATGCTTATTAGGTATATACATTTACAAGAATACAATAAAAATTCTATTGTATATTTACAAGAATAAAATAAAAATTCTAATTATAAGCCCTAAATCCACAACTAGTCATATAAAGTTATAAGTTTGTAACGTGTATCATTATCAATTGTAAGATATTTTAATTTTGCATTGCTGTAGAATTACTAATTATAGTATTGACATTTAATCCATTTCCAATTAATTATTAGTTTGTAGCTTTTCAACTTTAATTGCAAATTGTACTAATTTTATATTAGAATTATGATAGATTGGACAATATTGCGCACAAGGCAAGCGGAAGATGTCAGGGAGCAAGCAAAATTAACCAAAAAAAGGGAAATTGCAGTTGGTGCCCTTGAATTTAAGTGTATTTCGGTTGGTGTCTCGAAATTAATTTTTTTCTGGTTGGTGCCCTTAAGATTCTGGATTTATTTGCTTTGTAATCAAACTTCTTCATATTCGTACACTTCTAGCTCGAATTGATCAAATCTAAGCCCACCGTTGTGTTCCTCACTCTCAAATTAGTAGGATTCGACTCTTAAAACACTCAAATCCATACCCGAACCATCCAGATTTTAATTCCGAAACAACAACCATTTTCTACCTTTGTTTTTCTAATGGGACTATTCGGGTATAAATTTGGATGTTTTAAGAGTCGAACCCTACTAATTTGAGGGCTAAATAGACAATGGTGGGCTTGGATATGATCAATTTGAACTGAAATGATACGAATATGGAAAAGTTTGGTCACGAAACAAACAAATCCAAAACCTTAAGGGCACCAAACGAAAAAAATTAACCTTGGGACACCAATCGGAATAACCTTTTAAACTCAAGGGTACCAACCGAAATTTTTCAAAAAATATAAACAACAACATTTAAACAATAACGCAACTTTTATTGAATACAGACTAATTATTACATGAAATAAACATTTAACCTCTAATGAAACAAAAACCAGAAATACACACTAATATAAACTTGCTATTTAAATATTTTATTAGTTCAACTATCTAGTAAACTTGTAATTAGAGCTTCTTTATTTACTGAAGTATTTACAGTTCATTATTCATGTGAACAATATGGGTATGGCCAAAATATGGTTATGTCATTAGTAAAGAAATACTTTTGGTTTGATACCTTCGATGTACCACTATTCTACACACAAAACTACTCTTTATACGTAGATGTACATTTTAACTACATGTTATTTATACTTGTTATAAATCTATGACTCACTTTAGCATTAACAACACTTTAAAGAAAGTCCAAATATCCCTTATCTAAGAGCATGTCTAATGGAGAGGCTCAAATGAGAGCTTTTTAACCCACTTTTTTTATTTTCTCTCTCTCGAAAAATCCAACTCATTTTTACCATTTTAGTGAAAGGCTTTTCAATCCACTATACATTTAAATTAAATTACAATTATAAAATTTCTCCCCAATTTCATTTTAATGTAAATAAATTAAATTATTATATATTTATATTTTAAACCATCATAAATAATATTAAAATAATTTATTTTTAATTAATAATATACAATATTTTTTCTAAAAAAATATATCAAATATATCCAAAATGAGTGCCTATGGATACAAAAAAATAAAACTAGAATTATGGTGTTTTTTTTTAACATTTACAAACTCAATTAAACAATTCTTTAAAAAAAATAATGGACCACCTTTATTTTAAGCCCTCAACTTGGGGCTTAAAAAATGGGCTTTTGAAAAGTCCCAAGGCAAGGGCTTAGGCCCCTATGCCCATATTTTATTTTAAAAAAAAATCATAAGCCCCCCAAAAGCCCCCGTTAGACATGCTCTAAGAGCATTTAGGATTGCAAAAAAACAAAAGGATGGTATTTTGGGGATTTTATTTATTTTTTAAAACAATTTTGTAAGGTACTCAAGGGTATTCTAAATTCTAATGGGAAAATATGATGTTGAATTGATGGCAAAATATGAATAAAGGATGGTGTAATGAAAAGTTCAATAATATAGAGTTGTTTTGTGCACTAAATTAGCGTTGGTTTTGTGTATTACACCCTAAATTAAACATGTGTTTCTGGAATAGATAGAACATGGTGACACCCAAAATAAATGTATTCTAAAAATGAATCCAAGAAAACAGATGTACCCTGAATTAAACATGTGTTTCTGGAATAGATAGAACATGGTGACACGCAAAATAGATGTATGCTAAAAATGAATCCAAGAAAACAGATGTAAGTTGCAATAATAATTACGATTTGTATAAACACCTTATTTTAAAAAGTCATATCATTTTAGAAATTTTAATATTTTCATAACAGGGTTTAAGCATTTTCTTTTAGAAAATAATTGCTAAAACAAAAAAATAAATATTAAGCATATGACAGGTTAGAACGAGAGGCAACCTCACAAACTACAGTAGTAGCAATGACGAACATACAAGTATACAACCCATTCTCAGCTTTTTCATAAGACTTGTTTGAAGTTAGAGCAATGAAAAAACGCTCCCGAGACCTGCTCCCAAAATCCTAAAAAAATGAAATCAAAAACTTGCCCTGTCGTCACTCAAATTTCCCATATGCTCTCAACAGCATTTGGGTTTTCTTTACCCCTGAATCTAGATCCAATTCCAAAGCTTTACCCTTCTCATCACCCTTCTCATTTGGACCCCCAAAAATTTCATCACCGTTGGACCCTCCACACCCACATAAGCGACGGAGCAACGGTGGATATCGACGGAGCTCCGGCGATCGCCTCCTTCTCCGACCTCGACTTTTCTGTCCTCGGCGCCACCTCGCCAACCTCGACAAACCTGTCCATGGCACTAAACGCCCCCATGAAGCCCCGCTGCTGCCGCCACCAACTAGGTATTTGACAACTCGTCCATAGTGCTGGACCATCGCTTCCACGAAGCCCTTGGCTGCCGCTGCCATCAATAAGACTTTGACAATGAGGATTTCTATTCTGAAACATCAACATCGAGGAGGTCGTGGCAGCGTCATGGCTACTCACAAATCCCAACTCCGAGCCTAACAACTAGAATCTGAACAAGGCGGTGGATCCGAAATCTCCAACGTCGACAAACCGTCCACAGAATCGCCTTCGTCGACTATCCCGTCTAAAACGCCAAAGTCGAATTTTCATGAACTTTTGTTGCTTGAACCTGTTTGGTTTCGCGAATAAGTTTTGCAAGCTTATGTGTTAGTACTTCTTTGCTTGTGTTGAACATATCTAGGGTAGAGATCGAGTTGTTCCAGTTATGAGTCGTGGCTGTGTTTGAGGCTCCTGAAAATCCATATAGGCAACGTCAGGTTGGTCGAAACTCTTGAAGATCCCCCATTTGGGTGAGGACAATGTCATGGTGATCCATTCAACACTGGCTCAGGATTGATCCTGTTTGATCCGTCTACTGATAGCACTGTCGATTGATTGTGTTTGACTCACCCTCTCCCTAGTTCGTTTTGCTCGCTTTTACATTGTTGTATTTTCGTTTGCTTGCCTTGTTTTTTCTTAACTGGTCTATCCAATTGCCGTTTTATCGGCCTCTCGAGTTATTTGACATTGTTGTGTCGGTAACTCGAATTTTTACATCATCAAAAAAAAAAAAAAAAAAGACTTGTTCGAAACATGAAATAGTAAAACAACACCTGCTGAAATCATTCAAGGAATATTTGCAAATGGGGCTCTTACCAAGTAAGAGACTTCAACATCTCAATCATTTCATGAACCAACCTCTGTCACTTGTAACCCATATGTCCATTTGCAATGGCAAATCAACAGTTTTAATTTGAAGCAAATTAGCTCAAAGAGAAGAACAAGCCACAGAAATACATGTAAAACCTTTCACCAATTTATATCTAGCATCCTTCTGATTGTGCAAAAAATAGGCATACTTAGTTACCACCAACCTCTATACAAGGTTACCCAGCAAGCTCGCCTCCCTGCTGCCCTGCCTGTACTAAAACTTCAATAAAATAAACAATGGAGTAAGGTAAGAGAGAGGTCCCGTATAAAATAACTCGACACTTAACTCATTCATTAGTTCAACGCTTAACTCCTTCATTAGTTCGACGCTTAACTCCTTCATTAGTGCCGTTGTCTATCGCTCTATGCTTCGGTCTCTTCCTTTCTACCTGCCGAGAAAACCCAAACGACGTCAACTTTGCTAGCAAAGGAGAAAGTGAAATGGGAGCCAAATTATCATCTTACCAGCATATTGCATACATTAGTTATCAGAAGGTGATGGCTGCTTTTGTGGTGGCCACATGGCTGGAGGCATGTAAGGAGGACCCTGCTGAGCGTAAGCATTCGGGTCCATCACGGGCCTGCACATCATCATCCCGCCCCCGCTTGCACCAGCCTGAGGAGAATTCTGAGCTGCTGCCTGCATGTAGTAGTAAGGAAGCGCATCCGTCGGAGCTGCAACAGGCATGGTTCCTCTCGGGATGGCAGTGAGAACGTCGTCTTTCGTATCCTCCCTCGGGACGATGTCGACCAAGAAGTCAAAAATGTCGGTTCTCGTTATGGCAGCAGCGATGTCGTTCTTCTGGAGTGTCCTTCGTTTGTTCTCCTTGGTGTGGCTCCATGAACGTAGCGTCAGCTCGAGGATGAACATCTCGCAAGCCCGAGCAAAGACGATCGGTGCCTCAGCGGAGATCATGCGGACGTCCTCGTCAGCTTTCATGATCTTCTTGATCCTTGCAAGGGGAAGACTGTGGTTCTTGAAATCGCACACCTTCTCAATATCGTGGTGCTGGTTTACCCAGAAGTTTTGTAGTTGTTCCTGGAGATGTTGTTGCTGTTGCTGTTGGATCTGCTGGTAGGCCAGTAGGTTGTGAGCAATCTCGTTTCCTGCAGATGGTACACCCGGGTGGACCCCACCAACAGATGTCGGGGCAGTCAACTGGTTTGGTGGGTAAGCACCGCCATATGGCAGCTGATCAGCGGGATTCCCTTGCTGGTCCATTCTGTGTTCAAGTTAAACTGCACATTTCAAATTTCAATCTTGTAGCTTCTTCCTACCAACAATAACATGTATGATGGAAAAGCTATCTACAGACTATGCTTGTCTGAAATGGCCAAACTCATGAATCTGCTGCTATGCTTCTCAAAGTGCGAAGATTTCTAAATTTAAAATAAGCAGAAGACAAGACACTACCAGAGAACTACCGAAAGTGCGGAACTCTTACTTTTTAGCATTGTTAAGAACCTAAACCAGGTAAGCGCGGAACTCTTACTTCTTGCTCAATTATACTTTATAAATATTATGGGTATCCCATACAAGTTTAGCTCACAAGCAGAGGTAGCACAAAAAAAGAGCTCATAGTGTGTGATTTCTCCTCACCAATGTCCGCTTAAGACATTCGTTCATTATACTTCAGATAATAACATATCTTAAGCATTACAAAAAAGTACTGGTATAAGTCTTAAGAGTTAGGAGACTCAAAAAGTCACTTATTATCAAAGAAACAACTGAGAACATGCTATTTGGGAGTGACATTACAGCCAACCATAAATTAATCTCTCATGCAAAGCCACATCATAATTGCTGTCGTTCCATATGGCACATGACCATTGTCGTTAATCACTATCATAAGCCACAGAACGAGGTTATACAGACCAAAAATCCTTAAACCTAGTCACTTTTTCCTTCCACTTTCCTTTCCTGCATCCTCTCACCCACCACATGCATGAGCATTGGGAAATTTGCCCGTAAATTATGATTACAGCTCCAACATCCCTGGCCACAAGTGATGAGGTAAATCCATCTTCTATCCTCATTCTTAACGATTTAGTTTCATCATCTCCAATCTCAACACACTAAACCTCAATTTGTTTCTTATATCCTCTATCAATTTATGTATTTAACCATGTTTTACTGTAGTAATGGTAGCATATCCAGCATCGTTGACTCATCCTTGTTTCTCACCAATTAAACAACATCCTTTTCATAATGCTCCACTGTTGAGCATATCTCAGAATTCACCAAAGACAAAACAAACTTTCATGCTGTATATAGGACCTATAACATTAGACATTCGAGCTTATACATTCAAGGCTTCAAGCAATCTGCTTTACTAGAACAGAGAACTAGAAAAATAAGTCATCATCTTCTAAGGTTGTTTTCAGTTTCTGTTTCTTTTTCTCTGTTGGGAGGATGGGTTATGGGGAAGAAGAAGCTCAAGTTGCACACGATAGAACTTGAATATTCAAATATGAGGTCGGCAATTGGCAAATGACAGAAAAGCTAATGGTTTTCCTACTTCACAAACAGAGACAATCAAAACAAGCATGAAACAATGGATATAATAGTTAAACATGAAATCAAGTGCTTATTAATTATTTCAGATAATGAGCCTTTAAGGGGTATAAAACTAAGGAAATTTCTCTTGTCTCAGATCAGTACCCCATAAAATATAGATTACGGTAAATTTATAAATCTCGTGACAGGTAAGGAAATTCATCATCCCCATCACTTGTAGTGATTTATCATTCAATGAATGACTGAAAAAAGGTCTACCAGAAATTAAAACTGACATAAAGCAATAGATACAACACCGCCAAATATTGAAAAAAAGATAAATTGACATGCAAAGGTGATGATCATAATGATTGGAATCGAGAAATCAAAATATAGGGTTTAGAAGTTTTCCTCATCAAGTATCTGAAACCCAATGAGAAACAGACATGCAAAGTGATGAAAAGAGCGCAACATACACATAATATAGCCTTCAATAGAATTCAATTTTACCTGCAAAATTATACCTTCCTTCCACTCACGAAATCAAGCCGGGAAAAAAACCTACAACAGAAGAGGAGAATTTATTTACAATTAGAATCGGAATCAAAGGAAACAGCGAGGAAATATCAAAGGGGCCACTTCGGCATAGGCAAGTAAATGTACAATTTTTCTCTCTTGTTATTGTTTTTTGGGTTTCGATCCTGATCGGTGAGAAGAAGGGGGCAATGGCGATAGGAAGAGAGGGAATAGAAAGTTCCCAGAGTGTGTTGGAACGCGAGATTCGTTTCCTTTTTTAAGCACTGCAACTTCGTTATTCTCTGACCCAATTACAAAACTGAAAAAACAATTTGGGAAATGGAAAGCAAACATCTTATTTTCGAGTGTGTTTGTTACGGGGGATTAATGTTCGCACTTTTTTTTTTTTTACGGCGCCCGTTTTTTAGCGCAACAAACGGATATAGTTTTTTTTTAAAAAAAAAATTCTTGGACACAATCACTTGCGCTCAAGGTTTGGATAAATTTTTTTTATTAAAAAATGATTTTTTTTAAGATTATTAAACCGGTTGAAAAAAAAATAAAAATTAGGCACAACGTAAAAATAATAAAAATCTTGGATACCCACGCTTGTATTTAAATCAACAAATATATTTCATATTTAGATCAATTTACTACATACTCATCGCATTGTATCTATCCTGCTATTTTATATTATTTGAAAATTCAAATACCTAGTAGATTTGTATACTTGTGTACATGGCTATAAATTCGTTTGTATCATGAGGTTTCAATATGCTTTTATTCATCTAAAATTCATGTGCATTTCTCCACCAATTCGTTTGATATTAACTGTTTGTTATTATTATTCTCCATATAACCATGGTTATATCCTATAGTTATATACTATGATTATATCTTATAGTTATATCCAATTTGGTTATATCTTATGATTATATTCTATAGTTATATACTATGGTTATATCATATAGTTATATACTATGATTATATCTTATAGTTATATCCAATTTGGTTATATCTTATGGTTATATTCTATATTTATATACTAAGGTTATATCATATAGTTATATACTATGATTATATCTTATAGTTATATCCAAATTGATTATATCTTATGGTTATATTCTATGGTTATATCATATAGTTATATACTATGATTATATATTATAGTTATATCCAATTTGGTTATATCCTTGTAGTTATATCCAATTTGGTTATTACTATAGAATATAACCATAAAGATATAGCCAAATTGAATATAACTATAAGGATATAACCAAATTGGATATAACTATAAGGATATAATCAAATTGGATATAACTATAAGGATATAATCAAATTGGATATAACTATAAGATATAGTCATAGTATATAACTATATGATATAATATAGGATATAACCATAGTATATAACTATGAAATATAACCATAAGATATAATCATAGTATATAATTATAGGATATAACCATAATATATAACTATAGAATATAATATAGGATATAACCATAGTATATAACTATAAAATATAACCATAAGATATAATCATAGATATAATTATAGGATATAATGATATGATATAACCAAATTGGATATAACTATAAGATATAACTGTAGGATATAACCGTAGTATAATAGGATATAACCATATTATATAACTATAAGATATAATCATAGTATATTCAACTATTTAATTGGAGGAACACGGACTGAAAAATATAATTATTTTATGGATTAAACTCTATTTTATCGTTGTTTTCTCCCTAATCTCAAATCAAGTAATCAATGTTAGACTTTGTACTCGAATGGACGAAAACCCCAAAACCTAACCATAAACCCTAAAAAACACTAGAAACCCCTTGGACGCAACCTAGTTGCGCCCAAAGGGTTGTGTGGGGATTATTTTAGCGTTTTTTAGGATTTAGGGTCTTTATCATTGCAGTATAAAGTTTAAAATTTTCAAGTTGAAGTTGGAAAAATAACTTATAATATCTATATATTGACTGAATATTTTGCTAAATTATTTCGGACCTTGAAAGGTATGATGGTGGTTGGGGGAGTAATATATAATGTCATTACAGGATATAACTATAGAATGTAATATAGGATATAACTATTGAATATAACCATACAATATAATCATAGTATGAAAACCCTAAACCTTAAATCACAAACCCTAAACCCCAAAACCTAACCCTAAACCCTAAAAAAACACTAGAAACCCCTTGGGCGCAACTAGGTTGCGCCCATAGTTCTGAACGCAATCTAGTTGCGCCCAAAGGGTGTGTGGGAATTGTTTTAGGATTTTTTAGGGTTTAGGGTCTTTATCATAGTATATAACCATAGTATATAACTATATAATATATGATATAACCATAGTATATAACTATAGAATATATTATAGGATATAACCATAGTATATGACTATATAATATAACCATAATATATAATCATAATATATAACTATAGAATATAACGATATGATATAACCAAATTGGATATAAGTCATATAACTATAAGATATAATCATTGTATATAATTATATGATATAACCATAGTATATAACGATATAATATAACCAAATTGGATATAACTATAAGATATAATCATAGTATATAACTATAGGATATAACCAATTGGATATAACTATAAAATATAATCATAGTATATAATATATGATATAACCATAGTATATAACTATAGAATATAATAGAGGATATAACCATAGTATATAACTATAAGATATAATCATAGTATATAACTATAGGATATAAACATAGTATATCTATATGATATAATATAGGATATAATCATAGTATATAACTATGGAATATAACCATAAGATATAATCATAGTATATAATTATAATATATAACCATCGTATATAACTATAGAATATAACCGTAGTATATGACCATAAGACATAACCAAATTGGATATAACCATAGTTATATGTGATTTTCGAAGGATATAACCATAGTATATAACTATAGGATATAACAATATGATATAACCAAATTGGATATAACTATAAGATATAATCATAATATATAACTATAGGATATAAACATAGTATATAACTATATGATATAATATAGGATATAACCATAAGATATAATCATAGTATATAATTATAGGATATAACCATAGTATATAACTATAGAATATAACCGTAGTATATGACCATAAGACATAACCAAATTGGATATAACCATAGTTATATGTGATTTTCGAGAATAATAATAATAAACAGTTAATAACAAACGAATTAGTAGAGAAACATACATGAATTTTAGTGGAGAAACCTCATGATACAAACAAATTTATTGCCATATAACCCTGGTTACTTGAAAACGTCTATTACTATAGTCAAATGCACAGAAATGTACAAATCTACTAGGTATTTGAATTTCCAAATCATATAAAATATCAAGATAGATACAATGAGATGAATATGTAGTAAATTTATTTTAAATATAAAATAAATTTATTGATTTAAATACAAGCGTGGGTGCTACGTAATAGCGCCCAAGATTAAATCTTTTTTATAAAAAAAATTCCAATTTTTTTTATTCAAAAAAAACGGGTGCGCCGCAAAAAAAAAAAAGGTGCGAACATTCTCCCCGGTTTGTTATTCTTCTCTAGTCGAAGTATTCTTATTCAATTTAATTTTTTATTTAAAATAAATTATTTAATGTAGAGTTTTCTTCTTTCCAAAGACATCTGTCTAGAAATTGATAAAATTAATAAGAATATTTTCTAGAATCATTCAACCTCAAACTATCATTTCCTTATTAATTGGGATAACATCTGTCAACCTAAATGTTTTTAGGGATCTCGACCTTGCTTACAATATAAACATTGTTATGCAAATGAAATTGTTCAAGAAATTAATTTCGGAACCAGACTGCTTCTAGGTTCGCCTTATCTCAGAAAAGTATTTATGAAATTCTAACATTTTCTCTTACAAAAAGAAACCTTCTGACTCATGACAATTCTCCAGACCTTTGCAACTCCGACAAGATTTCCGAAAGGGACTGTTATGGCAAGTTGGTGATGGTTTCATATTAACTTTTGGGAAGACCACTGGATTCGTAATTATATCCTTACACAGTTCGCGGGAAACCATGATCGTACTACTACAGTCTCCCACTTCATAACTCCAGAAAAAAAATGGGATTTGGGTGCTTTATAACATGTTCTTTTATCACATTTAATCAACAAAATATTGAACATTTATATACCTATATCTTACATACTTGATAAACTTATTTGGTATCCTTCAATTGATGGTACTTTTTTCGGTTAAAAGTGATCGTTCTTTAACTCGTCATTCTTATCAATCACCAAGCTTCCCAACTTGATTTTGGAAATTATAAATTCCACCAAAAATAAAAACTTTTCTATGAAAATCTTTCTCTGACTCCTTACCTACAACAAAACGATTAAATAGACATTTTTTGAAGGTTCCCTCATTTTGTGTCCTTTGCAATTATCCTACAGAGGATTCTAATCATTTATTTTTTGGTTGCTCTTTCACTTTACAATCTTTACAATTATTTCAAAATCTCATTGGTCATACATACAGTCTTGATTTTATAAACAATTTTTTGTCTAATATGGAATTCTTTCACGCCAAAAATAGAGATATTGTTCCCGTCCTATTTCTCTGGTAGAACATTTGAAAACATCGTAACTCTATAATTTTTAGAAAAGTTCCTATTCACATTCAAAATACTGTCAACAGTGCTTATATTTGTTATAAAGATTGGACCATGTCTTTCTCTCATCAACATTCTCCTACCCTTAAAATGAAGCATTCCATACAATTTTCTCGATGGCAAAAACCTCCTCTTAACTGGATAAAGTTAAATTTCAATGCATTAGTCAAACATAATGGTTCTACTCACATTGGGAAAGTATTTCGTAACCACTCTAGTGAGGTGGTCTTTTTAGACCGTAGGCAGATTATCTGCTCCTCCCCTATTAAAGTTGAGGCTTTGGCCGCCCTTCAGTGCCTTCATAGGGTTATTTTGCTCAATTTTAGGCTAGTAGTCCTTGAAAGAGACAACCTTTCTGTTATTAATTCTATCAGTGAGATTTGGAAAATTCCTTGGGAAATATCTCGTATAATTATGGAAATTAGATCCCGGTTACGTGGTTTGAATGAGTTTTAGGTTCATCATTGCTATAAAAAGTCCAACAAAGCCGCAGATTTTCTAGCTACTTTGAACATCTCCCCTATTCTTTTATGCAACACAATTATGGATTATCTTTCTCTACATCTTGGACGTGAGCGGTTGCATCGCTCCCAAATTCAACTTTTAGATTCAGGCTCTACTGTTACTCAGCTTGTAAAATTTTTGTAAAAATCATCCGTTGTGATGATTTAGGTATTCCTTCTTCTTTGTAAGGATACCTTCTGTTTGCCTGTATAAAAAAACTTCGTTATTGTTGCACATCAAATTTGCAACTTCGTTATTGTTTTTTTTATATATACAATGCAAACAAAAGGTATCCTTACACAGAGAAAGGAATACCCAGCTTATCACAACGAATCATTTTTACAATCTTTTTAAAAGCTAACAGAACACTAGAGTTACAGTTAGAAAATAAGGAGCGAAGTCCCTATAATTACTGGTGTTGAAGATGAGGTTGAATAAACTCTATTAAACTTCGTATGAGAAGGAAATAAGAGATGTTGTTGGTAGCTAAAAAATTAATTGCCATATTCTTTTCTTGATAGCAGTGCCGAATCTGAAAACCACTGAAATTATTACAAAGAAATAAAATATCATTGATAATAGGTTTAATTTCTCAAGGAATCTTCCAAATTCCTCTAATAGAGTTAATGACAGTTAGATTGTCCCCCTCCATCAGTAAAAACCTGATGTTAAGGGAAATTGTCCGACGAACCCCTTCCAAGGTTGCAAGAGCCTCAACTTTAAGTGGAGAAGAGCAGAGAAGTTGCTTGCGGTCTAAAAACACCACTTCCCCCACATGGTTACGGAAAATGATACCAATATTACATGGGGAATCATGTTTAATCTAAGCATCAAAATTTAATTTTGTCCAGGGATCCAGAGGTTTAGACCAACCACCTCTTTTCCGCTTGGTTTGTTTATGAATATTATTCTTAATAATATACTTTGCAGGAAAAGAACTAAAACAATCTTTAAGCTGAATTAGCATTGTATGGTTAATGTTTTTATTTAGACTTTGGTCATTGCCAAAACTTAAAGAATTTCTATGAATCCATATGTTCGACCAAAGAAAAAGAATATACTCAATTTTAGAGTTATTTTTTTGAAATAACTCATATTAGTCTAGAAATCTGATCCATTTTGAAAAGTAAAAAAATAGCCTATACTAGTTTGAAGTTTATTAATCATGGTAAGAGTAAACTCACAATTAAACAATAAGTGATTAGTGTCTTCAATATATAGATTACAAAGATAACATTGAGAAGGAACTCGAGAGAAAAATCTATTGAGTCGTTCAGTAGTAAGTAATGAGTCAGAAAGAGCTTTCCAAGGAAAATTTTTTAATCTATTGCACCCTTATTGTGCACCCTTTAAATTATGCTTGTTTATTTTAAATCTTAAATTAGAATAAATAATAAAGTTTAAGATTTATAGTTTAAGATATAAGGTTTAGGATTTTTAGGGTTTAGGGTATATGATTTTAGGGTTTAAAGTTTAGGGTTTAAGGTATAAGGTTTATATTTTAGGATTTAGGATTTATGTTTTAGGGTTTAGAATATATATTTTAGGATTTAGGATATAGAATAAACAAATTTACCCTAAAGGGAGCATAAAAGAGTGTAGAGGATTTGATATTTTATTGTTGTAGTTGTTGCTCTCTTGTTCATCGATTTTGATTCTGTATTCAGACCTTTTCCTGGGACCTTTGTGATTTCTGATGCATCAAACCTCCGTGAATTGGACAAATCATATAGGTAACTACAATTACAATTCAAAACTGTAATAACAGATGATCGATCTAGAAATCTAAGAGAAGAAACGATGACAAAAATGGGCCGTAAGATTAAGTGAGCCCAGCCCAAATTGGAAGCTATGTGCCGTTATATTTACTAGTTCAATGAAAGTTATGGGTTGTTACTTTATTTTCTTGGATGATTTAGACAACTAACCCTACAAGTAGATATGGCTCGCGGTTCAATGGAACCGAAAAATACCGAAGCCGGACAAAACCAAAATCGGCTGAAACCGAAACCGGATAACTGGTTTGGCAAAACCCAAAACCAGAGAACTGGAGGTTTATCCGATTCGGAACCGGAGGTTCGAACCGGGTAAACCTCCGGTTCTCAAGTTATATATATATATATATATTTTCTATTTTTATTTTTCTGTGTGTTTATTTTATAAGTCAAATTAAGTTAAATATTAAGTTTAAATCTTAAATTATAAAATTTAAAGTATAAATTTTATAAGTTTAAAAAAACATTCACTTTATCATTATTTTAAAAAAGTAATGTCTTTTATGTTTTTTTTTATTAAAAAATGTATTTTTTCCGATTTTGGAACAGAAACCAGAACCGGATAAAACCGAAATCGGACGAAACCGAAACCTCTGGTTTCAGATTAATTCGGTTTCGGTTTTCATTTTTCTGGTTTTGGAACCGGAAACTTCTGGTTTCGTAACCGTGCCATCTCTACCTATAAGGAGTGTGAAATTGGAGAAAAAACTCCAAAAATTCATTATTGTTTTCTTGGACCCTATCTTTGACAATTGACCGATCAACAGCGTTGACCACCAATTTTATTAAAAAAATCTTTTTCTGGGCAGCAAATTGGGTTTGATGACATCATCACTTGTTAGCAGTTTCAAACTGCCAACAAGCCTAAACTGCCATCAAGGAGGCTTGTTGGCAGTTTAAAACTACCATAAAGGGGCTTGTTGGCAGTGGCAATTTCAAACTGCCAATAAGGAGGCTTGTTGACAGTTTTGAAACTATCAACGGGGCCTAGTTCACAACTCCAAACTTCTAACGGGGCCTAGTTGGCAGCTCCATACTGTCGACGGGGCCTTGTTGGCAGCTCCAAACTGCCAACGAGGGGTTGCTGGCAACTTGCAAACTGCCAACGTGGGGCTATTGATAGCTAAAATACAAGAAAATCAATCTAGATAATTAAAATAGCACATAATCTACAGCCCTACATTCATTATCCAAATCAATTTAGCAATTTAAAATAGCAAATAATATGCAGCCCTACAACATTTGCTAACCACCATTATCAACACTTGACTAGCCATGAGGAACAAAAATGCACCTACTCCATGGCCTATTGAAATGTCTAAATCATAGACAGTAACTGTAGTTCATATTTGGATCATGTGCAATATTTGACATCTTGTGTAGGAACTCAAATTCTTTACCCTTCTCCACCTTCCTTTTGCTAATAAACATAATAGCAAGACAACCATGACATTTCATCATACTAGTTATATATCTATATACCATAACATTCTCTAATCACTAAACACAAAAGCAAAGCCTACAAATACATACACACAACCATACAACCAACATATCATTTGCAAAAGTCAATAGATGTAACATAATGTTAATTCAAAAGATCAAATCCACGATTAGGCAATGTCTAGCAAAAATTATCGAAAGTCAACGACATAACTCAAAATTAAGCTAATCTGCTCTAATATGACCTAGATTAAAAAGTAAACTACCAAAAGCTATAAAACAACAATTGCTTGAGAACTAGATCAAAAACAAACAAATTCGTTCACACAAACAACAATAGGGGGAGAATGAAGAGCAAATAAACCTCTGCCTTCATATATCTCCAAGCTTGCCTCATTAGCCAAAATGGGGGCCTCTCAACATCCACACCTCTAAACATGTTCAACAACAACGGCTCATCTGCGCTCACCACCTTCGGCTCTGCAATTGCACCTAAAAACGTAGATTTACATCAATAACACTCAAAATTGAGCATCAATACTCCAAATTGCAAGCAATGGCAGCAAATTCAGGTGCTTGCAAATCAGCAAAAAGTGCCCTATGGCAAATGAACAAATAAATAGATGGAGAGGAAGGAGGTTGAGACGATACCGACGGAGGCGAGGCAGAGGAGAAATTCGTCTGTCGAGGCGGAGCTCGTGGACGCCAGAGATGGATGACAGAGAAGGACACAAGCGATGCCGGATCTAGAAAGAAAAGCGGCAAGGGGAAATGAGGTAAGAGGAGAGCGAGAGGCGGGACTGCGGGAGCAAATGGTGACAACGACAGAGAGAAATGGAGGACGAAGATGGAGGAGGAGATGCCGGAGAGGAGGTCGCAGATGACAGATCGATGGAGGAGGTGAGAAATGGGGGAGAAGCAGTCGTGAGCTGGAGCGCATAAGATAGATAGAGAGGCCAGCTGTAGTGCGTGTAAAGAATTGAGAGGGAGGGGTCATAAATCAGTTGTTTGTGTTTTTAGGTTTTTTTTTTAGTTTTCGATGTTTAGGTTAAACGACCCTTTAAGTCTAGTGATATTAGACAAATGTCTCCCAATAAACTTATTCTAAACCCATAACCTATGATGACATCACCATAAGTCAACCAAACTAACACATTTGACCATTGACCGGTCATCGCCTGTTGACCGGCGTTGACCAAACTTTTTTCCCGCTAATAACTATTTTTGATGACGTCATCATCTTGATGACATTTACTGTCATCACAAAACACAAATTGTCATCAAAGTAAAAAATTGTCATCAAAATATAAATTGTCATCACAAAACACAAACTGTCATCAAAGTCACAAATTGTCATCAAAATACAAACTGTCATCACAAAACACGAATTGTCATCAAAGTCACAAATTGTCATCAAAACACAAATTGTCATCAAAACACAAATTGTCATCAAAATATAAATTGTCATCAAATACAAATTGTATCGCAACTAGTTGATGACACATACTGTCATCGCAACTAGTTGATGACACAAACCGTCATCACAACTGGTTGATGACAATTATCGTTTTGATGACAAATCTCATTTTGATGACAATTCTCGTTACAATGTCACCACCAGTAGTTGGTGGCATTTATGAAGTGTCATCACCACTAGTTAGTGGACGTTCAAAGTGTCATCAAGACTAGTAATTAGTGGCGCTTTCAAAGTCATCGAGGCTAGTAAGTGATGACACTTTCAAAGTGTCATCGAGACTAGTTGGTGACACTTTCAAAGTGTCATTGGCACTAGTTGTGACACTTTGTCGGATGCGTGTTCGAAGCATCACCAAGGCTAGTCGGTGGCGCGTTCGATGTGTCACTGAACGCGCCACCGAGGTTAGTCGGTGACGCGTTCGATGCGTCACCGAGGTTAGTCGGTGGCACATTCGAAGCATCACCGATGCTAGTCCGATGGCGCGTTCGAAGCATCACCGAGGCTAGTTGGTGGCGTGTTCGAAGCATCACCGAGGCTAGTCGATGGCGCATTCGAAGCATCACCGAGGCTAGTCGGTGGCGCGTTCGAAGCGTCACCGAACGCGCCACCGAGGCTAGTCAGTGGCGCATGCGAAGCGTCACCGAGGCTAGTCGGTGGCGCGTTTGAAGCATCACTGAGGCTAGTTGGTGGCGCGTTTGAAGCGTCACCGAGGCTAGTTTGGTGGCGCGTTCGAAGCATCGTCGAGGCTAGTCAGTGGCGCGTTCGAAGCGTCACTTCGGTGGCACGTTTGAAGCATCACCAAGGCTAGTCGGTGGGCGTTCGAAGCGTCACCGAGGCTAGTTCGGTGGCGCGTTCGAAGAGTCACCGAGGCTAGTTCAGTAGTGCGTTCGAAGCGTCACCGAGGCTAGTCGGTGGCGCGTTCGAAGCGTCAGCGATGCTAGTTCGGTGGCGCTTTCAAAGTGTCATCAAGACTAGTAAGTGGTGACACTTTCAAAGCGTCACTGAGACTAGTCGGTGGCACTTTCAAAACAGTGGCACATTCGAAGCGTCAACGAGGCTAGTTCGTGGCGTGTTCGAAGCGTAATGAGGCTAGTCGGTGGCGCGTTCAAAGCGTCACCGATGCTAGTCGGTGGATCAGTAACTACCAGAGAATACATCTGGGCTTGTTGATGATTGGGCAACAGTAACTTATGAAATCAGCACATGAGCCATACCATAATTGAGGACAAACTTTAAATGAAAAAATCATGAAAGAGAAGTAAGAGAAACATCATGCACTATAAATGATCTACTGTCATCACCTTTATTTTTAAGTAGCTAACAAAGCATGCATCTACGACATATCTCATTCTCAGTTTGATAATTGCTTTACCCTCATTAATTATCATGAAAGAGAAGCAAGAGAAATAGCAGACACCATCAATGATTTACTATTATCATCTTTACTTTTATGTAGCTACCAAGTACCTGTTTCTTTCTGCCGCAGCTGCTGTCCAATTAATATGATCTTCTCAAAATGAGATTTAATAGTATCTTCTTCCATTGGTCCACGCAGCTATTGGAACAATTGTCCGGCGCCTCCCTGTAGCATGGAAACATGTGCTTTAGAAAATCACTTGACAAACACGTGAATGCTCACTAGCAAAGATTCAAAATAAAAAGAACTAATTGAATTACTAAACCCAATGTAATAAAAACATTAACAAGTATAATCATGCCCATAAAAATACTTAAGGCAACGCCAAGAGGCATCAACAAATATCACAAAAGGATTCTTCCCTAAAGATTTTACAAATATTAACTTGACAAAAACTAGCTTATTCAGCAAACATCACAGGCAATAGGTATAATATATGCAAGGACCAGGTAACAACATGACCTATACAAACAAGTAAAGTTTTCAAATCCTACACCAATCAAGAGCACCAATCAGTGTCTTTGTTCATGATATAATCATCATTTTGTTCACTTTGTCGGACGCGTGTTCGAAGCGTCACCGAGGCTAGTCGGTGGTGCGTTCGAAGCGTCACCGAGGCTAGTTCAGTGGCACATTCGAAGCGTCACCGAGGCTAGTTCGATGGCGCATTCGAAGCGTCATCGAGGCTAGTCGGTGGCACGTTCGAAACAAAGTTTACTATTGTTCGTGCACTAGTCAAAGTGATCATCTTCAAACTACACAATGCACAAAAAAATATAGCATCTGTTCATCAGACAAGCCAATGCTTAGGAAAGATGCTCATTAACAACACTGAACTTATTAGCTATAGCTATATTAGTAGTATCAACAATGTGAGGTTAATTAGCAGACTAACAAAATTGATCAAAGTATCATCACAAATATATGATGCCATGCACTAAAAGTGGAATGAAAGAGTACTCACACAAAAGTTTTTATACTCAAATAAGTGAGGATACTGAGATTCAGACTGTCCAATTTCATTAGTGCAAAGGCACAATATATGCGTAACTCCCAAATGTTGTAGCATGTATATAGATCTAGCAGCCAATGACTCACCAATGAATAAGCTATCTGTAATCAATGATGGCTTCTTCGTGTTTGCAGCCAAGGTCTGTTCACTTCATCTCCTAATGCGTCTGCACTCTTATCTATATATCTATTGGATTTTTTGCACATATACATTGTGTTTTTATCCTGCACTTAGGAAAATGGCAAAAGGCAGTTGAAAAGCAATTCTCAAGCTAGTTTAGGTCTAATAATACATTATAAGAACCCTTACTTCCCATTCAAAAAGAAAGAAAATTTGGTGGCACAGAGCATAGATGTCATGAGTTGTACAAACAAAGCATACCTCTTTGCAATCATAATCATATTAGCAATCCCTTGTCCAATTAAACAACATCCAAATCCAACTGCTCCATAAAGGACTCCCCGGAAATGCAAATTGAGCAATTAAGCGCAAATAATTAAATATAATCACTAGGGTTCTATCTCCAATCACATAAATATACTATACAAAGAGTATGCAACTCCATGATTAAGTATTACCTTGAAAAAGTATGTGGCAATCCTCTGCTTTACAGAAAAGTTGCATCCTGGCCTTTCTGCTTCAAACACACTAAAAATATGAAAATAATAAGATCGGTCTAATATAATAGAGCATGACTTGCAGTTGTTCCTCTAGCCACTATAATATGTAGTAGAAGACATGGAAGCAAAAATGCCACAAATGGACAATAACAACCTGCTTGAAAGATCTGTATACATCTTCTGGAAACTTCCAAGGAAACCACCTCCAGACACGGATGGCTGCCTAATCTGAGCATATGGTGCTAGCATACCAGCTAAGGCAACATTAACAACAACCCAACCAAGAGGTCATCAACATACAATTCAAACTCTGACCAAAAGTCTTCCCCTCATTTCTGAACTTCAGCAAATGTGGCCAAGGAGCGTTGTGACTCCCCAATGCCCTTGAAAGATCTACTGCTATCTCTAGAAATGGGAGAACTAGAGCATGAGCTTGAAGATTGCTTAGCAATTGCTTTCACTGAATTCATTTCATTTGAATCGGTACTGTTTTCGTATGCAGAATGTTCCCTGGAGATTGGAGAAGCACAGTGGTTTGCAAAACGGAGACTCTGGAACTACCAACTCGTCTCTATCCATTTCCCCTGTGGGAACCTTACTTAAGATACTCATAAACGAACGTAACAAGCTATCTAGTTTCTGATGAAGAGTCAGCAGGAATATGTGAAATCCCTGCAGATTCCTCAAAGCAGCACGAAATCCATGCCTGAATGCGAGCGTAGAACTAGTGTCGGATTTTGACAAAGATCCCAACTTCACTCCTGTTATGCGAGTGTAGCACGAAATCCATGCCTGAATGCGAGTGTAAAACTAGCCGTTCTCACCAGTGAGAACGGCTACTGAACTTGTTTGCATTAGTTCATCCTAATAAAACCATCAAAGCCAATGGAAATTAGGTTTTAATCAAAACAATTGAAAATGAAACCTAAAGAGAAGAATGAGAGACATACTCGGCGGGTGAAGCCGATGGCATTGAAGACTGTTGGGATTAGAGGTCATCGATGGAGAAAGACTTCATCTTGTCGCCAGGGGAGCGCTGTTCGTTCTCCATTTTCCGTCAACAGAGAAAGAGGGAGGAGGAGGCAGGTTTGGAGGTCATCGCGGGAAGCCGAAGACGGAAGAGGCGGAGATGGAATCCTTGTTGAGTGCGACGGAGAGAGGCTCCGACGGTTGCCGTTAAAGAGAGGAAGCATACAATGGAGGCCGATGTAAACGAAATGGACAATGGTATATCGTTAAGGAGATTACCGGAGAAATCAGATCCCGATGGAGGCGAGGCGGAGGAGGAATTCTTCGGTTGAGGCGGAGCTCATGGACGCCGGAAACGACATGGACAATGGAGGTCGGGGATGTGGCCAGATCTGGAAAGGTGAAGTGAACTGGGAGGAGAGAGAGTGTCAATGTAGGTGTGAGTAAAGGGAAGGGGTTAAAACTCAAAACGAGACCCTTAGTAAAAATGACTCTTCCACAAATCTTTTTTTAAATTAATGGATCCTTAGTAAAAATGGACCCATCTTTCTCTCTCTAAACCCTAAATCCTACCCTTAAATTCTAAACCCTAAACCCAAAAAACAATATTTTAGAGAAAGATCAAACAAAGAAGATGGAGAAAAAAATAAAAAAGCTAGTAGGGGTAGAAAAAATACATAAAAACTAGTAGGGATCCATTTTATTAATTGAAAACTCTTAAAGAGCCAATGGACCCAAAATCCTCAATTTTTTGAGGGTGATATACAAATATTCATGAAAAAAGGAGCAATGGGCCTCATAAAATCTCTAGCTTTTTGTTAAAAAAAGGTCCATTAGGCCCAAATCTCTCTATTTTCTTTCAGCCTAGAATGAGATATCTTAGGCCACCTAGTAAGGTAGCTTAATAATAAGGCATCTTATTTACAAAATATTAATGATAATTTCATATTAATATATATTTAAAATATTTAAAAATATATTGATAATAAGGTATAAAGTTCTATGAAATTATCAAATTTTATGATTAATCTAACTTTTCTTGTAGAGTATTTTTTTAATAATGTATTATATAATATAAGTTAGTAGAGCATATTTTTAAAATTGAAATATCAAATATAATTGGCATAAAAGATTTGTACATAAAAATAATCTAATTATTATATTATAAAATATATTAAGTGATGTGACAAATTGTGAAAATGACACGTGACATAACTAAAGGACTTAATTAGGTAGAGTCGTAGAGACATGTAGCCTTATTGAATAACTTTCTTCTTATAATGACTAGCATATGTCATTGTGCATTGCACGAGTATGGTTATATACTTTAACAGTGAATTAAATTTTAATATAAAATCAACTTGGCCAAGTGGATAAATAATAAATATGTTATATATAAAATAAGTATATTATAAATCACGTAAAAAAATTAAGTTTATTTATGGTATGGAAAATATAAAATAGAATTATATAGGAAAATTAACATGATTTATTAGAATAAATATTACTAGAAATAAATTAGTATTTTGACATGAATTATGATACGACTATATGAATTTCTCCACCCGTTAAACATCTTGTAAAGTTGCTGAAAATAGTGTTTTAACACAAATTACGGTATGAATGAATGAATTTCTACGCTTGTAAAACATGCTATAAATGTTTATAGAAATAATTTTTGTATTTTAATACGAATTATGATACGACTGTATGAATTTCTCCAGCCATAAAACATCTTGCAACGTTGCTTAAAAAGAGTGTTTTAACACAAATTACGATATGAGTGAATGGATTTCTTCGCCCGTAAAACATGATGTAAATATTGTTAAAAATAAATTAGTATTTTAACATGAATTATGATACCACTGTATGAATTTCTCCACCCGTAAAACATCTTGTAAAGTTGCTAAAAATATAACACCCCTGATTTGTAATCCTTTATAAGGATTTGAGTACTACCCATGTGAACAAGAGCTCCTCCTTTTCATGGTTCAAGTGAGGAAAAAGAACTCTGAAGTTAAGCATGCAAGGGCAAGAGTAGTACCAGGATGGAAGACTTGCTTGGAAATCCTCAAGTTGGGATGGGCTAGTGCTTCTAAGGTCTCGGGTCTTACAAATGGTATCACAGCTGACTTTGGGTTACAAGTGGACTTGGCCTTGAGGGTGGTCGCTCGAACAAAGGGCAGTCTTGGGGCCTTGACGAGGTCGTCAAGGGTTTAAGTGGGGTGATTGTAACACGCCAAATTTGTATTCCGTTATATTGATTTAGAGTACTAACCATGTTAACAAGAGCTCTTTCTTTTCATGGTTCAAGTGAGGACAAATAACTCTAAAGTTAAGCGTGCTAGGGTGGGAGTAATACTAGGATGGGTGACCTCCTGGAATTCCTCGGGTTGACATGAGCTAGCGCTTCTAAGGCCGTAGATCTTATAGAAAAATAAGTATGAGTGAAAAATTTCTACGCCCGAAAAACATGTTGTAAATATTGCTAGAAATAAGTTAGTATTTTAACACAAATTATGATATGATTGTATGAATTTCTCCACTTATAAAACATCTTGTAAAGTTGCTGAAAAATAGTGTTTTAACATAAATTACGGTATGACCGAATGAATTTCTACGACAGTAAAACATACTGTAAATATTGCTAGAAATAAATTAGTATTTCAACACAAAATATGATACGATTGTATGAATTTCTCCACCTGTAAAACATCTTGTAAAGTTGTTGAAAAATTGTGTTTTAACACAAATTACGGTATGACTGAATGAATTTCTACGCCCGTAATATATGTTGTAAATATTGCTAGAAATAAATTAGTATTTTAAAACAAATAATGAACTCTTGTCATTTTATTCTTTTTACTTATATGATTTAAGTTTTTTAATATATGAAAAAATAATAACATATTAATTTTAAAATTTATATACTTTTATGTAAAATATCTATGGGTTAAGTTTAATAAGGATAAAATTACACTAAGTGTAAATTTGAATACATTATACTATTGTATAAATGTTTACACCCGTAAAACATTATGTATAATTTTCTAGACTTAATTTCTCTAACGCAGTGATGATATCCTTATATGCAATTATATGCGAGTGATGCTCTCTCTCTCTCTCTCTCTCTCTCTCTCTCTCTCTCTCTCTCTCTCTCTCTCTCTCTCTCTCTATATATATATATATATATATATATATATATATATATATATATATATATATAGAATTTCATTGCATATATCTTATAAGATTTTCCATAACATGTGTGATGAGGATTCCAAACATCATAGTTTAATACATGCACACAGTAATGGACTGAGATGGGTTGATAAAGACAAGTGTCAAACATCAATTTAACAACTACTGCTAGTGGTGTACATAAACTATGATACATGAACATCATCTTGAATTACTTTGTTGTTTTATTGATTGCGCAATTGGTAAGCTCCTGAATGCACCAAGCAAATAAAGGTTGGGTAATTGAGTTTGACTGTGTAAATAATCTAGTGCGTTGGAAATCTGCTATTTTGTGTAGGTTCCATGAGCTCTCAGTGTTTAATGATATCAAGAGGAGTTGTTGGAGGAGGCTGTGATGTGTTTCTGCCAAAGGATCTTTGTTCTGGTTCAAGGAAAATCATCCACAAATGCTGCGTGTTGATCAAGACTCGACTGGCCGTCGAACTAGTCACACGAAAGGTTCTTTTTGTGGATTTTTAGGGTTTAGGAATGCAAGAAGATAAAAGGGATAGGCAATTTGGATCTGTTGGATATGACACACCAATAGATTCAAAAAAAGTTTCTTTGATCCACCATAGATATTACGCTCCTAGATTTCACAACGGTTTTGGATATGACTTACCAAAACCGAGCAAGTTGACTTGGATATGACTCACCAAGACAAAACACTCATAGACCGGGAAGCTTAGAGTTAATTCAAGAAACTCAATGTTCTGTAGTTCAAATAATCAAGATTAAGTTTAAAATGAAAAAAACACAGCATATAAATAGCCAAAAATGATTCAACCAAAAACCATAATCGCTAAAAAACCCTAATTGAAAAAGTACTTAGAACGTATCTTCCCCTCCTTAGTTGGGCCATAAATTTGGACACGAGCTAGATACGTCCAAGATCTCAAACATATCCAAAATCCAGACCAAATGCTCGAGTAAATCAGAATTGGGCCTTTGAACTAGATCAGACCCCGCATGCTGAATTCTCAGGTGACGTGGATGGGCTTGACGGGCTTGACTTCTTCGAGCCCTTTTTCACTTCTCTTGGCCATGTGGGGGCCCATAGACTCCTTGTGATGCGCCCTTGCCCTCCATGACAGCCGTAGAGGAAGAAAAGTCCATGAGCCTCCAATCGCTTGGGCCCGTGACCAGGTCACGTGCTAAGGCCATCAGCCAGGCCACGCAGTCGCTAGTCCTACACCTAGTCGCCCGCTAAGGCACGCCTGAAGCTGCGCCTCCACTTGTGCTCCTCTCCACCGTCAGCGGCACTCCAGAGGCCCAGCCTGGCTCACTGCCCCCCGAACACGGTGCGACACCCACGGAGCCCATCCAGGCCTAGCTGCAGGTCGGGCCCCGCCTTTGCCCCAGCGCGCTGCGGCATGGCCTTCACCAATGCCTTGACGCTGCGCCCGCCTCGCCAGTGTTAAAGACCGACGCCTATCATCTATGTTTTCTTATTTAAAGGTTTATTTCCCCTATTAGACATTGCTATTTTTAGACTTTTCATTTATGTAATTTTGCTATTTTGGGCGTGCGCTTCACTTGTGTCGAGTGGGCTAGCTCATTAGGCGGGACTTGGCCCATCCGAGCCCCGCGTGTCTTTATAAGGCCATTTCGGCCTCCATTTGTAAGTTTACGTCTAATTTTAATCTAAGTCAAGTTTTGAGTGATTATTCATCCTTCTTAGATTCGGATGTCAAAAACTCTATCTTTCTCTTTCACTATCTCTCGCTTTGCCACCGCCGCAGACGCTACTGCACCGGTCGATCGTCACTTCGATCACCATCTTGCCGTTTGTCACTTCAAGCCAACGAGTGCCTAGTCCTGAGGCCACTCGAGTCACTTGCCCATGACAACTTCATCGCTACTGCGTCCCATCGCTTGCTTCCACCTACGCGAACCTCTAAGTCCTGTAGAGGTTCTCTCGCCTTCCTACTTGTGGTTTTTGTGCAATTCAACAAGGTCACGTTCACCTTGGCCTCCACAATAACACACAAGGAAAATGCCATCACTTTGGTTCGTGAACCTCTATCCTCAAGACTGCCGCGACTCAGTACAAAGGCCTAGATCCGCCTACCGCCGTGACTTTGGCCGCATCCAAGACCAAGGACGCATCAACTGGTATCAGAGCGCCAATGGTCTTGTAAGTCGCTTCTCTTGAGTTTCTCTTGTTCACGTTTATTTCCCCAACCACCACCACCTCCTTCCGCCACCACCAGAAGTTTCCTCCGTTTTTCTCCCCTCTCGGCATCAATTTTGCCACAAATTTTTTCTTCCCCAAACAAGAATATTTTGTCCGTGATTTTCTCGCCCTAACCACTCGGTTCCCACAATCCAAGTGCTTGGCCAAGATTTCACCCACAAAATTCGGAAACAAACCCTAACAAACTTGCTTGTGATTTGGGCCGAGTATCTTCCAAGATTTTTGCTTGATTTTGTAATTAATTATTTAATATATTGCGTGGGATATCTTGCTATATTTTCGTGATTTATTTCTTTATTTGTCTAACTACCAAATCTGCACAAATCTTTTCTCTCTCCTATCACAAGATCATAACAAACTTTGTGATTTCTTTCCTTATCCACTACGGCCGAATATCTTATTAATTAATTTCTTTTCCGATTTTTAAGTCAAGTCAAAGATTGACTTAGATATTGTTAATTAAAAAAAAAGCCGGATTCGAAATCCAAACACACAAAAAAAGGCAAATCCAAGAATTATTTTTACTTGAAGGAAAAGCCAAAATAAGGCAAGCCTTCAAGTTTCTTTCCACTTCTTCGGCCTTAGTCCATCTTCCTCCTCTTCATTGTCTAGGTTTGTATCTAGGGAGGTGAGTTGCGTGTCATATTGCATATTGACTGTGTTGTGTATTCTATAGTTAATTGCTTGGTCAAGTCTGAATTTTGTAGTGATTTGCTTCAGTCATACGCTTGTTTGTTCTAAGCTTGCATACGCCGCCCTCACGGCTTGCCAAATTACATCCTTGCGTGAACTAGTGTGCTTGAGTGTGGTGATTACTTGACTCTTGTTGCTTTATACTCGTTGTTCGCCTTTACTCGCATGTCTGGCCATATTGTCATAGGTAGCATGATGACACCTACGAACACGAATGGATACGACACTGGACCGGGCAACAACCCACCAAATCCTCCACCACAACAAGTCAATTCCCCACTCCAGGATCCTCCTTTGATTCAAGAGATCTCAGATGAACAAAGAGAGATCCAAGAGCTACGTCGGCAAGTGGCCCAACTCCAAAGCCAATAAGGTCGACAAGCGCCGACGCCGCTCGTGGAGATGGATGCCGCGGGCCTCCAACGCCCAATCGTGGTTGGCCCCAGCAATCCTCACTTGGACAAGGGCAAAGGTGTTATGCCCTCAACCTTTCACCAACAACCACGCATACAGCGCATCCAGTCGGTCATTGAGAGCCAGCAAGGCTACGTCTCCCCACGCGGCCGATACAACCCGCAAGTAGCACCTAGTGACGACGACAGCGGCTCCAACCATGACGACCAATATCAATGGGAGTTTTCTGAGCCCTATCAGTTTGATGACATGTATGGTGCTAGAGAAGAACGCCGCCGACGTGATGACACCCATGGGTCGCGTGACCTATGCGAGCGTCGAGACCCGCCTGGCTCCAGCCAACAACGGCGCCCAAGCCGGTGCAACAGGCACGGCTCCAAGCATGGTGACAGACACCGTTCGCGCCATCCAGCGCCCACTCTTGTGCCGTTCAATATCAATGACCACCTTGTCCACCAAAGTGATAGGCCGCCATGCTATGGCTCCGATGGCTATGGCTCCGCCACCCCGTCCTTCTGTGACAAGTTCGATGAGTTCGACAATGAAGAGATGGAAGACTCAGGCATGATAAACCGGGGTCTTTCCACCCACCTCTCAGAGACCCCATTGAGCTCTAGGACCAGCCGACAGATTACATCCCACCGCGCCTTCACACCGGCGGTCCTCAACTTGACCGCCATGGTGATGAGGGGCGCGCCCACCAAGGCTACCCTTAGCATGAAATGCCACGCGATGCCAGGCATCGTGCGCCTGACGAAGCCCAGCATCAATGTCACCGCCGCCGTGAAGATGTTCGAGAAGTCCACGTCGCTTACGATGAGCCTCGTCCTTATGATGACCGTGACCGTCGTCAAGTGGGCCATGCCCGAGGCTATGATGACCGCGCCTACGTGGATCAGCGCCTTGACATCCAACGCCAGCCCGCGCCCATCCCCGCCCCAGCTAGGCTCAATCGCCATGAGGTAAAAGTTAAAATTGAGCATTTTTTTGGTGAATATGATCCCACGGTGTTTCTTGAGTGGGTGCAGGATACATAGTACACGTTGCGCTATTGCCAAATTTCTGAAGATGAGAAGGTAGTCGCGGCCACACTTCACTTCCGCGGCGCCACTAGGGTTTGGTGGCATCGCTTCATCAGCTATCGAATTCGGCCCAACCTTGAGCCAATCACTGAATGTCACCAGCTCGTATACGTGATGACTCAAAAATATGTCCATCAAGACTACAAGAACCAGATGAGGCTCGAGATCGCTATGGCTCGCTAAGGCTCCGCTTGACTTCTTCTCGTAGCTTGAGGATATATACTACAAAGCTGGTGTGAGTGCAGCCCCGTCCACCCTAGGGACGAAATTTTTGAGTGAATTGAATCCATCCATTCGTGATCAATTGTAGATTTTGCCCATCAAAGACCTCAATACCCTAACGCACAAGGCCATGCAAATCCACCATCAACATGTGCGTAGGCGACAATCCACCTGGCAATCTCCTGGCCAATGAAGGTATGATTCTCGACCTTCTCAATCTTCCCTTTCTACTGATGTGCGCACATATTCTACAACCAACGCCACCTCTAGCCAAGGTCGCAACGCCAGGACAGCGATGCCAAGCATGGCCACAAGTCGTGCCGCGACGCCGAGAGCTCTGTTACAAAGCGTAGAGCGTGCGCGTGATCTAGAGTGCTTCAAATGTGGAGGAAGGGGCCATTACAAATGTGATTGCCCCAATACCAAGAAGGTTCTCTTTAGCCAGAACATCGGATACGAGTCCTATGAGGAGAATGAGCCTCCGCTTGAGGTAATTGAGGAAGGCTTTGAAGAAGACAACGAGGAGGCTTACGCTTGTGAGCCTGCCGCCTTGGATGCGGGCACCCCGCTAAGCCTAGTCACTCGCCGCGTGCTCACAGTCAAAGAGGCCGATTTGGTGGAATAGCATGAGAACCTCTTCCATACTTGATGCTTGGTCAAGACCGCCTCTTTGAGTGTCATTATTGATGGGGGCAGCTACTACAACATTGTCAACGAGAAAGTGGTCAAACACTTCAAGTTGCCGACAATGCTACACCCCCAGCCCTACAACCTACAATGGATTTCTTCGAGTTCTGGCAACACTGTAACTCATCAATGTTTAATTTCTTTTTCCATTGGCCAATATATAGATTCGGTCCTTTGTGATGTCATTGCGATGGACGCCACGCATCTCTTTCTTGGCCGCTCATGGCAATTCGACATGCGCGTTCTTCACGATGGGTATTTAAACACTTATGTGTTTACTTACCACGGGAAGCGCATCACTCTCTTACCCATGTCACCACATCAGATCTTACAGGATCAGGTTGAACGAGATCGCCAAAAGGCCATCGAGGCCGCCACAGACAAGGCTGCCGCACAGCGCTCGGCCACGCCATAGGCTGACGGCTCGAACGAAGGCCATTCTAGTTCTGTGTCAGGCACTGGTCCCAAAACGGCAAATGGCCACCCGGGCCTTCACAACGCCCCACTGGCCGCCGATCCCGCCGCTAGTGCCACCGCGTAAAAGGCCAAAACCAGGCCCTAGGAGATCTGGTCGGGCACTGGTGATTCCGCTTCGAGCACTGGGCTTCCCAACCACATTGCCTCTGTTGCCGTACCAAGTGCCACCCCAGTGCCCCAGATTGCCAGTCCGTCGCCGTACACCTCCTTATTGTAGGGCCGTTGTGAGCACCCCTTGCCTCTCGCTCGGCCCAACAACATGACCGCTCATTTCAAGGGTCATACATCTTGTTTTTGTTGGTGCCTACCCCTAGCACCATCAACACCGCAACCACCGACGTTTTGCCGGCACAAGTCACCTCCTTACTCCATGAGTTTGCAGACGTCTTGCCCGATGAGCTGCCACAGGGCCTGCCTCCTTTACGTGGCATTGAGCACCAAATCGACTTGGTGCTTGGTGCCTCGCTGCTGAATCGTGCCGGCCCTGAGGAGACTAAAGAGCTGCATCGACAGGTCTAAGAGCTTTTGGACCGCGGCTACGTGAGGGAGAGCCTCAGCCCTTGCGCCGTGCCAGTGATTCTGGTGCCCAAGAAAGATGGCTCGTGGCGGATGTGTGTTGATTGCCGCACCATCAACTAGATCACCGTGAAGTACCGCCATCCCATTCCTCGCCTTGACGACATGTTGGACGAGCTCCATGGTGCCACACTCTTTTCCAAGATTGATTTGAAGAGTGGCTATCACCAAATTCGGATGAAGGAGGGAGATGAATAGAAGATGGAGTTCAAGACCAAGTATGATCTTTATGAGTGGCTTGTCATGCCATTTGGGCTCACCAACGCCCCCAGTACATTCATGCGCTTGATGAACTACGTGTTGAGAGAATTTTTGGGGAAATTTGTAGTGGTTTATTTTGATGACATTCTTGTTTATTCCCGTAGCCTTGATGATCATGTGATGCACCTTAGGCTTGTGTTAGAGTGCTTGAGAAAAGAGCAACTGTCTGCCAACCTTGGCAAATGTTTTTTTTTCTCCGACACCACTAATTTCCTTGGCTTTGGTGTCTCCAAGGATGGCTTGCACGTGGATGAAGACAAGGTGAAGGCCATTCGTGAGTGGCGCACGCCTACCAACCCTACCATGGTGAGATCTTTTCTAGGGTTGGCTGGCTTTTGTAGGAGATTTGTGCGCGACTTCAGTTCCATCGCCGCCCCACTTCATGAGCTTACCAAGAAAGGCGCCACGGTGGTATGGCTTGAAAGCCACGAGAAGGCATTCCAGGCATTGAAGGATGCCCTCTGCAACGTGCCTCTACTCCAGCTTCCAGACTTCTCCAAGCACTTTGAGATTCTGTGTGACGCCTCTGATGTCGGCACTGGCGGCGTCCTCCACTAGGAATGAAGGCCCATTGCCTTCTTCAGCGAGAAGCTCACCGGGGCCACATTGAACTACCCCACAAATGACAAGGAGCTCTACGCCCTTGTCCGTGTGCTCAAGACATGGCAGCACTACCTTTGGCTACGCGAGTTCGTCATCCACTCTGATCATGCCGCGCTTAGCTATTTGAAGAGTGATGTGTTCTTGCCTCCGATGATAAGCCAATTGTCAAAGGCGACACCTTTGGATCTAGTCTTGGGCGAGAAGTCACTCTTTCCTTGTCAAACTTGCCGTGGAATCGTTGGGTGCAAACCCGCGTTGTCTTGCACGAAAGGTTGACAAGATGGTGGCAAAGCGAACCCGGTGGAGGTGGTTCTGATGGTCGCGGTGTCGGCGAGGCTGAGTATCACGTTGAGTGTCACAACAACGAAGACGACGTCGATGGCGAAGGCGATGGAATTGGTGGCGATTGTGGGTGCGATGGAAGCGATTGATGGGGCGAATGGATAGCGATGGCGGAAGCGATTTGATGAGGGATAGATGACTTGAAAAGACAAGTCTTTGGTGTCGTAGCATCGACTGCGGAGGAAGGGAGATGCGAAGGAAGACTTGACTTGAAGGTTCAAGCAATTGCCGTAGCGTCGGCGGCGGAGGGAATGAGGATGCGAAGATAGAGGGTGACGTCCGATCAAGGGAAGGAGGATAAACACTCTACTTGAAACCTTGATTAAAATTGAACGTACTAAAACCAATAACATAGTTTGACTTAAATACTAGGGCAAGACATCGAATGGGCCGAGTCGAGCCTAGTGGGCTAGCCCATGCAAGCATGCAAAAGGCACAAACCCTAAAATAGAAATGACTATAAAAGGAAACTATCTAAAATATGCACGAAAACCAAATATAGAAAGTGTCTCAAAACTATGCCAAAACAAAGGCAATAAACCTCTAAGTGTCAAAACGACGCGACGAAGGCATGGATGCAAACACCGCGAGGAACGGCGATGAAGGGTCGATGGCCTCGCGAGTGGGTGCACGCGATGCCGGCTGCGATGATCACGATGTTTCGATACCGATGGTGGCGAGGATGATGAGTCTTGGGTTGGCGTCTGGGCTTCCTTGGCCACCGACGACGCGTGCGACAAGTGACGCGACGGCGGCGGTGATGGCTTTGGACCTAGACCTTGTCACTGGGCCCTCTGAGCGTAGGCTCATGACTTCTTCCTCGTCTTGGGCCATCATGGGAGGCAGGGTCACATCACCCTCCCCTACTTGGCTGTGAAGTGTCCCCGCTTCACCAACATCAAACTCAGGCTCAACATATGGTGTCAAGTCCACCACGTTGAAGGACGCGTGGACTCCAAAATCTGGTGGGAGCTCGAGTTGGTAGGCATTGTCCCATATGGCCTTTATCACGCGGAATGGACCATCTCCACGCGATACCAATTTGTGCTTATGCCGTGAGGGAAACCTTTCTTTTCGCATGTGCACCCAGACGAGGTCCCCGGGTGCAAAAACGACGCGGCGTCGACCAGTGTTCTTCTCTGAGGCATACTGCGCGGCCCTTCTCTCCAATTGGTCCCTAGTCCATCGATGGAGCTCTTGTACTTGCTCGGCGCGATTGGCGGCATAGACATGCACTGGGTCTCGTAGTGGTCGCGATGACAAATCAAGCGGCGTCAATGGGTTCATGCCATACACCACTTCGAAAGGTGTCAACTTGGTCGCCGTGTGCCTGCATCTATTGTAACAAAACTCTACAAGTGACAGTAAGTCCTCCCAACGCCTAGGGTTGGCTTTTAGCATCGTGCGAAGGAGGGCTCTTAGTGTTCGATTTGTGACCTCCGTTTGGCCATCGGTCTGGGGGTGGTAGCTAGTGGAAAATAGGAGTTTGGTGCCTAGCTTACCCCAAAGAGTTATCCAAAAATGACCAACGAACTTAGAATCCCTATCACTCACTATGGTACGTGGGACTCCATGAAGACGTACCACATGCTCAAAGAATAGATCGGCAATCTCACTAACAATATGGGTTGCCTTACAAGCTATAAAATGTGCCATCTTTGAAAATCTATCTACGACCACAAAAATAGAGTCTTTACCTCGTCTAGAGAGGGGCAAACCCGTGATGAAATCCATAGACAAATCTTCCCAGGGGGCACTAGGAATGGGCAATGGTGTGTAGAGGCCGTGTGGGCTTGACCTAGCTTTGGCTCTTTGGCATGTCACACAACTTCTACAAAACCTAGTCACTTGGTGGGTCATCTTAGGCCAAAGGAAATGTTCTCTTAGGGCGGCCAAGGTCTTACTAATCCCAAAGTGTCCACGACTTTCGTGTGCTTCCTGAATCAAAAGGAGCCTAATGGAAGACCTAGGAATGCAAAGGCGACTAGCCTTGTATAAATAACACTCAGAAAGAAAATAAGACTCAAACTCTCGAAATCTTAGGCAATGCTCGAATATAGGTGCAAAGAAAGGATCACTAGTATATAATTCCTTAATCAAAGCAAAACCCAAAACTTTAGTTTGCACATGAGTCAAGAGTACATACCTTCGAGACAACGCATCAGCGACAATGTTCTCCTTTCCCTTCTTGTGAACCACGACATAAGGAAATGTCTCAAGAAATTCCACCCAACGAGCATGGCGTCGATTGAGGTGGGCTTGGCTCTTCAAATAGCTCAAGGCTGCGTGGTTGCTGTGGATGACAAATTCACGCGGCCAAAGGTAATGTTGCCACGTCTTTAGCACGCGTATTAGGGCATATAATTCTTTGTCGTAGGTGGGGTAATTGAGTGTGGCCCCTGTGAGCTTCTCACTGAAATATGCAATGGGCCTCTTCTCTTGGTGTAGCACACCACCAATGCCAATGTCTGAGGCATCACACTCCACCTCGAAGTGCTTGGCGAAGTCGGGAAGCTGGAGCAATGGTGCTTGGAACAAGGCCCGCTTCAAAGCCGAGAAGGGTGGGACTCAAGCCATAAGACAGTGCTACCCTTCTTCGTCAACTCATGCAAAGGCGCGGCAATGGAGGAGAAGTCTCGAACAAAGCGCCTATAAAATCATGCGAGGCCGAGAAAGCTTCGCACTTGCGTCGGCGTCGTCGGCGTTGGCCACTCTTTGATGGCCGCGATCTTTTCTTTGTCTTCGCGCAGACCATCACTACTCACGACATAGCCCAGAAAATTTGTGGACGCGGAGCAAAATGAGCACTTGGCTAGATTGGCGAATAGGCTCTCGCGTCGAAGGAACTAGAGCACTTGGCGAAGGTGATCGACATGCTCCTCCAGGCTCCGTGAATACACAAGGATGTCATCGAAATAAACAACGACAAACTTGCCAAGGAAGGTTCTCAAGACCTGGTTCATCACGCGTATGAAGGTGCTTGGCGCGTTCGTGAGCCCAAGTGGCATGACAAGCCACTCATAGAGCCCATACTTCGTCTTGAAGGCAGTCTTCCACTCATCACCTTCTTTCATCTGAATTTGGTGATAACCACTCTTCAAATCTATCTTGGAGAAAAGTGTGGCGCCATGAAGTTCATCAAGCATATCGTCGAGGCGTGGAATAGGATGCCTATACTTGACGGTGATCTGGTTTATCACGCGACAATCAACACACATTCTCCATGTGCCATCCTTCTTGGGCACAAGGATCACAAGTACAGCGCAAAGGGAGAGAGATTCCCTTACGTAGCCGCGATCCAACAACTCTTGCACTTGGTGCTGGAGGTTTTTGGTCTCCTCTGGGCTAGCTCTATACGCAGCGCGATTGGGCAAGAAAGCACCTGGAACAAGGTCAATCTGGTGCTCAATTCCTCTCAGTGGAGGTAATCCTTGTGGCAACTCATCGGGAAAGACATCGTTGAAAGCTGCGAGTAAGGTCGCGATGGCTGGCGGCACGGACGCGGCATTTGACGACTTAGGGATGCATGAAGTTGTTACAAGCAGAAAACATGGGGCCTTGCCAGTCAAACATGGAGTTAGGTCACTGGCCCTGGCTACAAGCAAGCGTCGCTCACATTTTCCTTGCAAAGGAGACGTCTACGGCAACGGATAGGCAAACTTCGTCGATGGGGAGGCGATTATTGATTTATGTGGGGCACTGGGCATATTTGGACCAGTGCTCGAGCCAGAAGTGGAAAATCATGGCCAAGTTTCTGGATTGCCTTTCTTGGCCTTCCCAGCGGCACCAGCAGCGGCGCCAGGACGATCCAGATGGGCACTTGGTGTCCCAGCTGTGGCGTTGTTCATATTCTTGTCAGTGCCTGGTGGAGACGAAATTTGGCCAGAATTGGAGGAGTTGTGCCTCTGGAGTGCCTTTGGACACTCGTTTGACCTAGTAGACGCGGTCTCAATGGCCTTATGGTGATCACGCTCAACCTGGTCTTGTAAGATCTCATGGGGAGACATTGGATGCAAGGTGACATGCTTCCCGTGGTAATTGAACACATAAGTGTTCAAATAGCCATCATGGAGCACGCGCCTGTCGAATTGCCATGGACGCCCAAGCAAAATATGGGTGGCGTCCATTACAACGATATCACAACGTATAGAATCACAGTATTGCCCTATGGAAAAAGAAACTAAGCATTGGCGAGATACTGTGTTACCTGGACTGGAAGAAATCCATTAGAGGGCATAAGGTTGTGGATGAGGCGTCGTAGGCAACTTGAAGTGTGTCACGACCTTCTCATTGACAATGTTAGCACATGATCCTCCATCAACTATGACACTCAAGGAAGCCCTTGTGTGGAACAAGTTCTCACATTGGTCTTGGAGGCTCGCTTCCTTGATTGTGAGGAGACGACGCGTCACCAAGCTCAATGGTATGCCCGCGTGCAGAGAAGCGAGTTCGCAGTCGTAGGCATCTTCCTCCTCTTCGATGCTTTCATCGATGACCTCTAGGGGTTGCTCCTCGTCGTCGCAAGACTCGTAGCCGGCGGCGGCCGTGGAGAACAAAACCTTTCGAGCGTTTGGGCAATCCTTCTTATAGTGGCCTCTTCCACCACACTTATAACACTCAAGGTCGCGCGCACGATCTATGCCCACTGGAGCTTGTCTGGGCGCGTTCTGGCACGGCGCGGGGCTAGACGTCGACGGCTTCGCTTTGGGGGCTTGGCTCGACGTGGCTGTGGTAGAGACACTAGAGAGAACATTAGTAGAATGTAAACCACTACGGTTAGAAGAATACCTTTGTTGGCCACTTGGAAAAGTGTAAGACTTTTGGCGAGAGATTTGGGCATGAAGTTGCATCGCCGTATGTGTGAGTGTGTTCAAATCTTTGATGGGCAAAATCTCGAGTTGATCACGAATGTTGGTGTTCAAGCCACTCAAGATTTTTGTCCTCAAAGTCGATGGTGCAACGGAGATGTTGGCTTTGTAATACATGTCTTCAAGCTTGGAAAAGAACTCGAGTGGAGTCATTGACCCTTGGCGAGCCATGGCTATCTCCATTCTCATTTGATTCCTATAGTTTGGAGGCACGTATTTCTTGGTCATCACGTAGACTAGTTGATGCCATTCTATGACTCTGGTCCTGTTGCGACGCACGCAGTCATCTTCGAATCTATGCCACAATACACGGGCGGCTCCTCAGAAGTAAAGTGTCGTGACGTCGACATGCTCCTCAAGTGGCACTCGACAATATCTAAGGGTGTACTCCGTAGCCTGCACCTATTCAAGAAAAACAGATGGATTGTATTTACCAAAGAAATGCTCGATCTTTACCTTGACTTTGTGTCATTGGTATCGAGGCTGGGCAGGTGCTTGGTTGAATGCGTTGTTTGGCACAGTGGCGTAGAGAGGATTCTCGTAGGCGCGCACACCATGGGGTATATCGCGTCCAACCTGGCATCTATCGCGGTCTTGGTGATCTTCGCCACGAGCAAACTCATCCCTTGGCGCGTAGGCATCGTCGCGTCGGCGGCGTCGCGTCGGCGTCTTTGCGGTTGGGCATCGTAGTCGGCTTGGCGAATGTCCCTTGGCATGACATCGCGGCGCTCACCGCCAATATCATGAACACATTCTCCTTGTGGCTGGAGACGCGGTGGAGGTATCCAATCCGAAGGGTGATCCTGCAATTCAAGTGGTTCTCCAAGAGGGGGGTGAAAAAAATTAGGGTTGACCATACCTGAGTCCTCGATCTCCTCGTCGTCATACTCGGCGAAGTCATCGCGGACATTGGGTGTGATCGACGCGTAGCCGTCAGATCCGTAATGCGGCGTCCGAGCACTTTGGTGTCGAAGGTGGTCACGTACATCATGGCTCCGTGGCTGTGTAGTTGGTGTCCTCAAGTTGGTCTCATCGCGTCGCGTATGCCCACTGGGTTTGCGACTGGGTCTCCTTGGCGTCGCATCGGCTTGCTCGGCTCGGCGAGGGCGGCCTTCACGTGAAGATAAGCCCGGTACGCGTCTCTGGGTTCTCCTAGAGGCATAGCAATCATCAAAGTTGTATGGTTTAGAAAACTCACCTTGAGTGTCCTCGGCGTCGCGGTCGTTGTCGGAGCCGGTGTCGAAGCTAGCAGGTGTGGCTCTGGGCACGTAGCGGTCCGTGTGCGAAACGAAGCCTTGGCGACTCTCGATGACACTTTGCATACGATTGAGTTGTGGTTGATGAGGAGATGTCGAAGGCATTAGACCTTTGCCTTTGTCTACTCTTGTCTTCGATGGACCGACGTCGGTGGCTCGGGGTTGAGCCGGCGCGTCCATAGTACTCAGGGGTGGTGGTGTGGGCACGAGTTGTGCGGCGCGTTGTTGGGCTCTCAAAGCTGCGTTCTCTTGTCGAAGGGCTTGGATCTCTCTTTGCTCCTCGGATAACTCAATGAGAGGGTCTTGTTGTGGTGGGTCAATTGGTGGTTGGTCTTGGGGTATACCCAACGGCGGTGGATGTGGGTTGGTGTCATCGACTCCAAGTTGTTCTTCACGTTGTCCAACCATCATGCTACCTATAACAATATGGACAGACATGGGAGTAAAAATGAACCAAAAAACAACAAAGAACAACAACCAAGAAGATCACTAGTCAAGTCACAGAGTTCACGTAGGTAGGGTTAGTTTGGCTTGCCATGAGGGCGGCTTGGCTTGCACAAGATATGGTGTATCAAGCAAGTTGCAATCAAACAAACAAGACCAAATTGAAACCCTAATGCAAACGTAAACAAAGCAACCCAATAAGCAAGAAATACCTTCTAGGAAGCTTGACCTAGACGACGGAGAGAGAGAGAAGATGAGTTTAGACCGAGCTGAGTGGGTTAGGGTTGCCTTATTTTGGCTTTACCTAACTTTGGTAACTTTTTTTTTTGAATATCTTTTTGATATCTTTTTTTTATATATCCGAGATCTTATCTTTTGATCTTTTCGGATTTGCAAAAGGAAACAAAAGAAAACGGCCTAAGTAACAAGAATATCACAAGTGTGATCTTTAGAGATAGGAGAGAGAAAATAAGATTTGATTTGATATCTTATAAGGAAATTGCGGCTAACAACCTAAAAAGTAGAATCTAACAAACAAGGAAACTCTATCCACGCGTGAAACAAAATATTCTAGCATGTAAGATAACAAATTACCTAACACACCAAAACTTAGGGAACAAGGAAAAATTTCGGCCAAGATATTATCTTGTAGAAACCGAGTAGGTGATGCAAAGATGGGAACTTTGGTTTTTTTTTTCTTCTCACAATTTACGAAAGCAAACGATGGGGGTCAAGAAAAAAAAATTGTGAACAAGATGCAAACTTGAGTTCGTGACTTACAAGACTGCTAGGCTCTAATGCCAGTTGATGTGTTCTTGCCTCCGATGACAAGCCAATTGTCAAAGGCGACACCTTTGGATCTAGTCTTGGGCGAGAAGTCACTCCTTTCTTGTCAAACCTGCCGTGAAATCCTTGGGTGTAAACCCGCGTTGTCTTGCACGAAAGGTTGACAAGATGGTGGCGAAGCGAACCCGGTGGATATGGTCTGGATGGTCGCGGCGTCGGTGAGGCTGAGTGTCACAACAGCAAAGACGACGTCGATGGTGAAGGCAATGGCAAACACGATGGAATTGGTGGCGATTGTGGGTGCGATGGAAGCGATTGATGGGGCGAATGGATAGCGATGGCGGAAGCGATTTGATGAGGGATAGATGACTTGAAAAGACAAGTCTTTGGTGTCGTAGCGTCGACTGCGAAGGAAGAGAGATGCGAATGAAGACTTGGCTTGAAGGTTCAAGCAATTGCCGTAGCGTCGGCGGCGGATGGAATGGGGATGCGAAGATAGAGGGTGACGTCCGATCAAGGGAAGGAGGATAAACACTCTACTTGAAACCTTGATTAAAATTGAACGTACTAAAACCAATAAAATAGTTTGACTTAAATACTAGGGCGAGACATCGGATGGGCCGAGTCGAGCCTAGTGGGCTAGCCCATGCAAGCATGCAAAAAGGCACAAACCCTAAAATAGAAATGACTATAAAAGGAAACTATCTAAAATAAGCACGAAAACCAAATATAGAAAGTGTCTCAAAACTATGCCAAAACAAAGGCAATAAACCTCTAAGTGTCAAAACGACGCGGCGAAGGCATGGATGCAAACACCGCGAGGAACGGCGACGAAGGGTCGATGGCCTCACGGGTGGGTGCACGTGATGCCGGCTGTGATGATCGCGATGTTTCGATGCCGATGGTGGTGAGGACGATGAGTCTTGGGTTGGCGTCTGGGCTTCCTTGGCCAGCAACGACGCGTGCGACAAGTGACGCAACGGCGGCAGTGATGGATTTGGACCTAGACCTTGTTACTGGGCCCTCTGAGCGTAGGCTCATGGCTTCTTTCTCGTCTTGGGCCATCATGGGAGGCAGGGTCACATCAAAGAGCCAAGCCACGCTCGGCCGCCGCCATGCTAGATGGGTCGAGTTCATGGAGACCTTCCCCTATGTGGTCGTCCACAAGAAAGGTAAGGAGAATGTGGTCGTTGACGCCCTTTCTCGCAAGTATAACCTCCTTACTCATCTTCAAACTAAGGTTTTGGGTTTTTCTTTAATTAAGGACTTATATATGGTTGATGCCTTCTTTAAGCATATTTTTGAGCAATGCCTTAGGGACTGCGAGTTTGAAACATACTTCATCCATGAGGGTTACCTGTACAAAGCCGATCGCCTATGCATCCCTAGCTCCTCCGTTAGGACCCTCTTCATTCAAGAGGCACACGCTGGTCGATGCCACTTTGGGATTACCAAAACCTTGGCTGAATTGAGGGAGCACTTCTTTTGTCCTCACATGACTACCCATGTCACTAGGTATTGCAAGAGTTGTGTGGTGTGCCAACGAGCTAAAGCAAGCTCAAGCCCTTACGGACTATACACTCCTTTGCCTATTCCAATCGTACCTTGGAAGGACTTATCCATGGATTTCATAACAGGTTTGCCTCTCTCTCGAAGGGGTAAACATTCTATATTTGTTGTTGTGGACAGGTTTTCAAAGATGGCCCACTTCATAGCCTGTAAGAGGACCCATAATGCCACGGACATAGCCGACCTCTTCTTTGATAATGTGGTTCGTTTACATGGGAATCCTAGGTCTATTGTGAGTGATAGGGACACGAAATTTATTGGACATTTTTGGAGGACACTTTGGGGAAAGCTAGGCACGAAACTCCTATTCTCTACTAGCTACCACTCCCAAACGGATGGCCAAACTGAGGTCACTAATAAAACACTAGGAGCCCACCTTAGGACCATGCTCAAGGCTAATCCCAAGCGTTAGGAGGACTTACTTTCTATGGTTGAGTTTTCCTATAACAGGTCCAGGCACTCGGCAACGAAGTTGACACCGTTCGAGGTGGTCTATGACCGTAATCCCTTGACACCATTAGACATGTTGTCGCGCCCCATGAAAGACCATAAACATGTCGCCGCCGCCAACCGCGCCGAGCACGTCCAAGAGCTTCACCGCCGCATGCGTGCCCAGCAAGAGCGTAGGGCTACCCAGTATGCCTCATAACATAACAAAGGCCTCCGTAAGCTCCTCTTCGCCCCTGTAGATTTGGTTTGGGTTCACCTTTGCAAGGACCGCTTCCCAGCCAGGCGCAAGTCAAAGCTGTCCCCGCGCGGCGATGGCCCCTTCAAGGTCATCAAATCCATCGGCGACAACGCCTACGAGATCGACATACCACCTGATTTTGGTGTCCACGCCACATTCAACTTGACTGACCTCCAGCCTTATGTGGAGCCTGAATTTGATGACGGTGAAGTGGGGACGCTTCACAACCAACTGGGGGAGGGTGATGTGCCCTTGCCCTCCATGACAGCCGTAGAGGAAGAAAAGGCCATGAGCCTCCAGTCGCTTGGGCCCGTGACCAGGGCCATCAGCCAGGCCACACAGTCGATGGTCCTATGCCTAGTTGCCAGCCAAGGCGCGCCTGAAGTTGCGCCTCCACTCGTGCTCCTCGCCACCGTCAGCGGCACTCCAGAGGCCCAGCCGGGCCCACTGCCCCCCCCCCGAGCACGACGCGACACCCACGGAGCCCATCCAGGCCTAGCTGCAGGTCGGGCCCCGCCTTTGCCCCATCACGCCGCGGCATGGCCTTCACCAATGCCTTGACGCCGCGCCCGCCTCGCCAGTGTTCAAGACCGGCGCCTATCATCTATGTTTTCTTAGTTAGAGGTTTATTTCCCCTTTTAGACAGTGCTATTTTTAGACTTTCCATTTATGTAATTTTGCTATTTTGGGCGTGCGCTTCACTTGTGTCGAGTGGGCTAGCCCATTAGGCGGGGCTCGACCCATCCGAGCCCCGTGTGTCTTTATAAGGCCATTTCGGCCTCCATTTGTAAGTTTACGTATAATTTTAATCTAAGTCAAGTTTTGAGTGATTATTCCTCCTTCTTAGATTCGGACGTCAAAAACTATATCTTTCTCTTTCACTATCTCTCGCTCCGCCGCCGCCGCAGATGCTACTGCACCGGTCGATCGTCACTTCGATCACCATCTTGCCATTTGTCACTTCAAGCCAACGAGTGCCTAGTCCTGAGGCCACTCGAGTCACTTGCGCCGCGACAACTTCATCGTTGTCGCGTCCCATCGCTTGCTTCCACCTACGCGAACCTTTAAGTCCGGTAGAGGTTCTCTCGCCTTCCTACTTGTGGTTTTCGTGCAATTCAACAAGGTCACGTTCACCTTGGCTTCCATGGCAACACACAAGGAAAACACCATCACTTTAACCTCTATCCTCAAGACTGCCGCGACTCAGTACAAAGGCCTAGATCCGCCTACCGCTGTGACTTTGGCATCCGAGACCAAGGACGCATCACCTTTGCATCCCTACTATACATGGGCTAAGTCTTGTGTGAACCAAGTGATGTGGATCGTCGTCTTGACCTTGGTTCCCTCCTCTTGGCCTTTCCTGTGCCGCTAGCATGACGCTCATGGTGCTTCCTCCAAGAACTTCTCCTCCAAATGGCTTCATACTTGGTAGGGGTCCCTTAAATGAACCCTTTGGACGATTGGAATTGTAAGGTCTTGAACTGGACAAAGTGGACTCGGCGGTCTTGAGAAACACTAACTTGAACCACGTTGATGGCCGCGTAGTCGCTCCCCTAGGCTTGGCTCATCCCTTGCCTTGGTCTTGCAGCTTGATGTGAGTTTGTAACACATCATCCTCCCCTCCTTTGAAAGGATTCGACATTGAATCCGTGCAGCCTATACCAAGGAAGATCAAATAGCACGATATAGCAAAGGTTCTTAGGTAGCCGAAACCTCCTAGTCTAGACATGATTTCTTGTATCCTCCTAGAATGTAAAATTATTAATTTGAGAAGATTCACCTTCTTAACATGCAACCTATCTCTTAGAGTTCTACTTGGATAAATAGCATGTGAGAAACTAGATAGAATTCTAAGGACACATGAAACATGAACATGGAAATCTAGCATGTGTGTCCTAATACTAAGTAATTAACATGAGAAAGTTGTTAAGTGAGAAAACTCCCTCATTGTTGGATCAAGGTCACACTTGAAGATTTAGGACTTCTTGGCCCATGAAACATCTCGTAGGGCATCATCACTTGTCGTCTTGGTTTTCTCCTTTGGCCCCATTCTTTCGCCTTTCTTCTTGCATCCCTGACTTCCTCTAAGCTCATTGGCTCCAAGTTGTACATGACATCATCATTACCTACATGGTTCAGGTTGAGTCGTCCTTCATGGATCACATTGAGATCACATTGCCATGGTCTTCCCAATATAAGGTCAAAGGTGTTGATGGGCATCACCACAAAAGTGGCCTCATCCGTGTAGGCTCCCAAGCTAAAGCTTACGTCTACCTTTCTATCCACCTTGATTTGATGGCCATCATCACCCAACCGATCATAATTGGAGGCCATTGGAGCTGCGTCTCGAGCCTTAGATTTTTAACAATGTCCTCCGAGATCACGTTTTGGTCACTACCACTATCGACTAGGGCCAAAAAGGGTTGTTCATGACCAGCTATGAGGCATAAGTGGTGGAAGCTTTGTTCCCTTTGGATGTAATCCACCGTATAAGTCTTTGCCACAGAAAGTTGAGGTAGAGGCCGGGCTAAGTCAATTAGCGGTGGCATGTCAACCTCTTCTTCTAACATGGGAAGCATATCTTGCAACTCTTCATCATATATGGGCTCCATGGATCTAGAATCCTCGAACTTGGGGTCATAGGGCTCTTCCTTCACCTTAGAGATCATAAAACATCCTCCTATGGCGGCGGTGGCGTGTACTTCTTCCTTCTCATGG
Source organism: Rheum nobile (assembly GCA_027886185.1). Lineage (NCBI taxonomy): Eukaryota > Viridiplantae > Streptophyta > Magnoliopsida > Caryophyllales > Polygonaceae > Rheum > Rheum nobile. Next base: position 71,287 of record WOAB01000069.1, read on the forward strand.
TCCTCCTCTTCCTCTACCACAACCTCTTTCTCGTCCTCAGACTCATATTCGCCATAGACATTTAACAACACTTGTTGGCTATTAGGGAAATAACGCGAAAAGTGGCCTCGCCCCATACATTTAAAGCATCTAAGATCTCTAGCCCTTGGTGCTGTAATATCCCTCATTTTAATTAAGGGTATTTATGTAATTCCTAACTCTATTTCTAATAAAGGAATTTTGGTATTTATTTCATTATTGAGAAATAGATTAAAGATTCTTAACTTAAGTTGTTATAACTTTAAGCTATGGGTTATTTAAATTTATTCTAACATTGTGTTACTTTAAATTTAAATAAACTTATCAATTTAACCTAGATTATTTGAGTTAAGATTAACAAAGTGTTAATCAAGATTTAAATATGATAAATTTTATAAGAAGTTGTGACTTAAGTTTAATTTCAACCTAAATTAATTTTCCTACATCTTAATTTTGGGTTAAAATAATTATATAACCTTAGTATAGTAAAATAAATAAGTTTGGGTAATTATTAGAATTTTTGAAAACTGAAATAAGGGCAATTTTGCCACAACTTTACAAAGTTGGGCAGAAATGTGAAATTAGGCAAAAAGAGTGGGGGCCGTGTACAATTAATGAAAAGTTGGAGGTTGTCTTCAACCTCTAGCTTCAAACATGGAAAGTTTCCTTCCATGGAGGACTTTGGGTACAAAATCCTTGCGTTTTGGACAATTAACCATTGGACAATTTAGGTAATACTATATCTTGCAAATACACACTAGAATTGGGTAGATTCATCCCCAAACAAAATCGAATTTCACCCGGAAAGGCAACAAGATATATCCAAACGCGTTTTCGGTTTCTATGGAAATTGAGATTCGATTCGGGATTGTTTTGGGCCAAATTTTATATCAATCTGCAGGGTTTTGAGAGATCTATTAAACTCTATAAATACTCATTCTCCCATGGATTAGATTTATCCAATTTCGCCTCCAAAGCTCACAAACCCTAGCAGAAAATCGCAGTTGTTCATCACCAAAATTCGTCCTCTTCCTTCCTTTGTTTTTGCAATTGGTGCCATCCCTAGATCCACCAAGAAGTCCTCTTTAAAAGCCCACTAACCCCAGTCCACGTGGTGGTCCGACAAAGGAGAATTTCTCAGTTTTTCTGCGAGTGTCCATCCGCGAATCCGATAGGGTATTTCGGCCGAATCCGATAGGGTATTAATCTGGATTAATGAAAAATTATATTAGGCTACATTAATTTTATTTGTATTTAAATAAAATAAATTATAATTTTTGGGGAATTATCTTGCTTTATGAATTGTTAAAGTGTAACACTTCATATAGATAATATGTTGGGTGAGAAATTATTAGGGTCATTAACAAATTATTGGATCAATTTATTTATGACATGATTATTTAGAATATACGACTGATTGATTGATTAGTATCGTATAAATAATCGTTATGTTGAAAAGCCTTGAAATTGATTTATTTAGAATTAAATAAATTCAATTAAAAATCGAGACTTGTATCCTTCAAATATCATTATTGAATAAATTATCTAATTATAATTTATTTCTTTTGTGTGATTTGGGTACATCTCGGAATCACTTTTGAAACGGAAATAAAGAAGGGAGCCAAATTGCTACTCGGAAGCAACCTTTCCCGTTATACCGTTCATCTTCTTCCTGATTCAAAGCAAGTTTGGGTTCGCACTTGCAATTTATTCCATATTTTTCTTAATTGACAATTAATATATTGTCTTAATTAAGTTGGGATAAATATTCTTAATTTTGTGTTTGGGAACTGGTATATTAAATTGGTGTGAAAATGAACCTTATTTATTAGGTTGTATATTTGCTAGCAACGACTCTCATATATATATATATATATATATTATTGTAGGGTGCTAGATGAACTTTGGTGTGGATTTTGTGTGTATTTGGTGTGGACTTATATGCTTAGTTAGCACGAGTATTCGTAGGAACGCTAATTAAATTGCGAGGTTTAGCCGTTTCTTTATAACTTGGTATTAGGAGGATTATTGCTCTAATACTTTTTGGTCATGACCTACCCATATTCAAATATAAGTGGTGGTGCACTTCACTAGTGCCATTATTCGGGATTCGTCCCATTCTATATCTCGTATCGAGATTGGTTGTGGAATTAAAAGCCTTAACATTAATGCACGTTTTGGAATTAAATAAGATAAGTTCCATTTCACACATAATTAATATATCCTCGGGCGAGAAGTACAACGTGGAACCCGCCCAGACTCTTGTTTAAAGCAAGTCCCTTTTCCAATCTGGAAAATGGACTATTATTCGAGAGACAATGATAGTAACTAGATACAATCACATAGAACCATTCCATTCCATTTGAGCCCTTGTTAAGTTGGGATAAATATAAGTAGGGGTGAGCACGGGCCGACGAAACTGAAGCCCGAACCAAACCCGGCCCGAAAAACCCGAACCGAACCCGAACCCATACTCCTTCGATTCGGGTTTCGGGCCGTACTTTTTAACATTTCGGGTTTCGGGTCGGTTCGGGTTCGGGTCGGGTTCGGTTCGGATTTCGGGTTTTAGTGCATTTTTGGCCTTTTTTCCCCTTCGGATGTTGTTTAGCCCGAACCCGACCCGAACCCGAACCGAACCCGAACCGAACCGAAGTGTTCGGGTTCGGTCTTTGGTCCCATGTTTTTGGGCTTTTCGGGTTTGGGATTTTCGGGTTCGGTTCGGTTCGGGTCGGGTTCTGGCCCATGCTCACCCCTAAATATAAGTGGTGGTGCACTTAACTGACTATTATTCGAGAGACAATGATAGTAACTGAATACAATCACATAGAATCATTCCATTTGAGCCCTTGTTTAGTCTTTCATTAAACTAACTAATCTTTCTCTTTCCTTGAATGGTTGGTTGGTGTCATTCGTCTTATACAACACATCAGGTAAAGCTTCCCAAGCTGAAGACGCGGGGAGACGACGTTGAAGGTAGCTGTTTTCTTTTGGTGTTTGACATTTGTTTTTAGAACAAGGTTGAGATCCTATTTTGGAGTTTTGGTATTTTATATGTCTTCCGCTATTACTTTGATACATTATTAAGTTGCCATAATTAGCAACGTCGTACGTAAGACATATTTGGATTTAATTATATTGTTTGTGTTATTTTATATATTTGCGATCAATACTGTAAAGCCTTAGGTGATCTTGGATATGTGATCCGAGGTCATTGACGGTAATATTCCTAAGGTAATTTAGGGGTGTTACAGGTGTCTCTTCTCCTCTCGGTCCCACGGCAATTGGGGTTGTAACTTTATTTGGAAAGGCCTTGACTGGATCACTCTTAGCCTCTAGATGACTTGACGGTAAGGTTGAAGTCGTAGGGTTAGGGTTTGAACCCCAAGTCCTTGTACCGCCACTAGGTTTCTTCTTTTGCAAGTTTTGGTATACTTGCGTAGCGTAGTGCAACACCTCATCAAGCTGAATATTAGGGCCGAATCTTTTCATCTCGACATGGGAATTAACATTAGCATTTAGGCCTAAATAAACTTAGAAATAATGTACCTTTCAGGAATTGAACTCCAGACCGATACACTAATTGTCTAAGTTCCTTGTAAAGCTCTTCAAGGGTTCTAGCGCCTTGTTTCACCTTCTCCAACCAGATTTGGACCTTATCAAAATAGTCCTCATGGACAAATGGGAACCTAAGGGCAGATTTTATTTTCCCATGTCGAGATGGAGTGGTAGTTGTTGTGTTCCCTTTCTTCTTTCTCCTCTTTCCACCAAGAGTAGGCAAAATCTGTGAAGTGGATGGCTGCGATAGCTACTCTTTAGGCATCATTGTAGCAATAATAATCAAATATGGCCTCAGTCTTGGACTCCCAATATAGATAAGCCTCCACATCGGACGTTCCCGCGAAGGATTGAATAGAGAGTTTCACGCCGTGGTGTTGTTGGGGTGGCGGCTGCATGTCCTCTCCTATGTCGTAGCCAAACCCTCTATCCCCTACAATTTGACCCCTTGGCTGGACATGTCTCATTCTGACCCTCTCACGGAAATCTCTTGGCCCATTAGGTACGGTTCGTGGTTGCATCATGGGCCTAGTGGATGCGGGGAGAGGTCATCACCGTATTCCCTTAAAGATAGGGTGTATTGGCGGCATTTGGAATCTCATGGACGGCCTGCGGTGTTGGTCATGCGCAAAGGGGTTGTCCAACTCTTCTTCTTGCTAGCCAAGATGATGGTTCAGTGGTGCTTGTACCCTAACTCCTCCCTTTGGTGCGTTGGATGGGCCGACCTCATGCAGATCTTCTTAAAACTCCATGTTTGATGCGAACAACCCCTGAAGTGTTGTCTGCAACGCAAGATCTTTGATTCCTCAAGCTTGAATTCGATTCCTTCTCTTCCGTAGCCAAAGTGATGGCTTTCCTAGGGCTAAAGAGATAACCCTCAAACGCATTCAAAGTGATGAACAAAAGGATCAAAGAGATGATCACAAACACCGAAGAGACGATGAACAATTGCTCGAAGCGATGAGCTACAGGATAGACGATCCTTGGGATCGAAGAGTTGACGTTGGAACTCAAGGGAATGAGCGTACTCAACTTTACTACTCAAATTCAACGTAAAGATTACAAACTAGGGTTTTCTAAGTTTAAATACCGTCAAAATAATATTTCCTAAAAGAAAAGATCTCGGAAACACAATCGCGCCGCGTCTGGGCAACCGCACGGTTTGTAACACAACTGCACGGTTTGTAACACAACCGCACGGTTTGTTACAAACCGTGCAGTTCAACTGGAAGCAAAGTTTTGGCTGGTGCACGGTTTGCATGCAACACCGCACGGTTTGCAGCAAACCGTGCAGTTCAACTGAGAAGCAATATTGAATGGCTGGTGCACGGTTTCCATACAACACCGCACGGTTTGCAGCAAACCGTGCAGTTCAACTGAGAACTAACTTCTTGGCTGGGTCTTTGTTCGTCTGGCTCTCCTCGAGCGCACCTTCATTGCGTCCTCTTCACCGTCATCGAGGGGGTCATGGAGCTATCAATCTCCCCTTCTTGGCTGCGAAGCATCCCCGCTTCGTCCTCGTCGTCTGACGTGGCCAAACTATACAATGCAAATATCGTTGAATGGCCTAGTCAAAGTAAATGTCCTAACAGACCTACTAAATGGATGTATAGTAAGCAAGTAAGGGTCGAACCCACAGGGAAGATCTGATGAAGTATGCAATTATGATTGACAAGTAACAAGGAAGGGGGTTTTAGTTATCAAGGAGAATAAAGCAAACAAGTTTGATTGAGTTGAGAATATGATTGGGGAAAAGAGTTCCACTAGAACGAGATCCACAATACAGAGATATAATTTGATCACTGAAATCTATTCAATCCAAGTTCTTTCACTAATCTTATGGATTTTCCCACCCTGATCTTAAGTACTACCAATTCTCACAGTTGTTGATAGACTTATCACAATATCAATGGAAGAAAACCTTACCACCAATAAAGCAATAGCAATGCACACAAGGATATATGATACATGCAAATAGAAGAAAACCTTACTACTTAACATGCAAATGATTCTCACTCACGATTGCGCACTCGTATTCCACTATATGCAACAATCGTGTATGCTACTAGATATGCACTCGTATTCCACTATATGCAAATCCTAGCAATTGATAAATAGTATTCAACCTAGTTGATCAGGCTATGAGGAATAACAATAAATCAATATTCAATATAACCAAGAGAATCAAACCAACACTTATAAGAATAGGAACAAGGAATAGAAATCTCACAAACACATCAACTGACAAAGGGAAATTAGTGTTCCATCAAAGGCGAATGAAACCCTAATAAGAAAAGCAACGATAATAGAATTCTGATGTCTGGCTGCCCACTCAAGACCTAGAAAGAGGTCTTAAATAGGTTTATGAAATAAGTTAACCTAATGAAAATAACAAAGGAAATAAAATAATAAAAACAAGAAAGTCTGAAATGAAATAAAGGAAATAAAATCTTCTCCTGGCCGCGAGGCGTGACGTGCCCACCGCGGGGTGGTGAGATCCACCGCGGGGCGGTGGCTTCTTCTGGCGCGACCAGTTCTTCTCTGAGACCCACCGCCGGGTCGCGGTGGCATCTGGCGCGGGGCGGTGAAATCGCCCACTCCTTCTTCAGCTCCTCTTCTTCTTCTCTTCTGCTCTTCATTACTACAAAGTGTTGGTAGCCTTCTCCAATAAACTCTAGCAGAACCTCATCCAGCTTCATCATCTCCATCTCCATCTCCGTCTAAGCTGTAAATCCCTGGATATCTTCACTTCTCTCTACAACTTCTGGATTACAGACTTAGCCACAAATCTCATCCTAAACTCCTCTAAATAATGCTAATAATTGCTAGTAAAGGTGCATGAAATGACACCTATCAAATTCCCCCATACTTAGACCTTTACTTGTCCCGAGTAAGCTAATGATAAACCCACTCCCTCAATCAAACACCAAGGTCTCAGGAAGTACAAGAAAATATGACACCAACAACTACAACATATCAACAATTAGCTCCAGACAACCAAAACAAGTGATGCAAAGATAATTCTAATCCTCACTCCAATCTAGCTCCTTATCGCTCCAAGAGTGGCCTACCCGAGTCCTCCTTATGACTCCCCTTCTTATGACGCCTCGCCAAGAATAATGAAAAATCCTAAAATCACTCTTCTTCTTTTACGCTCATCTTGCCTAGGCGCCCTCTCGGGTTTTCACCTAGCCACTCATTTCATTTTGCTAGATATCTCATAAATACTTGCATCACTCCAGTCCACTTTTGCACCGGTCTATACCAGTCGGACTACCTGCTTTTTACCTGAACCGCCCTTTCGGGTTTTCAGCTCATCCCAGGATTTTGATTGCCTTTTTACATCTTTTTGGCTTTTTCGTTTTTTTTTTGAAAAGAAATACTCGGATGGAAATTACAGAAAAACAAAGCTATGTACAAAAGATAGACAGATAGCAAGTCTAAATCCCTCCCCCATACTTAAACCGAACATTGTCCTCAATGTAGAAAAGAGAACAACAAATAAAATAGGGGCATGAGAAATAAACTCACTGTGGGCCTGATGGCGGTGGTGGTAGGAACCTCTCGAAGTAGTCCCTCATATGAGCATCCATAGCGTCCAGACACTCATCTACATCAGCACGGAACTGGGTCTGCCAAGTCTGCAGACCGGTCTCTACTCGGGTGTTCCAATGCGTTTGCTGTACCGAGAATGCATAAAATCTTACATACAGCTCCTGCCAAGGTGTGGCAGGAGCATAAGAAGACGAGGGCGCATCAAACTGGGTAGGCAAAGGGGCATCCTCACCCACAAACTCAGCAGCAACAACACCAGCACTAGGGCCCTCTCCAAACGGACCCGAAGGAGCAACAACAGGGGTAGCGTCGGCCATAACTCTGCTATCACTGGGAATCCACCAATCCGCAAATGAAGGAGAATAAGTGAAAACTCGGGGAAGAATCAGAGTATGACCATCATATGAAGACCAAACTAAATCACCATCCCTGCCCAATGGTTTCAGTATCGAGCACACTTTCATGTGCGCCATATCATACACCGCGTGAGAAACATGTCGAGGAATCCGATCGGTAGCTATAATGTCAGCACAAAGAAGGGTGATCAAACCACCCCCACAAATATCACGTGGCTCACCATCACGAATCCTCTTCAGGGAACCCAGAAAGAGGGTAGCCCAACACGGCGTGTACGTAACAAGCTCCAAGATGCTCAAAAACCACTGAAAATCCTTCAAAGGGACCTTACCATCATCAGCATGGCCAAAGAAATCTCTCATCAACACCTTGTGGATCAACCTTAGGCAAGGGTTCACCAACTTCGAATTCACCTCCTGGCCCTTCTTGAACATGCGTGGCAGCCTCCCAAAACTCCATCATATCCGTCTCAATGATTCCACCAGACCACCCATCAGATGGCTCCTTTGTAATGCCCAGGGCACCACGAATCTCCTCAGCAGACAAAGTATAATCACGACCATTGTATGTGAACGTGACCTTCATCAATCTTTTGTCGGCGGAGCCATCATAATACCTCTTAAACGAGGCAATGAACTGGTAACACAGCTCGGGATAAGCATCAGTGGCCTTGTTCAAGAAATTCCCCAGGCCACACTCTGCTAAGCACAGGAATACACACTCCAACATACCAAACTCAGCCAACGTCGGCTTGTCAAAGAATTTAGTAGCCAACACCTTCCTCTCCTTCACAACATTGTAGACCTCATTCTCATCCCTCGTACATACTTGCTTCCTACCTCTAGGTGCCATAAGTAATGAATTGAGATGCTCAAAACAGAGGGAAACCAAGAAGACTTACAAACGAGCGAAAACATGAAGTCTGGTAGTCTCGACGCGGGGCGGTGGACGAGTCATCGGGTCACAGTGAGATAACTGGAACTTCACACCGGGTCATGGTGGGGGTCGCCGCGGGGCGGTGGCTGGCGACACGAGGCGGGGCAACGCGAGGCGGGGCAACGCGAGGCGGGGTGACTACGACGCGGTGGGGTGGTGTTTGGCTTGTGTGTGAGGCTAGACTCCAAATTGGGCAAGGAAACTCAAGATTAAGGTATTTGGAGGCTAGGATTGGACCAAGAACGAGAGGGATTGGGGGGAGAATGGGGGATTTGGCTTGGAGAACTTGAGAGGGGTGTTGGATATGGAGGGTTTGAGAGAGTGGGGGCTAGGTTAGGGAAAGGGAATAGGAAGAAAAGGGGTTGATGGGGCCGGTCATATACAATGGCCCAAAGAGAAATCTCGGCCCAAAAAGGGGGCCCAAACTGTCAAATCCTTAGTTACCACTCAAGAAATAAAACATTTACTCCCCGTTTAAGGTTTTTTCGAGGCCCTTTATTCTTTTTTTTTTTCGGAGTTGAGAAGGCATACCAGACCTCCACCGCGGGGCGGTGGCCTCTACCGCGGGGCGGTGACTTCTACCGTAGGGCGGTGAGAATTGGCTGGGAACACCGTCTCTCTCCATTTACTTTTGTACCTGAAATGTTAGTGATAGGCGAACGAAACAAAGCAAAAGAAATTACGAAATTAATCTAAGAGAAAAGAAAATTTTAGGAAAACTACCTCGGGTTGCCTCCCGGACAGCGCCTTAGTTAACGTCGTTGGCTCGACGTACTGCTGATCAATTACCACCTAAAATAGGATCCCCTCGGAATCCTCTTACTCGTCTCTTCCTGTTGGGACTTCCCATGGAAAGGCTTGGACCTTAGACCATGTTCCCTCTTTGCCAATGACTCCATGATTGCTCCCTTTGGAGCATCTCCCCCATACTTAGAGCGATGTGGGGGCCGATAGGGCTTGACCTGATCATGCTGCACGACACTAGATGAAGGCTTACAGCCTTGTATGGTTAGTGCAGGGGGCAAGTGCCCAAATTAGAGGGAATAGAGTCTCCTATGTCATCAAGCAAGACATCATATTCATGCAACTCAAAAGGTTCAGCAATAGCAGACAGTTCAACTATGGTCTTCACTACACTAGTCTTAACATTTTCCTGAATAGGATTATCAATATCACTAATGCAGCGAAGGGGAGGCAATTCAATGGAGTTGGCCTTATGAATATTATGCTCAAAAATTATTCCATCGAATTCCATAGTCAAAGTTCCACTATCTACATCAATCTTTGTCATGGTTGTTTTCATAAAAGGTCGACCTAACATAACAGGAGCAACCTGCTCATCATAGTCCATATCCATAACAAAGAAATCAGCAGGGAAAATCAAAGGACCTATCTTAACAAGAACATCATCCACAATACCCTTAGGAGGCACACAAGAACCATCAGCAAGTTGTATCACAATATTGGTATCATGCAAGGGTCCTACTCCTAAATCCTCAATCAATGAATAAGGCAAAACATTAATAGAGGCACCCAAGTCTAGCAAGGCTTTCTCAAATCGATGCTCACCTATAGCAATAAGAATAGTGAACGTACCTGGATCCTTGCACTTCTCAGGAATACGCCTTTGAAATACCGCCGAGACATGTTCACCACCAGAACCTTCTTCTGGACCTTCAGCTTTTGTGTCCTCTTGACGGTGCACAGTTCCTTCAAAAACTTAGTGTATCGAGGGATAGCCTTAATAAGCTTGAGAAGAGGAATGTTCACCTCACAGTTTCGGAACGTCTCGAAAAGATCAATGTCGTCGACGACCCTTCTAGCCTTTAGCGCCTCGGGAAAAGGTGTTGGTGGCTTCTCGTAACCAAGAGGGGGAAAAACAGATGAACATAATCATCAACACAAATCTCTTCTATAGAGCAAGGATTTTGGAGGCCGGGTCGCGGTAGGCTCACCGCGGGGCGGTGGTTATCGCCGCGGGGCGGTGAGGTCACGGTGGGATTATCGAGACTTGCCGCCGGGTCATGGCTAGTGTCGCTGTGGGGCGGTGGCATGCATCTTTCTTTCCTGGCCTCAGCCTCAACTTGTCGCCGGGTCGCGGTGGAGTCCACCGCGGGGCGGTCACCGATATTCTTCTTCTCAGACTCGCTCTCCTCTTCAGCAATAGGAGGAACGACCAGCTTCTTTCCACTTCTGAGGGTGATGGCACTCACATTCTCCCTTGGATTCACTGTAGTCTGAGAGGGTAGGGAGTTAGATGTCCTCTGGTCAATCTTGGTTACAACATCAGCCAGTTGGCCAATCTACCTCTCCATATTCTTTATGCTTGACTCAGTAGCCTAAACATGAGTGGCGAAATGCTGAGTCAGAGTCTTTAGCATCTCTTCAGTAGTAGCACCAGAGGTTTGGCCTTAAGTCCTCTGTTGGTATGGGACTCTCTGCTGGTATTGCTGTTGTACTGGCTGTTGACCACCTTGGGGGTCGCTTCACCGGAAACCCGGATGGTCTCGCCCTCTCGGATTGTAGTTGGGCTGTCCACCAAATTGCGGTCTAGGGGGTCCGTAACCTCCTACAGCATTCACTTCAGCAGTACCTTCCTCCTGCAGCTGAGGACAAGTATCGATAGGGTGGAATTGATCACAGCAAATTCCACATGCCTTGACTTGTTGAGGAGTGTTTTGGTTCGCCATTCTCTTCACCATCTCCTTCAACTCAGCTAACTCATTCAGCACTAGGCTCGGTCCTGCAGGAGTCACAACATTGACTGCCTTTCTCTGATATGTCTTTCCAAAGCTCCTGGTACTCTCACTCATCTCCTGCAATCTCTCCATGGCTGCGTCCGGTGTCAGATTCAGAATACTCCCACCGCATGCAGTGTCAACCATCCTTCTTTCCTGATCTAGCAGACCATTATGCAAGTAGAGAACAAGATCCTGCTTGGCGTATCCGTGGAACGGGCAGCTAGAGCAAAGCCTCTTGTACCTCTCAAGATAGTCATATAGCGTCTCATCACCAGCCTGCTCAATGTTAGCAATTGCCTTTTTCAAAGCATTCGCCTTCTTCGTTGGGAAGTACTTGTCAAGAAACGCCTTGTGCAGTTTAGTCCAGGTATCTATAGTCCCTGGTGGCAAGTGATAATACCAGTCGCTAGCAGAGTCTAGCAAAGAAAATCCAAACGCTCTCATCTTGATTTGATCCTCCGTCACATTCCTTGGCTTCATAGTCATGCAGACATTGTGGAATTTACCCAGATGAGATATCGGGTCTTCTCCACTCAAACCATGGAATTTCGGGAGATAAGCAACAACTCCAGACATCAGCTCAAAGTTCACCCCTTCGCCAAGCACAGGGATGATGACAGCCAAGGGTTGTGCCCCGATGTTCGGTCCAGTCAGCTCTCTCAGAGTTCCGGCCATTGCAACAGCAGGGATGTCAACTGTTTCAACGGTCTCAACTGTTTCAACCTCGGCTTCTTCTTCTTGATCGCGTAGGTTCGCACGGAACGATCTGTCAATTTCTGGATCAAAAGCAGCTAGAGGAGAGTCAGTAGAACGAGTGTCGACCATAAGATAGGTCTCCACCAAAAGTCAATCACAAAAACACACAACAAAACAGAAAACGTCCCCGGCAACGGCGCCAAATTTGACATGGCCGAAATATACAATGCAAATATCGGTGAATGGCCTAGTCAAAGTAAATGTCCTAACAGACCTACTAAATGGATGTATAGTAAGCAAGTAAGGGTCGAACCCACAGGGAAGATCTGATGAAGTATGCAATTATGATTGACAAGTAACAAGGAAGGGGGTTTTAGTTATCAAGGAGAATAAAGCAAACAAGTTTGATTGAGTTGAGAATATGATTGGGGAAAAAAGTTCCACTAGAACGAGATCCACAATACAGAGATATAATTTGATCATTGAAATCTATTCAATCCAAGTTCTTTCACTAATCTTATGTTTGTTCCCACCTTGATCTTAAGTACTACCAATTCTCACAGTTGTTGATAGACTTATCACAATATCAATGGAAGAAAACCTTACCACCAATAAAGCAATAGCAATGCACATGCAAATAGAAGAAAACCTTACTACTTAACATGCAAATGATTCTCACTCACGATTGCGCACTCGTATTCCACTATATGCAACAATCGTGTATGCTACTAGATATGCACTCGTATTCCACTATATGCAAATCCTAGCAATTGATAAATAGTATTCAACCTAGTTGATCAGGATATGAGGAATAACAATAAATCAATATTCAATATAACCAAGAGAATCAAACCAACACTTATAAGAATAGGAACAAGGAATAGAAATCTCACAAATACATCAACTGTATTGCTTCAAACGTCTAGTAGAACAAAGGGAAATTAGTGTTCCATCAAAGGCGAATGAAACCCTAATAAGAAAAACAACGATAATAGAATTCTGATGTCTGGCTGCCCACTCAAGACCTAGAAAGAGGTCTTAAATAGGTTTAGGAAATAAGTTAACCTAATGAAAATGACAAAGGAAATAAAATAATAAAAATAAGAAAGTCCGAAATGAAATAAAGGAAATAAAATCTTCTGCTGGCCGCGAGGCGTGACGTGCCCACCACGGGGCGGTGAGATCCACCGTGGGGCGGTGGCTTCTTCTGGCGCGACCAGTTCTTCTCTGAGACCCACCGCCGGGTCGCGGTGGCATCTGGCGCGGGGCGGTGAAATCGCCCACTCCTTCTTCAGCTCTTCTTCTTCTTCTCTTCTGCTCTTCATTACTACCAAGTGTTGGTAGCCTTCTCCAATAAACTCTAGCAGAACCTCATCCATCTTCATCATCTCCATCTCCATATCCGTCTAAGCTGTAAATCCCTGGATATCTTCACTTCTCTCCACAACTTCTGGATTACAGACTTAGCCACAAATCTCATCCTAAACTCCTCTAAATAATGCTAATAATTACTAGTAAAGGTGCATGAAATAACACCTATCATCGTCAAAAGCAGGAAGTGTACAAGGAAGAAGATCAGCGATGTTGAACGTACGATGCGCACCATAGTCATCGGGTATAGGGGGCAATCCCTCGGGCTGCTCCTCGGGCAACCCATCCCCAAGGTCCTGCAAAGGAGAAGTCACGGTAGGGGTTAAATCAACAAAATCTTTAACAGTTAAAAGACACGCGGAAGGAGCAAGTAAAAATCAAGGACGACGTCCCTGAATGAATGGAGAGACATCCCGAGACGTAGCCAATAGAAGCCGGTCTTCACAAGATCCTTGAATGCCGGGTTGAGCTGGCTTAGGAGGAGGTTTTATTGCTGTTTTTTGTGGCTTCTCACGGCCAGCTGAGGGCAGTGGATGTCCCTTGGCTTGTTCAAGTGCCTTGACTCGGTTCCTCTCAACTTGATCTTGCAAAATCTCCTTAGGGTTCATAGGAAGCAATGTTACTTTTCTTCCATTATGCATGAAGACTAGTTGTTGAGGAATTCATCATGAAGAGCTCCCTTGTCAAATTGCCAAGGTCGCCCTAAGAGAAGATGAGTTGCATCCATGGGCACGACGTCACAAAGCACCGAATCCGCGTAATGACCAATGCTAAAATTTATGGTGCATTGTTGCTTCACAACATTGGAGTCATCACCCTCGGAGATCCATTGTAGACTATAGGGTTGTGGGTGTGGAGTTGTATCGAACTTGAAGTGCTTGATCACCTTTTCATTGATGATATTGCAACAACTTCCACCATCTATAATAACACTCAAAGAAGCACCCTGGACCGCACACTTAGTATGAAACAAATTTTCACGTTGGTCAAGTAAGGTACCTTCTTTGGCGGTAAGAACACGACGTGTAACCAAGCTAAGAGGTACGGTGCCTTGCTCATCCATAGCGCTACAGATGTAACCATCCAATTCCTCCTCCACCTCATGACCGTAGGTGTCAAAAACCGGCCTGGCGTCGGGGGTGTCCTCGTCAAAAGACTCGTATCCGGAGGTGTTCGAGAAGAGGACTCGCTTGTTGTTGGAACAGTCCCGCTGTATGTGGCCATGCCCTTGGCACTTAAAACAGATCTTGTCCCGCGCCCTTTCATCGGAAGGAGGCGCTCGACACTGCGGTGGCTCGTTGACGCGCGCCGGAGTGTTGCTCGGCCGGTGCCGGCGTTGTAGTCGCGGGAGCAGACTGCAACGAGGAACACACATTACTAGAATGGGAACTTGATATAGGGTTAGAGCCATACCTTGTGTGAGGCTGAGACCAAGACGCTCTCTTAGCCGCTTGAGCTTGCGACCATATCTCTTGTGCCGTATGTGCACACTTTTGGAGGTCTCGTATGTTGAGCACTCAAAGTTGATTTCTAATGGACTCATGCAGGCCACGAAGGAACATACTCTGAAAGTCCTCGTCAGTGTGATGAATACCTGCCTTATGGGACAATTCTTCAAGTTCAACATAAAAGTCAAAGGGAGAACGGTTACCTTGGGCCGCTAGTTGTATCTTGAGGCGCATTTCGGAAGTAAAGTCCTCTGGGACATACTTCTTTCACATGATCCGCATAAGGTGGCACCAAGAAGTGACTGGACGCTCGCGGTGATGCTCACGGTCAGCGCAGAAACGATGCCACCAAGCCTTGGCGGCGCCGTCGAAGTGCAAAGCGACGGATGCAACCCGTTCTTCTTCCGGGTAGCGATAATGGTTCAAAACATACTCCATGGACTGCTGCCAATCAAGAAATTTAAGAGGATCAAATTCACCAAAAAAGTTCGGGAGTTTTACCTTGATGTCAGGGCGATGCGGTCCATAGCGCCCGGGGCTCGGGCGGCGCCGTTCCGGCGAGTGCCGGCGGTAGCCGCGACTTGTGGGGCACAGCTCCTCGAGGCATTCCATCTCATACGCATCCTCGTCATCAAATCCGTCCCGGGAGTGGGCTGAGCACGGTCATCATCATCATCATGCTCGGACTCAGAATCGTCATACCGCGTATGTTGTCGACCTCGTTCCCGACGGTCCTTGGTGTTGACATACGGTAGGGGATCCTTGGAGATGCGGACACTACGACGGGAGCGATCCGAAGTGTAATCCTCAACTCTCGGAGCAAAGGTGGGATTGTACCGGACACGGGAATCGCCATGCTTAAGAGGGTAGCCTTCAATTTGAGAGCGAATGCGATCTTGTGGAGTAGACAAGACGCCCTTACCCTTGCGGTCTGATAGGGGTTGTCGTCGTGACACCTAAACAAATAAAATCCTAACAAACCTAAACAAGTAGTAGAGGCAAGCAAGGGTCGAATCCACAGGGAGGAAGTGATCTATCTATGTGTTCGTAAGCATGCAAAGTAACAAAGGGGGGTTTTAGTTATCCAACATAGAGTAACGAAGATGCAAGCTTTAGAGAAAGAATAAGAACAATTGGTGGAAGTATTCCACCAGACAAATATCCACACTGCAAAGGAAACAGGTTGATCACTGAAATCTATTAAATCCAAGTTCTTTTCACAATCTTATAGTTGTTCCCATCCTGATCTTAAGTACTACTGATTCTCACAGTTGTCAATAGACTTATTACTATGCCGATGGTAAAATACACTAGTCACGCCTGTCACGCGGTACCAGACTGGGGTACATTACCACCAATAAAGCAATAGCAATGCACACAAGGATATAGGATACATGCAAGTAGAAAGACGTACAAGTACTCACTCCCCTACTTAACATGCAACTGATTCTCACTGACAATTGTACGCTCGGAACCCCTATACGCACAATTGTGTTTGCCACTAGATATGCACTCGGAACCCCTATATGCAATCCTAGCACTATGATAGATGTCGATAAGCCTAGTTAGCAACTCTAGATAAACCAACATAAATCAATAGACAATATAACCAAGAGAATCAAACCAACACTTATAAGATATAGAATAAGGAATAGAAATCTCACAACCAATCCATTGCAATGCTTCAATTGTCTAGCGAAATAAAGGTGTTTAGTTCTCCATGGGTTGGAAACCCTAGAGGTGGAAAAGAAACGAACTTCAAACTGAAATCTAATCTCCTTCTGGCTGGAGGCTGTGAGAATTAGGTTAAATAGAGTTAACCTAAAGCCCAAGATCACAAACCCCAATTACAAGGAAATAAAATAATAATAGAGTAATAGTAAAATAAACAATCCAAATTTGGGAATTAATCCCGTAATTCACGTGCAAGCAGCTGCTTCCTCGCAAGCCATCTTCATCAACAGCTCGGCCCAATTCATCCAAACAGCGCGCGCCGCAGCATCTCCTTCATGGGCTTCTCTTCACTTTGGGCCTAATTCATCTTCACAACCCAATATCAGCCTTCCAATTCCAGCAATCACCACGCGACGTCCTCTTAATTAATTGCTTCAATTCACGTGGTTGGACGCGGGGCGCCAGCTTTATCTGAGACCCACCGCCGGGTCGCGGTGGCTTCTGGCGCGGGGCGGTGACTTTTCAGCTTCTGCAACACTTTAGTAAAAACGCCATAACTTTTTATTCCCAACTCGGATTGCGCTCATATTTTTAGGACTTGCAGTAGACTTCAAGATCTAACTGCTCGAATTGGAATCACTTCATTTGGACGTCTGAGTAGAGAGAACGAACTATTTGAATTCAGTATATTGTTCTTCTACTCTTCAATACACTTCAAACCTCTATAAATCCCATGATTTCTTCACTTCTCCACTCTAACTCCATAATCCACGATTGTGCTCTAAATCCAACCAAATGGCGCCTCAAACCTGGTAATAACCCTTAGATATGTGCTACAAAATAGCACTTATCAAATCCCCCATGCTTAAACCTTGTTCGTCCTCGAGTAAGCTAAAGTAAACATACTCCTTCAATCAATCCCCAAGGTTTCAGGAAGCATAGAAAACTCAACCTCCAAGAATCATACCAAACAATAAACTCCAGGCAGCCATACAAATAAGCTCAGCACAACACAACACAACACAACACAACTCAATAAATCTCAACACCCCACACAACCAAGCTAAAAGGAAAGCAGAGTACTTCCCCCAAGCTTATCCCAAACACCATAGAGTGAAAAAAATCTAAGCCTATCTCCCATCTATCTTCTTATCTCTCCAGAGTGACCTACCCGAATCCTCCTTATAACTCCTCTTCTTATGACGCCTCGCCAAGAATAATGAGAAATCCTAAAATCACTCTTCTTCTTTTTCGCTCATTTTGCCAAGGCGCCCTTTCGGGTTTTCACCTAGCCACTCATTTAATTTTCCAATAGATGTACTCACATATGCTCACGTCACTCTTGACCAATTATTATCCCAGCCTAATGCTGGTCCAAGCCACCTGCTTATTACCTAGGCCGCCCTTTCGGGTTTTCGACCTATCCCAGGATTTCTAATGTATGCCTTTTTTCAATTTTTGGCTTTTTCTCTTTATATTCATTTTTCTCCTCAGCGACGTAGCAAGTATAGAACTCTCCCCCAAGCTTAAACATTGCATTGTCCTCAATGTAATGAAAGACAAAAGAATAGAAGCATAGGGAAAAGCAAAAAATAACTCACATCGTCGCCAAGCTGCTTGGACACTTCCTTTTTTGCTGGCGGTCTTCTCAATAAAGCCCAGGTCTCTGGTGTTGGGCGGGTGTCTTCATCAACTCTATAATCTTCTCCTACCGTGCAACCAAAATGAACCACTTTGGTGAATAGTGATAAAATAATGATAGTAGGGTTGCACGGCCTTCTAGGAACACATGGTGGAGCCCAGATATAATCATGGTAGGGGCTCTACCGTTCCTCCTCCTCAGCTGTCGAATGTAGGGCCATCATCATTGCCAAATAATGTGTGGGGCTAAGGTTTCCTCCTTGACAACATGATGCGCACCATCTCCATGGGGAACTCTGGACAGCTGGCCTTCGGTACCTCTTTTTTTTTTTGTTACTCATCGTTTAAGGTTTTTTCGAGGCCCGTTATTTTTTTAAAAAAAATTCCAGAGAGGGAGAATATACCAGCAATCCACCGCGGGGCGGCGAGGGTCGCCGTGGGGCAGTGGGATGGCTGAGAATACCATCTCTCTCCATTTACTTTCGTACCTGAAATGTTAGTAACAGGTGAACGAAACAAAGCAAAAACACACTGAAGAAAATGCAAAAATAAAGAATGAAAAGCAAAGAAAAGAAAAACATACCTCGGGTTGCCTCCCGGACAGCGCCTTAGTTATTGTCATGGCATGACATCCTGCTCATTCTCCTCAACTCGGGTTGCTCATAGCAACCAAACTCCTGGGGCCTGGATCAGGGGGATGCCTCTTTGTATGCTCTCTATTGAGCCTTTCCCCCAATCTTGTGCAATTGTTGATGGCTGGATCACTCGTCGTATCCATGAATGCACTTGCCATCTTGAAAAATTGTCTACCCAGCATCTCAGGGGCTGCATGTATGTCCTGCCCCGTATCCAGCATGTAAGAATTCACCACTTGAGTCAAGTTCTCCTTTTTGTGCTTCCCCTTCGGCTTCTTCTTGATTATGCCCAGCACCTTTAATATTTCCTTGCAGGGAGGGGTGCTGTCCGCCAGATGGACCAAAGGGATGGTTGCCTTAGGACTACTGAAGGTGTCAAATAAGCCTTTGTCGCTCCCCACCTTTGTGGTGTCCTTCAGAGCCTCAGGGAAGGGTGTAACGGGTTTCAGCGCGACGAGCGAGAAGGAGTTGAGATGCACAAACTCATCATAGGCAGCCTCCAGAGGATCGGGGACTGCCGGGGCGATTGTCTCTGGAGTATTTCCGCGAACATGGCACTTCTCCTCATCGTCGCTCCAATCCTCCTCAAATCTCAAAAAGTACTCTTCCTCAGTTAGCACCGGATGTTCAACCCCGTAAGTGTCTACCCAAACCTCACCAGCATATCTGAAATTTTGGACACCGGGCCGCGGCGAGATCGCGCTAGGAGGTACTTCGTCCACCACGGGGCGGTAGTCATTGCCGCGGGGCGGTGAGGTCGCGGCGGAGATACTGAGGCACGTCGTCGGGTCGCGGTCATTCTCGCCGCGGGGCGGTGAGATAACTGGGATCTCACGCCGGGTCGCGGTGAGAGGTGACGCGGGGCGGTGGGCGATGTTCTCCATCTCACGGTCGCTCTCTTTTTCAGTTGACTTCGACTCAATCAACGCTTGACTCAGTTGGTTAACTTGGCTTTGGAGATTAGAAATCGCCTCTTGATGTTGGTAGTCATTCTAAGCCATGGTTATTTGTAGTGTGGACACGTTCTGGGCCATGGTTGTTTTCATTGAGGACACGGTCTAGGCCATGGTTGTTTGCATTGATGACACGGTCTGGGCCATGGTTGTTTGCATTGATGACACGGTCTGGGCCATGGTTGTCATACTTTGAATCAGAGCGCTGAGCACATCGGCATTGGGTGCAGGCGAGAACTGTGGTTGATTTCCATACGGAGCTGGGTTATGGTTCTCCCTCCACCCTGAGTTGTAGGTATCCGGATAGTGCTCCTGCCTCGGTCCCTGCGAGTTCACACCTCGACGTGCATTTACTGCTGCTCTGAATGCAGGAAGTCCTGGACAATCGTTAGTGGTGTGCAGCGTATCGCGACAGATTCTACAGACGATAGGAGTTGGGTAGTGTCCCCTCTCTGGCGAGAATGAGCAGGGGCCTGGTCTTTCGTGCGGTTCTCCCCCGAACTCCATATATGTATCAAAAGCAAAAGAGAAAAACAAAAATTAGTAGCACGGGTGTGGACCGTAAGATAGGTCCACACCAAAGTAACACACACATAAACAAACACACAGAAAAATCAAATCTTGCCTCCCCGGCAACGGCGCCAATTTGATAGGGGTTGTCGTCGTGACACCTAAACAAATAAAATCCTAACAAACCTAAACAAGTAGTAGAGGCAAGCAAGGGTCGAATCCACAGGGAGGAAGTGATCTATCTATGTGTTCGTAAGCATGCAAAGTAACAAAGGGGGGTTTTAGTTATCCAACATAGAGTAACGAAGATGCAAGCTTTAGAGAAAGAATAAGAAAAATGGGTGGAAGTATTCCACCAGACAAATATCCACACTGCAAAGGAAACAGGTTGATCACTGAAATCTATTAAATCCAAGTTCTTTTCACAATCTTATAGTTGTTCCCATCCTGATCTTAAGTACTACTGATTCTCACAGTTGTCAATAGACTTATTACTATGCCAATGGTAAAATACACAAGTCACGTCTGTCACGCGGTACCAGACCGGGGTACATTACCACCAACAAAGCAATAGCAATGCACACAAGGATATAGGATATATGCAAGTAGAAAGACGTACAAGTACTCACTCCCCTACTTAACATGCAACTGATTCTCACTCACAATTGTACGCTCGGAACCCCTATACGCACAATTGTGTTTGCCACTAGATATGCACTCGGAACCCATATATGCAATCCTAGCACTATGATAGATGTCGATAAGCCTAGTTAGCAACTCTAGATAAACCAACATAAATCAATAGACAATATAACCAAGAGAATCAAACCAACACTTATAAGATATAGAACAAGGAATAGAAATCTCACAACCAATCCATTGCAATGCTTCAATTGTCTAGCGAAATAAAGGTGTTTAGTTCTCCATGGGTTGGAAACCCTGGAGGTGGAAAAGAAACGAACTTCAAACTGAAATCTAATCTCCTTCTGGCTGGAGGCTGTGGGAATTAGGTTAAATAGAGTTAACCTAAAGCCCAAGATCACAAACCCCAATTACAAGGAAATAAAATAATAATAGAGTAATAGTAAAATAAACAATCCAAATTTGGGAATTAATCCCGTAATTCACGTGCAAGCAGCTGCTTCCTCGCAAGCCATCTTCATCAACAGCTCGGCCCAATTCATCCAAACAGCGCGCGCCGCATCATCTCCTTCATGGGCTTCTCTTCACTTTGGGCCTAATTCATCTTCACGGCCCAATATCAGCCTTCCAATTCCAGCAATCACCATGCGGCGTCCTCTTAATTAATTGCTTTAATTCACGTGGTTGGACGCGGGGCGCCAGCTTTATCTGAGACCCACCGCCGGGTCGCGGTGGCTTCTGGCGCGGGACGGTGACTTTTCAACTTCTGTGACACTTTAGTAAAAATGCCATAACTTTTGATTCCCAACTGGGATTGCGCTCATATTTTGAGGACTTGCAGTAGACTTCAAGATCTAACTCCTCGAATTGGAATCACTTCATTTGGACGTCTTAGTAGAGAGAACGAACCATTTGAATTCAGCATATTGTTCTTCTACTCTTCAATACACTTCAAACCTCTATAAATCCCATGATTTCTTCACTTCTCCACTCTAACTCCATAATCCACGATTGTGCTCTAAATCCAACCAAATGGCGCCTCAAACCTGGTAATAACCCTTAGATATGTGCTACAAAATAGCACTTATCAGGTCCAGTGGTTGACTTGTGGCCGTAGGGTTCAACATGGGGTCGGGTGTGGGCAACTTCATGTCACTTTTGGTTGCTCGTGAGGAGGGAGAGGCTTGAACGGAAGGCAACAAAGCAAGAACTAGCAAATCAAGTCCCAAACAACACACAAATTTCCAAGTGCAAGTAGATCAAATCAAGTTTCTCAGAATTAATCACAAGAGAGTTAAAAATTTTGCCCTTTTCAATGAGAGTTGCATAGATACATGAAAGAAGAGAAGATGGAGTATGACCGTATGGTGCGTTCTCTGCCTTTTCTTTTGTTTCTTTTTGTTTTTTGAGGCTTCCGTCTTCCCAAACCTTTTGTTTTGTTTGATGGAAGGTGAGAATAGTATGTTTTTTGTTGTTGATACGGTCACACCTGTTTTTTTTTGTGATATGATGGCGAATCAAGCAAGAAAGAACCACACAAGCAAGTGTAGGAGAAGAAAGAAGAGACAAAGCAACTATGAGGGAATTAAATCGAACAACTAATCTAGCAATTAATCAAAACATAAAGGAAGACTTGATCAACAAGAAACAAGGAAATCAAAATATGCAAATAAGGAAACAAGAGTTGCTAGATGATAGATTTTAGGGCTGTTGGAAAAGTAACCAAAACCTAGGGGAAATTAGGGTTCAGCCGTGAGAGAGAAGTGGAGGGTGGCGGACGGTGGTGGTGGTGGTGGCGGACGGTGGTGGTGGCGAGATGGTTCCGGCGGATGGTGGTGGTGAGAAAAAAAATATATGGGTTTTGCAAGCGGAAAATTGCAAGGAATCACAATTAGAGAGAAGAAACAAACTTAGCTTGGATAGGCTATGATGCCAGTTGATGCGAACAACCCCTGAAGTGTTGTCTGCAATGCAGGATCTTTGATTCCTCAAGCTTGAATTCGATTCCTTCTCTTCCGTAGCCAAAGTGATGGCTTTCCTAGGGCTAAAGAGATAACCCTCAAACGCGTTCAAAGTGATGAACGAAAGGATCAAAGAGATGATCACAAACACCGAAGAGACGATGAAAAATTGCTCGAAGTGACGAGCTACGGGATAGACAATCCTTGGGATCGAAGAGTTGACGTTGGAACTCAAGGGAATGAGCGTACTCAACTTTACTACTCAAATTCAACGTAAAGATTAAAAACTAGAGTTTTCTAAGTTTAAATACCGTCAAAATAATATTTCCTAAAAGAAAAGATCTCGGAAAAATAATATGCGCCGCGTCTGGGCAACCGCACGGTTTGTAACACAACCGCATGGTTTGTTACAAACTGTGCAGTTCAACTGGAAGCAAAGTTTTGGCTGGTGCACGATTTGCATGCAACACCGCACGGTTTGCAGCAAACCGTGCAGTTCAGCTGAGAAGCAATATTGAATGGCTGGTGCACGGTTTGCATGCAACACCACACGGTTTGCAGCAAACCGTGCAGTTCAACTGAGAACTAACTTCTTGGCTGGGTCTTTTTTCGCCTGGCTCTTGAGCGCACCTTCATTGCGTCCTCTTCGCCGTCATCGAGGGGGTCATGGAGCTATCAATCTCCCCTTCTTGGCTGCGAAGCGTCCCCGCTTCGTCCTCGTCGTCAAAAGAAGGAGGCATACAAGGAAGAAGATCAGCGACGTTGACCGTAGGATGCGCACCATAGTCATCGGGTATAGGGGGCAATCCCCCGGGCTGCTCCTCGGGCAACCCATCCCCAAGGTCCTGCAAAGGAGAAGTCACGGTAGGGGGTAAATCAACAAAATCTTTAACAGTTAAAAGACACGCGGAAGGAGCAAGTAAAAAGCAAGGACGACGTCCCTGTATGAATGGAGAGACATCCCGAGACCTAGCCAATAGAAGCCGGTCTTCACAAGATCCTTGAATGGCGGGTTGAGCTGTCTTAGGAGGAGGTTTTATTGCTGTTTTTTGTGGCTTCTCACGGTCAGCTGAGGGCAGTGGATGTCCCTTGGCTTGTTCAAGTGCCTTGACTGGGGTCCTCTCAACTTGATCTTGCAAAATCTCCTTAGGGCTCGTAGGAAGCAATGTTACTTTTCTTCCATTGTGCATGAAGACGTAGTTGTTGAGGAATCCATCATGAAGAGCTCTCTTGTCAAATTGCCAAGGTCGCCCTAAGAGAAGATGAGTTGCATCCATGGGCACGACATCACAAAGCACCGAATCCGCATAATGACCAATGTTGAAATTTATGGTGCATTGTTGCTTCACAACATTGGAGTCATCACCCTCGGAGATCCATTGTAGACTATAGGGTTGTGGGTGTGGAGTTGTATCGAACTTGAAGTGCTTGATCACCTTTTCATTGATGATATTGCAACAACTTCCACCATCTATAATAACACTCAAAGAAGCACCCTGGACCGCACACTTAGTATGAAACAAATTTTCACGTTGGTCAAGTAAGGTACCTTCTTTGGCGGTAAGAACGCGACGTGTAACCAAGCTAAGAGGTACGGTGCCTTGCTCATCCATAGCGCTGCAGATGTAACCATCCAATTCCTCCTCCTCCTCATGACCGTAGATGTCAAAAACCGGCCCGGCGTCGGGGGTGTCCTCGTCAAAAGACTCGTATCCGGAGGTGTTCGAGAAGAGGACTCGCTTGTTGTTGGGATAGTCCCGCTGTATGTGGTCATGCCCTTGGCACTTAAAACAGATCTTGTCCCATGCCCTTTCATCGGAAGGAGGCACTCGACGCTGCGGTGGCTCGTTGACGTGTGCCGGAGTGTTGCTCGGCCGAGTGGCCGGTGCCGGCGTTGTAGTCGCGGGAGCGGACTGCAACGAGGAACACACATCAGTAGAATGGGAACTTGATATAGGGTTAGAGCCATACCTTGTGTGAGGCTGAGACCAAGACGCTCTCTTAGCCGCTTGAGCTTGCGACCATATCTCTTGTGCCGTATGTGCGCACTTTTGGAGGTGTCGTATGTTGAGCACTCAAAGTTGATTTCTAATGGACTCAGGCAGGCCACGAAGGAACATACTCCGAAAGTCCTCGTCAGTGTGATGAATACCTGCCTTATGGGATACTTCTTCAAGTTCAGCATAAAAATCAAGGGGAGAACGGTTACCTTGGGCCGCTAGTTGTATCTTGAGGCGCATTTCGGAAGTAAAGTCCTCGGGGACATACTTCTTTCGCATGATCCGCATAAGGTGGCGCCAAGAAGTGACTGGACGCTCGCGGTGAAGCTCACGGTCAGCGCAGAAACGATGCCACCAAGCCTTGGCGGCGCCGTCGAAGTGCAAAGCGACGGATGCAACCCGTTCTTCTTCCGGGTAGCGATAATGGTTCAAAACATACTCCATGGATTGCTTCCAATCAAGAAATTTAAGAGGATCAAATTCACCAAAAAAGTTCGGGAGTTTTACCTTGATGTCAGGGCGATGCGGTCCATAGTGCCCGGGGCTCGGGCGGTGCCGTTCCGGCGAGTGCCGGCGGTAGCCGCGACACGTGGGGCGCAACTCCTCGAGGCATTCCATCTCATACGCATCCTCATCATCAAATCCGTCCCGGGAGTGGGCTGAGGCACGGTCATCATCATCATCACGCTCGAACTCAGAATCGTCATACCGCGTATGTTGTCGACCTCGTTCCCGACGGTCCTTAGTGTTGACATATGGTAGGGGATCCTTGGAGATGCGGACACTACGACAGGAGAGATCCGAAGTGTAATTCTCAACTCTCATAGCAAAGGTGGGATTGTACCGGACGCGGGAATCGCCACGCTTAGGAGGGTAGCCTTCAATTTGAGAGCGAAGGCGATCTTGTGGAGTAGACAAGACGCCCTTACCCTTGCGGTCCAGTGGTTGACTTATGGCCGTAGGGTTCAACATGGGGTCGGGCGTGGGCAACTTCATGTCACTTATGGTTCGACGAAGGTGCGTGATCTCGGCAGCCTGCTCGGCGAGTTTGCGGTCTTGAGCGTCAATTTGCTCATAGGCGGAGTCCATGTGTCCGGGGCTGCGGGTGCCCGTAGAAGGAGAGTAGCTTGTCGTAGAAACCTCCATAGTACCTATACGAAGCATATAACATAAGGAGTAAGGTGCACCAAGAAAAAGAACAAGTTCAAGCCAAGTCCTTGTCTCAAAAGTGAACCAAGAAATTTTCCACTGGGCGTACTAATTTTGGTTGCTCGTGAGGAGGGAGAGGCTTGAACGGAAGGCAACAAAGCAAGAACTAGCAAATCAAGTCCCAAACAACACACAAATTTCCAAGTGCAAGTAGATCAAATCAAGTTTCTCAGAATTAATCACAAGAGAGTTGAAAATTTTGCCCTTTTCAATGAGAGTTGCATAAAGACATGAAAGAAGAGAAGATGGAGTATGACCGTATGGTGCATTCTCTGCCTTTTCTTTTGTTTCGTTTTGTTTTTTGAGGCTTCCGTCTTCCCAAACCTTTTTTTTTGTTTGATGGAAGGTGAGAATAGTATGTTTTTTTTTGTTGATACGGTCACACCTGTTTTTTTTTTTTGTGATATGATGGCGAATCAAGCAAGAAAGAACCACACAAGCAAGTGTAGGAGAAGAAAGAAGAGACAAAGCAACTATGAGGGAATTAAATCGAACAACTAATCCAGCAATTAATCCAAAGATAAAGCAAGACTTGATCAACAAGAAACAAGGAAATCAAAATATGCAAATAAGGAAACAAGAGTTGCTAGATGATAGATTTTAGGGCTGTTGGAAAAGTAACCAAAACCTAGGGGAAATTAGGGTTCAGCCGTGAGAGAGAAGTGGAGGGTGGCGGATGGTGGTGGTGGTGGTGGCGGACGGTGGTGGTGGCTAGATGGTTCCGGAGGATGGTGGTGGTGAGAAAAAAATATATATGGGTTTTGCAAGCGGAAAATTGCAAGGAATCACAATTAGAGAGAAGAAACAAACTTAGCTTGGATAGGCTCTGATGCCAGTTGATGCGAACAACCCTTGAAGTGTTGTCTGCAACGCAGGATCTTTGATTCCTCAAGCTTGAATTCGATTCCTTCTCTTCCGTAGCCAAAGTGATGGCTTTCCTAGGGCTAAGAGATAACCCTCAAATGCGTTCAAAGTGATGAACGAAAGGATCAAAGAGATGATCACAAACACCGAAGAGACGATGAACAATTGCTCGAAGCGACAAGCTACGGGATAGACGATCCGTGGGATCGAAGAGTTGACGTTGGAACTCAAGGGAAGGAGCGTACTCAACTTTACTACTCAAATTCAACGTAAAGATTACAAACTAGGGTTTTATAAGTTTAAATATCGTCAAAATAATATTTCCTAAAAGAAAAGATCTCGGAAAAACAATCCGTGCCGCTTCTGGGCAACCGCACGGTTTGTAACACAACCGCACGGTTTGTTACAAACCGTTCAGTTCAACTGGAAGAAAAGTTTTGGCTGGTGCACGGTTTGCATGCAACACCGCATGGTTTGCAGCAAACCGTGCAGTTCAACTGAGAACTAACTTCTTGGCTGGCTCTTTGTTCGTTTGGCTCTCCTCGAGCGCACCTTCATTGCGTCCTCTTCTTCCTTCGCCGTCATCGAGGGGGTCATGGAGCTATCAATGTTCTACCGAACAAAGGCGGACCTCTCTTCTTGCGAAGGCTCCCTCCTCATCTCTCTTGGACATTGCTCCATCCTCTCCTCTAAGGTTCCAAGGATGTCAAGCCGTTGTGTCTCTAGTAGTGCCTGAAGATCGTCCAAAGTGAACGTTCTTGGCTCTTCTCGAGTTGGTTCCATCGTCTCCTTCCCTAGGTTTTCTCGTGACATTTCTTGTCTCAAGAATGATGTAAAGACAATCTAAACTAACACTTAATCAAAGGAAACCAAATGATTATGTTAAAGAAATAAAAATAAACAAATAAAGACTTTATCTTAACAAGAAAGATTATATCTTGACAAATACATATTCTATATTTTAGGGCAAGAAAGTACCTTTTCTTGGAGCACACTTCTCCCCTCTAGGCTGGCCGTGATCTTGTAGCTTTCCCTAACAACCTTAACATGGTCCTAGGGTTAGTGCAATCAAGAAGATATCTCACAATCACAAGGCAAAAGACCACACAAGTTCTTAAAATCAAACACAAGTTGTGCTCGACTGGGGTTAAGTCCATGGCTGGCTTACGATAGAAAAGATTAGCAGCAAAATCAAGATATTATCAAGCAAGATATATCTAGATAAAATAAAGTTTAAGATAGACTTAAATCAATTAAATAATCTAGAATCTTGCTAACAAGAAGGACTTTCTTGACTTTCTTAGGCTTTCTCAAGTTAATAGTAAGGATTGTAACACCCCCAAATCTTAACCCATTTGGAAAGGTATTACTGCCAGTGATCTCGGGTTCACACCGAAGCCACCCCAGGCTTTTCCATAACACACAATTCATAACACGATAATCAAGGTGCAACACACCAAAATGTTTAATAAAACATAAGTCTGGGGATTACATCCCAATCTCCTGTAGGACAAAACAAAGAGTAGTCAAAGCAAACGAAATACAGTGTAATCAGAGTAAACATAGTTCAGCGGAAGTCTTTTAAAATAAATACAAGTCTTGATCACTGCGATCATTGCCAAGGATCTCAACCGGAATAAACTTATCAAAAACACCATTTACGTCCATAGTCGCTCTAGCCTTCATGAGGTGGCAACTTATCTGATGTGCCGAATCGAACGGATGACACCAGCTAACCATGCAGAGAACAATTTGGGTTGGTTAGTCTAATGAAAGACTATGCAAGGGTACAAAGCAGAGTGGTTCGAAGTAGTCGTATTAGGTTTAGGCTAATCGCTTCTCGAATAATAGTCGATAACGATAGTCAACCTTCATACTTCTACTGAATATATATATATCAAAAGACATAATCAAAAGAAGACTCCAACGGAAGTGAGCCTTATAGGAATTATCCAAGAGAAGACTCCAAGAACTTGAGTCTTATCAGAAACATGACAAATGTCTGGAACATAAACATCTCATACAAGCGTTCAAAAACGACAAGATGTTTCGGTTCACGACCAACCTCACCGCAATAATGCGAATCCAGATTGGAAAGAGAACGTACTCTGATCAAGTCAAGACGAGCTTTCCAAGCTGCACTATTACCTAGTTGCACTACTCGCCATAGGTGTATTAATCATATGCGACTCGGCGCTTATCTTATTTAATTCCAAAACGCACAATCACGTTGTAAGCTTTTATATTCATCTCGTCCGAGACAAGAGATCTTTTGGGAGCAACTCCCGAGATTTGTGACACTGGCTAAGTGCACCACCTCTACACTAAACGTATAGAGGCCGGTCATGACCAACATAATGATGTTAGAGGTTTTTCCGCCCTACACACCATTTAATATTATAAAGAAACGACTGGACGTCGAAGAGTCCAACGTTCCTACTACTTGGGCTAACTAAGCAGTCTAACATAGTGATACTCATATCAAAGCCTTCAAGGCCAACATCATAGATATATCTCAATCTATTAATATATATATATTAGCGTTGATTCTAACAGAATATACAACCTATTATAATGTCATCTTTTAATTTTCCAAAACTGTTTATCAAAACTGATCTCAGACAGAAACAATATTCATTCCAAATTAATTAACAACTAAATAATTGATAATCAATGTAAATATGGAATGATGAGCAAGAGCGAACCGCCACTTGCCTTAGATTTGACGAAAGCTTAACGAGCTTAAAGATAACAGTTTCCGGGTCTGAACTGGGACAGATCTTGGATATTAAATCCTTCTGGAACGACCCATAACAAGACCCTAAGTTAGATTCAATATCTACATATATGAATCTAAAAGAACAAGGAAAGAATCAAAGGAATCAAGCCTTGCTCAAGACCACAACACCCGAGAGACACAACACGAACCCAGCTCACCGCGGGTGCGGTCGGCCCTCACCGCGGGGTGCGGTCAGGAGACAGAGGCGGGGCTTCGACAACTTTTTCGGGAAGAAAACTCACCCAAATCAATTCGTTTCGACTTTGATTCGTTCTTGGTTTGATTTCCCAACACCTTAGGCCTTTGAATACCACTTAGGAGTACCTTTTCCAACACTCAGAGGGATTCGAACTTTTCCAAACGAAGCTCAAGAGCTTGGTCTTTAATGGAGGTTTTCTGAGGAAAGAGATGAAGTGCTCTGTTCTTGAGCTCGGTTTTGATCCGATTCTCCTCCTTTTATAAGTCAAACAAGGTGCTTACCCACAGATGACACCAAGGAGGAGGTGGCCCGACCAAAACAACAGGCTACAAGGCCAACTAAGGCGAGCTACGGCCTGCAACTCCGACGCTGACGACAGAGCTGACGACGACCACGGGGTGCGGCAGGGTGTGGTGGCCAACTTTTTACCGCCTCTGGCATTGGCCTTCGCCGCGGGTGCGGCCAGGGTGCGGTCAAGGCCAAATTTACCCCTTTTCGCCCGTTTTGTCTTTTCTTACCGAATGGTTAAATTTTCTTAATCCCGGGTTAAATATATTCGTACACGAACGATCTTTTAACCCAAAAATACCTTAACTGTATTTTATATTACTCAGAAAAATATTACAGAGATCAAACATTTCACAGAATGTTCGTACTTTCCTGCATTTAATCTGACTTGTAATATGGACATAAGAAAATTCAAAAACACCCTTACAAAATGTGGGATATTACAAGGATCCCTTTGGTCTTTCTCAAACTATAGCAAGGGTCTCTCTTTTCCTCTTTTTTTTGTACACGACTTAGGGTTTCACCCTTGTGTCTCGGCCTTTGGATTTTTTTGTACGCAAGTTTGTTAGAAAAAGGACAAGATAAGATTTTGGTCCAAGAAGATAACAAGAACTCTTTACTACCTAAAGATCTATACAAATAGTTTAACTAAATCTTATCTAATTATAAAAGGCAAAATGAAGTCTGTAATATCTCTTCTAAATTAGAAGAACAATATGGTAATTTTATTTTGATAATAATAAACGTTATGAAATTTAATTTATTCTTTATAAAGGAGTAATTTAAATTTTTATTAACTTAAGTTCAAAAGTTAGGTTAAGATAATTTTTGTACAAATTGTCAAATAAGTTATAATAGTATAGTATAGAAATAAAAAATAAGTATAACCATGAATGTAGTTTTGGAATTTTAAATATTTTAATAAAGGCAATATGATTTATTATGTTTATTCCATGTAGGGATAAAATAATACTTACCCTAAGTATGTGATCTCCTTAAGTTATGAATGATTTAAATTATGTTAACTTTATTTTAATTATAATTTAAATAAACTTATCAATTTAACTTTAATTGTATAAATTAAGATTAACACTATGATAATTAGGATTTAAATATGGTTAAGTTATAAAAAAAAGTGTAAGTTAAGCTTAGAACTAACTTAATTTAATAGTTCTTTCAACTTAAATTTGGGTTAAAATGTATAAATAAACTTAGGATAAGTTATAAATAAGTTTGGGTAATTTTTCAAAAGTAAAATAGGGGCATTTTTTCACAACTTGAAAAGTTGGGCAAAAATGTGCAAATAAGCCAAAAGATGGGGGCCGAGCGATGAACAGTGCCATCTTCTTCAACATTTCAATGCGCGAGTAGAGGTCAGCTCGCATGGCGTTTTTCGGCCCGATTTGCACTCATTTGTCCAAATAAAACCATGGGCTTTTTAGATAAGGTAATCACGCATCCAATCCCTCAATTACCGGGCATTAATTCCCTCTAATTTGCGCGAATTTGATCCGGGAAGGTAAACACGTCGGAATTGCGTGTCGTTCGAATTTTTGGAAATTAGAACAAATTAGGGTCAATTAAATCGCGTGATTTGCTCCATTGTGTCGTACACATTCCAAGATTCAAAACCCCTATAAAAACTCCTTCAATCATCCACCAATTTCATCCAATTTCACGTTTTAGGGTTCGGTTATTTTCAGAGGTTTTTGAGTTTTCCAAGGTAAAATTCTCCCTCGTTAGAGCATCTCTAGCTATAATTCAAGTGTTCAAATCTTCGTCTTGAAGTCATGAATCCAACGACACCAACCATGAGCCAGTTGGTGGTCGATCGAGCCCGAATCGAGCCAAATACCAACTGGTTGTGCATCCACTGTTTTTGGATAAAACCCACATTCGATTTTTGTATTTTTTTAGTTTAATTTTGATTAAATTGACTAGGTAAGATTACTTAGTGATAATTTGGGTTAATCTAATTTTATTGATATTAAAATTTAATTAAACTTAATTTTTATGATATTAACTTAAATTATAAAATGTTAATTTTTAACATTACAAATAGGTAATTTACTTGGTTAAATAATTATTTGGGGTTGTAAATAAATTAAATAATTTATTTATTTTATTATGATTATTTAGAATATATGACTAAAGAATTTTCAGTATCGTATAAATAATCGTATATGGTGTAGCCTTGATAATTGATTTATTTAAAAGACGGAGCTAGTGAGTGGTGAGAAGAAACTGGATTAGATGACCATTTAAATCTAGAATTGGGCAATGTTTAAAGCAAAGCTCACTGATCGATTCTTCTCCCGTGCTATGAGAGAAGATAAGCTGAAAGAATTCCTCTACCCAGAGACTAAGGGTTTGAAGGTGACCAAGATGGCGGCAAAGTTCAATCATTTGCTACATTATGCGTCAACTGAAGTGTATTCTGAGGAGAATAAAATTTGGTACTTCCATGGATGGATGAGTCCAGAAATAAAACCTCTAATGGTGCATCACGGTTGCTCTACTTTGGAGCAGCATGTGGATGCAACATACAACATAGAGGTTGCGTTGGAAGAATCCACCCGAAAGTTGGAGGAAAAGAATAAGGCTAAAGGTGGCCAACATAATCAGAAATTTAATGCTTTTAAGCGGTCGGCATCACGTACCTAGTTTGAGAAGTTTGGTTGTTCTAAGACCGAGACGACTCAGTCTGACTCCACCAAAGGCTCAAGATGGAGTAGTGGTGCAATTCAATGCCACAACTGTGGTGAAGCCGGGAATAAGAATTTCGAATGCTAAAAAGAGAAACGGGTATGCTATGCTTGTGAGAAAGGAGGCCACATGCAAACTTACTATCGACAGAAAGGCCAAGGCTTGGCACAACCATTCTAGGTATCTAGTGCTGGCAGTAGGCAAAACCCAATATAGGAAGTGTCCATTTATGATCGGTCTGTTGCTCATAATAAAGGCAAGGCGCCTATCGAATCTTCGAGTCACGGGCAACGACTCTTTATAATGCGTCAGTCCGACGAGTAGAACACCTTGAACGATTAGTTGTTTTTTAAGCCTTTCTAAGAATAAGGAGCTATCACATGTGTGTCTATAGTCTCCATAGTTGTGTAATTTGTTCATTTGGCATTCCTTTTGTTGATTTTAATTCAATGTTCGAATAATAAAGAAGTACTTCCTTGTTTTGGAAATTATGAGATTCATTATCATGTTCATTCCATATAGGGATAAATTAATACTTACCCTAAGTATGTGATCTCTTTAAGTTATGAATGATTTAAATTATGTTAACCTTATGTTAAATAAAATTGAAATAGACTCATCAATTTAACTTTAATTATTTAAATTACGATTAACAATATGTTAATAATGATTTAAATATGGTTAAGTTATAAAAAATGTAATTTAAGCTTAGAACTAATTTAATTTAATTTTTCTTTCAACTTAAATTTGGGTTGGAATGTATAAATAAACTTAGGATTATAAATATGTTTGGGTAATTTTTGTAATTTTGAAAAGTAAAATAGGGGCATTTTTGCCAAAATTTGAAAAGTTGGGCAAAAATGCTCAAATAAGCCAGAAGATGGGGGGGCGAGTGATTAACAGTGCCATCTTCTTCAATATTTCAACGTGCGAGCAGAGGTCAGCTCCTATAGCGTTTTTTGGTCCGATTTGCACTCGTTTGTCCAAATAAAACCATGGGCTTTTTAGATAAGTTAATCCTGCATCCAATCCCTCAGTTATCGGGCATTAATTCCCCCTAATTTGTGCGAATTTGATCCAGGAAGGTAAACACGTCGGAATTGCATGTCGTTCGAATTTTTGGAAATTAGAACAAATTAGGATCAATTAAATGGTGTGATTTGCGCCATTGTGTCATAGACATTCCAAGCTTAAAAACCCCTATAAATATCCCTTCAATCATCCACCAATTTCATTCAATTTCACGTTTTAGGTTTCAGTTATTTTCAGAGATTTTCGAGTGTTCCAGGGTAAAATTCTCTCTCGTTTGAGCATCCCTAGCTACGATTCAAGTGTCCAAATCTTCGTCTTGAAGTCACGAATACAACGATACCAACCACGAGCCAATTGGTGGTCGATCGAGCCCAAGTCGAGCCAAATATCAACCGGCTATGCACCTATGCATCCATAGTTTTTGGGTAAAACCCAAATTCGATTTTTGTATTTTTTTAGTTTAATCTTGATTAAGTTGACTAATTAAGATTAATTAGCGATAATTTGGGTTAGTCTAATTTTATTTATATTAAAATTTAATTAAACTTAATTTTTATGATATTATCTTGAATTGTAAAATGTTAATTTTTAACATTACAAATAGGTAATATATTTGGTTAAATAATTAATTGGGGGTGTAAATAAATTAAATAATTTATTTATTTTATTATGATTATTTAGAATATACAACTAAGGGATTTTTAGTAACGTATAAATAACCGGATAGGTGTAGCCTTGATAAATGATTTCTTTAAAATTAAATAAATCAAATTAGAAACCGAGACAAGTATCGTTCAATTTCCGTTATTGAATAAATTATCTAATTATAATTTATTTTTGTGAGAATTAGGTACATCACAGAATCATCATTAAATCAAGAATCAGAGCGACTTCCTTCCGAACGAGGTTACACCGTTCAATCGACTTCTTAATCCGAGGCAAGTGGCGGTTTGCTCTTGCATTTATTCCATTTTTTTCTTAATTGACAATTAATTAACTGTTTCACTTCAGTTGGGATAAATATTCTTAATTTGTGTTTGAGAACTTATGTGTTATAATGGTGTGGAAAATGAATTATATACTAGGTTTTAAATATTCTAGTAATGACCCTTATAAATATGTTATTATTATTATTATAGGGCGTTAGTTGGATTTTGGTGTGAAATTGGTGTGGGCTTGTATGCTTAGTTAGCACGAGTATTCGTAGGAACGCTATATACCTCGCGAGGTTTAGTTGTTTCTTTATAACTTGGTATTAGGAGGATTATTGCCCTAATATGTTTTGGTCATGACCTACCCTTATTCGAATATATGTAGTGGTGCACTTAGCTAGTGCCGTTATTCGGGATTCGTCCCATGATATATCTCGTATCGAGATTGATGTGGATTAAAAACTTCAATGCAATACACATTTTGGAATTAAAAAAGATAAGTGTTTTTATGCACATAATTAATATACTTCGGGTGAGAAGTACATCGTGGAAACCGCTCGGGCTCTTGTCCAAAGTAAGTCCTCGTTCTAATATGGATTCGCATTATGCGGTGAGGTTGGTTGAGGTCCCAAATAGTCAAAGGAATCGTTTTTAAAATCTTGTGTGATAATTATAAATGTTCCCAAACAAATACATATAATTCCCATAAGACTCAATTTCATTGGAGTCTTGATGTGTTCCGATGGTCTCGGACCACGTTGACGCCGGATCTAGGCAGGAAGCGGCCTCGGATCCTTCTCCTTAGTAACCGGATAGGTAGCAACCAAGCGTGGGCTCGGTTATCGGCTCTTTTGCTCTCGGTGTGGCCGAGTTAGGGCGAGAGGATCTCGTAGGCGCATACGCTAACGATGGAGGGATAGGTGGCCGGCGAGGGCGGCGGCCAAGGGAGCCGAGAGGTTGACGTCGAAGCTTTAGGGCGAAGTTTAACTCAACGGAGGCTAAAGCACTTTTAATTTCAACGTAAGAAACAAGTACAATGACTAGGGTATTTAAAGACATGTGGCGCAGCCAAGAACCCTAATGGGCTTGGGCCGCGAACACGCTAATGGGCTAGCCCACTCGACAAGAGTGGAGCACATGCTTGAAATAAAAGCTGCTAAAAATGGAAAGTGTCAAATGTGGGAACTTTCTAAACATAGAAAGTCCCAAAAATAGCAATGCTAAAAACGAAAACTACTAAAACAGGAAACTTGCTAAAACGGGAAATAACACAAAATAAGCTAAGTCCTAAACCAAGGGTGATGCGATCCGAGGGGCTTAGACCACGTTTGACGTCAGATCTAGGTAGGAAATGGTCTCGGATCCTTCTCTTGGTAACCGGATAAGTACGAACCACCGGGAAGGATGGTCCGCGACTCTCTTATGCTCGCTTGGGCGAGGGTGAGGCGAGAGTGAAGGTTGTGTTTATGAACCGTGACGTGGTTCAACCAGGTCTAACCAGTTTTGTGACGCTGAGGCCTAAGGGGAGGAGTTCAACTCAACTACGAAGCTTAGCCATAAATTTCAACGTAACTAAAACGATTACAAGTGAAGGCTATATATAGCCAAAATAGTGCACGGCCTTGATGTGCCTTATTTAACCTAATGGGCTGAGTCCATACGCAGATGGGCTCGCATACCAAAACAGAAAATAAGCTAAAACTAGCAACTACTAAAAATGGAAAGTACTGATGCCACGGGGGATGTCACGGTCTTGGTCTTCGACGGCTCGTCGAAGCCTGGTTTAGGACTAGCCAGGATCGCATCAAAGGGGGACGCCACAGTCTTGGTCGTCTTGGGCTCATCGTTGCCCGACTTGAGTCGAGCCCGAGACGCATCATTCTCCCTCCCTTAGAATCGAAGCGTCCTTGCTTTGAGCTGGATGAAGCTAGGGAGAACAGGCGCTCGGCGGCCATCGAGAGTGCGGCATCGTAGTAGGGCTCGGGTCCGACTCTCGACATCACAAATGTCAGCAAGAATGGCGCGGATGCGGGAGCGGGCTTGGGCTCGGGTGCCTTGGTCATCATCATCGCGCGGAAGCCCAGAACTGGAGTCGACACCTTCGGAAGGGCCGGCATAGGCACGTTGGGCATGTCGGGCTCGCACGCGGGCTTGGAAGCATCGGGCTCGGGAGTGGGCGCGCTGGGGCACAGACCCGCTGTCGTGGACAAGGGGGCTGATGCGCTGGGGACTATGGACGGATCATCTTCTGAAGCGGAATGCGGCTTTTGGGGCCGCGGTCGCAGCTGTTGCGGCCGTGGTCGCGGCTTGCACAACAATGTTGTTTCTGACCTCCGCGAGCTGGGCTCGAAGCTCGGCGACCTCTCGGGCAAGGGCCTCCACGGTGGCCTGGCTAGCGGCCAACGCTTGGCTCTTGGTGGTGGCGTCGTGTGCGACCGTTGGAACCGGTGACACGGGAAGGCGCTCGGAATGACACACGTGCGGGTGCTCAGGGTAGTGCACTCAGGCGTGCTCGCGGCGCGGTGACGAGTCATGTTGGAGCCTAGGTGGGTAGTAAGGATGCTAGGGCGGAGAGTACGGGCGGCGTCGTGGTGGCGTCGGGATCCTCGGTGGGATATAGTCTGGATGGGCGTCATATAGACTCACGCCACCAAACCATTCGTCGTCGTGCCACTCGTTGGCGAAGAGGTAGGGGTTGTAGGTCCACGTGAGGCGCCGGTGAGCCATGGCGGGTGATGGCTCGGCTAGGGTGATCTAGGTGGCTAGGTTTTGGGTAAGGAAAAGGGAAGGGGGCCGGGGAGGGAGCGGTTGTTGTGGCCGCGGTCGCGGCTGTTGCGGCCGCGGTCGCGGCTGTTGCGGCCGCGGTCGGGGCTAGGGTTTGGGCAGCTGAGAAGGGTTCGTATTTTGGCATTTTGAAGGGTCAAATGATGTCCGTTTTGGGCGAATTGTATATGCCCGGACTCGTATCGATATGCTCTACAGGGTTATGAAAGAAAATTGCAGAAATTACGAAATTCTTTTGGACTAAATCTGGGCAGAAGTCGAGTTCGGTTTTGGGGATTTTAATGGTGATGATGTGTAGGGAGAAAGAAAAAAGAAGGAAAGACACACCTCGTACCCCTGGCGCTCTGATACCAATTGATACGATTCCGCTGGCTCGGATCTCGTCTGACGCCGGATCTAGGTAGGAAATGGTCTCGGATCCTTCTCTTGATAACCGGATAAGTACGAACCACCGGGAAGGATGGTTCGCAGCTCTCTTATGCTCGCATGGGCGAGGGTGGGGCG
Source organism: Rheum nobile (assembly GCA_027886185.1). Lineage (NCBI taxonomy): Eukaryota > Viridiplantae > Streptophyta > Magnoliopsida > Caryophyllales > Polygonaceae > Rheum > Rheum nobile. Next base: position 109,277 of record WOAB01000069.1, read on the forward strand.
AGAGGGTTTTGTTCGCGAGGGAATCGCTAGCGAGGAGGGTTTGGTGACCGGCGGTGCGGCGGCCGAAGGGAACACGGGTGACATCAAGGCTTTAGGGCAGAGTTTAACTCAACGGTAGGCTAAAGCTTTAATTTCAACGTAACGAATAACGAATACAAAACGGGGTATTTAAAGACATGTGGCGCAGCCAAGAACCCTAATGGGCTTGGGCCTCGAACACGCTAATGGGCTAGCCCACTCGACAAGAGTGGAGCACACGCCCGAAATAGAAACTGCTAAAAATGGAAAGTGCCAAATGTGGGAACTTTCTAAACATAGAAAGTCCCAAAATAGCAATGCTAAAAACGGAAACTTGCTAAAACGGGAAATAACACAAAATAAGCTAAAATAAGCTAAGTCCTAAACCAAGGGGGACGCCACGGTCTTGGTCGTATTGGGCTCGTCGTTGCCCGACTTGAGTCGAGCCCGAGACGCATCAAGTCTTCTCTTGAATCATGCCTTTTTCTTTGTTTCAGTAGAAGTATAGTAGTCATATACCGTTTATCGAGTTTTATTCGAGAAACAGGGGTATTACTATATACGGCTACACATAATCTCATATAAATGCATTGCATAGTCTTTCTGTAGACTAACCAACCTTTCTTTTTCCTTGCATGGCTGGTTGGTGTCATCCGTCCCTATACGGCACATCAGTCTGATTGCCTCAGGTTATATAGAAGAAACAAGACGGAGAAGAAGCCTTGCAGTTGAAGTTCAATTTTGGATTTTCAAGTGGAGTGTAAGTGTTCATATAAAGTCTTCCGTTGTACTGTAATTTTGAGTTGTAAAATTTATCTCCTCAGTTTACGAGGAAAGATTTTAATAAAGGTTAAGTATTGGTTTTACAAAGTCTTTCGTTGTTTATTATTTGTTATCAATGTATTTACGCGTAAATTGTTCAGATTAAAGCCTAGGGTGGCTTTGGACTTAAAGTTTGAGGTCACTAGCGTGTGGCACTACCGACATAAGTAAGGGGTGTTACAAAATCTATCTTAAGGTGCAACTAAAAACAAGATGAGATTTTATGGTTGGTTGGGGATTTGGCAAGGATTGGGGACGGTGGCAAGGTGTGGTGCACAAGACACCTAGGCCGCAAGGGCGGGTGACCGCTGGGCTTGGCGCACAAGGCATCCTCCTTCTTTCTCCCTCGCCGAGGCTCTCTAGGGCTTCTCACGACAAGCCCTCACAAGATTACACTCACAAGTTAGGTTGGTTCGTACTTGGTGGTGCACGACTCTAAGGGGCTCAAGGCAACTCTCGACCTTTCTTGATGGGGTTCTTTCAAAGGTTTTCTCTCAAGATTTTTGGATGCTCTCAAGGCTGTTCTCACATGAAAAATTCACACTCAAGGCCGGGCACAAAATTAGGGCAAGAACGACAAGACTTGACAAACACACAATCTTAAGTTTGAGATTTAGACAAGTAATGGTTTAGATTTTTATCTTGATCAAGCTCTGATACCATATGATGTGTTTCCTCCTAAGGATCTTTGTTCTAATTCAAGGAAAGTCGTCCACCAAGGCTGCGTGTTGATCAAACCTCGGTTGGCCGTCAAACTAGTCACACGAAGGGTTCTTTTTGTGGAATTTGAGGGTTTATGAATGCAAGAAGATAAAAGGGATAGGCATTTTGGATCTATTGGATATGACCTACCAATATATTCAATAAGAACTTTCGTTGACCCACAACGGATATTACGCACCTAGATTTAACAACGGTTTTGGATATGACTCACCAAAATCGAATAAGTTGACTTGGATCTGACTTACCAAGACAAAACACTCAAAGTCAGAGTTAATTCAAGAAACTCAATGTTTTGTAATTCAATCAAGCAAAGCTTAAGTTTAAAATGAAAACAACACAACATATAAATAGCCAAAATGGTTCAACCAAAAACCCTAATCGTTAAAAACCCTAATTGAAAAAGTACTTAGAACGTCTCTGCCCCACTGTTTTTGGGCCTGAAATTTGGACACGATCTATATACTTCCAAGATCTAAAATATATCAAAAATCCAGCCCAAATGCTCGAGTAAATCAAAATTGGGCCTTCGAACCAGATCGGGCCCCGCATGTTGAATTCTCCAGTGACGCGGCTGGGCTTGAAGGGCTTGACTTCTCCGAGCCCTTTTTCACTTCTCTCGGCCATGTGGGGGCCCATAGACTCCTTGGCATCCCTACTGGACAGGGGCTAAGGCTTGTGCGAGCCAAATGACGTGGATCGTCGTCTTGACCGTGGGTCCCTCCTCTTGGCCTTGTGGGCGCCCTAGCATGACACTCATGGTGATTCCTCTAGGCAATTCTCCTCTAAATGGATTCATATTTTGTAGGGGTCCCTCAAATGAGCCCTTTGGATGATTGGAACTAGAAGGGCTTGAATTGGATGAAGTTGGTTCAGTTGTCTTGAAAAGCCCTAACTTGAAGCACGTCGGCAGCCGCGTAGTCGCTCCCCTAGGTATGGATCGTCCCTTGGCCTGGTCTTGCAGCTTGATGTGAGTCTGAATCACATCAGGCTTGGAGAGCATAATGAACACAAATGAAAAACCTAATTGGAGGTGAAATACGAGGAAAGTCCAGAATAAAAAGGTGGAAGTACCACAACTTCACCTACTAGATGAATCCTTTATCATTGCCAATCTCTACATGCTCTGTCTTTTGTCAATCACATGTGCTTGTTATCTCAAAATAAAAGCCAAAACTAAAAGTACTCATGTTTTACTGATTATGTAAGCTTTGTTGTTGTTGAATGCAATCACCTTTGTTTTTTTTACTTCTAAGCATGTAGAAAGTAAAATTAAATCAAGCAACCAATCCAAAAAGACTAATCATTCATCTGGACAATGACAATTTACAGTCGAAACTCAGAATATTTGCAAATATAAGCACCTTTTAACACAGATAAATATGGGAAGATTAAAATTCTAGAAGTAAATGCAACGATTCAAACTTGCATGTACTCTCAATGGTTGTAAAGAATGGAATGCATTTGCAAAAGTTTTTAATAATCTCAAGATGGCCAAAAAATGTCAAGGCTTGAACATAAATGGGAAAGAAAGAGAAATGATCACCAATTTTTACATGAAGATACACTCCATCATGGACATGATCCAAGGAACCAATATATAAGAGCCAATTTATAAATAACCTAAGATAAGGCCTTACAGTAACAACAATAATCTGTAAGTATAAATTATATGCATAGAATCATTCAAGTTCAGATAGTTATAATTTCAAAACATAATAGGCGGTGCAGAAAAAGGAGAGATACCTAAGACTGAGAAAAGCCTTGAATGCAAAGGGATAAGACACGGCGACTGAGGCGGCAATGGTGAAAACAACGACCTTGAGTGCAATTTTTTATACAAATTCAGGGTTTTTCTTCAACATATCCAGTAGTATTGCAATTCTCTGGCATATTGTTCGTGCTAATGCCTAATTCACATATCAATGTTAATTTTTCAATGATTGTTAATTGTCCAACTACACTATCTCATAGAATAATAGGATGTCATAAAATTTAAGAGACCAACTTAGAGAAAGACTTGCCAACAAAACAATATCATAAGGTGATAAAAGAAAATTACAATCAAATATCAACAATCATATAACATGAAAGTTAATGAGCATAAAGGTAGAGAATAACAGCATAAAGGTAGAGAACCATTCATATAACATGAAAGTTAATGAGAAAGGTTAAGGGATTATAAGAATATGAAACATTTTCTCTCCACATATGATGTCTAACTCTCTGTACATGTAGGGAGGGTTCATGGGCAAGTGTTGAAGCAAGAATCATGTTTGAATGTTCTCAGCATTAGGCAAGTTCCTTCCAGCAATCTTTTTGCACATTTTTGCATTGATCCACATTAATTTATACACCAATGTGCATACACCAAAAGAAGAAGAAAAATATGAAGAGAAAATCAATTAAAGAAAGGATTCCATAAGATCAAGATTCTATACAATTCACTCCACCACCTAATTGAAAACTAATCTTTACCCTTAAACATCACTTCTTTTACCAAAAACAAATCATTTGATTTTAGATCATAAAAGTTTCTGAAAATATTATAGCCCACAAGAATCCCTAAGGAACACAAGTGAAAAACATGCCTACAAATTTAAATATTAAAGATCCATAAACTAACCCACTGCCTTGTTAATTATGAATAGAGGGTTTTATTTACAGGCACTAGTGGAAAAAATACTTTTTGAGGCTCCCTTTTAGAGGCGTACATAGTACAAAACGCCTCAATAACGACTTAGGCAATCACTTTTTTTTGGTTTTTGAGGCGGATAATTAATTTATACGCCTCAAAAATATTTTTTGAGGCGGACAAATTAATATACGCCTCAACAAGTATCCGAAAAAACATTTCTCGCTAAAGTATTAGAGGCGGGCCAGGGTAAGGCCCGCCTCTAATACTTTCTAATTGAGGCGGGCCAAGTAGCCCGCCTCAATTAAAGCTTGTTGAGGCGGGCCTCTTAAAGCCCGCCTCAACAAGTATGTCCAGTAGAGGCGGGCATGTAAGGCCCGCCTCTATTAGACCATTATCGTAATACTTATAGAGGCGGGCATGTTAGGCCCGCCTCTATAAGCTCAACCCTAATTAAAAAAAAAAAAAGCTGCTGCTTTCCTTCATTTTCCTCTTCGTATCCTCCTCTTCTCGTCCCGAGCTCCGACGACGATCTCCGACTTCATCGATCTCCTCCGTCTTCCCTACTTCATCGATCTCCTTCTTCCCGACTTCATCGATCTCCTCCGTCTTCGCCGAGCTCCGTCTTCCCGAGCTCCGACTTCATCTCCCTTCGCCGAGCTCCCTCCCTTCGCCGAGCTCCCTCTAATACTTCAACGCACTCGAATCCAAGTCAGGTATCAACATCCTTTGCGCCCTCGACGTTCACATCCCCTTTCCTTGTCCGTTCGCTTCTCAATGCTTTAGTTTTTCAGTTTTAGGTTCTTACTTCAGTATTTGAAATGATGGATGCATGCTTCTTTTGCTTTGAACTGATGCAAACGAGTATGACTGTTCTGGCGATCTTGCTAATTTTGCATGTGAAGTAGTTTCAATGATGGTAGAGTTTTGGGAAGACTGATTGTATTTGGACATGCTCTTGTGGTTTTGGATATTTATGATAGTCGGGTAGGCAATAAAAGTAAATGAATAAGGCTACAATAATATCCAGTTAGGGTGACATGGATTAATATTTTTTAGCTCCTACAAATACATAGCAGTTTTGATGAGTGAAGCTTCTTACTAGTCTTAGAAAAGCTATATAAATAAAGCAAAAGTGAAAAGAATCACATTCTTTATTTAATTGGTGAAATGACATTTTGTAGGCTGATAAGGGCATTGACTTGAAGGATCGATATTGGGTCAAGGTAATACTTTTACCCTAATTCCTTAGGCCCTTGGCGGGATAGAATTCATAATTTAGGCCCTTGGCGGGATAGAATTCATAATTTAGGCCCTTGGCGGGATAGTTGAGTTTGTATTTTTTCTTGCTTGGTTGCGTATTATTATCTATTTAGGCCCTTGGCGGGATAGTTACTAGAAATGAGTATTTAATCTTAATTCCTTGCATGTTATTTTGCATTTATTACTAGAAATGAGTCGTCCTTGGATGTACGGTGACCATACTATGACACAATACTTGAGTGGGGTTGAGGAGTTCATTAGATATGCTTTAGCACACCAACGGAGTACGAAAGCCAAAAAAATCTATTGTCCATGCCGTGATTGTAAGAATATAAGGCGGTTTGCTGATATTGATGAGATTGAGGATCATTTATTTCGTCATGGTTTCAAAGAAGATTACCATGTTTGGTTTTGGCATGGTGAGAAAATACCTGATCGTCCAAGTTCTAGTGTCAATGAGTTTGATGTTCGGGTAGACACTGATGATAGTGATGATGATATTGCTGAGAATAATGAGATGGATGATGATGATGACCAAGAAGATGATGAAATGAATGGGATGATGGATGGGGTGAGAGATCACTTGAACGAACGACCTCAGATGTTCGAATAGGTATCAAAGGCTACAGAGACTCCCTTGTATCCCGGGTGTACAAAATTTAGCAAGTTAGAGGGTGTGTCAATACTTTACAACTTGAAATGTGCTTCTGGTTGGACTGATGGAAGTTTCAACACCTTATTGGAATGGTTAGGTGAATTTTTACCAGAAGGCAATGAGATGCCTATCTCTACTTATTATGCCAGAAAATTGATGTGTCCCTTAGGCTTAGAGGCTGTCAAGATAGATGCTTGCCCAAATGATTGTATGCTTTACAGAAACGAACATGAAAATTTGGATGAGTGTCCAAAGTGCGGTGCATCTCGTTACAAGCGTAAAGGGGTAAATTCGGCTAAGAGGGGCCCATCAGCTAAGGTTATGTGGTATCTTTCGATAATACCTAGGTTTCAGTGTTTGTTTTCGATAAAGAAGGAAGCAAAAAGTCTGAGGTGGCATGCGGAAGGGAGGAAGAAAGATGGACTCCTTAGACATCCTGCTGATTCTCCTCAATGGAGAAATATTGATAAGAAATATTCTGAATTTGGTGAGGAGGTTAGGAATCTGAGACTTGCTTTATGTACAGATGGTGTGAATCCGTATGGCACTCTAAGCAGTCAACATAGCATATGGCCGGTTCTTCTAGCGATTTATAATCTTCCTCCATGGTTGTGTATGAAGAGCAAGTATATCATGTTATCACTGCTCATCTCCGGGCCTAAGCAACCTGGGAATGACATAGATGTGTATCTAGCTCCACTTGTTGATGATTTGAAATTACTGTGGAATGAAGGTGTTCCAATGTTCGATGCATACACCAACTCAAACTTTATCTTGCGAGCTATGGTTTTTTGTACCATAAATGATTTCCCGGCATATGGAAACTTGTCTGGGTACAAAACCAAAGGAGAACAAGCATGCCCTATATGTGAAGAAGACATGAAACCTGTCTACTTGAAAAATTATAGGAAAAATGTGTATCTAGGGTACCGGAAGTTCCTTAAATGATTTCTAGGGCATTTCAAGTGTACAAGTATCAAGGTGGGAAGTATTTGTGTTTCATGACCGACTAGATATCAGTTTCATGACCAACTAGATAAAGTATGTAACTTAACTAACTATATATTGATAGTATTTGTGTTTTTTGTCAATATTTTTTGTGTTTTTTATGCAGCTATATCCTAAGAGGAAGACATCGTATACTTATGAAGAAATGGATGTTGTTCGTGAGCAATGGGCACAGTATTTTACATCGAAGTATTTATTATCGGATTGAACTTGTTTTTACTTGTTATGTAAACTGTTGTTGAGAACCTGACTGTACTCTGATGAAATCTGTTGTTGTTTTTTTGGTCAAATGAAATCTGTTGTATATTATTCTGTGAATAAAATCAGGAACCTGACTGACTCGGCCGAGAACTCGGGCGAGTTTTGGGCCGAGTCAGCGTCTACTTGTTGAGGCGGGCTTGTATACGCCCGCCTCTATAAGTATATATGCGCGACTTGTTGAGGCGGGCCTATAGAGGCCCGCCTCAACAAGTGTTTACTTATTGAGGCGGGCCTCCTAAGCCCGCCTCAACAAGTCCCTCATTTTGGCGCCAAAGTGAGGGACTTGTTGAGGCGGGCTTAGGAGGCCCGCCTCAATAATGTTCTTTTAGAGGCGTAAAATGTCCGTCTCAAAAAGTGTCCCTACTTGTTGCAGCCCCTCTATAAGGATTTTTTCCACTAGTGAGGAACGGGTAATTTATGCTAAATGGTTGCTTTTCTCATACTTAACATTAGGAACATGCTTCTTAGAAACATTTTAGATATCTCCTAGCAATATATAATCAAGGGAAATTCTTGTTGGTGCCCCTGAGTTTAGGGCTATTTCTATTGGTGTCCCACGATTAAGTTTTTTTCAATTGGTAAGGTTTTGGTTTGTTCGTTTTGTAACCAAAATCTTCTATATCCGTATCATTTCGGTTCGATATGGTCAAATCGAAGCTCATCATTATGTTTATTGACCTCAACTTAGTAAAATTCGACTCCTAAAACAATCAAATCCATACTCGAACCATTCCGAATCAAATTCTTAAGGTCGAAAACGGGTTGTTGCTTCGGAATTCAAATCGACATGATTTGGACATGGTTATGGGTATTTTAGGAGTCAAATCTTACGAATTTGAGGGCGAGGAACACAATGGTGGACTTGGATTTAATCAATTTGTGTTGAAATGGTACAAACATGAAAAAGTTTGGTTACGAAGCAAACAAACCCATACCTTAGGGGCACCAACCAGAAAAAAACTTAATCATGGGACACCAACAGAAATAACCCTAAGCTTAGGGGTACCAACAAGAATTTCCCTATAATCAAATTGAAAACTTAAAATTTTACAAGCATACATCTTTGTGCCAAAATTGAAATCAACAACTCCAACAATAAGCCAATACATCTTGCACTTCTAAATTAGTTACCAAACACAACGCCTCCGTAAGCAAACCCAAGTTCCACCTTCTAATCACCAAGGTTAATAACTTTATCGGGCAGAAATCGATCACTAAATTTATCAGATGACAAAGGGTTAAACAACATATACCAATTCAAAAATATATGACTAATGAGGCATTGCTCTAACCATAAAAATCCATGTAGGCGAGAAACCGAACTCGATTGAAAGATGCACCTAATGACTGATAAGATAGGTGAGCAGCATAAACCAAGGCATCGTTTGTATACCATAGCTTGTGGTAAATCTCATAGTGCTCACGAAGGCATCATCTCTAGGAGCAAGCAGGACTTAGAAGGGACAAGGATAGTTAAATAGATACATTTAAGCGGTAAATGCAATGAAACAAACAATATATAGCACATATAAGTATATTCTATCAATGCATCTACCTATATTGTCTAAACATATGCTCTAAGTCTTTATCATTTTCATTTTTACATAGGACAACCATATAATCCAAGAAAAATTATGTGTGTTTAATGAATAGATATAAGCATAAAAAGTAAAAAGGCAACAACAAGGTGATTAGACATAGGTGCCATCAAGTAGTGAACACAAAAAAAGAACAATACAATCCCACAACCATATAAGGGGGTTTAACTCGCTTTTTCGGGTGCACTAAGACACAATAGTCAACTACCAAAAACATAGAAACATAAATCAAAAGACCAGTACATTGTAAAACCTAAGAGCTTAACTAATCGTGTACAAAAAGAAAGAGGGCAAAAAAAGTTAAAATTTGCCGATTCTTTTATTTCGGAGTTGCCGGAAAAAAGATGGGAATTGAGATATGGAATTTGAAATCTCTTTGCAAATACCAATAGGCTTCTTCTCCATAGTTGCAAAATCGCCTTCAGCTCATCCACAAAGTCCATCTACGGATCCAAAGCACAAATCAATTGCAAGCGGAAGACGAGAAGAGAAATCTATCGAGTTAGAACAAATCAAGAAGAAAAAATCAAAAGAGAAATATCCAAATCTGAATCTCTGAAATTAAATTGGGTACTATCTCAATACCCATTTGGTATTCCAACCTCCATGTCGAACTGCAGATTCAAAGAGCAATGTAAGAATACACCAAAGGAGTAGCGCTCGATTTGGCAGATGAGAAACTGCCTAGCTGGCCATGCCTTGCGTAAGGCAAAGCGTGCAATCTTGGTTGCGCCGTTGACGGTGGGGATTCCGCCACGAACCGAGGTTTCACAGAAACTTTTACCAATTTCATAGCAAGAGAGATGCATTTGCAAAAATAAAAAAACAGAAGTAGAGGGATAAAGGGAGAGAGAAATACCAGAGCCATGGGAGAAGGGGATAGTGTTCGATTTCGGCTTTGATTTCAAAGTGTGAAGGGGTTTGCCATTGTTGGAGTAGAGGTAAGTGTAAAAACGGCATCAGAAAATGTGAGAGTGGATGGGATAACATGAGATGGTTTAGATAAGTTTTTTTTATGCTGGAACGTAGGGTTAGTAGGGAGTAAAAAAAAATTTGAAAAAGGTTGGCCGAAGAAGGTGACACGTGGCGCTATTGTGGGGAAAGAGGAGTTTTTTTTTTGTTTTTTTTAATAAGGTAACAATTCAAAGTTATAAATTTTGAGAGGCCGAAAACAACGGCTGTCAGGAAGATCGACAAGCAACAAACAAATACAAAACACCAACAAACAGAAAAAAGACAAAACAACAACAAGAGAAACACACTACAAGAATAAAGCAAAAGAACCCAGAAGAGAGGTGAGTAAAGCACATACGGAATTTGCGCCGCCGGAAGGATGATCATCCTTGACCTAGCCCGGAACTACAACTCGATTTACCGTCTAGGAAGCTCCCTTCAACAAAGAATGCATCTGATGAAGTCATGACCAACGGAAACCACACAGACAAAGAATCTGATTGACACAAGCACAAAAACCAAGATCTGGAAACAAAAGAGGACCAAAGATCTAAAAGAACAAAAAGCTATAAAAAAAATTGACTTGTAATCAGAATTAAATTTAACTATTTGAGGTAGTAGTAGATTGTGTCTACATCTAAAATTGACTTGTAATCAGAATTTAACTATTTGAGGTAGTAGTAAATTTGAGGTAGTAGTAAATTTGAGGTAGTAGTAGATTGTGTCTACCTCAAATAGTACTATTTGAGGTAGTAGTAAATTTAACTATTTGACTTGTAATTAAAAAAATTGACTTGTAATCAAAATTGACTTGTAATCAGAATTACTTTAATTGTAGTAGTAGATTGTGTCTACATCTAATCAGAATTAAATTTAACTATTTGAGGTTTGGTTTGACAACGGTTTTACTAAAAAAAATTGACACATAATATATTTTTTTGAAAATTTTATGAAATTTGAGAGATATAAAGAAACGTGAAGGTAGAGAAATAAGTATTCACTTGTAAAAATTATTTATCCAAACTTTTCGAACCATTTGTACAATTTGAGTAAGATCTAATACCCAATCAATTCTATTTCGTTGAACTCACCTTGAATCAATTGATGTAGATAAAACTGAAAATGATATTGTTGTGATTTTTTATTATAAGTTTTGAATATTTTATATAGTACTATTATCAAGTTTGAATTAAGATTTTGTCTTTTTTCTTTCTATTTTTTAAATATTTATCTTGATATACATTCCTAAATTTAATTGGGTTACTTTCCTTAAATAATATATTTTCTATCTTCAAAAATATTACAAGTTAAATACATACTGCGAAAGTGTTTTTTTAGTTTATCTATTTTTTATTACTTAACTATGTTAAGATTTCTAAAAAAATCTCTATTGTGATTTATGGAGTTTGTTTCTTTTAAAAAATAATTAAGAACATTTCATGAAGAACCAATGCGCATATATATATATATATATATATAGTTATGAGAAGGAAAAAAAATATTAGTTCATTGCTCAACTCCACCATGAATTTTAATAAATTATTAAAAAAAAACTGTGATGGTTTGATTTAATTAAACTAAAAAATATTATTATAAACATGGGATTATGATTTATGATCTTTGTAGACTTATAAAAGACAACTAGCAACCCACAATTCTTTCGTTTTTTATTTACGGTAAATTGGCACATATCTTAGGATGGACGATGAAAATATTATTTATAAAGGAGAGTAACTTAAGTACTTAACTAGTTATTATAATATTACTAAATATTGCAATTCTTACTTTTATTTCTTTAAAACAACAAACACATACATATTTTTACGTTATACACTAACTATAAAAATTATATGATAATTAAAGTTGTCCATGAATACACACTAAAAAATATTTTTATAATATCATATTTGTTATTCTATTTTAACTCACCTCCAATTTAGTTTTTTTTTATATAAAAAGATTGTATGTCATGTCGTCATAGGTGTTATAAATGAATTAATTTATGATCAATTCAATCTAATTAATTTAGGAAATTTAATAAATATAGTAAAACTTAATCTTTATATAAATAAGATCATAATTTATGTATAGAGGAAATAAAATAATCAATAATAATAGTTTAAAAAAAGAAGCATTAAGTGTGCGATATATTATAATTTTGGATAAGAGTAATTAAGATCACCTAACATCTTCATAATGAGTCACATCAACTTTTATCATGTGTCGGTTTCAAATATGGGTAGTTTTGGATGAAGTCATTTTTATCATATAAATTTTAAGGTTATAATCTTAACATTCTATTACTTTATTCACAAATTAATATTTCATGCAGATATTATATTATAGAAATATAATAATCTATTGTCCTAATAATGTAACACTCCATATTTTTAATCCTTTATAAGGGTAGAGTGATACTCATGTCAACAAGAGTTCTTCCTTTTAATGGTTTAAGTGAGGATAAAGAACTCTGAAGTTAAGCATACTAGAACGAGAGTAGTACGAGGATGGGTGACATCATGGAAAGCCCTTGGGTTGGCATGGGATAACGCTTAAGGCCTCATGCCTTACAAATGGTATCATAGCTGACTATGGGTTACAAGTGGACTTGGAAGGCGGTCGCTCGACCCAGAGGGCGGTCTTTAGGACTTGACGAGGTCGTCAAGGGTTTAAGTGAGGGTGATTGTAACACCCCATATTTCTAATCCTTTATAAGGGTCACAGTGCTACCTATGTCAACAAGAGCTTTTCTTTTTCATGATTCAAGTAAGGACAAATAATTATGAAGTTAAGCATGCTAGGGCGAGAGTAGTACCAGGATGGGTGACCTCTTGGGAAGTCATCGGGTTGGCATAAGCTAGCGCTTCTAAGGCCGTGGGCCTTACAAATAAACTTTCTTTTTAGTCATTAGATTTATTCTTAATTAAATATTTTTTATGTATTATTTAATTAGAAAAAAATCTTACCTTTTTTAATTTTGAAACAATTTATTTTTGTAATAATTATAAAGAATCTAAATATAAATTTTATATAAATCTCGCGCAAAATATGATATTAAGCTTGTATATTAGAAATCCAGCCATCCCCGCTCAAATATTTTAAAATTGAATATCCTAATATATAAATTGTTTTTTTACAATGCAAACAGAAGGTGCCCTTACAACAAGAAGGGAACACCTAAATCATCACAACGGATGTTTTTTACAAGTTTCTTACAAACACTGTCAAGTCGAGAGTTCCGAGTGTACATTTGTAATCTTGATCTCGGCAGTTGCTCTCAAGAATTAGTGGTGGCAAAGTAATCCTTAATATTGCTTCTAAGCAGAGTGGGCGACACATCTGTGGTAGCAAGGAAATCGGCTGCCATGTTGGATTCCCTAAAACAATGAATAACAGAAAATCAAGCAAATTGTTGTATGAGGAACCTGATGTCAAATATAATAGCCTTAATCTCCCAAGGTATTTTCCAAATATCTTTAATAGAATTTATAACAGTCAAATTATCTTCCTCAATAGTAAGATAATTAATATTAAAAGAGATAGTCTTACGGGATCCTTCAAGCTCAGCGTATGCCTTAGATTTGAAAGACGAAAAACAGAGAATTTTCTTTCTATCTAGGTATGACCTCTATCAAATTATTACCGAAAATGTATTCGATATGGCTAGAGAGATCCTGTCTCACCGAGCCATCAAATTTTAACTTAATCCGGTTTTTTCCAGCTCGCAGATTTGCGAGGGGCTTTCTAACGATCTTTCATAGTTGGTGGTTGTGGTTTTAGCAAGGGTGCATGCCAGTCTTAAATTTGAACTATTGTCATATTGGCTATGGTATATGTAGATGTTCTTTTGTTTATAAAAATTAAAGAGCTTCTTTCTTTCCATACATCCCACCATAGATTAAAAAGAATATCATTGTTTTTATTATTCTTCTTAAAGAACTCTATGTTAGTCCAGAAATCCACAAATGTATGGAAAATGTAGATTATTGTCTGTCATTCTTTCAATATCATGTATTACTTGTAATGTAAAAGGGCATTCAAAGAATAACTGATTTGAATCTTTATCAGATGCATTGCATAAGACACATTTAGAGGGTACTTTTGAAAAGTGTCGATTTAGTCTTGCAATGGTAGGTAGTTGATCAAGGCTAAAGTCGTATCGCCTTTTCAAAATAATCCTAAACAAACCTAACTCAGTAGAATAGGCAAGTAAGGGTCGAATCCCACAGGGAGGAGTTGTCTTTCTTTATGTCAATTTACATGCAATAATAACAAAAGGGGATTTTGGTTGTTTGTTGGTAAACAAGTAAACAAAGGAAACAAAAGCAAAGATTTGTATTCAAATTGGGAAAAACACTTAGCCAAATAAATATCCACCATTCATTCGATTGATTGATCCTAGGTTATCTCTATTCCTTCCTTTGATTATTCATGTCCCTATTCTGAAATAGTTACCAATCCTACCAGTCCAGGCAACCCTTATTATCGAACGCACAAGAAACCATCAAGATTTAGAACAATAGTAGCAGAGAGCATATGAATTAACCAAGATACATGCAATACTTAACAACCCGTCAGTACTCGACATGTAATCAATTCTCTTCACAATAAGCTAGTCCTACCAGTCCTAGAATATCATGGATGCTACAAAAGATAAGGAATCTCAACCCGAAATATCCAAACCCTAGCAATAGACAATTACTAATATCAACTAGGTGATCAAGCTAGTCAAATCAATAAGAATCAATAGGAATATGCTCAAGAGAAAAGATATAATCCAAAGGAATAGGAAATAGAGTTATAACCTCACAATCATGAATCAAATGAAGGCTTCAATTGTCGGACTAAGCAAAGGGTGCTTAGTTCTTCATAGTCTTGAAAACAATAAAAATCCAAAGAAAAATTGAACGTAGAATGAAAACTGAATCCTCAAAGGCTGTTATGAAAATTAGGTTAAATAACCTAAAAACCAAACCTAATGCTAAAAAGATAACAAGTCTAATCTTAGAAGGAAATAAAATAAACGGAATGAAAGAAAAGGGATTAAATAAAATCTTCGGAAAAACTCTTCGGACGCGCTGATGCGGATTTCCGCGACCGCGGAAGAATTTCCGCGATCGCGGAAAATACCTTGATGCTCTCGAATTAACCGCGACCAGAAGCCTTGCACTTCCGCGACCATCCGCGCCCACGGCGGCACTTCCGCGATCGCGGATCTTCATAGACCCGCTTGGTTCTACTTCTTCGTCTTCTTGGGTGGCTTCCTTCTTTCTTCAATATATCTTCATTTAAGCTTCTCCAAACCACCATATTTGCACATCTACTCCTCAACTCCATTCTCCGCAATTGTGCTCTAATCATCTCCAAATGGTACCCAAAACTCCGGTAACAACCCCTAGTTACACCCTACAAAGTAGCGCTGATCAGTAGTGAATCTGAAAAGGCTTTCCAAATAAAATTTGCTATTTTTGGAGGAAGATTTTGTTTCCAAAACCATGTAGGGAAGTCTTGGTGATGCTAGGAATGTAAGTTATTAGCCAAGGACCATGTAGATTTAACTATTAAAAAGTACCATATGTAGATAATCTCTATATCATTTTGTCTTTGGTGTTTATACAAGGTATATGAATATGTAAGAGTTTATTTATAATATGTGGTGATACTACATTTTGTAACCTCACAATGTCCCAGTGCTTAGTGGGAGTTATAAAATATGATACCTTAGTAGTGAGATCATGTTAAGTAGAGTAAGCATCTAATGAACAGTCAGGTATCCACTGGCTAGTCCATAAATTAATGTTGTTGCCATTTCCTATTTGCCATAAAATTCCTTGTTTGAAAATGTCACGAATCTGTAATAATCGTGAAAATTGCCAAGAATCCGCATGTTTCTTCTTGTAGGAAAATAAATGTTTGAATCCTAAGTATTTTCCATTTATTATTCTGACCCACATACTATCTGGTTCAATCAACACTTTCCAAAGTAATTTCATTTGCATAGATTTATTTATGTTTTCAGACTTCTGAATATTCAATGCACCCACCGATTTAGGCCGGATTATCTTATCTGAACTAATAAGGGGTGGTAATTATGACTAAACTTATTCAAAAATAAGTCTTTGTTTATTTTATGAATTTCCTTGCAAATCACATTTGGCAGTATGAAACTTTGCATTAAGTAGTTCGTTTTAGAAAGAAGGATTGATTGGATGAGAATTGTTCGACCTACTTGGGATAAAGAATTGGCTTTCCATTTGCCAAGTTGTTTCTTAAGACTAGAGATGGAATCCGTAAACATGCTTTTTTTAAATTTGTCCTAGAACAATAGGAATGCTGAGGTATTTCTCCATAGCTTTTGTTACTTGAATATTAAAAAATTGGCTAAGGAGGTTGCTTGTTGAATAGGCACATTGCACGAAGTTTGAAAAGTACTTTTTATGCTAATTAATAACTAAGCATGAGTTTATAGTGAAGTCGTCTAGAACCGATTTTATGCACAACATATTACTTTGAGATGCATTGGCAAGGATGAGAGTACCGTCTGCAAAATTAAGGAAGGGTATACATGTACCATTTCTAGTTAGTTGGATACCTATTCTTCTATTACGATGTTGTGATTCATAAGAAAAGGTACGAGCTAGATATTCCATGGATAGAATGAATAGGAATGGTGTAATAGGGTCGCCCTGACGTAATCCACAAGACGGATAAAATGCATCACCCGATTCATTGTTAACAAATACGGAAGAGGAATTAGAGGTGATACAAGTCATCACAATGTGTACCCAAGTTTCAGCAAAACCAAACTTTAATAGAATTTGGTGATCGAAGTTCTAGTTGAGCTTATCATAAGCATTTTCCATATCAAGTTTCAAAGCCATTCATCTTTTCTTGCCTTTTTTCTTCTTATGAAAGGAATGGAAAATCTCATGTGCAATCAAAACATTATCATGTATAAGGCGACCTTGCATAAAAGCACCTTGTAAGGACTTATTAGTTTTGGTAGTAGATGTCGGAGCCTATTGGACATTAGTTTAGTGACAATTTTATATATAATCCTGCTGGATGGTGATCCATGTTAGTCCAATCCTCTTCTCCTTTACAGATGAGTATATAAGCTTGCTTATATACCGATCTTGTAAGGGATTGACCCATATGATAGAAGCTTGATTGTCCTTAGAGTTTAGAGTGATCTACGTTCTAAGGACCTTGTTGGGTGTTGGGATTGTTGTTGATATGATTTTTCTTAGACCATGATGTGATCTTGGATGTATTTTATGCCTTTTTTTATAAGGTAAGAATTAGACTAGTATCAATGTGTACTTAAAAACCAGCCTATA
The DNA here is from genome assembly GCA_027886185.1 of Rheum nobile. Lineage (NCBI taxonomy): Eukaryota > Viridiplantae > Streptophyta > Magnoliopsida > Caryophyllales > Polygonaceae > Rheum > Rheum nobile. Next base: position 126,551 of record WOAB01000069.1, read on the forward strand.
GCATCCTTGCGGATGAGAACACAGAGTTCTGGGTTGGTCAGGATATCATCCATTGAGATAGTTTGGCTAAGTTTTGCAATGTGGTCAGACACCGAATTGATCTCACGCAAAATATGATTGATATGCACTATCGTAAAAGACAATAATAAACACAGGATATCCGAGATGATAATCTCAATCTCCTATGGACAGTGACATATCTTATTAGGGACATTTTCTATGGTTAATTTATCAGATTCAATTTGGATTTGATCAATTCTCATATCTTTAGCTTTTAAAATTGCATTTTGGAAGGCAAGAGCCTCAGTTTTTAGTGTAGATGAAACACCGCATTTTTTAACATGGATTATAATTGGTTCGCCTTTATGATCTCTAAAGATGAATCCAAACGAAGAATCTCCATTTGATTTAGTGGATCCGTCAAGATTAATCTTAATAAATTTGTCCGGTGGTTTTTTCCACCTCACATTTCTTTGTTTTTTCTTATCTCCTTTTTTTGTGGTTGCATTTTCAGCATGTATTTTATGCCTTTACCCTTTGTTTGGTATAGGTTTTGAAAAATTCCCCTCCTTTATATTTTACTTGCCTTATACAAAAATAATAATATATATATAATATTACACAGACTGGTAGGTTAGTAAATATTAATAGTTGTAGGAGTATTTGTTTTTGGAGTTAAGGTAATGAAAGATTGAGCACATTTACAAAATATTTATTCGGTGAAAGAATGATTGAATAAGTAATATTGCTAATTTATAAAGGTTGCTGCTATATGCAAGACAAAAAATGTCTGTTCGTGCGACTTTTTGTACGCATAGAAATTGCGTACGCAATTTCTATGCATACAAGGCAAATAATGTACAATTATTAAAATATGTTATGTATACTATATAAATATGTACGCAAAAATATAGCGTACACAATAATATAGCATACAGAAAATAGCCGTTGGACAAATGGCAATTTGAATACACTATACTTGTACGCTCTAATATGGTGTACACAATTTTATTTCGTATAGATTCCGCCATTAATCCAACGTCAAAATCCTCCCCTATTAATAGCAACTCATTCATCTCACTTCCATATCAAAACAATCAATCTTACCAAAATGGCATATAATGAAAACATATATTGGAGTAGTGGAGAAGAGAATGAAGATTACGACGAAGAAGATTTTCACGATGACAAAACTATGTTTTATGCATCCACCATCTCCTAAGATGTTGCCGCTTCCACAACATTTGAGACTTCTTCTTGCCTAGGCGGGGTCCTAGGCGGTGGATGACCGCCTAGCGTCTAGGCGGCCTTAGGCGGGGATTTTTAGAACATTGCAAATAGGTATGTAATGGCTTTGTGTCTTAATTTTCAACACAATTTAATAGTAGTGATATATATCATCGATTTCAATTGCTTATATTCTATTGCTTTCTTACATTCATCCATAGGTATAACATGCCTTTGGTGGATATTGTCGGTTTTACTTGCATGGAAAATACTTTTAACATTGCCTACGCATTTACGCGGCAGGAAGAAGTTGTGCATTACAAGTTCATAATGCAAAAACTTTGTATTTGTTTGAAGAGGCGGGTGTAATGTCGACCGTCATAATGACTGATCGAGAGAAGGCCCTTATTACTGTAATTCAGATAGTTTTCAAAGGTGAAGTTAAACACCTTTTGTGCTGGGTGCATATTAAACACAACATAGAAGCATATGCTTCCCCAATCTTGAAGGATAAAGAACTAGTCAAAAGGTTTTACAGCCAATGTTGGGCACTTTGTTCAACCATGGAGGAAAGCTACAAAGATAGACTTGCGAAATTGAGGACATCGTGGACGAGTGGCCTCGTTCAATACATTGAGAAGACGTAGACTAATCCTTATAAGGAAAACATAGTCAGAGCGTGGACGAGTCATCATCTTCACTTCTTCATGAGGACTACAAACAGGTATCCCTTGTACAATGTTTAGTGGTTTCTAGGTTCAGGGCCTTAGTGTCGGACTAACGCGATGTTTTTTATGTGTTTTGATAGGGTTGAGGGTATGCATCATATATTGAAGAAAATTTTGGATTCTAGTATTGGTGGTTTTAATAGAATGGTAGTGAGGATCCACCATGAGATCGAGGATCAAATTGGGCAGGCGAGGGCGACCATGGAGATGTCACAGGTCAAAAGACCAACGATGTTTGATGTCGTTCCGGCAGAAATAAGAGTGTTGTTTTCAAAGCTATTTCACAAAGTGTCGAAGAGGTGCTTGAGAATGTTGTTGGATCTGTATAAGCAGATAGAGAATGATGATGTCTCAGAGGATTGTGATGATCACTAAATGAGAGACTACATCGGTGATAGGTGTTATTTCATACACCTTTACTAGCAACTATTAGCATGATTTGGAGGAGTTTTGGATGAGTTTTGGTGCTAAGTCTGTGATCTGGAAGTTGTGGAGAGAAGTGAAGATATCCCAGGATTTACAGCTTAGATGGAGATGGAGCTGCTGGAGCATATGTGGAGAAGACTACCAAACACTTGGTAGGATTGAAGAGCAGCAGAAGAGAAGAAGAGGAGCTGAAGAAGCTGAAGGAGTGAGCTCACCGCCCTACGCCAGATTCACCGCGGCCCGGCGGTGACTCCCAGAGAAGGTTGAAGCCCCGCGCCAGAGGAAGCCACCGCCCAGCGGTGGAGAGCCTGACGCCCCGCGGTGGATCTCACCGCCCCGCGGTGGCCGTGTTTAATGCCTCGCGCCAGAAGACTGTTACTTTCCTTTTATTTCGTTTAGACTTTATTTTATTATTATTTTGTTTCCTTTATTGTTTGCATTAGTTTAACCTAGTTTCCTAAGACTATTTAAGCCCTCTTTCTAGGTTAAGAGGCAGAGAGACACTTAGAGACTTTTTACCTACACATGATTTTTCAGACGTTATTTCACATTAGAGTTTTTCATCCCCTTTGATGGAGAACTAACTTTCCCTTGTTCTACTAGACGATTGAAGCAATACAGTTGATGTGTTTGTGAGATTTATATTCCTTGTTCTTATCCTTATAAGTGTTGGTTTGATTCTCTTGGTTATATTGATTATTGATTTCTTGTTATTCTTCTTAGCCTAGTCAACTAGGTTGAATGCTTTTTATCAATTGCTAGGATTGCATATAGGGGTTCTGAGTGCATATCTAGTGGCAAACACGATTGTGCGTATAGGGGTTCCGAGCGTACAATCGTGAGTGAGAATCAGTTGCATGCGAGTATTAGTACGTCCTTATATTTGCATGTATCCTATATATCCTTGTGTGCATTGCTATTGCTGTGTTGGTGGTAAAGTATACTGACAACTGTGAGAATCAGTGGTATTTTATCATTGGCATAGTAATAACTCTATTGACAACTGTGAGAATTAATAGTACTTAAGATCAGGGTGGGAACAACTATAAGGATAGTAAAAGAACTTGGAATAAATAGATTTCTGTGATCAAATTATATCTCTGTACTGTGGATCTCACTCTAGTAAAACTACTTTCCCTCATTATATTTCCTCAACTAAACCAAACTTGTTTGCTTTGCTTGCTTTGTGTTCTCTTGATAACTAAACCCCCCCGTTCGTGTTACTTGTCATTCACACTTGCATACTGCATTAGATCTTCCCTGTGGGTTCGACCCTTACTTGTCTGCTATACTTCTGTTTAGTGGATCTGTTAGGATATTTTACTTTGACTAGGCTAAGCAATGATACTTGCACTGCGCACTTTTAGCCACCGCCAAATTTGGCGCCGTTGTCGGGGAAGGTTTTTGTTTGTTGTGTGTTTTTGTGATTGATTTTTGGTGGAGACCTATCTTATGGTCGACACTCGTTCTACTGACTCTCCTCTCGTAGCTTTTGATCCAGAAGTCGATAGATCATTCCATGCGAACCTACGCGATCAAGGAGAAGAAGAAGTCGAGGTTGAGGTCGTTGAGCCGACTGAGCCAATTAACATCCCTACTGTCGCAATGGCTGAGACACTGAGAGAATTGACTGAGCCTAATATTGGAGCACAACCCATGGCTATCGTCATCCCTGCACTTGGCGAAAGGGTGAACTTCGAGTTGAAGTCGGGAGTTGTTGCTTATCTTCCTAAGCTCCACGGTTTGAGTGGAGAGGACCCGATCTCTCACCTGGGCAAGTTTCACAATGTCTGCATGACTATGAAGCCCAGGAACGTGACGAAAGACCAAATCAAGATGAGAGCTTTTGGTTTCTCCCTACTAGACTCTGCGAGTGATTGGTATTATCATCTGCCGCCAGGAACCATAGATACCTGGAATAAACTACACAAGGCATTCCTGGACAAGTACTTTCCAACGAAGAAGGCGAATGCCTTGAAAAAGGCAATTGCCAATATTGAGTAGGCTGGTGATGAGACGCTGTATGATTATCTTGAGAGGTACAAGAGGCTTTGCTCTAACTGTCCATTCCATGGGTACGCCAAGCAGGATCTTGTTCTCTATTTACACAATGGTCTGCTGGACCAGGAGAGACGGATGGTTGACGCTGCATGCGGTGAAATCATCCTGAATCTGACACCAGACGCAGCCATGGAGAGATTCCAGGAGATGAGTGAGAGCACTAAGAGTTTTGGGAAGACATACCAGAGAAAGGCGGTCAATGCTGTGACCCCTGCCGGACCAAGCCCAGTGTTGACCGAGTAGGCGAGCTGAAAGAGATAGTGAAGAGGATGGCGAACCAGAATGCCCCTCAACAAGTCAAGGTATGTGGACTTTGCGCTGATCAATACCACCCCACCGACGCTTGTCCTCAGCTGCATGAGGAGGGTGTTGCTGAAGTTAATGCTATAGGAGGTTATGGACCCCCTAGACCACAGTTTGGTGGCAGCTCAATTATAATCCGAGAGGGTGAGACCACCCAGGTTTTAGATGGAGTGACCCTCAAGGTGGTCAACAGCCAGTGCAACAACAACAATACCAACCGACACAACAACAGTACCAGCAGAGAGCCCCATACCAACAGAGGCCTCAAGGCCAAAGCTCTGGTGCTTCTACCGAAGAGATGCTAAAGACTCTGACTCAGCATTTTGCCACGCATGTATAGGCTACTGAGTCAAGTATTAAGAACATGGAGAGACAGATTGGCCAGCTTGCTGATGTTGTGACCAAACTTGACCAGAGGACATCTAATTCCTTGCCATCTCAGACTACTGTGAACCCCAGAGAGAATGTGAGCTCTATTACCCTCAGAAGTGGTAAAAAGTTGGACGTTGCTCCTATAGATGAGAAGGAAAACGAGATCGAGAAGGAGAAAATCACCGGACGCCCCGCGGTGGATGCTACCGCGGCCCGGCCAGAAATTGAAGGAGGAGCCAGGAAAGAAGACGTGTCGGCACCGCCCCGCGGTGACTTTCACCGCGACCCGACGCCTGAACTCAGTAAACACGCTGCGACCTCACCGCCCCGCGGTGATGATCGACGCCCCACGGTGGACATACCGCGATCTGGTCCTCAAAAATCTATCTTCACTGAAGAAACCTATGTTGACGATTATGTTCGTCCATTATTCCCTCCTCTAGGTTCTGAGAAGCCCCCAACACCTTTTCCTGAGGCGCTGAAGGCCAAGAGAGTAGCTGACGACAGTGACCTGTTCGAGACATTTCGGGACTGTGAGGTGAACATTCCCCTGATCAAGCTTATCAAGGCTATCCCTCGATATGCCAAGTTCTTGAAGGAGCTGTGCACCGTGAAGAGGACTCAGAAGCAGAAGGCTCAAAAGAAGATTCCAGTGAGTGAACATGTGTCAGCAGTAGTTCAGAGACGCATGCCTGAGAAGTGCAAGGATCCAGGTACATTTACTATTCCTATCACTATAGGTGAGCATCGATTTTAAGAAAGCCTTGTTAGACTTGGGTGCCTCAATTAATGTGTTACCCTATTCTTTAATTGAGGATTTAGGAATAGGACCCTTGTATGATTCTAACATTGTTATACAACTTGCTGATGGTTCTTGTGTACCCCCTAAGGGTATTGTGGAAAATGTTCTTGTGAGGATAGGCTCTTTGATTTTTCCTGCTGACTTCTTTGTTATGGATATGGACTATGATGAGCAGGTCGCTCCAGTTATGCTAGGGCGACCTTTTATGAAAACATCCATGACAAAGATTGATGTAGACAGTGGAACTTTGACTATGGAATTTGATGGAATAATTTTTGAGCATAATATTCATAAAGCCAACTCTAGTGAATTGCCTACCCCTTACTGCATTAGTGATATTGATAATCATGTGCCTGAAAATGTTAAACTTGATGCAGTAGAGACCATAGTTGATTGTTCCTCTATTGATGAACCTATTGAGTCGCATGAGTTATATGTTGGTGATGTCTTGTTGGATGACATAGGAGATTCCATTCCCTCCATTTTGGGCACTTACCCCCTACACTAACCATACAAGGCTGTAAGCCTTTATCCAGTAATGTGCAGTATACTCAGATTGAGCCATATCGGCCCCCACATCGCTCTAAGTATGGGGGAGATACTCCAAAGGAAGTAAGCATGGAGTCAATGGCAAAGAGGGAGCATGGTCTAAGGTTTAAACCTTTCCATGAGAGGTCTCAACATGAAGAGACGAGTAGGAGGATTCCGAAGGGATCCTACTCCAAATGGTAGTTGATTTGCAGTACATCGAGCCAACGACGATAACCAAGGCGCTGTCCGGGAGGCAACCTGTGTTAGTCTTTCTTTGATTTTTTTTTCCTTAGATTATTTTCGTAGTTTATTTTGCTTTGTTTCGTTCGCCTGTTACTCACATTTCAGGTACGAAAGTAAACTTGAGAAGAGACGTTGTACCCAGCCATTCCCACCGCCTCGCGGCGTTCCTCACCGCCCCGCGGTGGAGGTCAGGTATGATTTCTCGACTCTATAAAAAAAAAGAAAAACAAGAATAAAGGGCCCCGAAAAAACCTTAAACGGGTGAGCAAAATTTTTTATTTCTTGAGTGGTAACTAAGGTTTTGACGGATTGGGCCACCTTTGGGCCAAGATTTTTCTTTTGGGCCATGGTACATGACCGGCCCATCATCCTTTCCTTCCCTTTCACCTTTCCCCTAACCTAGCCCCCACTATCTCACACCCTCCATTCTCACGCCTCCCTCAAGCTCCCAAGACATTATCCCCCACTCTCCCACAACCCCTCTCGACCTTGAGCCAAATCTAGCCCAAATCCCCCAATTTGGAGTCTAGCCTCACAAACAAGCCAAACATATCCCCACCACGTCGTTGTAGTCCCGCCTCGCTGTCGCTCCACCCCGCGTTATACCCGCTCCGTGTCGCTGCTGCCACCGCCCTGCATCGACCTCGCCGCGACCCGGCCAGACCTCCTAGTTGTCCTCACCGCGACCCGGCGATTCATCCACCGCCCCGCGTCGAGGCATCCAGGAGTCATCGTTTGTGCTAGTTTGTAAGTCCCCTTGGCTGCCCTTTGTTTTGAGCAATTCACTTCTTTACTTATGGCACCTAAAGGCAAGAAGCAAGTGTCTCCGAGGGATGAGAGTGAGGTTTATAACATTGTGAAGGAGAGGAAGGTGTTGGCTTCTAAGTTCTTTGATAGGCCGACCTTGGCCGAGTTGGGAATGCTGGCGTGTGTGTCCATGTGCTTGGCACAGTGTGGGTTAGGGGAGTTTCTGAACAAGGCTGCCCCTGCATATCCAGAGCTTTGCTACCAGTTCATCGCCTCTTTCAAGAGGTACTCTAATGGCTCGGACGACAAGCATCTGATGAGGGTCACGTTCACCTACAATGGGCGTGACTACTCTTTGTCTCCTAAGGTGGTGCGTGATGCCCTGGACATTACAAAGATACCAACTGATGGGTGGTCTGGTGGCATTCTATAGTCAGAGATGATGGAGTTCTGGAGGGCTGCTACGAGCCGAACGTTCAGGAAGGGCCAGGAGGTGAATTCGAAGCTGGTGAACCCGTGTCTGCGGTTGATCCACAAGGTGATGATGAGAGACTTCTTTGGCCACGCTGATGATGAAAAGGTCTGTTAGGAAATGGAACTCTGGAACTTAGGTTCCCCTGAGAGTTCCTTTTCTCAGCTTCTCTACTTTTTACGATGACAAATATTATGATACTAATGTTTTATCTCAAAGATGTATTTTAAGGAACCACATGAATATACCGAAGGCAAGAAAGCCAAACAGGACAAGGGAACCAAAGGAACAAGACAGATGAAGGAAACCAGAGGAACCCAGGTGTGCCCAGAAACCGAGAAATCTGGGGACACACAACCTCAGACAAAAGGTGTTAAAATCGACTTGTCCGAAGCTTCCAAAAGCCTGCCAATACCCAGAGCAAAACAACAACATACCCAGAAACGCTCAACCTCGGACAGAGAAGGTGAAAGCGATAGGACATAGAGACGTCGCTGTCCAGAAGACAGTTCCCAAGCGGCCAGCTTGTTCAACCTCGGACGAAAGTATTTGGACAACGACATAGCAAGGCTCGTCTGAGGTAGTTGACCAACCAAGAGAGATTCTGAGCTACCTAGGTTGTTTGCACATGCCAAGAACAACGTGGATCAAGGAGAACCACTCATCCTAGGGCAAGCTTAATCTGTGGGAACCCAGAGAGGATCGAGCTGCGAAGAATCCTCTATAAAAGGAAGACTAACCCAAGGGTTATCTTTAAGCACTGAAACACGACTCACACTCATTAGCAAATATCTAGTGTGAACCTCCAAACAAGATCATCAAAGCAAACCGAGATCAAGAGGAACCAGTCAAGGAAGAAGAGCTGAGTGCTAAGTTCCTGTGACTGTAAGTGATAGTTCCTAGGTGCGAAAGTCTGTTTCTTGGATTGATTATTGATTGTGTTAAGTTATCTAGGATTGTCTAACTGTGTGTAAGGCAAAGGAACTGTGTGTTCGTTCCTAGGATAAGCTGTAACCAAAAGAGATAAGAAATCAAGAAGTAGACTTTGAAATCCTTTCGAAAGAAAGATAGTGGTTTTTATTCTGGATTGCTAGTTGGCAATCAAAGGTTTCCACTATAAGGAACTGGTCATTTGTTTGATTGTTTATTTCCGCTGCGAAAGGAACTGAGAATTGATATTCTGAGTTCCTTAAGTTTTTATCTAACAATCACGATCCTACAAGGTCCCTCTGAAGGATTTCCGGTGGTTTATGAGCATCTTGGAGGTTGTTGAGTACACGCCGTGTTGGGCTACCCTTTTCTTGGGTTCCTTGAAGAGGATTCGTGATGGTGAGCCACATGATATTTGTGGGGGTGGTCTGATTACCCTCCTTTGTGCTGGATTGATAGCTTGCGATCAGATTCCTCGGCCTATTGCCTACGCAGTGTTTGATATGGCGCACATGAAGGTGTGCTCGATGCTGAAGCATTGGGAAAGGATGGTGATTTGGTCTGGTCATCCTATGATGGCCACATTTTGATTGTTCCCCGGGATTTTGCCTACTCCCCTTCTTATGCGGGTTGGTGGATTCCCAGCGATAGCAGAATGACGACTGATGATGCTCCTGCTGCTGCTCCTTCAGATCCGTTTGGGGAAGGCCCTAGTGGTGGTTTTGATGTTGCTGCTGCTGATTCTGTGGGTGGAGATGACCCCATGTCTACCCAGTTTGATGCACATTCATCTTCATACGGTCCTGTCGCACCCTGGCAGGAGTTGTATTCTAGATGGGATGCGTTCTCAGTACGGAAAGATCAGTGGAACACCCAAGTAGAGACCGGTCTGCAGACTTGGCAGACCCAGTTCCGTGCTGATTTAGATGAGCGTCTGGACACCATGGACGCTCATATGAGGGACTACTTCGGGAGGTTCCCACCACCACCACCATCGGACCCATAGTAAGTTTATTTCTTCTTCCCCTATTTCATTTGATGTTCTCTTCTACATTGAGGACAATGTTCGGTTTAAGTATGGGGGAGGGATATAGACTTGCTATCTATCTAGCTAGTGTACATAGCTTTGACTCTGCATTTTGTTTTCTGCATTTCTGTTTTGTAATTTTGCATTCGGATAAAATTCATCCCAAAAAAAAAAAAAAAAAAACGAAAAAGCCAAAAAGAAGTAAAAAGGCAATCAAAATCCTGGGATGAGCTGAAAACCCGAAAGGGCAGTTTAGGTAAAAAGCAGGTAGTCCGGCTGGTATAGACCAGGGCAAAAGTGGACTGGAGTGATGCGAGTATTTGTGAGATATCTAGCAAAATGAAATGAGTGGCTTGGTGAAAACCCGAAAGGGCGCCTTGGCAAGATGAGTGTAAAAGAAGAAGAGTGATTCTAGGATTTCTCTCTATTTCTTGGCGAGGTGTCATAAGAAGAGGTGGTATAAGGAGTTCGGGTAGGCCACTCTGGAGCGATAAGGAGCTAGATTGGAGTTAGGATTAGATTATCTTTGCATCACTTATTTTGGTTGTCTGGAGCTTATTGTTGATATGTTGTAGTTGCTAGTGTCTTATTTTCTTGTACTTCCTGAGGCCTTGGTGTTGATTGAGAGAGTGAGTTTTTCTTTAGCTTACTCGGGACGAGTAAAGGTCTAAGTATGGGGGAATTTGATAGGTGTTATTTCATACACCTTTACTAGCAACTATTAGCATGATTTGGAGGAGTTTTGGTGCTAAGTCTGTGATCTGGAAGTTGTGGAGAGAAGTGAAGATATCCCAGGATTTACAGCTTAGATGGAGATGGAGCTGCTGGAGCATACGTGGAGAAGACTACCAAACACTTGGTAGGATTGAAGAGCAGCAGAAGAGAAGAAGAGGAGCTGAAGAAGCTGAAGGAGTGAGCTCACCGCCCCACGCCAGATTCACCGCGGCCCGGCGGTGACTCCCAGAGAAGGTTGAAGCCCCGCGCCAGAGGAAGCCACCGCCCAACGGTGGAGAGCCTGACGCCCCGCGGTGGATCTCACCACCCCGCGGTGGCCGTGTTTAATGCCTCGCGCCAGAAGACTGTTACTTTCCTTTTATTTCGTTTAGACTTTATTTTATTATTATTTTGTTTCCTTTATTGTTTGCATTAGTTTAACCTAGTTTCCTAAGACTATTTAAGCCCTCTTTCTAGGTTAAGAGGCAGAGAGACACTTAGAGACTTTTTACCTACATACGATTTTTCAGACGTTATTTCACATTAGAGTTTTTCATCCCCTTTGATGGAGAACTAACTTTCCCTTGTTCTACTAGACGATTGAAGCAATACAGTTGATGTGTTTGTGAGATTTCTATTCCTTGTTCTTATCCTTATAAGTGTTGGTTTGCTTCTCTTGGTTATATTGATTATTGATTTCTTGTTATTCTTCTTAGCCTGATCAACTAGGTTGAATGCTTTTTATCAATTGCTAGGATTGCATATAGGGGTTCCGAGTGCATATCTAGTGGCAAACACGATTGTGCGTATAGGGGTTCCGAGCGTACAATCGTGAGTGAGAATCAGTTGCATGCGAGTATTAGTACGTCCTTCTATTTGCATGTATCCTATATCCTTGTGTACATTGCTATTGCTGTGTTGGAGGTAAAGTATACTGACAACTATGAGAATCAGTGGTATTTTATCATTGGCATAGTAATAAGTCTATTGACAACTGTGAGAATCAATAGTACTTAAGATCAGGGTGGGAACAACTATAAGGATAGTAAAAGAACTTGGATTAAATAGATTTCTGTGATCAAATTATATCTCTGTACTGTGGATTTCGCTCTAGTAGAACTACTTTCCCTCATTATATTTTCTCAACTAAACCAAACTTGTTTGCTTTGCTTGCTTTGTGTTCTCTTGATAACTAAACCCCCCCGTTCGTGTTACTTGTCATTCACACTTGTATACTGCATCAGATCTTCCCTATGGGTTCGACCCTTACTTGTCTGCTATACTTCTGTTTAGTGGGTCTGTTAGGATATTTTACTTTGACTAGGCTAAGCAACGATACTTGCACTGCGCACTTTTAGCCACCGTCAATCGGCCTACCGTGTGTCCACAGAATTGCAAATGCCATCGTTAATAACACTTCGATCATGCCGAGTGAGATACACCGCTTCTGGAAGCAACTGGAATGGGATAGGGTTTATAGGGAAGCCAATTGAGGACACTATACCACTGCCTATTCCAGAGTTGAGATGAAAGACAATGAATTATAAATTTAACAACAAAACATTGAGGAAAGACCATTTATACCAAGTCATCGAGTTGTTCTTTGACATGGAGAATCCGCATTAAACTTTGTTGAAAGAGCCGACAAGAATCATTGCCAAAGGAAGGCCAAAGGGTTCGACGAAGTACTTCACCAAGAGGGTGCCGAGCTTGTTTGAGCATAGGAGGGCTGAGTTAGAGGAGATTGAGAAGAAGAAGAAGGCGAATGGAAGCCAAGGTTGCGGTCGGGGTCGTGGAAACAAGGGACCAAGTGGAGCTTCTCCGGGCATTGGGACCCAAGGCAACTAATCCGAAGGGACTGGATCACAACAATTCCCTGAACAACCCATGATTTATATGGGGGTGAACTTTGGGATTAAGAATGTAGATTACTTTTGGTTTCCCTATATTAAGGGGCTAGAGATGTACATCCAAATGGACACTGGATATCGGACTCTGCTGTATTGTTAGGATCGGAAGAGACTGCATACCCTATGGTTCGAATGCAAGTGGCGGGAAAGTTGTTTGAAAACAAGGATGTATACATGCCCATCTTGCCCGCATTACACCCGGGGATCACTTACGAGGACCTTATATTCCGGGTCAACTATGTCATCAGTCCTTGCACCGAGGAGCACTGGCTCGACATGCCAATGATTGGTTTAGTGTTTACCACGCTATATTAGGTTGCTCTTGTCCTATTATCCTAGGATGGCCCGTGCTTGTGCTTACCAATGATGGCATCCGACGGAAGCCTCGGGCTTCCAACAATGATATTGACGATGGCCGTCGTAGGGAACCGAAACCACTTCGTACCGGTAAAGCTTATTGTTTCTAAATAACTAGTAATGTTTGTGCTCAATTAAAACACAAAAATATCATATTTTGTGTTTTGTATCTAGGTGTGGCTCAAGGATGGTTGTCCACTACCTCCCCCTCCGTACGCTTGGCGTCGATTCAAACACCTAAGTGTCGATGGATGGGACTATCAGTTTTAGTCGAGGATTCAACTATTTTGGGATTATCGCACGAGATATAACCGTCCTCGAGATCCTCCAGTGTAATAATTTACTTTAAGAATTTTAGATGCAATTCACACATCATATATGTGCATTGTAATATTGTATTACCATGTCTGATATATGAACCTTTGTTATGTATTCTATATAATACTAAGATACGAAATGTGGGTCCACTATAGGTATATATGTCTAACTATGTTATATAACTATGAAATCATATCTAAGTATATAATGTTAACGAATTTACCCAAAATCATAACCCAAACCCTAACCAAAGAAACCCAAACCTTAACCAAACAAACCCAACCCTAACCAATATAGTATTAACCAAACAAATCCTAACCAAACAAATCCAAACCAAACAAACCCAAACCAACCCAAACCCTAATCAAACAAACACTAATCAAACAAACCCAAACAAAACAAACCCTACCTCATGTATGCGGAAATCTGACGTACACCAGATTACATCGCACAGATTGTTGGGCCGGTCATATGGGCCGGCCCATTAATCTGTACGCTGGCATATGACGTACGCTCAGTGTAAGCGTGCAATATAACATATCTTATATAATATGATGTCTTATATTATAACGTATATAAGACATCATGTTATAACATATGTTATGTTATGTTATAACATATCATATCATATATTATAACATATGTTATAATATAACATATCGTGCATAACATATATTATATAATATTATGTTATGTTATACTTATATACTATAGTTTTCAATTATATCTTATATAGATATACTTATATTATATAGTGTTACATTATATCTTATATAGTTTTACTTATATTATATAGTTTTCCATTATATCTTATATACTTATACTTATATACTATAGTTTTCAATTATATCTTATATACTTATACTTCCATTATATAGTTTTCCATTATATCTTATATAGTTATACTTATATTATATATGTTTCCATTATATCTTATATATGTATACTATAGTTTTCTATTATATCTTATTCAGTTATACTTATATTATATAGTTTTTCATTATATGTTATATAGTTATACTTATATAATATAATTTTCCATTAATCTTATATACTTATACTTATATACTATAGTTTTTAGGTATATCTTATATAGTTTTACTTATATATTATAGTTTTCCATTATATCTTATATACTTATACTTATATACTATAGTTTTCAATTATATCTTATATAGTTATACTTGTATTATATAGTTTTCCATTATATCTTATATAGTTTTACTTATATACTATAGTTTCCATTATATCTTATATACTTATACTTATATATTACAGTTTTCAATTATATCTTATATAGTTATACTTATATACTATAGTTTTCAATTATATCTTATATAGTTATACTTATATTATTTTCTTATTTCCATTATATCTTATAAACTTATACTTATATAATATAGTTATCAATTATATCTTATATAGTTTTCAATTATTATAACATAACCTATGTTATGATATAACATATTATATATTATAACATATATTATAACATATCCTATATTGTATATGTTATATTATAGTATAACCTATGTATAGTATCTTATATTATAACATATTTTATGATATAACATATCTTACGTTATAATTTGACAATTTTAATAACTTTAACCATTTTAATAATTTTGATCAAATTTAATGTAACCATTTTAAATATTTTGATCATTTTAATAAATTTGATTTAGGGATAACATAGTATAGTATTATAACATAATATTATATTAATTAAATGATAGATGCAATTTAACCAAAATACCCAAAATAACCAAAATATAAATACATGATCCAAAAAATTACCGAAAACATGACATAATGTGCAGAAAAAGTCCTATAATCTAGTCATCGTCGGGTCCTGTACCGCTACCCTCTCCCCTCTCGTGTTGCGAATAAGCAAATCTCTGTGAGGCATGCGGTAGGCGATTAGCCATAGGCACCTCATCACCAGTCAAATCCTGATTCCATGAAATAATCGTAGTAGTAACATCTAGTAGAAGCTCGTCCCTTTCTTCCAAAAAATGCCGCATCCGACCGGCGAGAATCTAGGTCCGCTGCATATAGAACATATCGACATTAGAACCAAACCGAAACTTAAAACATAAAAAATAACAAGCCAAAAATTAAAGGTATAAAAAAACATACCATGAGAGCCAAGACCGGTGGAGCTGGAGGGACGACCGAAGCCGAACCCGGACGATTCTATCTAGGGGATTGTGCGTCCACGTACGGATGCGACATCTGCTCCAGCCAATCGATGTATGCATCGTCAGTTTCCCACACAAAGGTAGTCTGGATCCTGTCACGAAGCTCGATCATCGCTCTAGGGTCGACATTCCACGTACACTACTCGTCGGCGTACTTCAAAGGTGTACGACTTCAGGTCGACCCGCCTCTTCACCTCTAGTAGCTCAGGTGATGCATCAGGACCCCCTGCCTGTAGCCGAACTGGTGGAGTACTGACATGTATGGCTCTTGTACATCGAGACACTCAATAATGTCTCAGTACAAAGAAGGAGCGTACCAAGGGGTCACAATGTGCAACTGACCCCATGGTTCCCCGGTTCCATCATAGCTATCAGTGTGCATTGAGTTGATGGTCTTTAGAGCTCGACTGAACTTCTCTCTATTTCCCAAAGGATGAATCAGATGTACAATGTTATCATGCTCCTCAAAATTAGTTGCAGATTGAGGGGTAGGGGCCGCTTAAGCTTGCGGAACTCCTTGGGTTGCCATTGCCTCCACGACTTGTCTCACTATTTGTCTTATGACGGTAGCATCCAGCACCATCGGGACAGGAGGTGGATTAGGAGGAACTCCCCTCTCAGCTTGAGGGTTAACATAGTCTTGGTTGACATTGACCGGTGGTGGCGGGTTGTTATTATGAGACCCAGATCCCGTATCATCACCTTGTTGAGCAGCACTTCTCAGCTGAATTCGGGAAGCATTACTTGGACCTTCATTGGCCTTACGATTATCGTTTCTGGTGTTCACCATCTGTTGACGAACCATAATGTCAAATTAGAAATTCGCAACTTGTATCATATGACACAATCAATTCTAATATTATAGGAACGTATAGATCCAAATTAATAATTCATACTAATTTGTCTGACCCAAGCACAACTATTTCACAAGAAGAATGATATTATGCTTTCTCTTGCGAACGATGTAGACATGAAAATGTCAATAACTCTTATGACATTAATTCCAAGATTACAAGTATTTCTATGAATGGATCTACAGAATAGGTAACCGGATTGAAGCTTGCAGAAGTTTCAAAACACACTCTTAATACTTTAAATTACACTTTAAGTTAATTCACCACACTATTATTATTATTAGTACATAATATTTATAAATTTAATCCTTTCAAAATTTAACTACCAATATTATGTTTTATTTAAATCCACAACCACTTTCAAAAAAACACTTTGAAATCATTAGACGAATTTAAAATTACTCATTAAAACACTATCATTATATAAACCAAAGTATGTAACTTAATATTAGTTATTAAATAATAAAACTACTAGTTTTATAATTCTAAACTCTCACTACTTTCAAAACCATAACCTTAAAACCGTTAATTGAATTTAGAATTCAACTCTTTAGAACACTCTTACCATATAAAACAACTTTTATAATTAATATAAGCCTCTTAATAACTAACCCATAAGTTTTATCACTTTCTATATTTTAACCTAT
This sequence comes from Rheum nobile, assembly GCA_027886185.1. Classification (NCBI taxonomy): domain Eukaryota; kingdom Viridiplantae; phylum Streptophyta; class Magnoliopsida; order Caryophyllales; family Polygonaceae; genus Rheum; species Rheum nobile. Next base: position 143,421 of record WOAB01000069.1, read on the forward strand.
TTAAAAATCTTTGAATTAACTACTTTAAGAACTATAAACATTTATTAAAATAAAATAAAGAAGTTTGAAAATAATTTTAAAAATTCTCAAACATAACAATAGGCCAAGAATCTTAAAACCATTGCTCTGATACCATAATTGTAATACCCCCGACTTATGTCGATAGTGCCACACGCCAGTGACCTCAGACTTTAAGTCCAAAGTCACCCTATGCTTTAATCTGAACAATTATACTTAAAACAATCATAATAAAGAGTAAATAGCGGAAGACTTTGAAATAAATAACAAATCTTTTATTAATATTCCCCTCGTAAATTGAGGAGATATGTTTTACAAATGATATTAAAGTTTACAACGGAAGACTTTAAATAAATACTAATTACATGACTAAGTTACCTAACACTTATACCTATTACATTAATAAGAAAATAAATCTTATATTCAAAACAAACTCGAAAGTTCTTCAAAAACTAAACTTCAACCGCAAGCCTTCTTCTCTGTCTCGTTACTCCTAAACATCCTGAGGCAAGTCGACTGATGTGCTGTATAGGACGGATGACACTAGCCAATCATGCAAGGAAAAACAGTGGTTGGTTAGTCTAATGAAAGACTAAGCAAGGGTACAAACAAAATGGTTCTTGTGGTTGTATCCAGTTACTATCATTGTCTCTCGAATAAAAGTCGAGAGACGATATATAACGAAAATACTTCCATTGAAACAAAGGATAGACAAATGAGATATGCACCAAGAGAATACCCGAATGAATATGGGTATTATGGGAAGAATGTATGATTTGTTTGGGAACGTTTTAAATTACACACAACATATATAAAACTCCATTGAATAATTGGGCCCGACCAACCTCACCGCATAATGCGAATCCAGATTGGAAAGATGACACGATTAAGCTGGAGCACGAGCGGTTTACAAGTTGTACTTCTCGCTCAAAGTTTATTAATTATGTGCTCACAACACTTATCTTATTTAATTTCACCACACCACAATTATTCTTAAAGCTTTTAATACAATCTCGAATAACTACGAGAATAACACAGGGTGACATTACGTCCAACCCAATTGCACTAGCAAGGTGCTTAAACACCTCTTATCCTTAATGGATGGATAAGAAGCAATGATCATGACCTTAAAAGTATTAGGGAATTATTCCGACTAAAACCGAGTTATAAAGAGATCATTACGTCTCGTAAGACCATAATATCCCTGACACACACGACTATTAAAGTCCACATTTAATGACTATAGAGTCCACACATAACACACAAAGTCTACACACAATACCGTCATTACGATGATAATAACATTAATCATATATACCTGAATATAACTATATATATATAATAACTAACAACCTAGATACAAAATTATTTATAGCACACAAGTGTTTCCAAACATTAATTAGGTTTTAGAAATTACCCAATTAATTAACAATTAATTTTAATATTAATTATCGGTCAAAAGAATAACTGAAATGACAAGAGCGAACCACCACTTGCCTTAGTGAATTTTGTCGATTAAAACGGCTTAGACGCGAAGTTGATTCAAATCAACGGCTCGATTCCTTCTTTCTCGATCCAAAAGTTATACCCAAATCACAACAATAAATTATAATTACTAATTTATCGCAATCAATTAACATATAGATCGTCTTCTATATATACATATACATATATATATAGATCTATGCTCTAGTAAAACAGCCCCTTATAGTGAAACGAGTGGATAAATCTAGAGCATTGGATTAGTTTAAGATAGATGGCTGGGATTTAATCTAGGGAGGTAAAAAATTAGGGGGTAGATTCACCCACACCCGATCTCGTCCATTTATGAGCTTTCCGGGATTTGATTTCCATAATCAGAGACGCTTTAACTTCCATTTCCAACTCCATCATCTGTTCTCTCTTGCTCTCGCATTTCATTTGATCTCCATCGCCGCCTTCATCCTGCCTCGCGTTTCGCTCGTTAGTCGATTTCCAATCTCCCCCTCGCAGTAGAAGCGTCATCGTCTCCACTGTAGAAGCGTCGTCGTCTCACCCTCTTCAGTTAGGCTAAAGGTAACCCTAAAATCACTTCTCCACTAGTTTTTGTCTTCGTCTCCATCAATAGTATACTAAGTCTTCAATTTCGTTCAATTCCTGAAACGTGTTATTCATTTTCGGTTCTATAACCGCGAATTTCAGCATAAATCGGTGAATATATTTACTTTGATTTGATTTTCTGTCGAATAGAACATTTGTGTTTGAGTTTTCCTTTGAATTTAGGGCATCAGAAGGTTTGTGTTGTTCGATGTCGTTTGATATGCATTTTTAGTTCGTTTAGGGCATCGAAAGCATATACTGTGTTTTTGATATTCAATTATGTAGATAGAATATGCATTTTTACATGCATTGATATGCAGAACATGTGCAATGCATATATTGTTTTAATATTCAATTTGATTCATTTGGTGTTGGATTTGGAGGTTGGATTTTAGGTTTTTGTTTGTGGGTATGTTTAGTTTGTGTTGATGTACTTAGATTGTTTTTTGGGGTTTGATGTATTTCGATATTCGAATCCATAAACTCTGTCGAATATTGATTTTTGTTTGGAGATTTGAGCCAGATTAATTGTTTGGTGTAACAGTAAGTTGGAATGCACACAACCAATGATATTTTATGATTAGATTGTGTTTTGATTGTCAATTATATGAATGGGATATGCATTTGACATACACGGATATGCAGTACATGTGTTTTGGAATGGTTTTTTTTATATTCAAGTTGTTGCAATTGTTGTTGGAGTTGGAGGTTGGTTTATAATTTTACTCATCGTCTTATTTAGGTTTCTGTTCATGGTTAGAGGCTTGTTGGGTAGAGAAACAATGTCTCCGAAAACAAAGGATAGCAAGCGAAGAAGACTTGTTAAAGGTAATGTATTTATTTTGTGTTTATTTGTATAGCTTCGAAGTAAGGTAGTGATTGATATGCCTTGTTTAATGTTTGGTATTGATATGATTACCAACCATTTTAGATTAGTGTGTTGTTCAATTTTTTTAAATTGATATGCATTGTACTCTTAGTTATATGCACTACATCCAGACAGATATGCAATATAGTTCTAATTATGACATTTGCATGTTAGTCTAAGCTTGAAATACCCCCAACGATAATAGTAATGGCAAAATGGTAAATTAATTAGGGATTTCTTAATGAGGAAATGGGAAATTAAGGGGATAAAAGCCCTTGTCTTCTTCTTTTGGAAAGCACAGCGAAGAGAGAGAGAAGGGAGCCTTACCTCCTTCAGCTAGTGTGCACACGTGAGAGAGAAAGAGAGCTCCACTCCCGCCGCCGTCTGATTAGTTGCTCGTCTCCCGCCGGTGGACGCGACCTTCCATTTTTGCCGGTGACCACTCCCTTTCCTAGGTGCGAGACACCACGAGCTGCTGGCGAGGCGCGACGATCTGTTGGGCAAACTGCAGCGAGCTGTAGCACGAGACCGTGGTCGCGGCTGTGCAAGGCTCGGCTCTTGCGTGACTTGCTGGTGGCTGCACCTTCCGATGACGAAGAAGCCCAACTCCGACGACGCGGGTTCGGTTGCCAGCAAGGTATGGTGGTCGCTGTGTTGAATTTGTGCAGCCCTAGGTCTGTTTTGGGGCTAAATTGATTTCTACATAATTGTTAAAATTGGACAGATTGGATGCTTGGACAGATTTGGAATGGGCAGTTTTGGGTTTGAGATTTTGCAGGGATTTGTGGACAGTCAGAGATTCGGATTTGTTGGCTAGGGTGTTGGTACGTAATTGTTGGGTATTGATTTCAATTTTGGAAGTTTTGGGCTAAGTTGGACTGATTTTAGATTAATTGGAGCTGATTATATTGTCTTTGTGCAGCCTTGTTTCGATTGTGCAGCAACTTGTGATTTTGGAGTTGGGTTGAATTTTGTGAGGGTTGCTTAATTAATTGGAGGTATAATTTTAGGGTTTGAATTTGGGGGTTTTGTTAGTAGTGTATTTGTATGAGTAATTAATGTCAGGGATTTGCTCGGATTGATTTCGCAGGTTCGTTCGAGTTGGATGGAGGTTTCTGAGGTCGTGGTTGTCGAGTTTGAGGCAAGATGATTCTTGCTAACCCTTCGTTTATTTTATAAAATTACTTTTCATCCTATTTTGTTTAGTAATGGATTTTGTTTTCCTTGTCTGAGTAAGTTGATTTGGATTATTGGTTGTGGAATTTCATGGTTGGATGTGTGTGTTGGTAATTGTCTTGTGCTGAATATCGGTGGTGTGCTTGATTAGTGGTTTGTTGTTAGATATTGGTTTTTGTTATTTGAAATGGTGTTGTGTGGATACTGATTGTTGGCTTGTTTGATGGTCGTGGGTATATTTTGATTATGTGTTGGATGGTTAGTTTTTGTGTTGATATGGTTGAATGTGTTAGTTGTCATGACCCTGTGTTGAGATTAATTAAATATTGACGTGGTATTTATTCGTGACTAATGGTGATTAATTGTGATTGTTTGAAAGTGTGTGAATATGTGTGTGCATGTGTGTGTGCGTGTGTTAGTATTTGTCTCGGGTTGTGTCTGATTAAATGTTGATGTGATAGTCAATTGTGACTAATTGTGATTGTTGTTGGTTGATGGTGGAGCCGGGGTGAGGGTGTGACCTCATCCGACCACGTGAGGGTATGACCCCGCGTTGGTAAAGGCTATGGTTGGATGGTGAAAGTCCCATCCGGAAGAGTGTTGATTCAGGGCCTCGGAGGGTGTGACCTCCGATGGTCGGTGGGCTAGAGTGATGAAAGCCTCACTCAATCACGTAGGGGGAATGCCTATGGTGGTTAGGGCCAGGAACTCGGATGGTATGCGACCCATCCGCCTATCCGGATAGAGAGGAAGAATTGTCTCACCCGGTGATGTGGTGGTGAGACGGAGGAGATATTATGTGTTAAATGTTGGTTGCGTACCTGATTAAGTGGTTATGTGTTAAATGTTGGTTGCGTACCTGATTAAGTGGTTGTGTGTTGGGTGTTAGTTGTGTATCTGATTAAGTGGTTTTGTGTTGGGTGTTGGTTGTGTATCTGATTAAGTGGTTTTGGTGTTGGATGTTGGTTGCGTATCTGATTTAAGTGATTGTGTTGGTGAATATTGGTTGTGTGCTTGGTTATTGGTTTTGTGTTGGATGTTGATAGTTGGCTAGTTATTGACTTGTTGTCAAATATTGGTTTTTGTAGCTAGTTGTGATGTGAATTTCTGTTGGTGTAGTTGTTGGTGGTAGCTAGTTGAGGAAATATGGTTATGTTGATTGATTATGAAGGTTGGTTATGTGGATGATTATGAAGGTTGGTTTCCCATCTTGAGGGTGTGGGCCAATATGGTTTGAATTTGAGCGTATGAGTTGCGGTCCATGTTAACGAACATGCGGCACCGGAAGGGTGGCTGGCCTGGGTCGTTATTTTGTCATGTTTATATTATGTGATGATTGTCTTGCTTATGCTTAAGTGGTTGTTGATGCGAAGATTAGTTGGACGTGTTAGTACAGTAGTGAGTTTTGTAAGTGGTTAGTCGTGGTTATACGTGTTAGTAGTAGAGAGAAAGATGGATTGGATGTGTTAGAAAAGTTGGATTGGATCTTTTTAGTCGTCTACTTGTGGTGAGGTTGAGGTTGGATTAAGTGATGTTAGTATATTGAAGAGTTGGATAAGAGGGGTAATGAATGGTTATGTGATAGTGTGTGTTTATGTTTTGATGTGCGGTTGATAATGATATAATAATGATATATATATTTATATATGGTGTGGCATGTTGTTGTTTGGTATTATTTGATTGTTGTGATAATTCTCTGGTTTTAAACTGTTTTGGCTTGAGGAGTCTTGCCAGTCTTGATGGAAGACTGACCAACTTTGGTTTACGTGCCATAGTTGGCTGGGGTATCGGGTCCCCCAGTCAATTTGGCTTTGCAGGTTTGCAGCAACAAGCGGGTTCTGGATCACAGATGTGTCTTCACATTTAAAGATTTAGTTTTACTGCGGATTTGAAAAGGTTGTATTAACTATTCGTTGTTTTGGAATTAAACTGATGCATTGAGTTGGATGAAATATTTAAGTGTAGTTTCAAACTTGAGCAGGGAATTTTAATGTTGCTAACTTTTGTATATTTGGAAGAGTTTGGGATTTCTTTTCTTTTAAAAACCGCCTTATAGTCCTTCGGGACTATGGCACTGTAGCACCTCTGGCCCGGGGTGTTACAAAGCTTTAGTCATTCCTTCTTATATTTTATATATACAATTAAGCTTATTAATATGTTTTGTACAGGATTGCCCTCAAGGAAGTCAGTTGAAGATTCCCCAAAGGATGCTCATGTCACATTCTCCGAACAACTTACCGAAGCAGTTGTGGACACTGGATCACAAGAAGCCCATGGCTCTTCCCCAATTCGAAAGAGTCCACATGCAAAGAGACGGTTGAAGATTGTTGTTTGTCGTGACAAGGGCAAGACCACCAGAAACGAAACACCTGATGATTCTGATGGGGAGGACGAATGAACTGAGGATGTGCTAAAAAAATCAAAGAAGTACAAGGCTAAGATAAAATCAAGAGGTATGATATTCTTAAGTGTTTAGTGCATACATATTTTTGTGTTTTATTTCCGATGTTGATATGAACCATAAAGTCAGATTGTATTCGTCAATGTGTTAATTACTTCTTAATTCATTGTAGAATCACCTATTTTCGATGAAGATGAAACACTGGCCAACATGCAAAAGGCCAAATCAAAGCGTTTGAAGGGAAAGGCTGCATCATCTAAATCAGATGCGCACGATGATTCTGGTACATTATATTTACAAGTGAATATTGGGTTTTTGATGTTTAAATGATATCTTTCATTAATGTACACTGACTAATACATCATTTTTATCATGTACCAGGTTTGAAAAAAAAAAGGGTTGATAAGGGCAAGGCTAAGATGGTTGAGGAAGAATTAGAAGAAGTCGTACGTCAGAAGACGAAAGTCAAGAAAAAGGACGGTTTTAAGGGTATCAAACATCGTGGACGCCTTGAATATTTCTTTTGGGCCATCGGGAAAATGAACCAAATGCAGAAGGAAACTGTAGAGGAGTTTGGTTTTGGGAGACTTTTAAGGATGAAAGCGTTCCCGTTACCGAGGTACATGGTTTTTATACTAACATGTTGTTCATTAGATATATAAAATTTGTATATATGATATTCAGATATACTTTTTTGATATGCAATTTGTTACAATTGATTATTTAATTGGCCGTGCATGTGATATGTATTTTTTTGAGTGAGTTATGCATTACCCGTACATCGATATGCATACTATATATTCACGTATGCAGGACATATGAAGTTGTCATTTTGTTATGTGATATTCATTTGTGTGGTTGTGATATGCATACATCCTGCATAGATATGCATACTAAATATTCAGGTATTCATGATATAAACAGCTGTCCATTGTGCATGTGTTTTTCATTTGTGTTGTTTAGATATTCATACTTCCTGCATAGATATGCATACTAGCTCTTATGGTATTCATGATCTAAGCAGTTGTCTACTGTGCATGTTTGTTTCATTTGTATGATTGAGAGATGCATACTTCCTTTCATTGATATGCAGATTATATATTTAGGCATTCATGATGTATGGGTGTGATGTGCATGCTTCAATCATGATTATGGATACATATATTTTGAGCTGTTTTTTTTTGCGTTGTAATAAAATATATTTTGTGTCTTTCTTTAGTTTTATGTATAGGTGGTTGGTTCAGAGTTACAATCCAATGAAGGGGAAGATCTTGCTCCCAGATGGGTCTGCGGTGGATGTCACAGATAGTGATGTGGAGATCTGCATGGGCATTCCACGTGGCCCAGTTCAAATTATCAAGTTCGACCCTTTGGTTAAGATGAATGTGGTAGAGGAATGGAGGAAGAAATTTGATAAGAAGCTGCACAGCATCAGATATAATCATGTTGGTGAACATATGTTGTCGATCGAGGGAGGAGGCATAGACTTCATACGGGACTTTATTGTCCTTTTCCACTCTTGTATAGTCGAACCAACACAAAGCGGTGCTGCAAACCAGTCCCTCATACGTGGCTTAGAACAACTAAATGCCGTGAGTACGATGAATTGGTACGGTTTCATTATAGATTGTCTTATCGAGGCCAAGAAGAGGTGGGATATGAATCCGGACGGCTACTTTACTGGCCCACTCTATTTCTTGACGGTATATGGGTCCTTAAATATACATTTTGGGGAATAATTTTTGAATTTTGATATATGGGCATGCATTTTCAATCATTTGTGTTGGATATTCATAATTCATACACTGATATACATAATATTTCTGTTTTCTTCAGGTTCTATACTTGGACCGTGTGGTCTTGTATGGAAAACGTACCATTCCAAGGAAATTCCCCGCATTTGTCGGATGGACTGAAGATCTTGTAGCTGAGAGAAAAGAGATTGAGATGAGTCACGGGGTGTTCGGGGATGGTAATTTGCAACCCCAGCTGTCTATCAAAAAAAGGCAAGGTGTTGCATTTCCGGTATAGGAATCAAATACCAAAAAGGTTAATATTCATGCCTAATTTTAGAGTTATATAGATTTTACAAAACCGAATAGTTAACATATGTTATTGACTTTAGTAATGATAAAAATACATAGGTTATTATGCATAGTATCATGTTGAATAATGATTATATACTTTTATGATATGTATGGATATTTATATTGGTGAGTGAGAGATGCATTCTCCGTACATGATATATGAATTTGTCGATATGCTATATGATATTCACATGTATGATTGTGATATTCATACTTACTTCATAGATATGCAGATTATATATTCAGGTATGCATGATGTATTAGGTTGTCGATTTGTTATGTGACATTCAGTTTGATGGCTGTGATATTTACACTTCCTGTATAGATATGCAGACTATATATTCAGGTATGCATGATGTATTAGGTCGTCGTTTTGTTATGTGATATTCATTTGTGTGGTTGTGATATGCACACTTACTGTATAGATATGCAGACTATATGTTCAGATATGCATGATGTATTAAGTTGTCGATATATAATGTGATATTCATTTGTTTGACTGTGATATGCACACTTCCTGTATAGATATACATACTACATACTCATTGTATATTACTGATCTAAGCAGTTGTCGATTTTGAAGATGATTATATTATGGTTTATACTTTATAGTGTTGATGAAGCCGTTGTTAACAATATTGCAATGCAAAATTTACATATTGATATGCAATTTTTACATGAGTACAACAAAGGTATGGTGAAGAATTTGAAGATTGTCGCAAATGCTATTATTAGGATAGCCGACAGGACCAAAAACATGCATGTCGAGTGCAAGGACGGTGAAGTGTCAATCGCCCTCACTGAGTCGGCCAGGGCTTTGCTGGGTTCCATATCAGATTCCATGCGCGAGGCTCCTTTTTATGTATGCACTCAAGTAGGGAATGTGCTCTCGCAAGCTGAAGACCCATTCTGGACTAGTCCGGAGCTGATGAAGGTGGTTGAAGAGATCGAGGCTGCGTTGTCTAGGCGGAATGACATCATCAAGTGCGAGAATGATAAAGTCGGGTTTAATGACGATCTGTCCTTTTTCCAGGCATATACGTGCCATACTGAAGAAGTGCATCAGTCTAGTCCAACGGCCGTTGTGGATGTTCATATGCCTCAGGTTTATGTACATTTATTTATCACGCAAAGCAAATTTGTTTTAGTTTATTGAATGTTTGCATAATATTAGTAATGAAATTTCCATAGGGCAATACAGTAACAAGCGAAGTATGCCCACCAGTCGAGCACCATGAAAGTGATATTCCAGCTGTTGTTGACGATCAGTCCAAGATGACCGAAGCCACCACAGTAGAGAAGGTTGACCCACCAGCCCAGCTACATGAAAGTGATTTGTTTTAGGTATGCATTTTAATGGGTGTGTTATGCATTATTCACACATTCATATGCAGTATATGATCATTATTTAACCGATATGTTGAAATTGTACAGGGGCAACCGAATCCAAGTGATGTGGTTATGGGGGTGGTGAATGACATCGCTGTTGAGCATCCCCAGGTTGAAGCTGTTGCCCCAGCTCAACCTACAGTTGTTGCGACCAGTGATAAGAAGGATGTGGCTAAGAAGACAACATGTGGTCGTCCAGAAAAGCGTCCCGCCCCTCAACAAACTGATCCGGTAAGCCTGAGGAGGAGTAATAGGGTTAGAAGAAAATGATGATGGTCACACTTAAGGCTTGAATTCGTGAAGTTGTATTTTGGTCGGAAGTAAGAGGGGTGTCAAGGGATAAACAGTATGGTTGGTTGGCTTTAGAGCCAAAATTTTATCTACATATAATATAACGACTATAGATCTAGCTGGGGTGATATTATGGACATCTTCACGTAGTTTGTAACTGCTTAATATTTGTAATGTTTAGCAGGCTTAGATGGGGTGGAATTGTGGTCAAAAGACTTGTTGTGTAACGGCTTAATTATGTAATGTTTAACAGACCTTGTCTGATATTCACATATTCTGTGTCCGTATACAAATTAGATGTTCTGGTATGCGTTGTATGATTAAATTGCATTCATGTTTGCTTTGACGTTACTTCCAATTCAGGCCTAAATGGACGACAATGAGGACGACGATGATTTTGTAACACCGATGAAATCTGTCCAACAAAAGGAGAAGAGGAACATTAAGCTACCGGCTACAAAAAAGAGCCCATGGTTGAATAGGATTATAAACGCAAGAAAAACGATTAGTAAAGAACAACATGCATTATATTCGTATGTTGTTAATCACGCTCCGGATGGGTTAGTTTTTACTACTGAAGTGCGTTGCATTCAATGATTATGCTTCTATTTTGATTTGTCTATTATCTTTCCCATAAACAGGGAGGTCCTATTTGACTATAATGGGAGAACACTTGATGCAAGCGAATTCCGGTCACTTGAAGAATCCACCTTTGTTTCAACTAATATTGTCGACTTGTGGTGCACATATTTAAATGATTTAGAAGAGGCTCGAAACCATACAACTGCATCGCGGTTGTTCGTTCATCCATCAACTTTGGTAGGTATTCAGTTTTCCCATTATGATATGCACATGTCATTCAATGATATTCACCGAATCCTTATTCATTTTTACATAAGCAGGTTGGCCCCCTCTCCAACCCAAACAAAGTTGAATACGACTCCAAGTTCTCCATTTTCAAATATGGGATGGACGAATTGGTAGCGAGCCTCAACCATACATCTCTGGTGGATGTAGATTTGGTAATAACTCATCCAACTATATTTATTTCATATTAGAACTCTTATAAACGATCTATTGATATTCGTCAATTAACATTTTGATGCAATGACATGTCCTCTTCCCCATTTTGAAACATGAGCATTTTTTCCTGGTTTGTTTCAACTTTATGCGTTCGAAGATAGAGATTATTGATAATTCCAAAGGTGGCGATGAGGACCCGATAGCAAAATATGGTGAAACAATGGTCGTACTGGTAATATATCACTCAAATCAGGGAATGTTGAAATGTTTTTATACTATAACTTACATGGATTCGATTTGTTTGTTATGTTTGTCCACAGCCCAGGATGTTCTTTGAATATATGGATTCTTTGAATCTCGGCACAAGATGCAATGGTTTTACCAGAGGTCGTATGTTCATTCTGAAAATGATGTGGCGTGATAACACAAACAAGGTTGACTGCGGGGTATATGTAATGCGCCATATGGAGACATATTTTGGACAGGGAGTGAACAATTGGCAAACTGGATTTAAGCCTAACTCCAAGAAATGCATGGTTCCATTGCGCCATATGTATCTCCATGCCCTTATAACGTCTAAGATAAACATTATGAAAGACTTCATCATCGAAGACGCTACACATGTTATGCGGGGGGTCAAACCATGATAACATGATGGCAAATCAAATGGAAATGGATAAGACATATCAGTGGGGCGTTTTATTCCACTACTTAGACGTTATTCCACTACGTAGATGGTTTATTCCACTACCTAGCAGTGTAGTTTACATTACCAAGTTATTGATATTCACGAATGTTTTGTCGGTATGCAAGTTCGTAGTTTTGGTATGCACGATTCATGAATTCTATAACGGTATAGTTTGGTATGCAAATTCGTTGTTTTGGTATGCACGATTAAGTAGAAGTTATGAATGTACAATTTTGCATTACCAAGTTATTGATATGCAAGAATCTTATGTCGGTATGCAATATTTATGTTATGGTATTCACGACATATGAAGTGTATACCGAAATATTGGTGCATTTCGATTAAACAAGTTAAGTAGACTATATCAATGTATGAAATACGCAACCACGCAAACACGAAAAAAAAAATTAAATCACTACACCTTGATTGCCAAAACATACGATTGAATAACATCAATAAATTCATAAAACAAATGCCGAAATCCCAAATACATGGATATGAGTCGCTAATGAATATTGCACTAAATATTATGAATATCAAAACAATAATGTCGCATATTAGTAGACTAGACATTTTCTTTGTAATTTCTGCTATCATGTCTGGCATACTTGTTGCACCTTTTGCATTTCCTCATTCCTTTCTGTGCATTTTCGTCTACAACCTTCTTTTTCCGAGCTTCGGCTATAGACTTCTCCTTTCCATCTTTGTACCTCTTCCCGATGCCTTTGTTCTTCGCTTGTGCTGGAGGTTGAATGTAGACCTCATCCGGCGCACTAATTCCCGCAAAGCTCTCTACCATTGATTCTCTTACTCCTTCTTCCCTGTTTTCAGAGTTATCGTCTGCTTTGTATTCTGACTTCTTGGTCTTCAATGTTAACAGCAAATCATTTATCTTCTCACTGTCTTCCTCCACAAGTCCAACACAAGAATATACCACTGACCATAATTCGTTCATTATAGCTTGTTTCTTTTCTATTCTTACACTCTGATCCCAGACGTCATTAGGAATACTACTCTTTGTCCTTGTTGCAACACCTTTTCTCCATCTAGCTAGAATCAGTCGTTCAGGAACCTTTTCATAACCATAAGATTTCAAAGCGGTGAAGATATGACGACATGGTAAACCAACTTTGTTGAACATCACGCAGTTGCATGTAGTGATGTCGTGACGCAGTGGATGATCTACTTGAAATAAATCTCCACTGCCATCCTTTACTGTATATGTCAATTGGTCTTCGCCTGCGAATGAATACCATTTGGTAAAACAGCGAATATCAATCATAGCTAACTGCATATCTCTTCACCAAATATGAATATCGGTGCATGTACTAGTGTATATCAATGCAACACTCATAAGTAAATAAATTGAATAACATGTTTGATATTCATAAATACAGTTATGCAAAAACTCCATGTCGATATTCACAACTTCAAGCATTGGTATGCACGATATGCACTTTGTAAGAATTCCATAAAAAGCAAATTGTAGTGATATCAAATAAAACTATTCCGATGCACATGTACTACATATCAATATATTTAAAATGCATATCCCATTCATATAATTGAAAATCAGAACGCAATATTTGAATATCAGACCACATTGTAAATATCGTTCCTAGTGTCTCATTAGTGAAAGAACAATCGAAACACGCTGCGGTAATCTCTTCTTGAACCTGAGAAAAGATTTTTAGGGTATACACCTCAGAAGCATGCTTCTCAATCAACAATGGCGTTTTCAATACATGCATCCGTGTGTCTGATTCGATATCATTCCTCATCTGGTTATAACGTTGGGTTTCCATTGCACTATCAAAGTGCATCAACAACTCAACAAGGCTAAAGTTCATGTTTGAATAATTTCCAAAAAAACTATTCTGAGACTCCGATATCGATGTTGTGCGAACCAGACCACCAAGCACAATATCCTTAAAACACACTGGGATCCAATAGTGTCGTAGATCAAACATATCACCGAACCAAGGTTTCTTATCGAGCTCATACTCAACCACGAATTGTTTCCATACATCCTCAAACTCTGAGATTATATGTGTATCATCCCAAACCAACTTGCCCAACTTCTTTCTGAAATCCTTGGAGTTAATTTTTTTTGCACCAACCTTTTTCGACACCTTCTCCATGATGTGCCACATACATAAACGATGTCTGGTTTGGGGCAATACATTCTCAATAGCAATCTTCATTGCAGGATCCTGGTCTGTCACAAGGATCTTTGGTGCATGGCCCATTGCTTTGTGAAAGTGTACGAAAAGCCATTTGTACGATTCCACATCCTCCTTCATGACCAATCCTGTACCGAACGTAAGACTTTTCTTGTGATTATCAACCCCAGTGAATGGTGGGAAGACCATATAGTACCTGTATGCATATACATTAAAATAATTTGCATATCGAAATACAATAAATTTTTAAATCTCAAACTATCTATATAGAGTACCTGTTTGTTCTATAGGTCGAGTCGAAGGAAACCACATCTCCAAAAGCAGCGTAATTCCGGCGTGAGATCGGATCTGCCCAGAATAACCTCGTTAACTGTTGTTCATTGTTCACATCATACTCAAAGTAAAAGGCATCGCATTGCTCCTTCTTCTTTGCAAACCTATTAATCACCATTTGTTCATCAGTAGCTGTGATGTGCGACATCAGATCTCATTTGAAATTCCGAAAGTCCCTTGACATCGCCCTCATGTTCCCATATCCACCAACCATCTCTTTTAAGAGATTAAAAGACCTTACAGGCCCCAAGTTCGCCTTTGCACAGCTCATCATAAATTTTTGATGTCCAATGTCCATCTTTCTACTACTTTTGAGAAAATGCCGTGTTGTATTCGGTATCATATCGTGGTTGTGTTTCTCTGTAAAGTTATCAACAACGTAGGCGATTCCGACAATTTCCGCCTTTGTTTATGTTGAAGAAGACCGGCAATGGAGTAGAGGAAGAAGCAGACGTAGAAGACGTATGCAACTACCACCGTCGTTCAATGAGAAAGATTGCATCTTCTCTCTCCTATTTTAGATTTTCCTTTTTTTCTCATCCATTTTTTATGGTAACTGATTCTTATGGGCCTTGTATTATAGAAACCCACCTACCATAAAATCCCTACAACCCCTCAATCCATCCCTCCATTTCCTTTAATCCAACGATCCTCATTTATGCACTCGTATCACCGCAAGACTCGTTTTACCTGAGCTCCCCTCTATATATATGTACACGTATGTTTAAATCACCATATTTAAATAGTCACTTGGTTAAACTAAATAAAGTCTAATTAAATTATAATATCTCATTAGGCAAGCATGTTCATATATATATATATATGTATAATTGTACGTGGCTACATATATATACTGAATTCATCGGCGCTAATGTACTGCTACTTATATATAACAGTACAGAACTTGGATCTGGTGAAACGGCTTCTTAGAGTAAAACGGAAGTGTAATATCCCTTAATTTTAGTAAGGGTATTTGGGTAATTTTCCCATCCTTCGTTCAATAATTTTTTTCGCTTTCAGTGGAGTTTGGATTTTCAGTAATATCCATGATCTCCGAAATAATTCCCTGAGTGGTAGAAAATACATTCGATGTATTTTCGGGACTTAGAATATTTGTTTGGATACAAACATATAATTCCCGGGGTTTAAAACCCATACCAAATTTTATCCTGTAACCAATCTTATCCCTCCAGCGTGAATCTTATCTCTTGCGTGCACAAATTTCTCATGTGTGAAAATTGTTGTCGGGGCTGGTCGGGGCCGGTCGGAGCTCTGCCCCCTCTCTCCTAGGCTATATATGGTGGTGGGGATGAATGGTTAGAAGACACCCGATCTCTCTCTCCCCAACTCTTCCTCTTGTCTCCTCACGGTTTTCTGCCCAGCCAAGCTTCTTCTTCCTCAGCCAGCTCTCGGCTTCTCCTCCAACGAGCCCAGCAGCTCTTGGTTTCCTCCGGCGTCACTTCGTCCTCCTCTGCCCCGGCTCGGTCCCCTCTATTCTTCGCGGCTGCTGGTGCCGAGTGGTGTCGCTGGGTAGCTGCTGTCGTGGTCGTTGTGCTGGTGGTGGCTGCGTTCAGCTGGTGTCCGTGGTGGTGTAGTGTGGGTGTTGGTTCGCTGCTGCACAGAGCCGAGCCGCGAGCAGCCGATGCTCTGCTGGTGTTGTTGTGGTGCTGCGTGCTGAGCTGGTGTGGTGGCGTGGTGGCTGATGTTGTTGTTGAGCTGTTGTTGTTGCAAGGAGGAAGAAGACAAGGGTAGGACCTTGTTAATTAATTAGCTCCAGTTGGGCCGAAAGCCCAATAACCTTTCAGTCCAGATTTAACCCAAAATCGATCGAGCGCTATCTAAAGCATAGGCCATATCCTCGGAAAGGATATCATCAGTAGTCGTCTCGTCTAGATTCATCGCCGAATCTACTCCAGGCAAGTGGCGGTTCACTCTTGCTTAATCATTCCATGTTTCATTAATTATCAATTGTTTAATTGTTAATTAAATTGGAGTGAACTGTTGTTTGGGAACTAATTTCATAAATAACGTGATTAAAAAGGTGATGTTATAATAAGTTGTATATCTGTTAAGACAACTTTATTATATGTGTTAATTACCGTGATGGTATTATTGTGAATTTAATGTGAACTTAATGCTAGAAGAGCACGTGGGTTAGTAGGAAAGTTAAGTCCAGGTAAGGATTAGCCATTTCTATTATATCTATGTTTAAGTTGATTGTCAGGATGGCTTTGATGTGAATAACTAATGTGTTGAACTATTTAGTTAGCACGAGTATTCGTAGGAACGCTAAGTCCAAGTAAGGATTAGTCGTTTCCTTATAACTTAATATTCGTAGGAACGCTAATCCAGTTAAGGATTAGTCATTTCTTTATAACTTGGTACTCATCGGGATAATTTCTGAATAATTTAAGGGTCATGACCTCTGCTTCCTACCACAGTTAAGGTAGGAGGTGTTTTAAGCGTCTTGCTAGCGCAATTGGGTGGGCATAATTGTCACCCTGTGTGTTAAGCACCTAGCTAGTGCAATCTGGGTGGACATAATAGTCACCCTGTGAGTTAAAGTGTAAGCACCTTGTAAGTGCAATCTGGGTGGACGTAAGGTCACCCTGTGTCTTAAATTTCCGTTGTTACTCGGAATAATATTAAAAGTCTTAACGTTAATGAGAGTGTTGTAATTTAATAAGTTAAGTGCCGTTGTCGCACATAATTAATACCTTCAGACGAGTAGTGCAGCTAGGCCGTAGTGCAGCTAGGGAAACTCGTCTTGACGTTAATCAGAGTAAAGTTCTCTTTCCAATCTGGATTTGCTTTGTGCGGTGAGGTTGGTTGTGAACCGAAACATCAAGTTAAATTAAAAGCTTGCGTGAAACTTTAAAAGTTCCCAAACAGTTGTCATAACTTCCTATAAGGCTCATGTCCTTTGGAGTCTTCTCTTTAGTGCATATCTAATAATAATCATTCAGTGAAAGTACCGGGTTATGTATCGTTCCGTCGGTTGTTATTCGAGGGACAATGATAGTAAACGGTTACGCTCACTCGAACCACTCTGCTTATACCCTTGCTTAGTCTTTCATTAGACTAACCAACCGAAATTGTTCTCTGCATGGTTGGCTGGTGTCATCCATTCGATTCAGCACATCAGAGGTTGATGCCCGAAGTCAAAGTAACATGTTGAAGGATAAGAGGTTTGCAGACGAAGATTTAAGTGTCAGTGTTTTAAGTTGTTAAGTGTTTTAAGTTATTAAGATTCTTAAAAGTCTTCCGCTGTGTAATTTAAAGTCTTCCGTTGTTTAATCTTTCATTATTTAATATGTTTAATTAAGTTAAATGTTTCGATCAAAGCCTGGGGTGACATCGGACAGAACATCTGAGGTCACTGGCATGTGACACTACCGAGGTATAAATCGGGGGTGTTACAGGAAGTACAATTAAGGGCCTTTAGATTAGAATCAAATTAATGGTCCGGATTTGATTTTGGAGGGTACACATATTTTACTATAGAAAGCATACACCAGATTGAAATCAAATAACCGAATTTTGGGGGATTCTATTAACCAAGACCGACCTTTCAGTTTCCATTCTCTTTTCAGTTTCCATTCTCTCTTCATCTTCTACCCATCGACTCATTCATCTCCCTAGTTTCGACCTCGTCTCGCCAATTTGGATATGCATCGCCTCCCTCATACACGAGCCTTGCGCGGGGTTCCTTCTGCGAGATGGCTTCTCGACGGAGATTATCGAGAGTATTTCGCCCGAGGATCTTCAGCCGACGGTCAAGATCTGCATCGACGGCCTCCAATCGCCATCGGTGGCTGCGAAGAGATCCGCGGCGGAGAAGATCCGACTGCTCGCCATCCTCGTTCCGATGGCGGCCCAGCGAAGTGGGTGCGAGGTGGTGCGGATTGAGAGCGTGAAGAAGTGGGTCGGTGGCAATGGATCTGGGCGTGGACAGGTCGGTGGGTCGCTGGTGGTCTGGCGCCGAGGAGGTTCGGTGGAAGGCGGATCTGGGTCAACCATTCTCGTTTCGAGCCCAACGTTGTCACCCCTGATTCCCAAATAAGGGCGGCACACCATCGCCACTAGAAGTTTGTCGCCACCTCTCCGATGTGGTCCGACACCTCCGAAACTTCCCATATCAGCGTCTTTGTCGAGGCAAGGCCGCTTGTCGTCCCACCGCCATGATTGCATCTCCTGATAAGGTTAGGTTTCACCCTAGCTTGCTCTTCTTCACCTGTTGCAAGAAGATTTGAATGGAAAATGTATGGAATCGATCTGATCTGATCGAGAGGTTTTGGTTCAATTGTAAATAGATGCAACTTCCTTTTTCCATTTTTTTTCATTTTTGATTTTCCTTTTCAAATTTAATTTGAGAGCCATTTTTTGGGAGTTGTTGCCTGGTGTAAAGCGGTGGTGGTGAACCATGAGTATACATTATACACTATTACCAGTAGTAAATTTATAATTGTAGTTACAGTCTTGCTAGTAAATTCTTCAATTTGTTCTTCCTTCAACAAAAACAATTTCGTGTTGCGCTTAAATTTCATGTTCTTAAATCACTAAATGACTTATGCTTTAACTAATTCTGGTATGCAAACCAAAATTCAATAGGAGTAATTGAAAGTATTTTTGAGTTGTGGATTTAGAAATTGTTTTTATATGTGATATTCAAATTATTTATTGTGATATTCATACACATTCTTTTGATATTCATGTTGGATTTAAGTTTCATGCGTTCAGTACTTGGTATTCAAATTGTATGATGTGATATTCACTATAACGTTGTTCATATTCATGAGGTTTCATGCGTTGAGTAGTCGATATTCAAAATTTATGATGTGATATTCACTATAATGTTGTTGATATTCATTATAATAATGTTGATATTCAGGTTGACTATGCGACCCAAAATCGACGCGACAATGTCATTGTTAAACCCCACCGCCATGAATCAAAGCTTCAAAGATATTAATCAAAGCTTCGAAGATATTGGGTGGTGATATTCGTGTAGTTAGGTGATGATATTCATATACTTGGGTGACTATATTAATGTAATTTGGTGGTGGGCGATATTCACAAAAGGGGTAGTGATATTCACAAAATGGGTAGTGATATTCATGTAAGTGAATTTGATATTCATTGAGATATTCATTGAGATATTCATGTAACTTAGTGTGATATTTATATTATCAAGTGGTGAAATTCATGATTTAAGTGATGATATTCACATTTTTAAGATATTAAATATTCACTTATTAAATAGAAATTGATATTCAAACAAACATGAACGATATTCATTAACAAATGATCGATATTCGTGAACACATTAACGATATTCACGAACGCTGGAAAATCATTAAACGAGGAGAACGGATTTAAATCTAAACGAATTTAAAATGTTCTTCCCATTTAAATTTTAAATATTTGAAGAATCTCATTCTCTCTCCAATCTGCAGATTTACCATATCAGGATTTCTTTTTAATTAATATTCTCCACATTATATGGTAACTACTTTTTAATCCCTATTATTATGGAAACACTCCCACCACAACTAATATACACTCTCTTAATCCATCCGTCCATCACCCTCCATCCAACGTCCCAAATTAATACCTCCGTTTTACCATAATTCTCGTTTTACCGGAGCGTGCCCCTAACAGTACGTGGCTCCTTAGACTCACCGGAGCGTAAGGATTGACTCCAACTTACTAACGGCGGCGGTGACGACAGCTCGGTGCAGCAGTACGGTGGTGGCGACACGTCTGGATGAGCGGTAAAACAGTTTGGAAGGAGTAATTTGAGTGAATTTGTTCACTGATTTTATTGATTCAAAGATGATTGTTTACAACAGAGTACAGAACATCTATATATATGTCATGACTACAGTCAGCAATTAACTAATATATTACAACTGCCTAGTAACTAACTTATCAACTGCTTAACTGCATCATAGCATATTCCAGTTGACAGTTGCAATGATCCGGATATTCCCTTGCAAAGTTGCTGACTGAACTGTTGCTGTGCAGTTGTTCTGTAACTGCTCACTACAGCTGCTTTGTACACCCCCCTTCAAGATGACGCATGAAGGTCTCGAATGCCAATCATGGAGAGGAAGAATTGAAATTGTGGCTTGCCTAATGCCTTAGTAAATATATCGGCTAATTGTGTAGTAGTTGGTACAAAAACTGGCATAAGGGTACCATTAGAAATCTCATCACGAACAAAGTGACAATCAACTTCGATTTGTTTGGTGCGTTCATGGAAGACCGGATTGCGTGCTATATGAAGTGCTGATATCATGTCACAATGAAGTGGAATGGGATCTGGATGAGAAACTTGAAGGTCGCGCAATAGACCTTTGAGCCATTTTAGTTCACAAGTAAGCATGGCCATAGATCGATATTCGGCTTCAGCGGAAGATTTAGATACGATAGGTTGCTTCTTCGTTTTCCAGGAGATTGGAGAATCACCTAGAAAAACTAACCAACCCGAAAGCGACCTACGAGTGAGCGGACAACTAGCCCAATCCGAGTCACACCATCCCTGTAAATTGAGAGCGCAGTTTGAACAAAGAAGGATGCCCTGGCCATGATGCTTTTTAATGTAGCGTACCACGCGTAAAGCAGCATGCCAATGATCTGTGGATGGAGCCTGCATAAATTGGGAGAGAATATGTACAGAGTAAGCCAGATCAGGTCGAGAAAAATAGAGATAAATGAGCCTTCCGATGAGCCTGCGGTATTGTTCAGGATTAGATAGTGCGGGCGCAGTTGACAATGCTAGTTTATGATGAGTGTCCATAGGGAATTCTGCAGGTTTCGAACCAAGAAGTCTGACATCACTAATAATGTCAAGAGCGTATTTTCTTTGACTGAGATAAATTCCTTCTGGCGATCGAGCGATTTCAACCCCGAGGAAATACTTCAAAGGCCCCAAATCTTTCATCTTAAAGCAGGAGCCCAAATAATTTTTCAATCTTGAGATGGTTGCTGCGTTGTTACCCGAAATAATCAAATCATCCACATAAATGAGAACGAATAATTGTATGTCTTGATGAATTGAAACAAAGAGAGACTAGTCATGACGAGATTGAGTGAACCCATATTCCCGAAGTTTGGTTGAGAGTTTATCAAACCAACACCTTGGAGATTGACGTAATCCGTACAAGGATTTTTGTAGTTTGCAAACAAGAGAAGAGTCAGTTGGCAAATCCTATCGGCGGTCGCATATACAATTCTTCATTTAAATCGTCGTGCAAGAAAGCGTTATGCACATCCATTTGGTGCAATTCCCATCCTTTGATAGCTGCAACTGCCATAAAAGTTCGGATGGTAACCATTTTTGCTACGGGGGCAAATGTTTCCGAGTAATCGATCTCGGCTACTTGATGGTTTTCGAGTATAACAAGTTGAGCCTTGAATCGTTCAATGGATCCGTCTGATTTATATTTAATTCTATAAACCCATTTGCATCCCAGGGCTTTCTTCCCTACAGGCAGATGAGAGAGCGTCCATGTATGATTATCATTCAAAGCCTTGATTTCTAATTCCATTGCTTATCTCCATCGACTATCTTTGACAGCCTCTGTAAAGGAGTTAGGCTCCTTATGTGTAGATATAGAAGTGAGATATCCACGATGAGTAGGAGAGAATCTGTCATAATTGACATATCTGTGCAGGGGATAATGGTTGTTTGAATCGGATTGTTGCACCAATATTGTAGTGTTAGTTACATAATCTTGTAACCGAGTAGATGGAATCTTAATCCGACATCCTCGACCCTTCTGAGGCTGTTCTGGTTGTGTTGTTGGAGCTTCGTTGGTGTCGGCATTTGTTCTTGATGTATCTTGCAAACTAGTATCCCTGGCATCAGCATCTGCAACAGTTATATACTCTAAGATGGTGTCGTTGTCACCAGGGGGTTGCAACTCATTTGTTGCACTGTTCTTTGCAGGCAAGGCACCATTATTGTGTATGTCCTGCATTCCTGTACTTCCAATTGCTTCAAGAGTGGGTATACAAGAGCCAGTGTCCTCTTCAAAGTTTGGTGAAAAGACATTCGGAGTTGCATCAGCAACACCTCCTTTGAACGGGAATTCATGCTCATAAAATGTAGCGTCTCTTGATATTAAAAATTCATTAGTTGCAGGATCGAAAAATTTCCATGGCTTCTTACCGGTTGGATAGCCAATGAAAACACATCGGCGTCCTCTCTTTGCAAACTTGTTTCTCCCTTTAGGTGAGTCGTGCACATAACTGAGGCATCCGAATACTCGTAAATGTGTGTAATCTGGTCGTATTCCATGGAGCAATTCAAATGGGCTTTTCCCTTCCAACAGTGGAGAAGGCAGCCGATTTATTAAGTATACTGCTGCGAGAGCACACTCCCCCCAAAAATCGATGGGTAGATGTCCTTGAAATTTTAGAGCGCGAGCGACGTTTAGTATTTGTCGATGTTTTCTCTCGACTCTGCCATTCTGTTGGGGGGTCCCTACACATGATGTTTGAAACATCATTCCTTGTTCTTCGAAGAAGTTCTTCATACATGTGAACTCCGTCCCCTTGTCGCTGCGCAAAATTTTGATTTTTCTATCATATTGTCGTTCGGCCATGGCAAAGAAATTCAGCAGTGTCTTCTTCACTTATTTCTTGTCGACGAGCAAATATATCCAAACGGCTCGGGTGTGATCGTCAACGATTGTTAAGAAGTAATGCGCACCACAAGAGGAAGCTTTTCGATAAGGCCCCCAAAGATCGCAATGTATCAAATCGAAAGCATGTTGAGCCCATGAGTAACTTAATGGAAATTTATTTCTAGTTTGCTTTGCCTCATGGCATACATTACATATTCTATCAGTAACTGAACTATGCTTACACACATCAATTAAGTTTAAAACATCATTACATGGATGTCCCATCCGTTCATGCCACACATCCTTAGTCAAACTTGTCTTTCCTGCCATGATAGCCTTGTATGATATTGGCATGAAGTGGTAGAGATTACTCTTGCGTTTACCTGCTCTAATCAGCGTCTTCGTACGTCGGTCCTGGATAACACATATATTTTTAGAGAATTGAACAAGGCACTTAGATTGGTCTATCAACTGAGTCACAGATATAAGATCACAAGAGAGGTTAGGCACAAAAAGGACATCTTTAAGTGACAAATTAGCACTTATGCCGATCGTCCATGCCATGTCAGTTTTAGTATCTCTCCCATCTGCCATCTTTATATAAGATCCTCTGATTTTTGTGAGTTTATTGAAGCATTCCTTTCTTCCTGTCATATGGTTAGTCGCCCCAGAGTCGATAATCCATTCTATTTTATTTCCCATACCTACTGAGGACTCAAAGTTTGCTTGGTCTTGAAAAACATCAGCAAGAGTCTCAACTTGTTCTTCCTTTAATCCAGTCATCTCTTGAATTTCTTCTCTGATGTTGAATGATGAACTGCCCTCATTCTGTGCAGGTGTGGTGGCGACATGGACTCGAGGGCCACTGTATTGACCTCGTCCAAGTCCTCCATGACCCTGCCCTGATCTTCCTTTGGTAGTACCACTATTTCCTGCTTCTCTGCGCCTGTCACCCCACCATTCAGGGTAGCCAACAAGTCGAAAGCATCCAAAAATTGCGTGCCCCTTTTGGTTACAGTGAGTGCACAGCAGGTTCGGGTTCCTTGGTTCGTTCCTCCCTTTGTTGCGCTGACTTAGTTGTGATGCTAAGGCCATCGTCTCGGACTTGTCTTCTCCAATTCGACTCACGGTATGCACTCTTTCTTCTTGGATTAATGTAGAGTATATTTTGTTGATTGATGGCAGTGGCTCTATGGCAAGAATGGTGGATCGAGCGGTACCGAAAACCGAGTTGTCCAATCCCATTAGTAGAGTGAATCTTTTCTTCTTTGCGTTTCTTTGCGCTTCTTCCTCCAATGTCACATGTACAATTTCCACATGAACAGATTGGAATTGGGTCGTACTGGGTCAATTCATCCCATATCTTCTTCATTTTACCGTAGTAAGTCACCACTGTCTGCCCCTTTTGTTTAATCTCAGCCAATTCCCTCTTCAATTGTTGAATCCTTGGGCCATTTACAACAGAGAACCTCTCTGGTATATCATCCCAGAGATCCTTCGCGCATTCCATATAGGTAAGCGTCGATCGAAGGCTTGACTCGATTGTGTTTAGTATCCACGCCACAAGCATGGAGTTGACAGTCCACCAATCGTCAATGTTTTCTGATTCTGGTTGTGGTTTCTCAATCGATCCATCGATGAAAGCCCATTTTCTTCTGGCTCGGAGAGATGTACGGATCGCCCGTGCCCATTCGTCGAAGTTTTCACCCTTCAATTGCACTTGGGTGATTACATTTCCTGGGTTATCATTTGTGTACAGGTCGTACAGAGATGGTGGATTCTTTCTGCCTTCCATATCCTTTCTCGACCCTTCACTAGCATCATCGTGTTTTTTCGAACCATTGTCATCAATGGCGTTCTCAGTTTTGTTGTTTGTCATGGTTGTGGCTCTGATACCATAAAACAGTTTGGAAGGAGTAATTTGAGTGAATATGTTTACTGATTTTATTGATTCAAAGATGATTGTTTACAACAGAGTACATAACATCTATATATATGTCATGACTGCAGTCAGCAATTAACTAATATATTACAACTGCCTAGTAACTAACTTATCAACTGCTTAACTGCATCATAGCATAATCCAGTTGACAGTTGCAATGATCCGGATATTCCCTTGCAAAGTTGCTGACTAAACGATTGCTGTGCAGTTGTTCTGTAACTGCTGACGGCAGCTTAGTTGTACAGGCGGAGGCTGCACAGGTGGTGGCTGGTGCGGTTGAGAACTCCCGGACTGCAGTAACTCGGAAAAACAGGGGTCATGAGCACCAGACTTCGGAGGGCTCGTACGGGCTCAAACGGAGTCCAAATGGAGCGGCGTCAGCGGCTATGGTCTCGTGTCAATGCTGGCTTTCACCTAGGATGACCGGCGGTGGCGAAGGTTCACCACAGGCGGCGGAAAGGCTGCTTAATCAGCGAGCTCTCAAAAACAGAGGGGAATGGAACTTAGTTTTTGGATGATTCGATTGGAGAGGGATAGACCTCAATTTATAGTGGGGGATGGAGATCTATGTTGGGCTTTGATTGGTTGTAATTCTGGATCCTTCGGAAGCCTAACGGAAGATAGGATCGAATCTCAATCGTTTAGATTTGAGTTATAGTGCCAAAACGAGCTTAATCGAATCTTGGATGAATCCAGACGATTTTGAGACTAATTCCACTTGGTAACTTAAAGTTTTACCTATTAATTTCATGGATAAGCTTCTAGAACTGAAGGGATACTCGATCGATTCAAATCTACTTGAATTTTTGGATTTCCTTCTAGAACCCTAAGACCGAATGAACATAGCAGGAAAGAATTGGTATTTAGTTCACTTTCCTTTTATTTCACACAGCCTCCCTCTTAATGAGGTTATTTATGCTTTATGTCCCAACCATTCAGTTTGTGGCAATTATATCCTTACATAATTATAGAGATGTTATAATCTTACCCAAACATTATTTCTATAATCCTTACTTAATTTATTAGACAACTTTCACAAGATTTTTACGTAACCTTTTTGTTAATTTTGTACAAAAATTATTTTAACATAATTTCTTGATTTAAGTTAACGGAAATTTAAATTACCTATTTATCAAATAAATTTCATAAATTTAATATTATCAAGATAAAACTTACCCTAATCTCCTTTTATTTTATGAGGGATATTACAATACTACCCCCTTAAAAATAGTTTCGACCCTGAAACTAGCACTTACAGGATGGGAAACAATCACACATGTTCCGAGACATCACTCCAC
The DNA here is from genome assembly GCA_027886185.1 of Rheum nobile. Classification (NCBI taxonomy): domain Eukaryota; kingdom Viridiplantae; phylum Streptophyta; class Magnoliopsida; order Caryophyllales; family Polygonaceae; genus Rheum; species Rheum nobile. The sequence goes on from WOAB01000069.1 coordinate 169,830, forward strand.
ACATTGTGAGTATAGTGGATTCTTATCAATACTTAACTTGTATTGCATTGCCACTCATCGATTATTAAATAAATACTGAAACTCGAAATGAATATGGAATTAGATGACTTTCGGAAATAAGAGATTAACTCTTTATTAGACGAAAACACTTTTCAACTAAAGGATTCTCAAAAGAAAATAAGTACCCAATTATGGAAGCTATAGACACACAAGTCTTAGTTGTTTATTATTAGGAAGGCTTAAAAATATCTAATTGTTCGGCGTGTCATGCTCGTCAAACTGACGCATTACATACAGTCGTTGCCCTTGGCTAGAAGATCCAGCAGGTGCCTTGCCTTTATTCTGCGCAGTTGACTGAACAGAAGCGGACACCTCTGGCATTGGGTTTTGCCTATTACCAACAGCAGATGCCTGGTATGATTGTGTTGGCCCTTGACTCCTCTGCCTACAGTATGTTTTCATGTGTCCTTCCTTCCCACAAGAATGACATACTCGCTTCTCTTTCTGACAGTTATAATTCTTATGGCCGACTTCGCCATAGTTGTGGCATTGGACACTACCAATACTCCATCCAGAGCGTTGGGTGGAGCCAGATTGAGTTGTCGCAGTCTTAGCATGACCAGACTTCTCAAACTTGGTTGGGGATGTCGGTCGTTTTAACCCATTGAACTTCCGACCTTGTTGCCCACCTTTTGACTTATTCTTCTCCTCAAGCTTCCTCGTAGATTCTTGTAGGGTAGCCTCTACTTGTATGCCACATCAACATACTGCTCCAAGGTGGAACAACCATGACGCACCATTAGAGGTTTTATTTCTGGGCTCATCCATTCATGGAAGTACCAAATCTTCCTCTCTTCGGTGTGCGCCTCAGACCCAGCATAATGCAGCAATTGATTGAACTTTGCAGCTAGTTCAGTGACGTGGCCTAAGGTCGTTATGCCAAATCAAAGTAAACCTCAACTTCCAAACTAGTATAGTAAGCAAGCAAGGGTCGAAATCCCAATAGAATCACAAGCGTCTATATTCCTGTCACAAATTGAATACCTATCGAACAATAGTAACAAAAGGGGGGGTTTTGAGGTTTTAATCAAGTAGAAAATAAAACAGAATAAATAGTATGTAATCAAATGTGAGAAAACACTTAGCCAGGCAATTTCCACTTAAGTTTTGGTTGGTTGGTCCTAGATTACTTCCAATTCCTTCCTATGATTATTCCTGTCCCGATCTTGTGTAGATTAATAAGGAAACCATCCGTAAGAACCCTTACCAATGAATAACCTTAGCACCACTAGTGATTCAACCCAAAGCAGCAATGAACATAAGAATTAACCAGGATACACATAATACCTCAACCAGAAGCATTCAACATGTAATCAAATCTCTACATAGATAAAATCCACAAAAGCAAATAAAACCTATGCTTGCCACTCCAGACCAGGACGTTAGCCCAATAGTTTCCTAGTCATAGCAATATGAGTAACAATCAACAAACCTAGATGGCTTGTCTAGACAAATCAATAATTATTCAATGATATTTTGCTTAAGAGAAGAGATATAGATCAATAGGAATTAAGAAAGGGAACATAACCTCGCAACCAATAATCAAAACTTAAGCTTCCATTGCCAGACTAAGCAAAAGTGCTTAGCCTTCCATAGTCTTGAGAAAACAACGATGATGTAAAACTAAAACCTGATATGAAAGTCTCTCCTTTTTCAAAACCTAAAATTAAGAGAGTATATATAGGTGGGCTTAACAAATGACCTAGCCCAACTGAAAATAGAAAACGAAAATAATTAAAATGAAATAAAGAAATCAGGAAAGATAGATTCGGGAAATCCCGAAATAAGTCTGCTGTGATGACCCGCGATCGCGGGTAATGGACCGCGATCGCGGTTGCTTGTAGCTCCGCGCTCTTCGCATTCTTCCGCACCTGCAGAAATATCTCGAATGCCCCGAAGTCTCGCGATCGTGGCACCCTTGCACGCGGTCGCGGTTAATGCTCGGCCTCCACTCCTTGGCTTCGCCTCCTAACCTCTCGTCTTCACTTCCTTGGCGTCTTCTTTTGGTGGCTTCCTTCCTCAGTGTCTCCTATGATATCCAAAATAGCTCATACACCTCTAAAAACACCAGACTTCGCCCCCAAACGCCATGCATAAGAATGTGTCTAAATCTACCCGAATGGCACCAATAAAACCCTCTAATAACTCTTAGTTAAGCCCTACAAAGTAGTTCTTATCATTCAGTCACCTTTAAACCCTCAGTCTCAGGGTACAAAAACTCTTTCAGTTTTTCCTCTCTCATAGCACGAGAGAAGAACCGATCGGTGAGCTTTGTCTTGAACATCGTCCAATTTAAATTTGGATGGTCAGCTAGGCCAGTACCTTTTCACCACTCACTAGCTCCATCTTTTAGATTCAACGAAGCTATATGCACCTTTTCAGCCTCGGTGCAGAAAACATTTCGGAATAGCCGCTCCATGTGAGAAAACCAATAGGAAACCTTTACCGGTTCCCCATTTCCATCATAGCTATCCGGGTGCATTGAGTTGATGGTCTTTAGAGCTCATCTGAAGTTCTCTCTATTTCCCAAAGGATGAATCAGATGTACAATGTTATCATGCTCCTCAAAATTAGTTGCAGCTTGACGGGCAGGGGCCGCTTGAGCTTGCGGAACTCCTTGGGTTGCCATTGCCTCCATGACTTGTCTCACTATTTGTCTTATGACGGTAGCATCCAGCACCATCGGGACAGGTGGTGGATTAGGAGGAACTCCCCTCTTAGCTTGAGGGTTAACATAGTCTTGGTTGACATTGATCGGTGGTGGCGGGTTGTTATTATGAGACTCGGATCCCGTATCATCACCTTGTTGAGCATCACTTCTCAGCTGAATTCAGGAAGCATTACTTGGACCTTCATTGGCCTCACGATTATTGTTTCTAGTGTTCACCATCTGTTGACGAACCATAATGTCAAATTAGAAATTCGCAACTTGCATCATATGACACAATCAATTCTAATATTATAGGAATGTATAGGTCCAAATTAATAATTCATATTAATTTGACTGACCCAAGCACAACTATTTCTCAAGAAGAATGATATTATGCTTTCACTTGCGAACGATGTAGACAGGAAAATGTCAATAACTCTTATGACATTAATTCCAAGATTACAAGTATTTTTATGAATGGATCTACAGAATAGGTAACCGGATTGAAGCTTACAGAAGTTTCAAAACACACTCTTAATACTTTAAATTACACTTTAAGTTAATTCACCACACTATTATTATTTTTAGTACATAATATTTATAAATTTAATCCTTTCAAAATCAAACTACCAATATTATGTTTTATTTAAATCCACAACCACTTTAAAAAAAACACTTTGAAATCATTAGACAAATTTAAAATTACTCCTTAAAACACTATCATTATATAAACCAAAGTATGTAACTTAATATTAGTTCTTAAATAATAAAACTACTAGTTTTATAATTCTAAACTCTCACTACTTTCAAAACCATAACCTTAAAACCGTTAATTGAATTTAGAATTCAACTCTTTAGAACACTCTTACCATATAAAACAACTTTTATAATTAATATAAGCCTCTTAATAACTAACCCACAAATTTTTTCACTTTCTAAATTTTAACCTATTTAAAAATCTTTAAATTAACTACTTTAAGAACTATATATATTTATTAAAATATAATAAAGAAGTTTGAAAATAATTTAAAAAATTCTCAAACCTAACAATAGGCCAAGAATCTTAAAACGATTGCTCTGATACCATAATTGTAACACCCCCGACTTATGTCGGTAGTGTCACATGCCAGTGACCTCAGACTTTAAGTCCAAAGTCACCCTAGGCTTTAATCTGAACAATTATACTTACACCAATCATAATAAAGAGTAAATAGCGGAAGACTTTTAAATAAATAACAAATCTTTTATTAATATTCCCCTCATAAATTAAGGAGATATGTTTTATAAATGATATTAAAGTTTACAGCGGAAGACTTTAAAAAAATACCAATTACATGACTAAGTTACCTAACACTTATACCTATTACATTAATAAGAAAATAAATCTTATATTCAAAACAAACTCGAAAGTTCTTCAAAAACTAAACTTCAACCGCAAGCCTTCTTCTCCGTCTCGTTACTCCTAAACATCCCGAGGCAAGTCGACTGATGTGTCGTATAGGACGGATGACACCAGCCAACCATGCAAGGAAAAATAGTGGTTGGTTAGTCTAATGAAAGACTAAGCAAGGGTACAAACAGAATGGTTCTTGTGGTTGTATCCAGTTACTATCATTGTCTCTCGAATAAAAGTCGAGAGACGATATATAACGAAAATACTTCCACTGAAACAAAGGATAGACAAATGATATATGCACCAAGAGAATACCCAAATGAATATGGGTATTATGGGAAGCATGTATGATTTGTTTGGGAACGTTTTAAATTACACACAACATATATAAAACTCCATTGAATAATTGGGCCTGACCAACCTTAGCGCATAATGCGAATCCAGATTGGAAAGACGACCCAATTAAGCTGGAGCACGAGCGGTTTCCAAGTTGTACTTCTCGCTCGAAGTTTATTAATTATGTGCTCGCAGCACTTATCTTATTTAATTTCACCGCACCACAATTATTCTTAAAGCTTTTAATACAATCTCGAATAACTACGAGAATAACACAGGGTGACATTACGTCCAACCCAATTGCACTAGCAAAGTGCTTAAACACCTCTTATCCTTAACGGATGGATAAGAAGCAATGATCATGACCTTAAAAGTATTAGGGAATTATTCCGACTAATATCGAGTTATAAAGAGATCATTACGTCTCGTAAGACCATAATATCCTTGACACACACGACTATTAAAGTCCACATTTAATGACTATAGAGTCCACACATAACACACAAAGTCCACACACAATACCGTCATTACGACGATAATAACATTAATCATATATACCTATATATATATATAGGGGGGCGCTCTGGTAAAATGACAATTATGGTAAAACGAAAGTACTAATCTGGAGCGTCGGATTGATGTTGATGTATGGTTGGATTAATGGGTTATAGGAGAGATATGGTAGAGCCCGAACCACCAAATCTAACCTAATAAGGATATTATTAATAAAAAATAATTAATTTTGGTTGTTACAGGAGAGAGAAATTAAGATAATATTCTCTTTCCTAATCGATTTTGCTCCCATTCAAATATTTAAAATTTAAATGGGAAGAACATTTTAAAACGTTCGTGAATATCGTTAGTGTGTTCACGAATATCAATCATTTGTTAATGAATATCGTTCATGTTTGTTTGAATATCGATTTCTATTTAATAAGTGAATATTTAATATCTTAAAAATGTGAATATCATCACTTAAATCATGAATTTCACCACTTGATAATATGAATATCACACTGAGTTACATGAATATCTCAATTAATCACGTGAATATCAAATTCACTTACATGAATATCACCACTCAATTTGTGAATATCACTACCCATTTTGTGAATATCGCCCACCGCCCACCACCCAATTATATTAATATAGTCACCCAAGTACATGAATATCATCACCTAACTACACGAATATCACCACCCAATATCTTCGAAGCTTCGATTCATGACGGTAAGGTTTAATAATGACATTGTCGCGTCGATTTTGGGTCGCACAGTCGCACGATCAACCTGAATATCAACATTATTATAATGAATATCAACAACATTATATTGAATATCACATCATAAATTTTGAATATCGACTATTCAATGCATGAAACCTCATGAATATGAACAACATTATAGTGAATATCACATCATACAATTTGAATATCAATTGCAAATAGTACAAACAACACCATCAACAAGCAATTTGAATACTATAATAGCGATATTCATTCCATATGTGATGATATTCACGTATTTTGTACGCATAGTCATACAAGTAGTCGATATTCATAAAAAACATTGTCAATATTCAGAGTTTAATTCGCACATGATGATTATTCAGAGTTTAGGTGAATATCACATCATAAATATCAAATACTCAACGCATGAGTATTTTGGGGAACGAAGATTATGCAACATTGAATACAATATACAGAATGCAATGCTAAGAAATTTAATTAACCAGGAACGAAGTTGCTGCTGTTGTTTCTAATCCGTAAGCGGCTTAATGTAGGAATTTGATTATAGCAATCTTGAAGCTTGATTATACTGTAATTGATTTAAAATCTAAAGAAGACAAAAGAACATAAAGATAGGGAGAAGATGCAATTTTACTCCTCTATCTGCTTGTCTTCTTGCTTGTCCTCTCCATGGCTCACATCAAATGTTTCCTTCCCAGTAGCAAGTGATGTTTGATTAGAAATTCCAATATTTAGTGAAGCATATAATTGAAAATACAAACCCCCTTTAAGAATGAGAACTCAGTAAATACTCGACAATCACTTACTGTTAGAGAGCTAATTACTGCTACTTCATAATTAACACCAATTTTCAGTGACAATGGAGGCCGGAATTCGGATCCACATCCTCTTCATTTGGCTGAAACAGCACGAAATCGAGCGGATTTGCTTCGGATTCGCCTTGTACGCAAAGAAAGGATAAGCGTTGATCAGAAATAGAGAAATAGAGCGATTGCTTCCGGCGCGAGCGGCTCCGGCAAGTCCCCTCTCATCGACGACGGTGAATGAGTCGGGTTTGGATGGGCTCCAGATGGGTGGTGGTGGTCGGATCTGGTGGTGCGTGGTGGGGACTCGGTTCTGGGCGCGACTCGCGAGGGAGTGGGGGTGGTGTTGGTGTTGGTCGCCGCGAGTCTCTCGGATCTGGGCACGCTGGGATGGTGAGATCAGGTGCGGTGATTGGTTCGCGAGCAGCAACGCGAGGTGGTCTGGTGCAGGGCTCGCAGCGGTGAGTGGATCGGAGCGGGCATGTGGAGGCGCGCGGTTGCTGTGGGTTCAGTGTTGGCGGGGCTTCACAGCAACAGCCATGGATCTAGGCGAGTGAAGGTCGTCGGCGAGTCTAGGTAAGAGGAGGGAGAGGCAGGGGAGTCGCGGCGGCTCGCGGGCAGAGGTTGAAGACGAAGAATCCAATGAGACGAATGCAGAGGTTGAAGACGTGTGCAGAGGTTGAAGACGAAGCGGGATCGTAACCGGAAGATCGTGTGAATGTGATTTATGGAAAGTGAACGGTCTTTGTGATTTGGGTAAATCAAATCCCAAAAATTACGTTAATGTGAGAAAATCAGGTGTGTGCAGCCTATTGTACAATATGTACATCCTCCTACATCCAATTCGGGCCATTGATTTGATTCTAATCTAAAGGTCATTATATATATATATATATTAACTAACAACCTAGATACAAAATTATTTATAGCACACAAGTGTTTCCAAACATTAATTAGGTTTTAGAAATTACCCAATTAATTAACAATTAATTTTAATATTAATTATCGGTCAAAAGAACAACTGAAATGACAAGAGCGAACCACCACTTGCCTTAGTGCGTTTTGTCGATTAAAACGGCTTAGACGCGAAGTTGATTCAAATCAACGGCTCGATTCCTTCTTTCTCGATCCAAAAGTGATACCCAAATCACAACAATAAATTATAATTAATAATTTATCTCAATGAATTAACATATTGATATATATATATATATACGTATGTTTACATCACCATATTTAAATAGTCACTTAGTTAAACTAAATCAAGTCTAATTAAATTATAATATCTCATTAGGCAAGCATGTTCATATATAAAAATATATTTATTTATAATTGTACGTGGCTGTTGAATTCCTTAGGTTTTGATGGTAACAAACATTCAACTAATATGGGTACTAAGTGTTTCAGGAATAAAGATAGTTATTATAGGGAACCATTGCAGCAAAGGATCGTAGAGGGAACAAAGCTCTGTTCATGTGCTTTGTTACCTCTCAAGGAACATCAGTGACGAACAAGATCAAGCTGCGAATGGAAGGAAGATATCCAGCGTGAAGATTATGGAAACTTTCCTAGAAGAATCACGCGGTCAAAGGATAGGACTTCGGCTGGAAGGATCTCGCCGAAAAGAAGATTTGGAGAGAGAATCTGAATGTGTTATCTTAGGAAAACTTTCCTAAGATAATATATTTGGAGAGAGAAGAATTTTATCTTAATCCGTTAATGTTATCTTAGGAATTATTTTCTTAGATAATATCGGTTGTTAAGATAATATTCTTCAAATCAATTAATATCATCTTGTTACCAAGTTTAGGAAGATAGGATTATCTTGTTATGATTAGGGTTTGGTCGAGTTGTATTTATATGGGAATGTGGGATTCATTTCTGTGTAACCACGACGACGAAGAACGAAGAACTGAGAGCATTCAGTTAAGAAGAAAAAGAGAGTGAAGAGTTTGTGAGTCTTTGAGGGTTGAGTTCGATTCATCGTTGTAGAAGAGGTTTCAAATCTAGGTGGGAAGTCTAGGGTTTGGAGTCCAGGATACAAGTGTAATCGAATAAGAAATCAATAAGACAAGTAGACGCTTCAAAATCCTCTCAAGCGGAAGCTTGAAGGTAGTGGTTTTTCCTTGAGAAGCTAGTTTTGCCAATCAGGGTTTCCACTATATATCGTGAGTTCGTTCATTATCTTTCCTGCTATATTGTTCCACTGTGCCTTTTGTGGGAACAAAGCCTTTGTTCCCTCAGACGTAACTCTAACGATCCAACAATTGGTATCAGAGCCTGGTGCTCTAGATTGTTTTCGTTACAGACTTTGCAGAAAAGATGTCGTCGTCAAGCAATGCCTTCGTCGATAACCACAAGATGGACAAGAAAGGAGAAGAGAAGGCTCAAAGCATTGCTTTAAAGGTTGTTCGTGCCTGTGACTGGTCTCAAGTCGAAGACGAAGAGGAGGACGGTGATGAAGATGTGGCTCTCTTCACTAGAGCAATGAAGAAGATTTGGTCTCGAAATAAGGGCACCCCTCGTTCCTCCGAAGGGAACAAAGACATGAAGGATGTCGTTTGTTACCACTGTCAAAACAAAGGACATTTTGCCAAAAACTGCTTCAAGAAAAGGCAGGTCTTCCTCGGTTTCGTGAAGGGGAACAAGCAATGATTGCCACCTAGGGAGACTCAGACTCAGATGACGAAGATTCGTCACACTCCAGGGATGTCTGCTTGATGGCCATTGAAGAGCCAAATGAATCAAAGGGAGAAGTACTCAACGATGAGGTAACTGAATCTGATCTAGTATCAAGCTTAAAAAATAAATCTAAAGAGAGCTTGATATCTCTCATTAAGAAACTTGTTCATGAGAATAGTCTTTTTAGTGAGCAAATTGAAGAGAAAGATTAATCGATCTCAAGTTTGATCGAAGAAAATCAAGGTTGGGCTGACAAAGTGCTCAATCTTGAGAAAGGTTCATCCTCTCCTTCAAACTCTTGCACTGAGTGTCCTAAACTCACTGAAAATATTACGTCTCTGGAGTCCTCTGTTTCCTCACTCGAGACTGAGTCATTAATGTTGAAACTAGGAAATGCAAAACTTTCTAGTGATCTAACCAAACTCAGTGAGGAACAGAAGGACAAGCCAAAAGGCATTGTCTTTGTTGCATCCAAGAATGAAAATAAGACTGAGTCAAAGAAAGTGCCTCACTTTGGGATTGGCTATCAACCCAAACTTCTTGTTGATGGAACCAAGCAAAAAGGCTCTAAAGTCGAAGGAAAACAGTCTGTAAAAGAAAAGGGGGACAGTTCCTCCGGAGGGAACAAAGGCAAAGACTGTTCAAACTCGACTGAGGAGGGCAAGGCTTGGTATCATGGACAGAAGGCTCACGCTATCTGGTTGAAGCAATCTCAAAGCAGTAAGTCCAATAATATTGATTTTCATTCAAGGATTGCTAACAAAACAATTTGGCCTGGAAAGAGCAAGTATGCAGATCTGAAGTGCCATAGGGTCTGTTGGTATTGCGGACACTCTGGTCACTACAAGCAAGAGTGTCTTCTGAAGCAGCACAATGAGGAGATTGCTCGCACTATTAGAGAGCAAATGAATGCTGAACCTCCTAAGATTAGATATGTTGCTCCTGTGCCCAGAAAGCATAAGCTTATCTGGGTTCGTAAGAACTAACTCTTTCTGTGCAGAATAAAGTGAGGAAAGTTCCCGGTATTTCATTCGTACAAGGGTTAGTTACTTGACAGGGAACGAAGCGAATCTCACCTCACTCCTGCAGGAATGGTTGAGAATCAAAGGCCTGGTAACAAAGGTAAAGGAAATGGAGATGTGGATAAGGACTTAATGTCTAAATTGTTCCTTGTTTGAATACTCAGGTACCATGTACATCTAGGAAAGACATCACTGTGTCGAGAAAGATTGGCATACAAGGAAACTTGTGGATCAAACGCCAGTTTTCTCATTAGGACACTTGTTGGGGAATTCTACATTCAGTTCCATACGAAGCCTGGTTTGTTCCCCTAACTACATGTCTATTTGTTGTGTTCCCTCGATGATTGGCTAAATTACATGATAAAGTGTGAAAGGTTAATCATCATGTCTTGGTCTGCATTTCTTCCCTTGATCATTAGTTGAACGACTTGCTTAGACTCATGCTAATACTTCACTTATGTGCAAAATCTCATGCATGTTTTTCTATGCTATCTTGTTAATACATGGTTCAGCTTTCTTTCGGCCCAAAAGAGTCAACTTGATGCATTGATCCCTCATTATAAGCCCAAATTATTGTTGACTCTACAACTTATCTTAGCCATCATGCTTGATGCTTCCTATGAGCCCCTTTAATCATCCACATCTGGGAGCCTCTCATTCATGATTAAACATTATTAAAAATTCTCGTATATGTTTATGTGTGATGTTCTTTGTACCCTCTCTGGTAACATTACCCCCGTATCACACTCCTCTACTTTTTTGGAAAGTCGAGAATACGAATTGTCGCCTCTGTGGTCTGTGGCTGGGATTTGACAGGTATGATGTGTAATGATGGCTTATAACTGCTTGAGAAGTGTTCGTGCATAAAAGTTGATGTGGTGGTTGCGTGATGGTTGTTGCGCTTGAGATTTTGTGGGCTTTGATGGATTTGGACAGAATCTTTTACAAGATCTATTTTTGGAAAATATCTTCTTGGCTGTGATCTTTGGTAAAAGAAGGAAAGAAGAAGATTGGGATCATTATCCTTAATACTTGAAAAGATATGGAGAATGATTCTCGTGGTTACTCCCCTCCTACCTATATGGCGACTTCAGCAAAGTTACCTTATCGCTCCCTTGTACTGTTCCAAAAAAAAAAAAAAAAAAAAAACTGGAACACTCCAAGGTACATAAAGAGGCGACCAATGGATCCTTCTTCTACTGGTGGCTGGAGGCTTGTAACCTACACAAGGAGTAGTTTGTGTTACAAGAAGGTGTTGGTTGGGTCAAGGTTAGACGTGAGATCGAAGCTGGTGTGGAGGAAGAAGAGTCTGAAGGTGCAGACTCTGAGGGGGAACAAAAGGTGGAATCTGATTTGAGGAATGACCGTGAGAAGTTTGTCTCGCGCAATATCTCTGTTGGCAGAACAACAAAGGCGTCTTACGGAGTAAGTGAATGCCTAAATTGCTATTCATATTTCAGCTCCCTCTGCAGGCACCAGTGGTGCTTGATTCGTCTTTCTCTGGCTAATCAATCCCTCTTTTGTTCCCAACACATCTTCCCCTACTACTTTGCTTTTCTTTGCTTCTGTTTTATGTGTTTGCAATGATTGGCATGTTAATCATATGTGTTACATGTGCTCATTTTGTTGTTGTCTTTACATGCAGTCTATGTTTGTGCGTTTCAATCTAATGCAAAAGGGGTTGTTTTGCTTATCCTGCTGTGGTCTTTTTCTCTCTATCTCTTTACTTATATTTTTGATGATGCCAAAAGGGGGAAAATAACAGGTAGCTTTGGTTGAGGGGGAACAGAACATGGTTTCATATGTTGCTGAGTTGAGGGGGAACTATTATCGCTTGCATGCGGAACTTTTCTCCATACAACTGTCTTTATCTCTTATGTGAATGTTTTATTGTCAAGGATGTTTGTCACCATCAAAAAGGGGGATTTGTTGAATTCCTTAGGTTTTGATGGTAACAAACATTCAACTAATATGGGTACTAAGTGTTTCAGGAACAAAGACAGTTGTTATAGGGAACCATTGCAGCAAAGGATCGCAGAGGGAACAAAGCTATGTTCATGTGCTTTGTTACCTCTCAAGGAACATCAGTGACGAACAAGATCAAGCTGCGAATGGAAGGAAGATATCCAGCGTGAAGATTATGGAAACTTTCCTAGAAGAATCACGCGGTCAAAGGATAGGACTTCGGCTGGAAGGATCTCGCCGAAAAGAAGATTTGGAGAGAGAATCTGAATGTGTTATCTTAGGAAAACTTTCATAAGATAATATATTTGGAGAGAGAAGAATCTTATCTTAATCCGTTAATGTTATCTTAGAAATTATTTCCTTAGATAATATCGGTTGTTAAGATAATATTCTTCAAATCAATTAATATCATCTTGTTACCAAGTTTAGGAAGATAGGATTATCTTGTTATGATTAGGGTTTGGTCGAGTTGTATTTATATGGGAATGTGGGATTCATTTCTGTGTAACCACGACGACGAAGAACGAAGAACTGAGAGCATTCAGTTAAGAAGAAAAAGAGAGTGAAGAGTTTGTGAGTCTTTGAGGGTTGAGTTCGATTCATCGTTGTAGAAGAGGTTTCAAATCTAGGTGGGAAGTCTAGGGTTTGGAGTCCAGGATACAAGTGTAATCGAACAAGAAATCAATAAGAAAAGTAGACGCTTCAAAATCCTCTCAAGCGGAAGCTTGAAGGTAGTGGTTTTTTCCTTGAGAAGCTAGTTTTGCCAATCAGGATTTCCACTATATATCGTGAGTTCGTTCGTTATCTTTCCTGCTATATTGTTCCGATGTGCCTTCTGTGGAAACAAAGCCTTTGTTTCCTCAGACGTAACTCTAATGATCCAACAGTGGCTACATATATATACTGAATTCACCGGCGCTAATGTACTGCTACTTACAGTGGCGGATCCAGGAATTCTTCGAAAGGAGGTCACAAACTCGTCTATGAAAAATTATATAATATTGTTTAACATTAATCACATTACTATTTGTATAATGTTTTGTACAAATCTTATACACTAGGTGGATTATTATGTTTTGCAATAACATTTTTAACTAATTTACAATTTTGAAAATATTTTTGGACAAATAGTAAGGAGAACTACCTAAAAAATGTTAGTATCAAATATATTGTGAGAATTTTAAATAAGATTAATTCAATTACCTTACAAATTTTTTAACTTATTTCATAATCATGATGGACAAAAATAGGAAATACAAATATTTGTATAAAAGAGAAAATAAATGACACAAATTGTTATTTATCTAAAAAAAACAATAGAAAAGATGGGAGATGGGGACTTGAACCCCAAACCTTTGGGTTAAACTCATGTTCCACAACCAATTGAGCTAATAACTCTTTTTGTTTACGGTTTTTTCGCCTGGTACCCCTGAGGTATGGCGAAATTCGCGAGGTACCCCAAAGTTTGATCCATTCCAATGGTACCCTCGAATTTTGTTTTTTTTCATCAAATGCCCTTCTGTGAAATCTTTAACAGAAAATGTTTAAAAAAAATCTTTTAATTTTTTTTTTGAAAAAACGTAAAAAAATCACACCTCTCGCTCTCGTCTTCTTCGTGCTTGACCGAGGAACTCAACCCGCCGTCATCTCTCGATCACTGTTTCAACTGGCATCCCCTCTAGTAATCTAGCACCACATAAATGAAACAATCTGTTCAAGCTTTTCTGATTCCGGTGGAGAATTGTGATGAAAATCCATGGCCTTCCCACCCAAATCAAGATGCAATACTATAACCCAATTCCCAAGTACAAATTCAGCGACAAATGAAGACACCAAATCAAAGAATATATGAATAAATCCCCCTAACAAAAATTAAGTGCTGAATCAATTATTTTTCCTCAAATGCAAATAATGGCACGCAATAAAGTAAGCTAAACACCCCCCAAAAACAAGTTGGCTCAACCAGAGTAGAAAGCAACAGATAAACAAAATCAACTAGAGTAGAAAGCCCTAAATCAGGAATTCCAAAATCAAGCAACAAAACAAAGCAAAATCCGATAACCTTTCAGATAAACAAAAAGATCAGCACAAGAAATTGAAGATTGAATCGTAAAATTGAAGACAGTTACGATTGGAGAGAAAAAAAGTTAGGGTGCAAACTGCAAAGACGTGAGGCGATACGTTCATACGAGATTGCGTAGAAGAGAGAGAGGGAGCGTAAGAGAGATCAGAGGCGAGCCGGAGGAGAGGTGAGGTGGAGGGGAGGCGAGCGGGTGGAGGGTGAAGGCGGAGGCGAGTTGGCCGCGCAGGTGGAGACGGAGGGAGTCGTGGCTGCGCGAGTTGAGTTCGTCGCAGCGGTCTTCTTCGAAGAAGACGAGGGAGGTACCAGCGGGTGGAGACAGAGGGAGTCGTGGTCGGCAGAATGGTCCCGCCGGAGAGATTTCCATGAAGAAGACGAGAGCCTTTTGATCGGCGGGTTGAGTTCCTCGATCGAGCACGAAGACGAGAACGAGAGGTGTGATTTTTTTATGTTTTTTCAATTTTTTAACGTTTTCTGTTAAAAATTTGACAAAAGGGCATTTGGCGAAAAAAAATTAAAATTTAAGGATATCACGTGAAATGAGTCAAACTTTGGGGTACCTCGCGAATTTTGCCATAACTCAGGGATACCAGCCGAAAAAATCGTTTTGTTTACATGTACAAGACATTAATATATATATTTTTAAATTTTTTTTTAATATATGACTTACATATAACAGTACGTGGCTCCTTAGACTCACCGGAGCGTAAGGATTGACTCCAACTTACTCACGGCGGCGGTGACGACAGCTCGGTGCAGCAGTACGGTGGTGGGGACACGTCTGGATGGGCGGATGCTGCACAGGTGGTGGCTGGTACGGTTGAGAACTCCCGGACTGCAGTAACTCGGCAAAACAGGGGTCGTGAGCACCAGACTTCGGAGGGCTCGTACGGGCTCAAACGGAGTCCAAATGGAGCGGCGTCAGCGGCTATGGTCTCGTGTAAATGCTGGCTTTCACCTAGGATGACCGGCGGCGGCGAAGGTTCGCCACAGGCGGCAGAAAGGCTGCTTAATCAGCGAGCTCTCAAAAACAGAGGGGAATGGAACTTAGTTTTTGGATGATTCGATTGGAGAGGGATAGACCTCAATTTATAGTGGGGGATGGAGATCTATGTTGAGCTTTGATTGGTTGTAACTCCGGATCCTTCGGAAGCCTAACGGAAGATAGGATCGAATCTCAATCGTTTAGATTTGAGTTATAGTGCCAAAACGAGCTTAATCGAATCTTGGATGAACCCAGACGATTTCGAGACTAATTCCACTTGGTAACTTAGAGTTTTACCTATTAATTTCATGGATAAGCTTCTAGAACTGAAGGAATACTCGATCGATTCAAATCTACTTGAATTTTTGGATTTCCTTCTAGAACCCTAAGACCGAATGAACATAGCAGGAAAGAATTGGTATTTAGTTCACTTTCCTTTTATTTCACACAGCCTCCCTCTTAGTGAGATTATTTACGCTTTATGTCCCAACCATTCAGTTTGTGGCAATTATATCCTTACATACTTATAGAGATGTTATAATCTTACCCAAACATCTATATCTACTATAAAGTTAGAACTCTAATGCAATAAATGCTAATATTTAAGACACTCAAATGGTAAATAGAAACGAGTAATTGGTACAATGGGCCTTGGCCAGCAGATAAAATAAACCCTTAAAAAGTTAGTGACACTAGGCCTGCGAGCTGAGGACCACACGGTACCAGAAAAGCACAGCAGTTTATTACATTTGGAGTTGATTACATATGGGTTGACCAGCTGAGGCCCAAAGTATAACCGTGCCGGTACACGTCCGTTTGCAATCGTCCTTCCAGTTGCACCTTTAAGTGGACGTTAGGAAACCCTCTCGCCTACTGAAACTGCTGCAGTAATGGTTGCCGCTTGGTTGCCATGGTTGCAGTTATGTGGCAACCCTTCGCTTGCTTTTGCAACAAACAGTTCGGCTTGCTGTCAGTTAAATAGGAATTGCCCAGCCCTAAACCCTTTCACACGCAAGACCTCCAAACACATAGAACATGGCCTCTAACGTCTCGGATATCCTTGCAGCAGGTGTCGACCGTTGCTCATCCTCAATGAAAGCAATCGGAAGCATTGTTACTGGTCCCGAAACACCACCAAAGAAGGAGCGCGCTCAGCCTGTTGAGTCATATGTTTCCCTCGGCGAGCTGCGCTTTGGAACTGCCTGCTCAGTAAGAATTATGGTGTGCCGTAAGTGGGAGTCCAAAGATTTAAAGGGCAAACCTATAAGCACTGACTACATCATTTCAGATGATCATGTAATTCGCTCTTCAGTTTCTATGTATTTTTATAGCGGCCCCATGATTCCTTTCAATTTACTACTGGTTTTATTCCTGATCTTTTAGGGCGGGGCAATTCATTGTACTGCGGTGATTGGAGTTGCTCACCGGTTTAACAATTGCTTAGAAGAAGGTAGATGCTGCAGTATTAAAGGATTTACCGTGAAACCAAACAAGGAAAGATTCCGGATACGCAACGACGATAAGCATTGTATCCAACTCGAAGGCTCCACCCAAGTGCAGCGCCTCGACTGTGATGTTTCCTCCTTTGAACGGTATCCCTTTCAGCTAACACCCCTTGAAGATATTGTGCTGAACGGGTCTAGGTTCCTTGTGGGTATGGTTGTCTTCATTGCTTCGGATCGTCTCACCTGACAAACAAGAACACATTTAATCTCATCTGACACATAAGAACACATTTAAACTAATCCTTTCTTTAATAATGCCCAGATGTGATAGGAGCGGTTACCCGCATCGGGTATGTCAACCCCACTAGAAACAATTCCCAGCTGCTTGACATACATATTCAGAACGAAAGGTATCTTTCCATATTTTTACTAGACGCAGAAGACTTATCATTATGCAACATTGCATGATATCTTGATTTATTACCTCTCGCACTTACAGGGGCATACAGATGCGGGTTACACTCTGGGGCAGCCTCTGTGATGACTTTGTTATGAGATATGCTGCGGTGGAGGGCACTTATGTTCTCATCCTGCCCAGCACGTACACATGTCAAGGAGTGGAAAGGTACCCATTTACGGGCTTCTGACTGAGCGTAAATGTGCCCAGTAACATGGCCTGATTACCTGTTTAGACTGTAAATATTGTTGTTAAGCTATGTGAGAACCCCCCCAAGTAGAAATTGCCTAGAAAAAAATAAAATACTACTGAGGTTAGCTACCTTCTAACTGTTATTCACCATTGATGCTGGCCTGCGCAGGTGAGATCTATTTATCTAGCACCTCAGCCACGTCAATACAAGATGGGAAAGACATCCCTGCCATCCGCTCATTCAGGGCATTGCTCAGGTGCACTCGCAATGGAAAGGCGAACCATGGTGATCTACAGGCATCCCAAAAACCGGTTGAGCATGAACCACCCCAACCCAATGACATGTGAGGAACGAACTGTTGAATTCATCATTAAGTTGTTAATTTTGTCATTGCATAACTGGTTACGCGTTCTATGTTGCTTCGCAGACTCGAACATGACATTACAAGCCCTAGGAACTCCACCTCCCTGAAGAGGAAGCTGTTTGTGCTCGATGATAAGGAGGAAAAGCAACTCTGATGCTTATTGTGGGTTAGCTAGGTAATCTTTGGAAACAAAACCTCTTTTTAAACATTCCCCCCCTTTGAAATATTGTCACGTTTCTGGTTTTCAAGAATAATATTACCACATTGCGTATTCGTCATTCACATCCTACACATGTGATACTACTACATCCTTAATTTATGAAAACGGTAATTATCCAGCTATAAGTAATGTTAAAGGACTGAAAAGACCAAGATGCGTAGCTGCGAAGGACTTACAGAAATTGTCATTCATAACGGCAGAAATATGTCCTCTGAATTGACATGGGAAATTATTGGTCGCCTAACACCTGAGATGCAAAATGCATACAACATATTCAGAACATGTACCTGGACAATGTGGTCAGATTTATTTTACATATGCAGTATGGCCACATTTGGGTTAAAAATCAAATTTGCAAATGGAAGGTCCATATCAGCATCGATCTGCATCCATAGCTCAAAAACATGCTTAGATAGATAGATACACAAGCCTGGATGTTTAATACACTAACAAATTACGCAAATTGCCCAGATTTTTCAGAAGTCCCAAAAATGCCCAAATCTACTATCACCCACCTCCAACCTTCAAATTTAATCAACCTAATCATTCCACAACATCAATCAACAACCAATTGCACCTAAACTCCTCAATTGAACATAAACACACAAATCTATCAAGTTAGGGTTACAGAAATTGGGGGAAAACTCACATAAGAGTAATTGGAAGGAGATGGTGGTGCAAAGGGTCGGTGGGGATTCAAGGAGGCTTCACCGACGATGACCTACTGTGGGGAGTGGCCGGAGCTAGATGACTGCGGCGGGATTGAGCGAGCTGCGTGCGGCTGAGCGTGGAGGAGCAGCCATGGCGCGAGCTCGACAAGGGAACGAGTCGGGGGCGAGACGAGGCGGTTCGTGGCCGGTGGCACACGTCCTCTCCGGTGGTGGCCTAACAAACGAGAAGGAGAAATGGGTGGGCAGCCATGGAAGAGAAATTGCAAGGAAGGAAAAATGGGATTTGGTTTTTACGGAGGGATGGCTTGAAAAGGGGGAGGAGAGAGAATGTGAGGTGAGAGGGGAAATAAAATGAGAAAGGGAAGAAAAATGGTATTAATATTTTATGGGGTAAAAATGAAGAATTTAAAAGGGGTAGAAAATTGGAATTATAGATGAATAAAAGTTAAATTTTATTAAGGATTAAATTTTCGAATATAAATATATGTAGAAGAAATCTCTGATATTACATATTCTGCTTCATAATAGAGTTGAATAATATGTTTATCCTCACATATTGGGTCAATAAATGATTTGCGAAGACAACAAAATTGCAATCACATATTGGGTCATACATACATGCACGGACTCCTACTGTACGTGTGAATGTGTTTGCTGAAAGAAATTGAACCCAATTTTAGGTCTATAAAAAACATAACCATTAATTCCCAATTTCTCATGCAACAATTAAACATTTTTATTTCCCAAAAAAATAAAAAATAAATAAATATTTTAACCAAAAAAATCAATTAACACATAAGCCTATTGGAATTTTATTAAAAAATCAACTAAAATTTAATTTAATTATATATACAAATTTATTTAATTAAATATATAAGCATAAGTTTTAAATATGTTAAATAAGGATAATATTAATCAGACATAAGAATTCTTTGATCTTCTTCTTCCGCCAATTAAATAATCTATATCTACTTAAAAGGTTACTTTCTTGCCCTCATTAATGCTCCACTTTAATTTGCTATAATTGTTTTGTTATATAAAAGTTGAGTTTTTTTTCCTCATCAATGATACACTTCAATCTCTATAATTGTTCTACTTTACAATAGAGCTGAAGAATATGTTTTACCCTCACATATTGGGCCAACAAATGATTTGAGAAAACAAATAAATTGCAATCAGTTATTGGGCCATAAATGCGTGTACGGACTCCTACTGCACGTGTGAATGTGTTTGCTGAAAGAAATTGAACCCAAATTTAGGTCTATAAAAACTTAACCATTAATGCTCATGCAACAATTAAACATTTTTTCTCTACAAAAACAAAACAAAAAACCATTAAACTTTTTAACCAAAAAGATCAATTAACACATAAGCCTATTGAAATTTTATTAAAAATATTAAAGGTGTAACATTTTCAGCTCACAAGAAAGATAGGACGTACCTGTTCTTCGCACAACACAAATCGACCCAATATGCACCCGGCTGCCGGAGAAGAAGAAGGGAGAACTATGACCAAATCTGCAACGAGGATAGAACGGCTGATTAAGGAGGCTACCGTGGGAAATATCGTGTATTTCATACATATACAATCACAACAAGGGAGTAGGAGAAACACATAACTTACAAACTAAAATACATGAAGGGGGGACAGGAATATATCTCCTATTATGTATTACAAGGTATTTATGCCAGATTTCATTCTCATTACCCTGATATTTGTGAGATCAAATTGTTAGAATATTTGTACTTTGCTTTATCCCTCCTGCACTTTTCAAGTACTTCTTTATTAAGCAATTACGTACTTTCCAAATGCCATTTTTTTTTAAAATATTACGTGGCCCGCAAAGAAAATTATCTATCATGCTTTTCAAAGTACACCACAACATATTATTTATAAATAAGGCAATATATTGTCACTTCTGTTACATGATGTGGTTCATTCATCGTTTTCATGCTAAAGTAATGGAAACACCTAATAGTATGGACCAACAAAAAGACTTCTTACTAATAACACATGACACAAGAAAACTTGCACTAATGCTTATTAGTAGTACAACCCGTATAAAAAACCGTATGCCCGTGCGAAGCACGGGCTTAGAATACTAGTTATTTCTATAATCCTTACTTAATTTATTAGACAACTTTCACAAGATTTTTACTTAACCTTTTTGGTAATTTTTTACAAAAATTATTTTAACAAAATTTCTTGATTTAAGTTAACGGAAATTTAAATTACCTATTTATCAAATAAATTTAATATTATCAAGATAAAACTTTCCCTAATCTCCTTTTATTTTATGTGGGATATTACAGTTTTAGCATTTAGTCTTTTCATATAAAAATGTATTTATTTTATATATAATTTAACGATTTAATTTGGGGTAATAAATAAATTTCTTTTTACAAATAATCTTAAAAGTTGATTAATATATATTAGTTATATTATCATAATATTGTGACTCTATGTGATTTTAATTTTATTTAATAATAAAAATTTGTTCATGTTTGCTTTGAGCTTATTTACTTTCAAATAAAATTAGATTATTGATAAAGAGGTGGACTAAATCGTAACAATTAATTTTATTTTTGTGATATTCTCTAAACAAAGTTGTTAGATCACTAGGCTTGGATATGGTGATATCCAATTCTATAAACAAAGTAACAATTACTTTTATTTATTGATATTCTTGATCGAGTATTTGTTATCCGGTTATGATATATTTAAGTAATCTATGTATTTGAGACAATCTACTACATATCTACTAAATTAGAATCTAATTACGTCACATAACACTCCCTCATTAAAACCGTCACATGACATTCCATCATTAAAACCATCACATGTTATTTTCTATTTTTTTTATTAAATAAATCTAATTATAAATCAAAGATTATTATCCTAAATTTATCACTCATTTTTTTATAATTTAAATACAAATCAAGCACAAAGATTACAAGTTAATCACAAAGATTACAAATCCAAAATTTCCTAATTATATACAAATTCAAAATTTCCTAATCTACTATATATCTACTAAACTATAACCTAATTACACCACATGACACCCCCTCATTAAAACCGTCACATGACACTCCCTCATTAAAACCACAACATGTTATTTTCTGATTTTTTCAATTTTAAAAAAATAAATCTAATTATAAATTAAAGATTATTATCCTAAACTTTTCACTCATTTTTTTCCTAATTTAAATACAATTCAAGCACAAAGATTACAAGTTAATCACAAAGATTACAAATCCCAAAATTTCTAATTATATACAAATCCAAAATTTTCCAATTATATGGATGATTGAGATACGAAATTACTGATCCAAAATTGATTTTAATATCAATATCATCTAGATCTATTTTTTAATTATTATTAATATTTTTAAATCAATATATATGACATAAACACCCGTGCTTGGCACGGGAATTACACTAGTTTATGATTATTCTTCCCTAATTACTTACCAATGAAACCAAAGACTTCCAAAGCTTAATTCTTTTGCCCAATTTAATTTAACAAATTATATTTTAAAAAATTATATTTTGGTACGCATAATTTATATTTCTCTCTAGTACTTAATTTAAGAAATATTATAAGTAATACTCTTGCTTTAAATTTTAAAGTTTAAATTTTATTTCTTTTAAAACTATTATCAACATAAAAAAATATTTATTATAAAAGTAAAAATATTTACTAATAAAAGTCTTAAATATTAGGGTTATTACAATACTAACTCCTTGAAAATAGTTTTGACCTATATCACCAAAGTCGAACTATTTCTTCGATCATGATTCCACCTACTACATACCGCCTTCATTACCCTCATTAGAATCCATATGTCCATCCACAAGATTATGATTACCTTAATTAGAGTATTTACTATATACTCCAATATTAAATCGCTATAATGCGCTACTCATCATAAAAATCTTAATATCCTCAAGCAAAAGAACATGATATTTCTCTTCCAACTTTCTTTCGATGATCAGATCCCCAAAGTACATACATAAAACTAACTTATAACCCAAACATCAAGTCTTAATAACTCTAAATATTATAACTTCTTATTCCTTAAATGTATTTCTCCCAAGTTCCATTATTTATCTTAATTGAATTTGGCCCTTATGCCCTCTCTAACTTAAAATCTTTCCAAGAATAATTTAATTCATCCTATTAATAAATCTCCAACATTAAACCTTTAGGATCTCTTAATTTTTCTCAAAACACATCACATAAGATATTACTCCTAACTTCCTCAAAATCTCATTTTGATAAATGAATTATTACCAACAAAATCAATCACTTTTTTTCCTAACCCTTCCATAGATATACATGAGTAACATTTCTTACTTTATTCCTTAAGTGCATATAAGACAAATCCTTTCACTACATCCTTTTAGTTTACCGAAGTCCTCATAATAGATTATCCTTATACTATCACCTTTAAATTTAAGCGAGTTTTCTCCCATTATTTTACCACTTAATCCTCTAGAAAGTGTTATATCACAAGTCTTATAAACGACATACTTACTTAAAATCCTCCCATTTAAATTGTTACACGCTTTAAAACATGAATCGTGTTATATTACAATCCTTTATGAAAGAACAACTCTTTATGATTTATAATTTTCTTAACAATTTATTCACTTGAATGAATAAATTATAAAACTCACAAATAAGCATTTTGAGCGTTATATAAGCTCCCCGCACGAAATTTACCACAATCAATGCTCGAACTATACACATGAGAAATAAATCTCATACTCCATAGAGCATTAACTTCCCACACTTAATTCCTTATCAACAAGGAATCCTTACAAAACTAAACTCACGAGACAATACTTGTCAACTCAAATAGAGAAATAAATAATATCAATGCCCAACTTGACATTATTCCAAGAATATAGAGAGATTCTTATGAATGGATCTAAGGATTAAGTAACGGAATCGAAGCTTGCAGAAGTTTGAAAACACACTCTTAAATATTTTAAATCACACCTTAAGTTATCTTTTCACACCCTTAACATTTATAATACAAATTATTTATAAATTTAACGAGTTCATATTTAAATTACCAACATTATCCCTTTTTTTTAATTCCACAATCACTTTCAAAACTACACTTTGAAATCATTAAATGAATTTAAAATTAATTGTTAAAACACTATTATTATATAAACCAAAATATTATAAGTTTCTTTAGAATTAAAAACACAAATTTTTTATCAAACCCCAAAACTACACTTTTAAAATTATAACAAAACAAGATTATTTTCGACCCTTTATACTCGCTCTCATTGTTACAAAACAACTAAAAAAATTAATATTAGTGTTTTAATAACTAGACCATTACTTTTAATATTTTCTAAACATTAAGCCATTTTAAAAACTTAAATTTAATCCTAACAATTTTAATTCTCGAATTTCCTATATAAAATAAAATAGTTTTGAAAATAATTATGAAAATTCTCAAACTTAACAATATGCCAAGAATCTTAAAATCGTTGCTCTTATACCATATTTGTAACACCCTCGACTTACGTCGGTAGTGCCACATGCCAGTGACCTCGACTTTAATAATCAAAGTCACCCTAGGCTTTAATCGGAATAACTATACTTAATGAATAATTAAATAATAAAAGAGTAGCGGACGACTTTTAAAACAAATACTTAACCTTTATTAAAATCTTTTCTCGTAAAACGAGGAGATAAGTTTTGCAACTCGAAATTACAATACAGCGAAAGACTTTTAAATAAACCCTAAATACATTATTAACTTATCTAAGTAGTACATTTATTTAAGAAGATTAAATCAATACTAGACAACTTTAAAAATAATATTACTTTAAATCACAATCTTCAATTGCAAGCCTTTGTCTTTGATTTGTTACTCCAAGGTTGTCTGAGATCAACAACTGATGTGTCGTATAGGACGGACGACACCAGCCAACCATGCAAGGAATAGAAAGGTTGGTTAGTCTAATGAAAGACTATGCAATGGTGAAAAATGGAATGATTCTTATAGTCGTATATAGTCACTATCCTTGTTTCTCGAATAAAACTCGATAAACGGTATATGACTATTATACTCCTACTAAAACAAAAGAAATTGCATGCTTGAAGAGAAGACTCTAACAAATTGAGTCTTATGGGAAATAAATGAGTTTGTTTGGGAACATTATATTTATCACACAAAGATTTGAAAACGCCTCATTGAATATTTGGGTCATCGACCAACCTCATCGCATAATGTAAATCCATGTTGGAAAGGGGACTTACTTTATACAAGAGACCAAGCGGGTTTCACGTTGTACTTCTCGCCCGAGGGTATATTAATTATGTGCAAAACGACACTTATCTTATTAATTCCAAATGTGTATTTACGTTAAAGCTTTTAATCCACACCAATCACGCAATGAGATATATATCATGGGACGAATCCCGAATTTTGGCACTAGCTAAGTGCATCACCACTTATATACGAATAAGGGTAGGTCATGACCAAAAAGTATTAGGACAATAATCCTCCTAATACCAAGTTATAAAAAAATAGCTAAACCTCACAAGATAATTGGTGTTCCTACGAATACTCGTGCTAACTAAGCATATAAGTCCACACCAAATCTACACCTAAGTTCATCTAGCACCCTATAATAATATATATATATGAGGGTCGTTGCTAACAAATATACTATTTTGGGGTGAAAAGATCAATCGACCTAAATTGCCTTAGACGGGGTAACGAGTCGATTGGATAGAATAATGATAACAAAATAAATCCAAACCAAACGAACAATCAAGTAAGTATGAAATGGGGACAAGATTATGTGATGATATTCTGATTATGTAATGATAAGAATGTGACAAAGTACAACTTAACTCCTCTAGATGCAAAAGATCGAGCCTTGTCTGACCGGCTAAACTAGCGTCCGATCCTTGGTGGTCGAGTACTATTGCCAAAAGAGCTAAACGATAACAAGTATGCCAGTAAGCCTTTGAGAGCTGAGATAACGAGTATCACTGTGACTTTTTTGAGCCTCTTCGTGACCTATTTATCAGATCCTTTTCTTCGTCGGTCTTGTTACCGTTTGTTAGGGGATCTTCTCCTTAATTCTTGAGCATAATCCTCAGGATCTTGTATTTAAGGAGGCTTCTAATTCGCACTTGAATCGGCCGCCATTGCTGAAGATCGGACCGTTACGGCTTGGGTGAGATTTCCGGGATCGGTCGGGTTTATGCGTTGACAAGTATCCGGTGCTCCTCTCGAGCTACTTGGCCCATTTCCGATGTGAGGCGGCCCAGTTTGCTATGGCCCATTAGAATATTCTGGGCCCAACAATAGCCCCAAGTTGTTTGGACTCAAGGCAGCTGCGGGCGGGAGTCAAGACGACTTTCTAGTCTGCACGATCTCCACCATCCATTTTGGCACGATAAGCGAGGGTTGACGTGGCGACGATCGCGCTGTGATGGGATAGCCTAGGCTTCTAGCCTTCCCTATATAAGTTCGAAGTAAATAGGTGGTTTTCTTTCATCTTCTTTCTTCCGATTCTCTCCGTTTCTTGCTTTGGTAGGTTTTCAGAATCTTTCAAGATTACTTTCCGATTCCCTCCTCTCTCCATATTAGATATGGTTTCCAGTAATTCTGTCGAATCGTCCGCCACTAGCTCGAGTTCGAGCAAAAATGACGACCCCTCCCTTTTCTTGTTGAAGGAGGCTGATGCCATGACGGGGACGCTGACGAAGGCGGATCTGGAGCAAATTCTCCAAGTCGGCGGCTTTCCACCAGAGACGGTCGCGAGGCTCCCGGATTCGGATGAAAGGGCGGACGCTAGGTACGAGGGGTGGATCGGTTTTTATGCTTATCCGTTTCGGATCGGACACAAATTTCCGTTTACTCCCCTCGTACGTGATTTCCTAACAACTTTGGCGCTTGCGCCGTGTCAAGTCATGCCACAGGCATGGCGGGTTCTTAGGGTTTTAGATCTTTTGAACTCGAAGTCGGGGCTGGCTTTGACTTCGATGCCTTGTGGTACAACTATGCCTTGGGGTCGAAGAGCTCTTCCCGGGTTCAGTTGCGTAGGCGTCAGGGTCGGAAGCCGCTGGTGTTGAATCCGAATGTGAATGACCATGGATGGGGGTCGAAATTCTTCTTCGTTGAGCGGTCGTCTATGGAAAAGGGGGGTGATTGCTCATTCTTGCTGACAGAGTGGCGGGTCGAAGGTATGCACATTTTTCTAACTTTTGCTTTGTCAGATATGTTTTAACTTCTTGCTTACCTCTCTTCTTATGTAGTTCCTGAGCCTGAGGATTTGGAAGTCGATGCCAAATCGGAGGGTCTAACCAACATTTTGCTTGGGATTCCGTTGTCGGAGCGCAAATTCGTGAACGTCAACTTGCTGTCTACTGGTCCAATGACTCAAGATGTCATGTCGACCCCTTCATCTTCTCATGTCAAGTGTAAGTCTTCTGTTTGGATCGCATATGTTCTTGTTATGTGCCATATTCGTAATTTATGTTCTGTCTGGTGTGATAGCATCTTGTGCCGGTCGGTCGAGCGCTCGTTTGAAGGGCGTGTCCGGGAAAGGTTTGATTGAACAAAGGTTGGCGGCGGCCAGAGCTTCATTGAGTAAATCGACGCCTGTCGAATCCCCTCCCCTAGTGAAGGTTGGTGCCAAGAGAAAGGCGGTCATTTCTCCCGATGTCGAGAAGATCGCTCTGGACGCCCGAAGAAGAAATCGGTTATCCCTTCTGGCATCGAGAGGATTGACCTGGTCGGGCGGTCCATCGCTGATCTGTTCTACGCCCAGGACCCGGCCCTGAAATCTAAAGTCGACGGAGTCCCACCTCTGGACTGTATTGGCGAGGCTGGTTGTTCTGCTTTGAAGGTAAGCCTTCTGCCAAGTCTCATAGTTTTTCTTTTTCTGTCGGATGGTGTTTCTCATATCTTCTCTTTGCTTTACGTCTTTTAGACCTTCTAGTTCCTCTTGGGTGCCTACTCTGGTGTGAAAGAGATGGTCTCCAAGGCTGAGAAAAGGGCTGCCAAATCAGAGTCTGACTTGGCGGCATTGAAGACTAAGGTGAAGGGAGCTGAGAATCGACTGAAGGATGCCGAACGTCGCTTCGCGAGGGAGCTGAAGACCTGTCAAGACGAGTTAGAGGGCTGTCGGAAAGAGCTCAATGAGAGTCGGGTCGACGTCGAGGAGAAAGTCAAGCAAGCTAGGATCGACACTGGTCGAATTGCATGTGACGTTGGCGCCTTCTATGCATTGAAGTCGCGCGTCGAAATGGTCAAGGAGTTCGAAGAGGGCAAACATGAGGCCTGAGACTTGAAGATGGAGAAAGGAAACATGGATACCTTGTTTCCTAAGGGGAATCCAGGGGTGGAGTTGTTTCAGCTCGCCGGTATCGAAGAGGAGTCTCCTGACGAGAGTGCCGATGAAGATGAAGTTCGCTCCAGTGATGCCACTCCCATCGTACCGTCCAAGCCCCAGCCTTTGTCCGACCCGACTCCTACCGAAGGTAATGATGCGACTCTTGACTCCTAGTTCTCTATCCTTCTTTTTTTTATGAATCTTTGGTGAATGATTTATGGCCCCACCTGTGTGTGGGTGAAATACTCTTGGTTTGGCGACCCGTCCACCATCGCGGGTCGTATAAAATGTTTTTAAGAATGTTTGAAGTCATACATGTGTGTAGGCCGATAATATATTTTGCCGACCCGTCCATCATCGCGGGTCGCATGAATGTAAAAAGAATTAGACTCTCTCTTCTTCTTTTTTATTAGTAAAAGGGGCCAAAAATTTTTGGCGTACTCCGTTTTACAAAAGATTGTCTCTGTTCTACGTCTAATTGCTTGTCGGACCCTTTTTGAGAAAGATGGTCGCGATGTCTTGACTTGTTTGGATTTGCCTGTGTGCTCCGTCAAGTAGGGATTTCTGTGTCATATAAGAAAAGGGAGGCCTGCAAATGTGTATGTTTTTTTGTTTAGTCATGACTTGTATTATGCCGAGGAGGGGAGCAATATGTCTTATTGCGTAAATGTAATAAGGTGTTGACCTTATGTATTGTATAAGGCAGACAGTGTGCCGACGTGCCTCTAGTATTCATCTCCTCGTGTTCCGATCGATCGTGTAAATGTAGTATAAGCACTTTTTTGTGTGTGACTGGATCCAGCTTGTCTTTGTGTTTTCCTGTACTCATGGTCATAAGAACATGTCTTTGCTAGACATAAGCGTTAGGTTCATTAAATAGAGTCAAGTCGTAATGACAAATAATATGTAAAAAATGATGGGGTTCTTGTGTCTTACCAGACGAGGTTAGAAGTGATGGAGCTTTAGATGTGTAGCGTTCCAGCTCCTCGGGATCGATTGTTCGTCTTTGTCTTCTAGTCGATATGCTCCTTGTTCGACTACTTCTTTGATGAGGTAAGGACCTTCCCACTGGGGTGCGAGTTTGCCATCGGCCGGATCTCTAGTGTTCTGGAATGTCTTCCTGAGGACCCAATCACCAACTTTGAAGACTTTGGCCCGGACGTCCTTGTTGTAACTTCTTGCGACTTGCTGCTGGAACCTGACCATCCTAATTCTGGCTCTTTCCCTAGTTTAATCGACCGTGTCTAAGTTGTGTGCCAGCTCGACATCGTTTTGTTCATGCGTCTAGAGTCCATAGCGGGCTGTCGGGACTAGTAGTTCGGCAGGAATGACCGCTTTGCTTCCGTAGACGAGTGAAAACAGAAATTGTCCAGTCGCGTTCTTCGGAGTGGTCCTGTCGGACCAGAGGATGAGGGTGAGTTCGTCTATCCATTTCCCCTTAGCCCCTGTGAGGCGTTTCTTGAGGTTGTTGATGATGATTTTGTTGCTAGATTCAACTTGTCCGTTAGATTATGGATATCGAGGTGTGGACGTGACCAGCTTGATGTTCCACTGGTCGCAGAAGGCTCAAGTCTTATGACTAATGAATTGGGAGCCATTGTCGCACACGATTTCTGATGTTATGCAAAATCTACACATGATATTGCGTTTTATGAATGAAATGACACGTTGATCCTTTACCTCTCGATATGCTTCCGCTTCGACCCATTTGGAAAAATAGTCCGTCATGGCGTGGAAGAAGACTTGTTGGCCCGATGTAGGTGGGAGATTTCGACGATGTCCATTCCCCATCTCATGAAGGGCCATAGGGTAAGAGTCGGATGGAGGAGCTCTGAGGGCTGGTGCGGAACTGGTGCGTGTCGTTGACAGGCGTCGCATTTCTTGGTGTATTCCATCGCGTCTTTGTTCATCGTGGGCCAGTAGTATCCCGTCCGCAAGGCTTTTCCAGAGCGGCTTCGTCCTCCAGTGTGGTTGCCACACTCTCCTTCATGTAATGATTGTCAAATGCGTTCGACCTCGGGAGTCTTGAGGCATCGTAGAAGTATCCCTGTGGCAGATCTTTTGAACAAGACATCACTTATAATATCGAATGAGAAAGCTTGTACCTTTAGCCTTTTTGCTTCTGTTTTGTCATCGAGCAGGATGCCGTCTTTTAGACATCTGACGTAAGGTAGTGTCCAATCGTCGTGATTGTTGACAACGTCTTCTAATGGTCGGTCGCCTACCTCTATTGCGACAAGTTCTTCCAACGGTGTGCTCTGTCCCTTGGGTGTTTTTGGGACAGTTGGTGTCGTGATGTGTGCCAATGGAATGTTGGGGAATTCCTTCGGATCTAGGGCGGACCCTAGATTGGCTAGTGCGTCGGCCTGAGCGTTGAGATCTCTAGGGACTTGTCTGATGTCAAACTTCTGGAATTGGTTGATTAGTTTCTTGACTACGTCTAAATAGGCTATCATTCTATCGTCTTTGGCAGCGTATGACCCTTGAATCTGATTTACAACTAGGAGGGAATCGCAAATGACTTAGATTTCTTGGATTTCTAAGTCGCGCGCCAAGATGAGTCCAAATACAAGTGCTTCATATTCAGCTTCATTGTTAGTCGCGTCCCATTCGCATCTTACGGCTTGGGCTATCTTGTCCCCTTGTGGTGATTTTAGCACGACCCCCAGCCCTGATCCTCTAGCGTTCGATGCCCCGTCTGTGTGGAGCTCTCATTTACCTGTTTCTTTTGTCGCGAGCAATTGTGTTGCTTCCTTGATAGCTTCTTGTTCTAGGGTCGGGCTAAAATCTGCCACCAAGTCAGCCAATGCCTGGGACTTGATCGTTGTCCTAGGCTCATACTCAATCTTGTAACCACTGAGGTGTATGGCCCACTTGGCCATCCGTCATGTGAATTCCGGTTTCCTCATGATTGCTCTCATGGGATGATTAGTGCGAACAATTATAGTATGTGATTCGAAATAGGGTTTAAGTTTATTCGACGTTGTTACCAATGCTAGGACGAGTTTTTCCAGTGACGAGTACCTTGTTTCTGTCGGGAGTAATGTTCGACTGATGTAATAGATTGGTGATTGTTTGTCGTCTTCTTCTCTGGCCAGCACTGCGCTCACTGCAGACTCCGACACCGCCAGGTATAATAGTAGGGGCTCGTCGTCTTTAGGTTTTGCTAGTAGTAGGGGGCTGGCCAGGTATTTCTTCAGATCTTGAAATGCTGCCTCGTGTTCTTCTGTCCATTGGAAGGACTTGTTCTTTCTGAGAGCGTCGTGGAAAGGTTTGCACTTATCCAACGACTTCGAAATGAACCTGTTTAAAGCTGTTATCCGACCTGTCAGCTTCTGTACGTCCTTGATGCATCGAGGAGACCGAAGGTTGATGATGGCCTTGACCTGTTCTGGGCTGGCCTCTATTCCTCTTTGGGTTACCATGTACCCCAAGAATTTTCCTGACGACACTCCAAAAGAGCATTTTGTAGGATTTAGTTTCATGTTATATCTTTTCAGTACCTCGAAGCCGTCGCGGAGGTGATCGATGTGGTCTTTCTTCTTTTTTGACTTGACCAGCATGTCATATATGTAGACTTCCATTGTGTCCCCAATCCGATCTTTGAACATCTTGTTGACTAGTCGTTGATACGTAGCCTCTGCATTCTTCAGTCCGAAGGGCATCACTTTATAACAATAAATACCTTGATTTGTGACGAATGTCGTTTTCTCTTGGTCTTCTGGTTCCATGAGGATCTGATTGTAACCACTAAACGCATCCATGAAGGATAGCATTTCGTGTCCTGCTGTCGCGTCGACCATGGCGTCGATGTAAGGAAGTGGGAAGGAATCCTTGGGACATGTTTTGTTAAGGTCAGTGAAGTCGATGCAGACTCTCCACTTTCCGTTCTTCTTTTGGACTACAACCACGTTGGCTAGCCAATCGGGGTAGTCGACTTCTCTTATTTTTCCTGTTTCTAGCAAGCTTCTGACTTCGTCGTCGACGATCTTGTTCCGCTCGGGGGCGAATTTCCTACGCTTTTGCTTCACAGGAGGGTAAGATGGATCTATATTTAATTTATGAGTAATGACGTTTGGAGATATTCCGACCATGTCGTCATGCGACCACACAAAGCAGTCAGCATTACACCGGAGAAAATCCAATATTTGTCGTTTGGTCGAGTCATCCAGATCCGACCCGACCCTTACCGCTTGGTTTGGCTTTGAAGGATCTAGTGCAATCTCATCGAGTTTTTCCATCTCTGGTTCGATGTATCGACTAGGTCCTTCACCGAACTGTGATTGCTACGCGATCGTTGGTTCGACCGCGCTCTTCATGGAGGCGACGTAGCACTCTCTGGCCATCCTTTGGTCGCCCTTGATCTCTTGAACTCCCCACTTGGTAAGGAACTTGATGGTCTGATGGTACGTTGAGGGTACCGCCTTCATTGCGTGTATCCAAGGCCTGCCGAGAATGCAGTTGTATGGAGATGGACAGTCTAGGACTAGGAATTTTACCTGCTAGTTTACTCCTCTGGCATATGTCGTAAGGACGATTTCGCCGATATTGTGCTTGACTTCGCCGCTGAACCCGACCAAGGGAGTTGATTTCTTGAGAAGATCACCTTCGCCCAGACCCATCCCTTTGAGGGCGTCTAAGGTCAAGAGGTTGGTCGAACTTCCTGTGTCGATTAGTACTCTACGTATCAAGCAGTTTCCAATAGATAAAGAGATTACCAGACCGTCATGATGATCTCCCGACTCGTCAGCGTCGGATTCGTCAAAGGTGACCGTTGGGAGGTTAGAGATCTTGGATCATCTGAACTCTAGTACCTCGGGTTTGTTCCCTCTGCTTTCTCTTGCATGCCTTTTTGCTGCGGAGTACGTGTTTCCACATACATCCGAGCCTCCTGAAATAGTATTGATGACCTTTGTATGGATAGGAGATGGGGGTTTGTCGTATTTTACCTAATCTCGTCGTTCCATGGTAGCTTTGGCTCGCTCCGAGATCACATCGCGCAAGAGACCTTGCACAAGTAACCTAGCGACCTCTTTGCGCAGCGCGATGCATTCATCCGTCGAGTGACCGTGGTCGCCATGGAATTCACACCACTTGTTCATGTCCTTCTTGACGTCCGGTTTGTCGCTCTTTCGGGGCCATCTTACTTCTTTTCCATATTTGTCGAAACTTTTGACGAGTTCCGACACGGAAACAATGAAGTTGTAAGACTGAACCCTGGGAGGCAACGTCGGACCGTCTTTCCAGTCTTGAGACCTGTCTTGAAAGAAGTTCACCTGACTTTTCTCGTTCCGACCACTAGGGTACGAATGATGACGTCTGTCTCGGCGGTTGTTGGAAGAGGATTTGCGATCGGAGTGGTCGGGCCCATGGGACACCTTTCATGATTCACGATCTTCTTCCAAGCGCACCTCAGCCATGGTTTTGGCTTGGACATCTTCGAAGCTTCTGCACGGGTGCTTGGTGATCTCATTATAGAGATCGTTGTCTTTGATCAAACCTTGTCTGAAGGCTTCGATGGAGGTGGTGACATCGCAATGGGGGATCATGACCTTTTCCTTGTTATACCTGTTAAGATAGCTTCGGAGAGGTTCGTTATACCTTTGGGTGATTCGGTAGAGATCGCTTGACTGCCTTTCGAGTCTCCGACTGCTAGCGAATTGGACCTTAAAGGAATTGACTAGATCCGCGAACGAGGTGATCGTACCCTGAGGTAAACGCATAAACCAAGTTAGTGCAGGACCCGCGAGAGTAGTGCCAAAGCTTTTGCACATGACAGCCTCGCGGCCCAAATTGGAACGGATACAGTCATTAATTTTTGTTTATAGAGAGAGATATGATCGTCTGGATCATTGGTGCCGTCGAAAGTCATCATGCTAGGAAGGCTGAACTTCTTATGGATCTCGACTCTGGCGATTTCTTCGATGAACGGAGACTCTTCGTATCCGTTTGACGCTTCTTTCTCGATCGGTTGCGGAACTCCGGGAATTCTAGCGATGCGATCGTCGAGCATCCTCATATGCTGACTAAGCATTTGTTGGACGAGAGTCAGGATATCGTGGGGATTGGTAACTTGTGATTCATCAATTCGGATCCCTGCTGACCCGATCGGTGTAGAGAAGGTAACATTGTTAGTCGAAAATGGATTGACCAAGGGAACCTGGGACGTACCAGCAACATGTCCGGGATGTCGGACGCTTGGGGGAGTCAGCTCGACACTATCCATGTTGAGGCGTGTCTGGACACTGCAATGGACGGGCACCTGTCTGGATCCGGATGCCATCGACTGTACCTGCGATCTAAGAGACTCATTTTCACGAGTTAGTCGTGCGATCTCGGCTTCGGATTGGGTGGACAGGGCAGCCAAAGCTTCGGTCTTCTGACGTTGTTGGGCGAGGTCATCTTGGAGGGTGGTCAATGTTTGGGCAAGCTCTTGGAGTTGGTTCAGAGTTGGATTTTCGGTTGTGTTTCCTTGAGCTTGGGAGTCGTCTCCGGGGTGTGATCCCTCGACGTCGGTAGGTAGATTGACAGTCATGGTTGGAGGATTTTTGAGATGGTGATCGGCTAGTTGCCCCACGGTGGGCGCCAAATTGTTTTGGGGTGAAAAAATCAATCGACCTAAATCGTCTTAGACGGGGTAACGAGTCGATCGGATAGAATAATGATAACAAAATAAATTCAAACCAAACGAACAATCAAGTAAGTGTGAAATGGGGACAAGATTATGTGATGATATTCTGATTATGTAATGATAAGAATGTGACAAAGTACAACTTAACTCCTCTAGATGCAAAAGATCGAGCCTTGTCTGACCGGCTAAACTAGCGTTCGATCCTTGGCGGTCAAATACTATTGCCAAAAGAGCTAAACGAGAACAAGTATGCCAGTAAGCCTTTGGGAGGTGAGATAACGAGTATCACTGTGACTTTTTTTGTAGGCCCCTTTTTTTAGCCTCTTCGTGACCTATTTATCGGATCCTTTTCTTCGTCGGTCTTGTTACCGTTTGTAGGCGATCTTCTCCTTAATTCTTGAGCATAATCCTCGGGATCTTGTATTTAAGGAGGCTTCTAATTCGCACTTGAATTGGCCGCCATTGCTGAAGATCGGACCATTACGGCTTGGGCGAGATTTCCGGGATCGGTCGGGTTTATGCGTTGACAAGTATCTGGTGCTCCTCTCGAGCTACTTGGCCCATTTCCGATGTGAGGCGGCCCAGTTTGCTACGGCCCATCAGAATATTCTGGGCCCAACATATACAACCTAATAAATAAGGTTCATTTTCACACAAATTTAACATACAAGTTCCCAAACACAAAATTAAGAATATTTATCCCAACTTAATTAAGACAATAGATTAATTGTTAGTTAAGAAAAATATGGAGTAAATTGCAAGAGCGAACCGCCATTTGCCTTAATTAGATTTGTCGATGAATCTAGACGAGACGATAACCGTTGATTTGCTTTCCGGGAGCCTGAACTCTGTTCCACGATAACTCTAGCAAGATTTTGGGTCTCCACATGATCCGACGAATAACGATATGTACCGACACAATAATTAATATTAATTTATTTATTTTGACGAACTCAAATAATTAAATTCAATAATTTTTTATGAATTTAATCATAAAAATAATAATTGAATTTTTCTAAGGGCACATACGAGAAAAATGGGGTTGACATTACCGTTCGATCTAAGGTTGGAATTGGACTAATTTAGCTATTGGGCTTTTGGGCCCAACATAAATTAAAGCTTGTGGGGACCAGATGTTCTTTCTCCTTCAATTGGAATCAATTCCAATTTACAGGAAGCGGCAACGGGGTCCGAACTTCTCACGCTGGTGCCGACCATGGACGGCGGCGACGACGACATGACAATGTTGTGGCGACGACGGGGCAACACCACGGCAGTGGTGCAACAACAGTGATGAGACGGCGAGACAAGCGAGGTCACGACTGTGCAGCGGAGGTCGCGATTGTTCGTCTCTCTGTTTATGCAGAAACAGAGCATGCGAGGAGCGAGGTTTGAGCAGCTCGGCGATGGATCGATCAACGACGGAATGGGGAGACGTTGGTGTTGTTGAAAAGATGGAGTTGCATTGTGTTGGGCGGTCGGAGGTGTCAATACGAACTGATGGTTCATTTGTGTTTACTGATGATTGGTGTTTTTAGGTGGAAGTTCTGATCTGTGTCCTTACTGAGACTGAGTTACTGAATTGCTTCTCAAACACAACACTGATTTGATAGGGGAAGAAAGGAGTTTGGCTGAACTGAAATTGTGAAGTGGACATTTGGACTTGCAAGTTGTTGTTGCAAACCTTATTGAAAGTGCAGGTACTGATTTTGGCTGAATTGAAATTGCCAATTGTACTGAACATAAACTGATTTTGTACATTGCATTTCCTAAACTTGTTCTATAATTTGATTATTTCAGAAAAATGAAGAGATATTTTCCGAGTATTGTTGAAGGATTTCAGAATATGGCATCTCGAAGGATGTCATTGTAATAAAACAGATTGTGATTTTTAGTATTTTATATTAATATTTCTTTTAACGAAATAATTTAGCCCCCCTTACCCCAAATCCTGGCTACGCCACTGAGTTGCAAGGTTTCTCCGACGATGGGTCGCGGCGTCTGGGCACCCTCCCCGGCGTCAGAAAACCATTACAAAGTGGCGAGGTTCCTCAGTTTTCTGCACACGACATGGGCGAGTTTGGAGGCGAATCGATGTCGTTCGGAGATGGTTTAGGATGATTCAAAGAGTCGATTCCCACTATTATAAGTACAAGGAAGAGGATCGTTAAGTTGCATTTTAAAATAGAGGGCTCAAAGATGGAGATTTTAGGAATCGAACAAAGCTTCATATAATGGTCAATAATGGAGGTTTTGGATTTCGGATGATTAACTCTATTAGACAATACATAATAATATCTTAGTTAGGATATTATTCTATTTTGTAATCTTTTATTATCTTGTAGCCCAAGTCATAGACTCCCATAATTGAGTCTATATATTGTAAACACTCATTCACGTTAATGATAAGTCAGAAGTTTCTCAAACCCTAAAATCTTATATGATATCAGTTTAGCCACCGATCCTCCACCAAATTCTCTCGTTCGTAATTTTCCGATCTCCGAATGTCTCCCTGGCACCATGACTCAGCCTCTGTCTCCAAAATCTCAGGCCGCCACCTCCAACTCTACAAACTCAAATATCCAGTTTCTCAATCTCTCCATCAAGTTGGATCATACCAACTATTTCTCATGGAAATCAATAATCTTCTCCACTTTGGAGGCCTTTGATGTTGAAAGCTTTGTTCTTGATCAGCCAAAAGTGAAGCCCAAAGCCGACGTCACTGATGCGGCTATCCTCGCAGCCTACTCGTCCTGGCAAAAGAAGGATCGTTTGGTCCTTGTATGGCTTTGTGCCACACTGTCGGACCGCCTTTTGTCCTATGTTGCTCGTGCTTAGTCGTCGTTTGAGGCATGGAGGATGAATGATCGGATGTTTCAATCACAAACCCAGGCTCGTCTCATGCTCCTCAAAGATCAGTTGCACACCTTAACAAAAGGTTCCATGTCTATGTTTGACTACATAGAAAAGAAGCGCTCGATTGTTGATGCACTAGCCGAGTGTGAATACATTGTGTCTGATGATGATTTTATTGCCAGTGTTTTGCGCGGCTTGGATGGTACTTACGCGTCTGCCAAGAGTGTCATCAATATTCGGGTGGAAAAGATTACTCTGAATGAACTCACGGGCTTACTTCTGCAAGAAGAAGAGCGGATCGATGCTGATGCGAAGGTCTTGGCCGGTATTGTCCATTCCGGCAATGGTTCTTCCACTACGACCACGCCAATTGCTAACGCCGCAACCACCACCAACAACAGTTCCAGTGATGCACCCTCGTCATCGCGCGGCCGTAGTAGAGGCTGGCGAGGACGAGGTCGAGGACGACAATCCGGCGGCTACAACAACAACAATAATTCTCCTCCACATTATCAGCAACAACAGCAACAGTTCCAACATCAGGGATATCGGCAAGGGTTCTCGTAGAATTCTCAGTCCAATTATTCTTTAAATCGTCCAGTCTGTCAAATCTGCAATCGGATTGGTCATCAAGCTAGAAACTGTTGGAACAGGCATGATGCGCAGAATTTTCCGCCCATTCCGACCAAGTCGGCTAACGTGGCGTCCTCTCCTTCACAGCTAACCGATCCTAGCTTGTGGTACATGGATTTCGGCGCCTCTCATCATGTCACCTCCACTATGAACGACTTGTCTCTCGAATCTGAATATGGCGGTAAAGATCATCTTGCTCTTGGTGATGGAAAAAATGTACCCATCACACATACTGGTTATTCTGAATTGCCTGGTTGTTTACAGTTGAAAAACATCTTGGTTGTTCCATCCATTTCCAAAAATTTATTGAGTGCTTCATCTCTCACTAGAGATAATGATATCTTTATTGAGCTGCATGCTAATTATTGGCTTGTCAAGACTTTACAGGGTCGGATCATCCTGAAGGGCACCGTTGAAGATGGATTATATCGCCTACCTCCACAAAATCAGCCTAGCCGTCCCCCTACTGCTCATTCCACTGTCTTGACTTCTCTTGAAGGCTGGCATCATCGGTTTGGTCATCCCCGTGAGTCTGTTTTAAAATGTTTAGTGTCCACCTTTCATTTACTTGTCTCAAATAAAACTCTTCCTAGTGTTTGTCCTTCGTGTCAGTTGGGCAAGAGTCATCGTCTTCCTTTTTCTCACAGTCATGTAGCTAGTTCTTCAACTTTTGATTTAATATACAATGATGTTTGGGGACTTGCTTCTACATTATCCATTAATGGATCTCAATACTTTATTCAGTTTGTTGATGACTATTCCAAATTTATTTGGATCTACTTCTTTTCTCAAAAATCTCAAGTTCCCCAAATTTATATTCAGTTTCAAAAGATGGTTGAAACCCAATTTCACAAGAAAATTAGACTTCTCCAAACTGATGGTGCGGGTGAATACATGCCTCTACTTCCTTTTCTTAACTCTCAGGGTATAATTCATCGGGTTTCCTACCCTCACACTCCATCTCAAAATGGAGCTGTTGAGCGGCGTCATCGTATTATTCAGGAAAAAAGGACTATCTTTGCTTGCCCACGCCTCCTTGCCCTTCCAATACTGGGAACATGCTTTCCAAA
Source organism: Rheum nobile (assembly GCA_027886185.1). Taxonomy (NCBI): domain Eukaryota; kingdom Viridiplantae; phylum Streptophyta; class Magnoliopsida; order Caryophyllales; family Polygonaceae; genus Rheum; species Rheum nobile. The sequence goes on from WOAB01000069.1 coordinate 208,977, forward strand.
CTGCCACTCATCTTTTCAACCAAACCATCACTCCTACCTTGAACTTCAAATCCCCCTTTCAAGTTCTTTTTCAGAAAGTTCCTGACTATAGTTATCTCAAAGCCTTTGGATGTCTCTGCTTTCCGTATCTCATACCCTATAATTCCACCAAACTGTCTTACTGATCTCTTCCATGTGTCTTCATTGGGTATAGTACCAAACACAAAGGGTACTTGTGTCTTCATCAATCAACTGGGAGAATCTATATTTCCACTCATGTCATCTTTGATGAGTCCAAGTTTCCTTTCGCGTCACACTCCGTTTGTCCGCCTTGTGAGTCCTACCCCTCCTCATCTCAACCGGATGCTTGCCACCTTGCCCTGTCCGTCGCCTACTCCATTACAGCCACCGCCCCAACCCGAGACCACCTCCCCAGCCCCGTTTCCTCGGTCTTCCCTTACCCCGTCCCATAATTCATCTTCGGCGTCTTCCCTAGACAGTGTTTCGACTTCTGCAAGCCATGGTTCGCCACCTCCGCCGCCGCCCTTATCGCCACCAGGTTATCTTTGGCCATCTGACACATCAGTTCATGACATGGTCATCTGAGCACGCACTGGTAGTCTTAAACCGCGTACTCTAATGACCTCTAAGCACTCGGTGCCGCCCGTTACAGATTCTGATATTGAGCCTGCTACTTTTGCCTAGGCCAGCAAACGTCCTGATGGGCTTAGTGGATCTTGCGCCGTAGTCAAATAGGCTTCCCCTAGATCGCCTTTGGCTTTCTTTTTGCTCTTCCTTTGACTTTTTAGGGTTTCTTGGAAGACAAGTTTTTTTTAATCGACCACAAGACATTTGTTTTAGAAAAGAATCTCACAAGATAGATTTGCCTTGTTAGAGAGAGAGAGAGAGAGAGAGAGAGAGAGAGAGAGAGAGAGAGAGAGAGAGAGAGAGAGAGAGAGAGAGAGAGAGAGAGAGACGTGCAACAAGAAATAAGGAAACAAAATCCTAGCATGCAATTCTATCCACATAATAAGAAAGAGAAAAATATCACAAAAATTATATGGAAAAGTTATGTACTTGTAATGAAAAATATTGCTATAAGGAAAGATATAAGATTTGGCTAACAAACTTTGAAAATCAAAAGATAGGATTCTTGGAAGCCAAGAACAAAATTAGGGTAGGCCATAAGTAAGGCTCGGTTGTGGGGCGGCAGTCACATGTGAGTACACGCGGTAGGTGGCGGAAGCGGTAGTGCGGGTGGCGGAGCGGGTGGTGGGGCGAGCAACGGTAGTGGCGGTGGTGGGCAAGATTTTCAAGAAAGGGTTTTTACACAAGAAATTTTTCAAGATTCACAGGAAAAGACAAAGAAGACTTAGCTTGACAATGCATGTGATACCAATTGTAGTGAAAGTCCCATTTGAATCAATCGCCAGTCCCCTGGAACGCAACTAAGCGAAGCCAAGCAACAAGCTTTCGTCTTCGCAAGCCTTCAAGGTTTATTAAACACCAAAGTGTTGGATTTTCTCTCGTGGATGTTGTGGAAGCGAAGGGTGCACACCTTTGATGTATTGCATGAAATCCCGAGAGGAAATCGTTGAAAGACACTCGAAAGAGATCGAGCATAGCGCGACCAAAGAGATGGTCGTGAATGATCCAAGAGAGGATCTTGGGGGCGATCAAAGAGATGATCGTTTCTTGGCTCAAAGATATGAGCTTTAGAACTCAAAGAGACGAGTTTGATAGATAGATAACCACAACAAGATAGGTGACTTCTAGGGCTTAAGCAATGAGATAAAACTCAACTTTGATTAACTTAAGCAAATAAATGTGATTGTCTCAATGGGAAATAACAAGTATTTAAAGACTAAAGCTAAGCTAAATGATAGAAAATAATCTAACTAAAGCTACGGGCTTGGACGTGCAGCCCATGACACATGAGGCACACCCGTCAAGAATAAAAACCTCAAAATAGCAACATTGCTAAAACAGTCTAAAAATATCCAAAATAACCTCAAAATGCTAAAATTGGAAAGCTGGATAGAATGCGCTCTAGGGAGCGCGCGACATGGGGTGCGCCACAAGCGACGCGCCAGGGAGCGCGCTGCATGGCAGCGCGAAGGCGGCATCACGCGAAGCGCGCGACATAGCGAGTGTCACGCGGAGCGCGCGACACAGGGGGCACGCGCCACGGCCTTCTCGGCTAAATACCCAAAAACGTGACAGTGGTCACGCCTAAGGGCTTGGTAGCGTTGCTAAAGCTGGCGAGGCATCTCGTGACCACCGATTGAGTTGCTTGAGCGATGGATCTGGCTCGCATTATGGTCACAGGTCCGGTGGAGCGGACACTCGTCTTGTATTCCTTGTCCTTCACCATCAAGGGTGAGGGTAATGAGCCATCAATCAAGAACAGAGCACTACAACAACCATCTACAAACTGAATCTCCACTTCGTGAAGAATTTGGTTCACCAAATTGACCCATCCAAATAATTGACAATGTAATATGGAATCTTAACCCTATTCAATTTAAATAATTTTGACCAAATTTCTCAACCCCAAATCCAACTTTTCTTCGTATATATCATTCCAAAAAAAGTTTAATCATAGTAGAAGGAAAGGTGTAGGCTTCTCAAAAGTACATAACATAAATTAATCATAATAATAAGTAAATAATGAAGCTTGAGTGAAGGCCTACTAATCTTGCTGTGCTCCGGAACTTAAGCATCAAATTTCTGGAAGAAGGGAGTCAATTAACGGAAATTATCCATTCAATAGGTCATATTGCTTAAACCACCTCTATATTTTGATATTATCGGAAACCACCCGGATTTCATTTGTCGTTAATCGATCACCACTCGACGTCTACCTCTGTTTCAATTACGTTAAGCTCGGACACACACCACTTTTTCTTGAATTTTTTTAAGTGAAATAAAAGTAAATTTAAAACAAGAAAAAGAAAAAGGAAATAAAGAAGACTCAAATGAGTTGGGTTGTCTTCTTTGTTGGCCAAATTCTAGTTTCTTCCTAAGCTTCTTCAATGGCAGAAAGTATCAAAATTCATTCAGTTCAACCTTCGTCAATGGCGAAAACTAACAAAAATTCAAACCAATGAACACCAATTTCCAAAAAAAATCAAATCAAATCGATGAACCCTAAACCCGATTAAACCATTCCCTAAATCTTCTAAGCTTTCCATTTCAATTTGTTTGTTTCATTTATTTTTTTACGTTCTTGTATTGTTTTAATGTCGGTTTGCTCGGTTACCGAATTCCTTACCAGATATGTCTGGTACTTCGAATCTTTTCCTTATCGTAAAATAAATCATTATTGGATCTTGCTAATGTTATTTTGAGAATTTATTATAAATTAGTTTGTCACTATTACACTCTCTCCATATGCCATGTAAATACCCGTTGTCCCATTTGACGATTTTCCGAAAATTACATATCTCGGCGGAGCCAAGCGGAGGCGGCCGCCCACTCAAGCCCCCTGGGTCCGTCAATGTGTGTATGAGATTGTAAGTGCATTGTGACCTTTTTCTTCCACTTGTACACCTTGCTGCACATACTTGACTACCAGTTCGTATTTTAAGAAAAAATCTCATTTTAAAAAGAGTTGTCAATATTCTCAATCCTATAGAAAGATAAATATTTAAAAAAATCTATTTCTGTATGAATTTTATTATTAGTGAAAAGTCTAAGATTTTTTTTGGAAAGTGTAGAAACAATTGTCGATTAAATTTTTAAAATGAATGGGATTATTCACCATTATATTATACAAATTTAATTAAAGTCAAAATAAATAAGGAGGAAATGGAAAATATGTAACGACATTAGACATTATTCATTACATAATTGAAATGAATGAAATCGGTAAACAATCCTTATTCTATTGAAATAATTATATTAAATTTATATATTAAAAAAAGAAACTTAAGAAAAATGTAACTGTTTAAGGCCTTGAATATTCAAAATTAATGGGATTAATGAATAACTAGTACAGGGTACGGGTGAAGGTAAATTTATAAAATTATCAATAATTATTCATGATTAAATTACATTATGTTATACTTAAGTAGTTTTAAAAAATATCTTATTGATATCGTTTAAGAATGTTATAAATGGAAGATTAAAATAACATAAATTTGTTATTTAAAAGCAATATGTTCAACATTTTATTGTTAATTATATAATTTGTATAAATATATTATATTTTTTTCATACCTATGCTCGTATAATTACCCTTTTTATTTTAATCATGTAATTATTGTCAAACACATGATTTTTTTGCAGAAGTCGTATACATATTTCACTGTCATTTATCATATATTTTAAATAAACTATATTATATTAATATAAAATATTCAAGTTATGTCAATATTTTAATATAAAAAAATTATATGTCACAATATTAGTTAAGCATAAATACGTGTACTTATAACAACATTCTAGCTTTAAAAGTGATTTGTTGAAATGCTATATTAAAAATATATTCTTTTGATATATATTATTCAAAACTATGAAATATGAACCATATTAACTCCAAAATTAAAAAAGAAAAACTGGAACAATTTAATGACTATTTGTAAATCATTAGTTTAAAAAAAGATCGGGTAGTTTATATTTTTCTCAATGATTGATATAGAAACTATAAATTGACATGTATACAAATCCTAACTTTATATTATGTGACAAAATTATGTTGGTTTTCAAATGAAGGTCAATGTTTAAAAAAACTCATTTCGGTAATATGAAAAAAGAATGTTAGAAAAAATTCTGCATTAAATTATGTAAATTTTATTTTATTAAATATCATAAAAGTATATAACAATCTAAAAACTCTACTATCCAAATTTAATTACACGTAATTTTCGCAAAGCCTTCTAATTTGCATTATCATTGTGTCGAAAATCAAAGGTGTTGTCTTTATTTCAAAAACACCACAACTCAAATTCATGCTATATATTATATATCATAACCCATTTAATCTCAAATCAACATCAAAAATATACATTTTCTTATTATATTATATGAAATAATCAATAATAAAACATCCTATTGGCCTATATAAACTTAATAATCTAAGAAATTCTATATCCATCGATTTGTAATGTATAAGAAGTAAAAGTAGCCATTAATTTTATACTCTATATAAAAATTTATTTAAACATCATATATAATAAAATGAAAAAAACATATAAACATGTATAAAAAAAATTACGATGATAACTTATCGAAGTGATATACTTAATGGTTAAGGGGTGATGATACTTCTTGTGATAAAGATTGAGATGTACAAATTAAAAAAAATGTAAATTTTGGTTCAAGATTATATTTTTTGGTCGAATCGATTCAAGATTTAAATATAACAGAAAATGCAATGTACAAAATTAGTTTAAGCTCTAGTACACTCAAAACAAATAATCTTAGGTTTTAATTTCCTTTAAATTTGAAATATTTTGAAATTTAGTAAAAAGTTATTTATACAAAATTATCATAATGTTTGGAAAGTTGAAAATCAGTTAAGACTTGATAAAATTTTAAGGTTCAAAGTAAAGTTTGATTTGAGATTTATAATAAATTTTGATTTGAATTTGATAAAGTGTTACCTACCCGGAAAATCTATAACAAATATGATATCGTTTAATCAATAAAATGTAATACAAAATAATATTGATGAAGATTACAAAAGATAATTTTCAATTTATTGGCTACGATGTATTAACTAATTAATGAGTCATTTACAAATTTATTTGGAATAAAAAGTATTGACTCCTTAATGTATGTCGTCTTCATCCATTTAATTATACTTTCCCTCCTTACCATTACCATATTCATCATGCTCATCTTCAATCAAGTTGGATGAAACATGTTGTCGTAGTATGATTTAACACACATTTACATACTCATCCGATTTAATCAATATATAGAGAAAGAATGCAATGCAATTTGCTTATAAAATTTAAATTTAAAATAATGGGTATAATTCATACTATTTATGTAGCCGAATTGGTGAGCTACTATTTATCAGTCGAATTAGATAAATAGATATATAATTATATAAAAATCAAAGTATTAAATGGAATAATTTTTTGTTTGAAAATCTTAAGCAAACAATAATTAGTGGAAAAATAAATTAAATTTGAATTAATGATTTTATAAATATAGTTTGATCAAACCAAAGAAAATATTAGCAAAAAAGTTATCTTATAAATCGTAAGTGATTAATAGGTAATAACTTAGAAGATAAAATAATAAATTATGGTCAAATTTAGTTAGTTTAACTAACCAAAAGTAATTTACTTAGATCAAATAAAAATAAAAATAAAATATTATAAAAATTTATTCTAACAACAAAGGACTTCAAAATTTACATCTTTTCATCTTAAGAGTTTTTAATTACTTATTTTATAAATAATTGATGTTTTTTGGATTTTTAGAAAAAGGTAAATAACATAAAATGACACTTCATTAATGTATGTCCAAAAGCATTATGGTGTCTCGAAAGGGGGTTTATTTATAATGTAGATAGATATATAGATTAAATTAAAATACTAAACTAATAAAATTATATAATCTAAACATAAAATTGAATAAAACAAAATAAGAAAAACTTATTTTGGTTATAATTAAAACCTTAAAGTATAAACTAATAATTTTAGTTTTATTTTAGGATGAACATATAATTAAGTGAGTTAATAAAAAATAAATATAAAAGACTTCAAATAGTGTTGCGATAAAAAAAAAGAATCTTTAAAATAAAATTAAAAATTTAAGATATAATATTAAAATTATGTGTATTTTAGTGAGGATATTTGATTACATAAAAATCAAGTTTAAAAATTATATTTTATTTTAAAATGATAATCAAGGTGAGACTCACTGTTTGAATTCTTTTAAGACTTGATGATTTGATATTATCTAGAGGCGGACATATAAGCCAAATGAATGAGATATTGACACGTAGAACGAAAATTTATCCTTTATTCAGTTGATTTTTACAAACATCATGAAAATTACAAACAATGCCAAACAAATGAACAAACAAATGTGTTTAGCTTATAATAAATAAGGAGCAATAAGCATAAGCCATTTCAAAATTTGGATGGAGATATTGAAAATATATACATGGGTTAATCTTGTGCATTATATAGCATGTAATCTCATCAATTCCAAAATCATTAAATTCATTAAAGGATTGTAAATATCTGATTATTGCAGAAATTAAATTACTAAAAATATGTTTAATTTGCTTTTGTAGAGTGGAGACATAAGATTTTGGATTCACCCAACGGTTTTATATATGAATCATATTCAAAGCCTTCTGATATATTGTACTGTAAAATCTTCTCATAATATGGACGTTAAGAAAATCAGAAGAATATGAAGATTACGAAAATCAATCCTTAATTGTACAATAACAAGTAAAATTGTTTTAAATATAGGATTAATTCTTGAAGTTCTCTCATGTTTATTGAAAAACAGAGCGTATTGTTTTTCAAAGCAAAATATATTTGTATTAGCTAATTTTATAAACTCTATTCTTCACATAATCATAACTATTAGTTGTGATTAAAAAAGTAACTCATAGGCCATGATTACTATAAACATAAAAAAAAAATTGGCATAGTTAGAATATACCAAAGGTTATTCCTGTTTGTTATGATGGATTTATTTAGATGTGTATTTATATTTAAAGAAAAAATAAATAAGTTTAAAATTTTAAAATGTTTGGGATAATTAATATATACATTTAATAATTAATTACTAATAATTTTTATATCAGTTTTTCTAACCTATGCCCAAAGGGCACATGTTAGGAATTCTCATATTAGAAATTGGTCCCTAAAAAGAATGCTTAACACTTTTACAAAATATTAAAATTCCAAATATAATTACACCGAACAAAATCCATCTAAAATTAAGTTCTTAACCTATCCCCTTAGGCATAGGTTAGAAAAATCATTTTTATATTTACGGTTTTTTCGTCTAGTATCTCTGAGGTACGGCGAAATTCGCGAGGTATCCCAAAGTTTGACCCATTTCGCGCGGTACCCTCGAAGTTTTTTTTTGTTGCCAAATGCCCTTCTGTCAACTCACTAACAGAACATGTTAAATTATTTTTGAAAAAACCTAAAAAAAACACATATTCGTCTCTCGCTGGTACCCCTCTCCTCTTCTTCGTGCTCGATCGACAAACTCAATCCACCAGCTCGCCTCTCGTCTTCTTCATGCACATCTCTCCGGCGGCCATTCTACCGGCCACAACGACAAGGCGACCCTTCTGCCCGGCTCGCCTCCGCCTTCGAGCCCTTCCCTTCAAGCCACAACGACAAGCAACTCGCCTCCACCCGACTCACCTCCGCCTTCACCGCTCGCCTCTGCCTCCGCCTCCACCTGCTCGCCTCCCCTCCGCCTCCACCACTGATCTCTGGCTCGCCTCCACCCAAGTAAGCTTTTCAATTTGTTGAGGTGGTGGGTACATGTGGGTTTAGGGTTTAATTCTATTTTTTCCTTTTGAGCTCTGTATATCAAATCTGGATTGTTCACCTTTTACAGATTTGCCCACCAATGCTTTTTGTATGAGCTGCAGATAATGCCCACCAATGCTTTCTGTATCAGATCAATTTTTTTACCGGGCTTTCTGTGATATTGATTATAGTGTGAGCAAACAACTTGTTGTTCCTTTCTGTGATGCTTCCAGTGATTGAACCGCTCTTCTTCGATTTCAACCGTCGAAGGAATTCAGCCAGTACTAGAATGGCAATGAGTAGAACAATCAGGATAATGGATATGGCTATTAGAAGAAGAAAAGTGATATTAAGATCAAATCCATGGTGGACTTGACCACTAGTGTGATTGTATCTGCCATGGCTGTGGTTTTCCAAGGAAGTGTTAGAGCCACTGGAGCTGTCTTCTATTGTTGTAGAAACTGAGAGTTTCCAACTTCAATAAAAGCACAGAAAACAAGGGAACTGAAGATAGGTGGAAAAAAGAGAGAAGGGCTCGAAGGGAAGGGCTTGAAGGCGTCGCCGGGTCGAGGACCGGTAGAATAGGGATGACCGCCGGAGATGTGCAGACGAGAGGCGAGTCGGTGGGTTGAGTTCGTCGACCACGAAGAAGACGAGAGGGGCGAGAGACTTGGAAAATGTGTTTTTTTTAGGTTTTTTCATTTTTTTAACGTTTTCTGTTAGTGAGTTAACAGAAGGGCATTTGGCAAAAAAAAACCCTCAAGGATACCGCGCGAAATGGATCAAACTTTTGGGCACTTCACTAATTTCACCGTACCTCAGGGGTACCAGGCGAAAAAACCGTTATATTTAACAAGTTCTTAATTATTTTATGGTTTGAAACTCATCATTGCAAATTTGCAATAGTAAAGTAACGTAGCTAATACTAATTTTATATCGGAAAGAAGAGTGAATCTATGATATGATTTGTCATGTTCTTAGAAATAAGATTAAATTGTCATGTTCTTAGAGATAAGATTTGCTAAAAAAAGGTGAGATTATGATTTATATTAGTTTAATAAAAAATAAATATTAAATTAATGAGAATTGTTACATTTAAGAATAAAAAACCTCACTAATACCATACATTAAATTGAGAAGTTTGATTGGTTAAAATCAAATTTGATAGTTAGGTAAATAGAACATAAAATAATGTAACATATATTGATTTAAAATTCAGATACTTGGTTAACATTAAACTTTCTTAATTTCCACAATTTGACACATGAGTAATATGGGTCCATAATCATTTTGATGTTTCGAAAATAATTTTCTTTAAAAAGAATGTAAACTAAGAAAGACAATATGCGGGTTCAGGTAAAACGGATTTTGTGGTAAAACGGAAGTACTAATAAGGAGCGTAGATGAGGGGAAATCAATGGTCAGATTTAATGTTGAAATAGAGGTGTATAGGGTGAATCACATGAGATTATATTTGTGCAATCTAATTTCCTAAAATTAAAGAGGTAAGTATTGATTTAAAAAAAAGAAAAGAAGAAATAATCTTATGAGTGAATTTGTAACACCCCTAAAATACCTTTGGAAATATTACCACCAGTGACCTCAGAATACACACCCGGGGTCACCCAAGGCTTACCGTTTTTATAACAAATGATATAATAGTGTAAACTTTATTAAATAACATGAAAGTTGACCAAATAATATTCATACCGACGTCGTAAGTTACAACTGATGACAAAACCAAATACAGAAATTGTTTATTACAGCGGCAGTCTTTGAAATAAATAAACGCCATAAAGGGGTTTTGAACTGTGCGATCTCACGCCAGGATCTTCAACCTTAGGAAAATACAAAAATATCAACTGCCTTCAACGTCGGAATCTGGCCTTCACGGATGAGGAAATTTACCTGATGTACCGTATGAGACGAATGACACCAGCCAACCATGCAAAGGAAAAATAACGGTTGGTTAGTCTAATGAAAGACTACGCAATGGCACACATAAAAAAGTTCTAAGTAGTCGTATCAAGTTACAACCATCGCATCTCGAATAATAGCCGATACACGATGTGAACTCCAATACTTCTACGGAAACACAAGAAAAGGAATGATCGAAGAGAAGACTCCAAAGGAATTGAGTCTTATGGGAAACGTATGAAGAGAAGACTCCAAAGGAATTGAGTCTTATAGGAAATGTATGACAATTGTTTGGGAACGTTAAGTTATCACACAAGTTTAAAACACGACCTTGATTATTTGGGTCCACGACCAACCTCACCGCGCAATGCGAATTCAGATTGGAAAGAAGACTTACTCTAACAAGAGTCCGGAAGGTTTCCACGTTGTACTCCTCGCCCGAGGGTATATTAATTATCTGCGTAAAAGCACTTATCTTATTTACTTCCAAAACTTAAATTCACGTTACAACTTTTATTCACATCATCTCAATACGAGAGATATCTTTTGGGAAAGAATCCCGAATGTTGGCACTAGCTAAGTGCACCTACCCTTGAATAAGGGTACAGTCATGACCAGAAGTACTATTCTCCTAATACCAGTTATAAAGAAACGACTAGACCTCGCAAGGTACATAGCGTTCCTACGAATACTCGTTCTAACTAAGCATGTAAGTTCACATATAAATCCACACCAAAATCCATTACGGTAATATCATATAGAAGTATATAATAGCATTGTTTCTAGCAATATATACAACCTATTATAAATTCATATTTAACACATTGTTTTAACAAATCTGTTCTCAAACATAAAACAACAACCTTATCCCATCTTAATTAGACAATTAAATAATTGACAATCAAGGGAAACATGGAATAATGAGCAAGAGCGAACCGCCACTTGCCTTAGTCTAGACAAATGAGAGATCGGGTTCCGAGATCTGGAAACTTGCACTTGAGCACGGTTTCCTACGACGACGACGAGTTTTAAGACAAAACCCTAAGTTAGATATGATACGAAAAGACGAAGTGAAACGAAAGAAAAAGGCCAGTGCCGCGGTCGCGGATGTCATAGCCGCGATCACGGACTTGCTGGGCAAAATCGCGCCCGCGGTTTTATAACCGCGATCGTGGATTTGCGCCCAGCCTGGATCGCGGGTCTCAGCCCAGCCACGGTCACAGTGAAGGAGCCGCGGTCACGGAACTCCATCCCGACGCGAGCTTAATCGAGCTTTTGAGGTCATACCGACGACGACGACTTCGTATCTTCGCTTCTGAACTACTACGCACCACCACCACTCCAAGGATTTCCTCCGACGACCACTTCGGCTCCGGCGACGAACACACTAAACTTATCGAGAGGAAGAAGGAGCTTGAGGATGATGGAGGAGATGGCTGCTTCCACTCCTATTTATAGGCTCAAAGAAGAGGAGTTCAAATCCACACCGAGCAATCCAATCGATCCAGCTCCCCGCCATTTGGAGCATGAGGGAAAAACCAATCGCCGGCCTTCTGGAAGTTTGAGGAAGACGACGATCCGAGTTTTCCGCGATCGCGGTTTCAAAACCGCGGTCGCAGAACTGCCGCGCTCGCGGTTCCCCGACCTTGCTTACGGGTCTTGATCGTGGTTATGCTAAACCTTTGATTTTAGCACTCCATAACACTCTTTAAATAATTTAAGACCCATATATCTTTATTAAACGTATATCAGCACGTTCAAATGGTTCTTACAGAGTTTACAGAATAAGCCTAACACGTCTTGCTTACAAAACGAAAGTTGGGACTTGTAGGGGTTATTACAATACCCCCCCCCCCCCTTCAAAAAAAGTTTCGACCCCGATACTAGGCCGAAAACAGCTCAGGAAAATGACTAAGCATATCAGACTCAGTCTCCCAAGTTTCCCAAGTCACCTCTTCATATCCTGACTTGGACCAGAGGATTCGTACTAATGGTACCACCTTGTTCCTCAGGTGCTTCTCACGGCGTTCGAGAATACGCACAGGTCTCTCCTCGTATGTACCCTTCGCCTGAATCTCGATGTCATCATAACTCAGCACATGAGACTCATCTGGCATATACTTCCTCAACAGGGACACGTGAAACACGTTATGCACATGATGAGCCGACGACGGCAATGCCAAACGGTATGCTAGAGATCCGACTCTGTCAAGGATCTCAAACGGTCCCACGTAGTGAGGGTTGAGCTTCCCATGCTTGCCGAACCTAAACACACCCTTGGATGGCGACACCTTGACAAACACCTTGTCACCAACCTCAAACTCGACATTTCTGCGCTTCAAATCAGCATAAGACTTCTGTCGACTCTGAGTTGTAAGCATCCTCAGTCTGATCAAGGCAATATCCGAGGCAGTCCTCTAGACTAACTCCGGTCCGAGCAGAATATTGTCGACATTCTCATCCCAACAAATCGGAGATCTGCACTTTCGACCGTACAAAGCCTCGAATGGAGCCATCTTGATGGTGGAATGCCAGCTGTTATTGTACGTGAATTCAATCAGACTTAAGCTATTCTCCCATCTGGTTGGACGATCTAGCACACAAGCTCTCAGCATATCCTCTAGTGTCTGAATAGTCCTCTTAGACTGCCCATCCGTCTGAGGATGAAACGCAGTACTGAACCTCAACTCAGTTCACATGGCCTTGTGGAGTTCCTTCCAGAACCTCGACATGAATCGGCCATCACAATTCGATACAATGGTTTTTGGCATACCATGCAATCGGACAATCTCGTGTAGGAAAACTTCTGATAGCCTCTGGGTTCCCCAAGTTGACTTGATGGCCACAAAATGAGCACTCTTCGTGAGTCGGTCAATGATCACCCATATGGCATCCTTCTGACTCCGAGTCTTCGGCAACTCCGTGATGAAGTCCATCGCAATATCCTCCCACTTCCATTCTGGCACTGGGAGAGGTTGCAATTCACCACCTGGTCTGCGGTGTTCAATCTTGACCTTCTGATAAGCCAAGCATCTCGACACAAACTCTACTACATCCCACTTCATGTTGGGCCACCAAAATTTCTTTCTGAGGTCTTTGTACATCTTGTTGGATCCTGGATGTACAGAATAAGCTGATGAATGGGCCTCCTTCATCACTAATTGAAGAAGGCCATCTATGTCAAGCACACAGATCCGGTCCTGAAACCAGAGTGATCCATCATCTTGAATCATGAATCTCGAAGCTTTCTCATCCATCACTTCACTGCTTAACTTCACTAAGATCAGATCATCAACTTGCTTCTCCCTGATTTGATCGAGTAGCATAGCCTGAATCTCCAACATACTCAGGCATCCTCGACGCTGATCATACAAGACATCAATCTCGCATAATCCTTGTTGTAGTTTGGTTTGAGCAATGAGCAGAGCTACTAAGGTCTCGTGCAGCGTCTTCCGGCTCAAAGCATCGGCTACCACGTTAGCCTTGCCCGAATGATACAACAACTCGATGTCGTAATCCTTGAGTAGCTCTAACCAACGATGTTGCCTCATATTCAACTCCTTCTGAGTGAACATATAATTGAGACTCTTGTGGTCGGTAAAGATCTGGCATCTAACACCATAGAGGTAGTGCCTCCAAATCTTTAGCACGAAAACCACAGCCGATAACTCCAGATCATGCGTTGGATAGTTTGCTTCATAGGTCTTTAATTGTCGAGATGCGTATGCAATAACCTTTCCCTTTTGCATTTATACACATCCTAACCCATGCTTTGAAGCGTCATTATAGACCACATAACCATCAGATCCATCTGGTAGCACCAAAACTGGTGCGAACATTAGGCACTTTTTCAACTTCTGAAAACTTGCCTCACACTTGTCGTCCCATATGAACTTCTTATGGACCTTGCAGAGAAACTCGGTCATAGGTAGGGTGATCTTTGAAAATACCTCCACGAACCGTCTGTAATAACCTGCAAGTCCCAAGAAACTGTGCACCTCCTTCACGTTCTGAGGTCGCTTCTAGTCGGCTACCGCTTCGATCTTCTGAGGGTCGACCATAACCCCATTCTCATTAATCACATGGCCTAAGAAAGCCACTTCCTTAATCCAGAAGTCACACTTAGACAACTTGGCATACAACTGATTTTGTCTATGAACCGACAATGTGATACGAAGATGTTCCTCGTGAACTTCCTCGTTCGGAGAGTAGATCAGGATATCGTCGATAAATACTACCATGAACTTGTCCAGATACTGATGGAAACATCTGTGCATCAGATCCATGAAAACTGTCGGAGCATTTGTAAGCCCAAATGGCATGACTACAAACTCGTAGTGTCCATATCTCGTTCGAAACGCAGTCCTCGGAATATCTTCTTCACGAATCCTGAGCTGGTGGTATCCAGACCTCAGATCGATCTTGGAAAAGACTTTCGCTCCCTGCAGTTGATCCAAAAGATCATCTATCCTTGGCAAATGATACTTATTCTTGATGGTGACCTTGTTCAACTCTCGATAGTCGATACAAAGTCTGAACGAACCATCCTTCTTCTTGACAAACAAGACAGGAGCGCCCCAAGGCGATGCACTCGGCCTTATATATCATTTCTCGAGTAGCTCCTCAAGTTGTTTCTTCAATTCCTGCATCTCCGCTGGAGCCATCCGATAAGGTGCTTTAGAAATCGGCGAGGTTCTAGGATCTAGATCAATAGTGAACTCTTTGTCATGATTCGGGGGTAAACCGGGAATCTCCTTAGGGAATACATCAGGATACTCACATATGACAGGAACATCATGAACTGAAGTCTCATCCTTCTTGGGTTTATCCAGATAGCACAGGTACCCGACACAACCTTGTCGAAGTAGCTTACACGCAGCCATCGCATTGACAAGCTTTCCGTTATCAGCGTCATTACGACCCTTGAACTTACACACAAACTGGCCCCCAGATGAAATTGTCACCGTCCTTGAGCTAAAATCGATTACCGCCCTGTGACGCGTCAGCCAGTCCATCCCGAGAATGATGTCATATGGAGCCATGGCTATACAGATCAAGTCGGCTTCGAACTTCCGACCTTGAATGGTAATCGGAAATTCCGACAGTCGCTTGGTCCCTACTAATTGCTCACCATTGGGAAGGTTCACCACAAATGGTTCGCAAGATTCATTGCACTTCAACCCTAACTTACTCACACACTTCTCCGAAATAAAGGAATGAGTAGCACCAGAATCAAACAATATGCAAACTGATGTAGAGTGAAGGTATACAGTACCTTGAGCAATCGGAGCGTTGGGTCCGTCAGCCTCACGCATCTCATACATCCGCTGACCCTGACCCACTAGAGCAGCTGGGGCCTTTCCCTTGTTATGAGCAGTTGTCTGCATCGAGGTACTAGGAGTCCCTACAGGCTTGAATCGAGGTCGATTGTTATGGCTAACTGACCCTTGCTGTGACTCAACCTCTTTTTGCCTCCGTTGCAGACAAAAAGTCTGCAAATGCCCTTCCTTTCCGCATGCAAAGCACGTCCTCTTACCCTTCGTGCACTCATTGCTCTTGTGCCCCAGCATTCTGCAGTTATACCACTGAATCGGGTTCTTGATCTCGCCCGAGCGTTGAGTAGGACCTGACTGTGTCACCTCAGTTCTTGCTCGGCCAGACTTGGCAAAGTGTGATGGCGGTGTGGGTCGTTTAAACCCACTAGCCTGATGTTGGCTCTGCGTCGGTCTCTGGCGATTACACTTCTTTGCCGACTCTTCTAGAGTCACTTCCAGCTTGTAGGCGGCGTCCACATACTGCTCCAGAGTAGAGCAGTCGTGGCGCACCATCAACAGCTTAATATCCGGGTTCATCCACTCATGGAAATGCCAGATTTTCTGCTCCTCACTCGATACTTCCGGTCCAGCATATTACAACAAGTGGTTAAACTTTGCAGCTAGCTCAGTCACCTTCTGCCCATCGGTCTTAGGGTAAAGGAACTCCTTATGTTTCTCATCCCTCATAGCACGAGAAAAGAAACGATCGGTCATCTTCGTCTTGAACATACCCCAATTCAACGCGGGATGATAAGCTAATCTGGTGCTCTCTCACCATTCACTAGCCACGTCCTTTAGTTAAAGGGAGGCAATGTGCACTTTCTCAGCTTTAGTGCAAGCGACATTCTTGAATAACCGCTCTATATGTGAGAACCAATACGCCACCCTGACTGGTTCTCCGGTACCATCATAGCTGTTAGGCCTCATCGAGCTAATAGCCTTCAAAGCCCAACCGTAATTCCCTCTATTGCCTATGGTGTCGGTCGAAGGTACTGGGTTCATTGGCTCCTCAAATTCAGGGACAACCTGAGGGACTGGGACACCTTGCGCTTGTGGTACAACTGGCCGAACTATCTCGGTGATAGCCTGCACCACGATCCTTCGAATGGCCTCAATGGCCGCATCATAAAAGACAACCTGAGGGTTATCCTGAACATGGTTATTGCCTGTTGGGTTATTGTGAGAGGCCGACTCGCTCTCATCCCCCTGATTAGCAGCACTTCTCAGGTTCAACCTAGGGTTGTTACTCAGCCCAGCACCAACACGGGTTGTGTTCCTTCTGTTCACCATCTGTTTGCCGATCAATTATTAAAGTACTCCACAAACTTAATATAACATTTTAAGATGCACAATAGATGTATTGATTCGGAGTAAATTAAACTGGCAAACTTTATTGATGGAAGATCTGAAACCATGTTTTATAAGTCTTACAATAACCTTCCTAAACGACAAGTCAAAACTGTTAGGAGGCTAATGCTCTAAAAACAACGAAACACAAAACAACTAGAAATGATCCCTAGAACTTGCTATTGTCCCCCCGAAGGGTCCTTGAAGAGATTCTTGTAATCATCAGCCCTTCGATATCTCTTCGGAGGTGATCTGTCCTCGGGTTCCGGAGCTGGTCTCCTCGAGCTACTAGGACCCGGAACACTTGGCCTCTCCCTAGGAACATGTACATTTGGTCCTCACCAGGCACAGGTGGTAGCAAAACCGATCCAAGAATCCTGGGCGAAAATCTGCCACATCAAACTGGTAGTGCGGGTTGATCAGCTGCTTGGCTTGCCTGATGTTCTCTTGAAGCTCATGGACGTCATCCAGCATGAGAGAGAGATTAGACTCAACATCATAAGCCCGCTCCTCTATAGTGTACAACGAGTCCATCCACTCATCCATGTGTTCAACTAGCACATGGGGCCTGACCCTTGCTTGCTGAGTGGGAACGTCCACATAAGCCTCCAACGATCCCCACAGTCTCGCTCGCCTACGGGCTTGCCCCGTCATCCCTTCCACCTGGCGACGAGCCTCGGCGGAAGCCATCTCACTTTGATGGTGCACGTGACGAGAAGTAGGGCTCATCACCGGCTCTCTGGGTGCGTGGGTAGGATGCAGACCCACTGGCGCATCCAACGGCTCATACTCCACCCTATCAGCACCGGACACCCCAAGTGCCTCCCAAGTAGCAGGAGACAAAGGCGTGTACTCCGGAAACGGTGGCATCTCCGGGCTAGGGAAGATAAATTGAATCCCGGGATCTTTTCCATCCACAAACAGGTGCTCCAAACCCAGATCAGTATCATAATCCTCGAGGTCCTCCTCAGGGTCCTCCTCAGGATCCTCTTCGGGGTCCTTTTCTGGGTCTTCCTCAGGATCCTCCTCGGGATCCTCCTCAGGGTCTTCCTCGGGGTCTTCATCGGGATCCTCCATCTTGTCGGATATGAGAACCACCGACTCTTTGAGAACGGTCTTCTCCTCCTCCTGAGGACTAACCGCATCCCCGACTAGAGCACACTCCGGAAGAATACGGGACTCAAGCTCGGCCTTAGGTGGCGGAGCTACCTCAGCGTCCCTCCTTCCCTTCAATTGTGATACAACAGCACCCATTGCCTGCGAGGTGACGAGGGAGAATTAGCACTTTTTAAATATAGAAGCTAACTTTCTATATTAGACAGAAGAAGAAGGCACGACTAGAACGGCAGAGGTTTCAAAGTATAAAATTTTTACTCAAAAGTATAATTTTGTTGAAAATTTTGACTCGTTCTTTCTGAAATACCCAATTAATTTCTTTACCACAAACGAAGAACGGTTTACAAAGTTTTGTTTTAAATAAAACAATTTGAAAACTTAAATCATTTTAAACACTTTTAGCTCTCATACCAAATCTATAACACCCCCAACATACCTTTGGAAATATTACCGCCAGTGACCTCAGAATACATACCCGAGGTCACCCAAGGCTTACCGTTTTTATAACAAATGATATAATAGTGTAAACTTTATTAAATAACATGAAAGTTGACCAAATAATATTCATACCGACGTCGTAAGTTACAACTGATGACAAAACCAAATACAGAAATTGTTTATTACAGCGAAAGTCTTTGAAATAAATAAATGCCATAAAGGGGTTTTGAACTGTGCGATCTCATGCCAGGATCTTCAACCTTAGGAAAACAAAAAAATATCTTCTGCCTTCAACGTCGAAATCTGGCCTTCACGGATGAGGAAATTTACCTGATGTACCGTATGAGACGGATGACACCAGTCAACCATGTAAAGAAAAAATAACGGTTGGTTAGTCTAATGAAAGACTACGCAAGGGCACAAATAAAAAGGTTCTAAGTAGTCGTATCAAGTTACAACCATCGCTTCTCGAATAATAGCCGATACACGATGTGAACTCCAATACTTCTACGGAAACACAAGAAAAGGAATGATCGAAGAGAAGACTCCAAAGGAATTGAGTCTTATGGGAAACATATGAAGAGAAAACTCCAAAGGAATTGAGTCTTATAGGAAACGTATGACAATTGTTTGGGAACGTTAAGTTATCACACAAGTTTAAAACACGACCTTGATTATTTGGGTCCACGACCAACCTCACCGCGCAATGCGAATTCAGATTGGAAAGAAGACTTACTCTAACAAGAGTCCGGAAGGTTTCCACGTTGTACTCCTCGCCCGAGGGTATATTAATTATGTGCGTAAAAGCACTTATCTTATTTACTTCCAAAACTTACATTCACGTTACAACTTTTATTCACATCATCTCAATACGAGAGATATCTTTGGGGAAAGAATCCCGAATGTTGGCACTAGCTAAGTGCACCTACCCTTGAATAAGGGTACGGTCATGACCATAAGTACTATCCTCCTAATACCAGTTATAAAGAAACGACTAAATCTCGCAAGGTACATAGCGTTCCTATGAATATTCGTGCTAACTAAGCATGTAAGTTCACATATAAATCCACACCAAAATCCATTACGGTAATATCATATAGAACTATATAATAGCGTTGTTTCTAGCAATATATACAACCTATTATAAATTCATATTTTAACACATTGTTTTATCAAATCTGTTCCCAAACATAAAACAACAACCTTATCCCATCTTAATTAGACAATTAAATAATTGACAATCAAGGGAAACATGGAATAATGAGCAAGAGCGAACCGTCACTTGCCTTAGTCTAGACGAACGAGAGATCGGGTTCCGAGATCTGGAAACTTGCACTTGAGCACAGTTTCCTACAACGACGACGAGTTTTAAGACAAAACCCTAAGTTAGATATGATATGAAAAGACGAAGCGAAACGAAGGAAAAAGGCCAGTGTCGCGATCGCGGTCACGGATGGCATAGCCGCGATCACGGACTTGCTGGGCAAAACCGCGCCCGCGGTTTTATAACCGCAATTGCGGATTTGCGCCCAGCCTGGATCACGGGTCTCAGCCTGGCCGCGGTCACGGAACTCCATCCCGACGCGAGCTTAATCGAGCTTTCGAGGTCATACCGACGACGACGACTTCATATCTTCGCTTCTGAACCACTGCGCACCACCACCACTCCAAGGATTTCCTCCGGCGACCACTTCGGCTCCGGCGATGACGACTCCGGTGACGAACACACTAAACTTATCGAGAGGAAGTGGGAGCTTGAGGATGATGGAGGAGATGGCTGCTACCACTCCTATTTATAGGCTCAGAGAAGAGGAGTTCACATCCACACCGAGCAATCCAATCGATCCAGCTCCCCACCATTCGGAGCACAAGGGAAAAACCAATCGCCGGCCTTCTGGAAGTCTGAGGAAGATGACGATCCGAGTTTTCCGCGATCACGGTTTCAGAACCGCGATCGCGGTTTGCCTCTGGGCAAAACCGCTCCCGCGGTTTCAAAACCGCAGTCGCGGAACTGCCGCGCTCGCGGTTCCCTGACTTTGCTTGCGGGTCTTGATCGTGGTTATGCTAAACCTTTGATTTTAGCACTCCATAACACTCTTTAAATAATTTAAGACCCATATATCTTTATTAAACGTGTATCACCACGTTCAAATGGTTCTTACAGAGTTTACAGAATAAGCCTAACACGTCTTTCTTACAAAACGAAAGTTGGGACTTTTAGGGGTTATTGCAGAATTATGCTGATGTTAAGAGATATTATTATGGAATTTTGATATGTGAATTTGTAAATCTATAAATTCATTCTTATTGCTTCTTACATTGTTTTTTGAATATCGTCCATGTTTGTATGAATATCTCTATTTAATATGTGAATATTTGAATTTCAAAACATGAATATCAACACTAGTTAATATGAACATCACCACTAAAAACATGAATATCACCACTTGATAATATGAATTTCATACTCAATTACATGAATATCACACTCAGTTACGTGAATATCACACTTAGTTACATGAATATCACCACTTAATCACATGAATATCACACTCGATCACATGAATATCACACTCGATTACATGAATATCACACTCAATTACATGAATATCACCACCCAAATCATGAATATCGATCACCACCCAATTACATGAACATCATCACTTAATTACACGAATATCACCACCCAAAATCATGAATATCACTCTATACTATCGTGAATATCATCTTTTAGTCGACTTTTTTTGAAGCTTCAGTTCATAGCGGTTAACAATGGCATTGTCCTGCTAAATAAGGGCTCGCGCAGTCGTGCGGCTACTGCAGTTGGGCTTCTTATATTCTTCAACCATCATATAACTATGAATCATATATATCAAATGCGTCATCGTGAATATTAATTAACGTCTAATAAATATATCGAACAAATCAACGTAAATATCATTCAACCCTTAATAAATTGCAATCGAACAAGTGAAACTACATATGAATGGCTTCAAATTTTTTGATATTCTGCTAAAACCAAGGTCATGATATTAAAAAAAAGGTAAGATTATGATGTATTTGTCATATGTACAAATGCATATTAACCAAATGCTCACTAGTAATGTCTTAATTATTATTTGGTCAACATGTAAGTATGCATGTTCAAATATATATGTCATCACAACAACAAAATTTTAGATTTTGAATATCTCTACATCATCAAACATAATCTTCATTTCTACATGTCAAATGCCACTCATCGTCTATACCCGATGCTGGACAAGTGGAACAAATATAAATAAGAAATTATATACAAAATAATCTCCAAAAGTAGTTCAAGGGTACTAACCATAGTAATAACGGCCGACGGATCCAACCCTAAAACTTGACGGAGGCGATTGAACAATTAACACCATAGATGATGGGAGGGTAGGTTGTAGATACACTGACGTTCGTCGCACGAGAAAGAAATGACAAACGTGAGAGCTTGATGGAGACACGAGTGCTTCAAATGATGAGTTCCACCTTGGCCCTCATCAAGCCAAGCCAAGGCCTCGTCTCCAAGGTCACCAAGGGCCGATCATGTCTCGGCACCAAGGCACCTCCATGGCGATGGAGCCTAGCCTCCAGCCACCAAGACCCGACGCCTAGATGCCACGACAATCAAGCGCCCGATGCTTCGACTCCAAGGCATTCTAGGCACGCGCCTCAAGCCAAGCCTTCAAGGCTTTTACCCTTTTTATGTCTTCATTTATGTTATCGGGCCTTTCCTTAGGTGTGGGATTTCACTTGCATGTGCAGCCAGCCCACTTGGAAAACCCTATAGTATTTAAACTCCTCTTTGTTATCTTTGCTCATTAGTTGAAGAATTAAAGAGTGGCCAAAGCCTTGGGTAAGAGTTTATCTCCCCTAGGCAGCCACTATCTTCTATCAACTCAAGCTTCCAACTCTCCAATCCCTCCTTTCCCCTTCAATCTCGTTTTGAATCCCTCATGCTCACAAGCTCTTGTTAGAAGCAATACAATCTCAGCCAAGGAACCTCTAAGAGAGGTTCCCTTGGCACCTCCACCGTTCGTTCCTCCTCTCGGTCACCCTCCTGGCTTCTCGGCGCCTCCCTTGGTGTTCCACCTCTTCCACGACCGAGAGTCTCTTCCAAAGGCCATTGGAGACCATTCAAGCTCAAGAGTGGAGAAGGAACCCTAGCTTGGCCACGATCTAGTTTCTCTTGGGAAGAAAAACCTCTTTGGGGGTTTGATTCTCATCAATTGGTATCAGAGCCAACGTTCAAGCTAAGTTTTTCTTTTCCCCTCTCAAACTCAGTTTTTGGAGCTTACTTTCATAGCTTGCATGAGATTTCTTGTTGGTGTCATGGTGAACATGTTCTAGGCTTAGGTTCTCTCTTCCTAGCTTGAAATTTCTCTTGTTCTTCATGTTTTTGTGTTTAGTTTTCATGCTCAGTTTTTTTCTTGTTTCCATGGCTTTTTTCCTTGTTTCCATGCTAGATTTATGTTTAATTTAGTTCGACCAAAAAACCACAAAAAATTGCTTTCAGGCGACCACCACCACCGTCGGCGGCCGAACCACCACTTATGCCACCTTGCTGCCACCACAACCACCCTACTGCCGCCCCACCCTTCCCCCATGGCCAGCCATGTCCTCATCCTCCCTTGCTAGCTCCCTTTTGAATTTGCTTAACCTTTGCATGTGACTAGCTATACTTGGAATGAAACAAAAGTGTTTTCCCTCTTTTCCCTTTTGGATTACTTAGACTTTTTGGGTAAATGACAAATTTGACTCTTGGCTGATTTTTGGGGTAGAGAAAGCTAAGAAGCTAGTCATTGTGGGTTTCAAGAAAGGGCTGAATTTAAGTGGCAAGTCATACATTCTCTTTCCCCTTCTAAGGCTTTGTCTCACCCCACAAAAAGGGACATTGTCACTCTCTACATAACACCCTTGTTGCCACCCTTTGCAGCCCCATAAGTGTGGCCCCACCCTTCAAATTTCGGCCTCCTTCATCCAAGCAATTGAAAAAGCCTAAGGAAAAGCAAGAGGCCAAGAAAAAGGCAAAGGCCCAATTCAAAAAAAAAAAAAAAAGTAGTTTTTTTCGATTGGGCCACAACAATTCACATCACTCTTGTGGGCTATCTCCTTTCACTTGGCAACTTGGGCCACTAAGCCTACCTCTCCATTTTCTCTAGTTGCTTGCCATTGCCTTTTCTCTCCCTTCATTGTCCATATGGCAGCCCACTAACTCTCTTTTCCTCTCCCTTCATCCTAAGTCTTGAAGTTGGACTTTTACTCCTTAGCCTAAGTCATTCACTTTGGAAAGTTTGCAAGCACTTAAGTTCTAATCAAGATTGGCAAGTCGCATGCTCCATCGAGGCCTAGCTTGTTCCGTTACTCGAACCTTCATTGTTGCATTAGCTTGATTGCCTCGGCCTAGCTTTCCCTATCTCTATTGGTGTGATTGCCTTGGTTGCCTAGAACATTGATTTGATTGCCTTATTACTTGTATTGCTTTGATTAGATTGTCTTAGGCCAAAGGTTTTCATACTCTTTTAGTATGTTTGTTGTGAGTGCTTGGGATTCTTTACTTGGTTTTCCTTGTATGGGGGTCCTTATCCATGTGCCATCCGTAGGCCCGCAGCTGCTTATGCGTTCAGCCGCCACTATGATGAGGAAGACCCATATGGCGAGTACCTCGACACCCTTGAAGATGAGGCTTGGGTGGATGAGAGCCACCGAGACTATGCTCACGCCCAAGGCCAGCCCCGGCATCCGCTAGACCGCCATGGTTTAGGGGTGTCCTTCTACTCCTTCATCGGTTGCAACGACGGTGGTGCCGAGTTCTTGGCATGGGAGCGCCATACACTCTATGTCTTTAGCCGCTCGGGTTATGATGTTCACGAGGAGGTGCACATCGCCACTTGGTACTTCACCGACTATGCCCGTACATGGTGGCCAAAGGTGCAAGAGTCCCTACGTCTCGGAGGCTTCCCGCCCATCCAAACTTGGGCTCAACTCGTCTATGTCATGGCTCACCACTATGCCCCGAGATCCACGCTAGCCAGCCCAAGTGCATGTGAATGCGCCTTCCCGATGCTCAACCACCACATCTCCGACCATGAAGCCCACGGAGAGGCTACTATTGACATGGTTGCTCCTAGGGAAGAGGCCCAAAATAACGCTGCAATTGGCGGCCTCAACATGCCTTGGTCGTGCCTCAGATCGTTTCGATTGTGCCTTCTTGTTCTATGGCCGCGCCTCAGTTTTCCTTGGAAGCGACTCCCTGCGCCTTGGTCGCGCCTCAAGTACCATTGCATGCGCCTCAGCCTCCTTTGGCCGCGTTTGACATTGACTCGGGCACGCCAGACATGGCCTCAGCCGCACCTCACAACGCCTCATCCGCGCCGCGCCATGACACCATGCCTGAGCCTCAGCGCGTCTTGTCCGAGTCCCAATGCGCCTTGGCCGTGCCTCAAAGCGCCTCGGTTGTGCCCGGCTGTGCCTCAAGGATCCATGACTATGCCTGGGGGTGCCTTGGTTGCGCCTCAGTGGGTGCCTCGCCCTATAATCACTCGCAACTCTATGAGCTCGTTGGCCACGCCTTGGATGGATGCCACACCTCTTGTTCCTTCTTGCTTGACATTCTCACTCCAAGAGGAGGTCTATGCTATGGATGACGAGCCTTACAAGCTTCCAAGGCCAACTCTTAACCCCTACAACGGAGACGCTCCAATGACCCTTATATTTAGGGAGGTACCTTCTTTTGTCTCTCCTTTTATGCCTTTGAGTGATAACTTGCATGAGTTTCCATTTACATATTTGGATAGAGCTTTATTTATGAAGACAAACTGTTTTGCATCTAGGACTACACATTCTTGTTTGCATTATAGTTCCATGTCTCAATTCATGCTAACGAAGTTTCACTTATTGCTTGTTATTTCCTACATGCATAAGTATGATAATTGTTTGACTTGTTGCATCATGAATCATATACTTAGGCTTAGGAAGAGTGATGCCACTACTCTTGGATATGACCTTACACTTCCTATGGTATATACCTCTCATGTTATTGCATTTAGTGCTTTAGGCAAGAAAAAAGGCTTGCATGTTATACCTTTGGATTTAGCATGTCGAACTACATACTCATGTTTGCTTCATAGCTCCCCATCCTTGTTGCATGAGGTGTATTCACTTCATTCTTTTCCTCTCCTAGTTACGTATGTTGTGTGCTTTGCATATTCCATCTTTCGGCATACCTGCTTCATGTGTTGATTATGCATACCACATACCATGATAATGCCCTTATTATGAGTCTTTGCAATGTTGTTTTTTGGGCCTATTATGGGGGTACGGGCTGCCATCTCTCCACCTTGTCCTTGAGCATGCCTAGATCCTCCCCTAGGCTTTCTTTGCAAAAGGATTTTCATGTTGTTCGGGGCCCTTTGAGGATTATACCTAGAGCGCTTCCTTGGAACTCCTTGCCTACAGAGTATCATGTTGATTATGGACCTTTATGGATTGGCCATACATCTCTTCCTAGGTGCCTCATGTATAAGGTATTTCAGGTTGACACAGAGCCTTTGAGGATAGCCCTACACATAGCCTCCTTAGGGACCCTTTCGTTAGGACCTTACCTCAGCTTGTCTCTTGGTTTGTGGCCCCGTGCTTGGGTGTTTGTCCCATTGATTTATCCTAGGTATCACCATCCTGACCTTAGCATTCTTGTATCCTCTTATACCAGGAATTGGGTGGTTGTGTATCTCACTCTTGTAGTCGGGTGGCCAACTCCTAAGAAGGGGAGAGATTCTCTTTGGGTACTACTAGTTCATCTCTCCCACATGGCCAATCCCCTAGCTTGTAGGATCTCACACATTGCCTTGAGGATGCCCACTGTTTTACTTTTCCACATATGGCCACTAGACCTAAGCCCTCCCATCACCTACCACATTAGGGCTGCGCATGAACCGACCCCATCTCCCTTTTGGACCGTGCCTAGGGCCCTTTCGTAGAACCACCCCGGGGAGTAGGATATTCTCACATTTTGTTGTTGAGTTGCTTTGTTGTAGAACCATGTCGGCGGTCACCTTGCTTGGGGCCTTGTTGGCGCCTCCTTGGATTACACATACCATGACGTTGGGAGCTCTTCCAAGCCGTCTTATGGACGCCTACTTGCCTCATGTGCCACCGGTTCCTAATGATGGCTTGCTTCTTGTGACATTGGTGCCTATAGACATCTTTACTTCATTCATGGAAGGTCCCGAAGTTCCTGACCAGACGCTCACCCAATGGCTCATGCATAATAAGGGGAGCGAGCCCCCTTGGGTCATTCTTACTAGCTTCCACATTATGCTCGCCCTTGAAAACCCTACATGGTGCCCCTCAGAACCCCCCGATCCTAGCCACAAATTGAGGACAATTTGCCCTCAAGAAGGGGAGAGTGATGAGTTCTACCTTGGCCCTCATCAAGCCAAGCCAAGGCCTCATCTCCAAGGTCACCAAGGGCCGATCATGTCTCGGCACCAAGGCACCTCCATGGCGATAGAGCCTAGCCTCCAGCCACCAAGACCCGACGCCTAGATGCCACGACAATCAAGCGCCCGACGCTTCGACTCCAAGGCATTCTAGGCGCGCGCCTCAAGCCAAGCCTTCAAGGCTTTTACCCTTTCCCTTTTTATGTCTTCATTTATGTTATTGAGCCTTTCCTTGGGTGTGGGCTTTCACTTGCATGTGCAGCCAACCCACTTGGAAAACCCTAGAGTATTTAAACTCCTCTTTGTTATCTTTGCTCATTAGTTGAAGAATTAAAGAGTGACCAAAGCCTTGGGTAAGAGTTTATCTCCCCTAGGCAGCCACTATCTTCTATCAACTCAAGCTTTCAACTCTCCAATCCCTCCTTTCCCCTTCAATCTCGTTTTGGATCCCTCGTGCTCACAAGCTCTCGTTAGAAGCAAGACAATCTTAGCCAAGGAACCTCCAAGAGAGGTTCCCTTGGCACCTCTATTGTTTGTTCCTCCTCTCGGTCACCCTCCGGGCTTCTCGGTGCCTCCCTTGGTGTTCCGCCTCTTCCACGACCGAGAGTCTCTTCCAAAGGCCATTGGAGACCATTCAAGCTCAAGAGTGGAGAAGGAACCCTAGCTTGGCCACGATCTAGTTTCTCTTGGGAAGAAAAACCTCTTTGGGGGTTTGATTCTCATCATCAAACCATATATTTGAAGAAGGGTGAAGAAACTACTGCAACGGAGAATTGGGGGTTGCGTACTAGAATATGAGAGAGAGAGAGAGAGAGAAGATTTTATTAATTAGAGGGAAGATATCACATTATTTATGGGGGAGATAATTTTGGAACAAAATTGATTTGGGGAGGTAAATAATAGAAAATAAGTTAAAACAAATCTCACAAGATCGGGATATGAAAATAATGAAGTGCGGCACCAATTTAATTCTAATATGAAACCAAAAATAGTTCAATCCGGATCGTCCATTATATCTCATCGAACGGATGGGAGTATTACATTCATTTTACTGTAACACCCTGTTTCACCAGAACCTAAATCTATGGATGCATACTATAGATCGTCTATATATAATATCAAATAGAGTTCTTGACAATAAATGACCTCCTCTAATTACACCTTAGAAGTATCACACCAAAAATCAACACATAAGATTGAAATTAGAAGAAATTAACATATAAGATTGAAATTAGAAGAAATTAACATATAAGATTGAAATTAGAAGAAAGAGTTACGGGACAAATAAAAACATACAAAATATATAATTATACACTCCTAATTTTAATATAATCTCTTTAATTAAATATTTATAAAATTAGAAAATTTTCGGTAAATATTTACTGAAGTAGTATCACATATAAAATTAAACTTATTTTCAAATTTTTTTGGGCTCTACAATTATTTACATATGATTATAATTTCTTTCTTCTCTTATATACAAACATTTTTAATTATTCAATCAACACCATGTATCACATAAATGAAAATTTTGTGTACATTAATAATTTAAATCATTACTTTGACTCGAATGTATCTATTCTATAATTTATATATGTTATATTTTTTTCTCTATATCTATACATAATATAAAATATAGTCTTGCACAATTAATACCCATCTCTATAATTAACATATCTTTGCCATAAAAATCATTTTAATTAAGATTACCACTTATCGTACTTAAAATAAAAGGGTAAAATAGTAATTTTAAAGTGGTAAAAATAAAAGTTTTGAAATTTATTTTTTCTTTTAGAAGAATAATTTAAACTATCACGAACTTAGATTCAATGGTTGAGATGTGAAAATTTTTGGTACAAAGTATCACATGAGTAATAATGTATGGTGTTAAAATAAATAATTAAGTGCAATAATGGTTGTAATTTAAATTTTAAATAATAATAAAGGACATAAGAATTATTATGTTTATCCATAAAGGGATACAATAATAATTATCCTAAGTATGTATTTCTTCAAGCTAAGAATGGTTTAAATAATGATTAACTTTATGTTAATTATAATTTAGATAAAACTTATAAAATTTGACCTAGAATATTTAAATCAAGTTTAACAAATTTTTGTTAAGGATTTAAGTATGGTCAAATTCATAAGAATAATAACTTAAGCCTATCTTAACCTAAGTTAAATTTTTCTACACTTTAGTTTAGGTTAAAATATCATTATAAACTTGGAATATTAAGATAAATAAATTTGGGTAAGTTTTGTGATTTTTAAAAGTTAAAATAAGGACATTTTTGCCACAGCTTAAGAAAGTTGGGCAACAATGTGCAAATAGGCCAAATAAAGGGAGCCGTGTGTAATTAACCCAAATATTGCTTCTTCAACCTCCAGCTTGCACGTGAAGCCTTATAAGCTTCAATGGCGGATTTCAGTTAGCATAGGATCCGATTTGAGACAATGAGTGTTTGGGCATTCAAGAAAACATCATCCTACATGTAATCCCTCATTCAATTGGATTGAATGTCGTCTCAAATCGTGAAATTTCAGCCCCAAAGCCCACACGTCGTCTAGGTGGCCGAATTGAACAAATCCAAAATCGGATCGATTCGTCTTCAACTGGAGGGATTAATGAGAGGGGTTTGTTAATGGAATTCCCACCTACAAGAACCTTTTAAAATCCCTCACAACCGGACTCCCAATTCATCCAATTTCGAAGCCTAAACTCAAGAACCCTAATTTCCGAAAACCGGATGTTCTTGGCCAAAATTCGAGCACTTGGGAGCTTCAATCTTGCAATTGGTGGTACCCCTAGCTTCTTCTTTGAGTCCTCTACAAAAACTTTATCCTTCCACCGTCGGAGAACCACCTCCGGGCCTCCAATTTCACCGATTTCCGCCGGCTGCCACCATAGTCGAACCGTTTGGGGTATTTTTTTGGATTTTTGGTCCGATTTTTCTTTTCTTTCATTTAATTTGATTATTATTTGGCTTAATTAAGGTTAATTAAATTAATCTTAATCACTAAATAATAAGATGGAATTAATTTGATTTTACTAAAATTAAAATTCGGAAATTTTGCCTGGTAGCCCTGAGGTACGGCGAAATTCGCCTGGTGCCCTAAAGATTGATCAATTTCGTGTGGTGCCCCCGAGTTTTAATTTTCTTTCGCCATATACCCTTCTGTCAAATGTTAACATAAATCGTTATTTAAAGAAAAAAAAATACCCAAAATCTTATCTCTCTTTCTCCACGAACTCTCCTCTTCACGAACTCCTTCTCTGCCCTAGTGCCGGCCGTCGAAGGAGAAGCGGAGCCTCTGTCGGCCGTCGTCCCTCATCCCGCCGGCGACCCGCCGGTCCTCGTCCCGCCGTCATCTCTCTCGCCTGCATCCGCCTCTACCCGCTCGCCTCCCTTCAACCGCGTCCAACTCGCCTCCGCCTCCACCCGGCCGTCGTCCCTGCATCCTGAGCTTTTACATGTTCGGCTGCTTTTAAACAATCATGCCACACACTATGCTGCAATTCTTGAGCAACCTGTTTTGCAATTCCATGTGGTGACACAGATTTATGTCCAAGAGCTTCTCTACCACTTAAGCAATCTCTTACTCTTTTCCCCAAATCGGTTCCATTTTTTCTCATACGGGAAAAGGTTTCGGCCTTGCCACCATTTGAGCTAAGCAACTGCACATAGTGGGAGTTTCCTACCTTGTGATTCTGAAGCACATTCCTTAAAGGGGTTAGGGTGCAGTTTGGATGTCAGGGAACCACATTGTGATTGGGCTCTCATTTAGGTGGGAATTTAGACAATAAGGAATTTCAACATCTTTAAGATTCAACCAAGTTGCACCAGATCCTGTGCAATTTACTTTCCCATTTGTAACTGTGGTTATGTTCTTTCAAACATTGAATTTATTTGAAAAGTCTTCATTGCAATTTGCTAGTTTGTTGTATTTTGTAGTTACTTGTTTGTTTTATGATCTTAATTCTTATATGATGATACTTAAAAGTTGATATTTGTTTATGTGTTGTAGAATGGAAGATAAGATATTATTGAGGTTGCGGTACATTCATCAGGAATATTTAGACATAGTGGTGGATGATTTTGATAAGTGCACTATTTTGGATATATTTGTTGATTTAATAGAAGGGGCTGGAAAAACGGAGATGTTCCTTCCTGAACATCCAACTCCATGGTATGCACATAGTGCTCAGAATTTTCAGCTGGAAAGTGACAATGATGTTGTGAAGATGTTTACTGTATTTCATGACAAGAAGCTGATTAAATTGGCCATTGGATCTGCTGAGTCACCATCAAAAAATCTGGAGTTGGCACGAGGTTTGATTGAATCAAAGAGATATGCAGAGAACTCATTACTTCAAAAGTCAAGTCATGGAAGTCAACCTACTTCCGGTAGGAGAGTTCCTGCCACATCTGCAAGAAGAAAAGGGATGCATGCTCCAAAATCAGTAAGTACCTCTCATTCGATAGGTAGCCAACCTATTTCTGGTGATCTTAGCATGACAAATTTAATTTTGCCTGAAACTGTAGTGCCTCATGATGTGTTGCTTGATGTTGTGTTGCCTGAGGCTGTGCTGCCTGACTCTGTGTTGCCTAATGTTGTGTTGTCTGAGGCCAATTTTCTTGAGTCTGATTTGCCTTCTCTTGATGCACGTAGTGTTGTTGCGCCATCTATTTATATACCTGATGTTGATGTGGCCTCTGAATCTGAAGTTGAATCTGATGCTAGTGATGAAAGTGATTTTGAGGATTACTTTGATAGACTGTATGATAATGGAGAAATTTAGGGTGAGCATTACTTTGGGAAAATCAAATTGAAGGCATGGATGATTTTTTCTGACAAAGATCACTTGATGGATGTTTTGAGGGATTATTGTGTCCAAGAGGGTTTCTCTGTAGTAGTATTAAAAGCTGATCATAGAAGGTATACAGCTTTGTGTGGAGATTCAAATTGTAATTGGAGGATTCATGCATCGAGATTGTCAGACGAGGTTACATGGGCAATAAAATCACTAAGTGGAAATCATATTTGCCTTAAACTGCGTAAGTATAATTCCATGGCAACTCCAGAATGGGAAGCAATAAAGATTATTGGATTGGTGAGAGGAAATGCAGAGGTTAAGGGAAATGTCATTCAAACCCACTTGTTTCATGATCTGATAGAAGGTACTAATAGAATCAATCTCATTCAAACCCACTTGTTTCATGATCTGATAAGTGCACTATTTTCATACTTGTCATTCACCTAGCTGCTAAACAATCTCCAACAAGTTGAAAAAAATAGGCCTCTAAACATTTTGATCTATGTTTAGATTTTCAAGGCATCTCCCATAGAATATGAAGTTACGGAAGATCATTCAACATTAGTTGTCAACATTGAAAACAGAACTTGTGGATGTGGTGAGTGGCAAATTCGCGGCATTCTATGTCGTCATGCTATGAGGGTTATAATCGACAAGAGGGGACATCCAGAGCATTATGTTTCTCACTAGTATTCCACAAGAATGTACAAGATAGCATATTTTGTGAATTATAGGCATGTCCCGGATGAAGAACAATGGCCTAGATTTGATCTCCCAATGATCAACCCACCACCAATGAAAAGAGGAGTTGGAAGACCTCCAAAAAAGAGAAGAAGGCCAGAGGGTGAAGTTGCGCCAGGAAAGAGGTCTCACGTTGTGCGGTGTGGAAGATGCAAGGTATTTTGCCCTTCATGTCTAAATTATTTGTGTGAATTATAGGGTTGTTTCTGCCTTTGCTGACACCAATTCATAACTAACTTATTTTTCTTATTCAAGGCTTTTGGACATAATGTGAAGACTTGTAAAGGTGGAGCAACCGCTAGAGAACTCAAGGAATAAGGTATTCGAGTTCAGAGGAACCAAAAGAAGAAAGCAAAACAAGCAAAGGAGTGCATGGAACAAGTCCAATCTATGGAGAACGTGATGTGCTCAGCCCCGTGGATTCCGAGAAGCCAATAGAAGACTTATTTGCATTCTTGTCTTTTTAGACTAATAGCTAGAAAATCCTTTTGATTAGAGACATACTCTATCTAAGAATGTAACCTTGCATCTTTTTAATTAGACTACTTATCCTAGACTAATGACTAGAAAAGCATTATGTGAGACTAAAATTATGGCTAGAAAATCCATTGTCTTGCACTCTTTGATGCTCACCAAATTTGCAGGTCTTTCTGAAGATAGCTAATTTACTAGCTAATTTACTATACATGTCTTGCTAGCAATATGTGTGAAGTTCCCATATTTTACATCCGTATTCATTCCCAACTAGTCTTGTTGAAATTAGAACAAAATACATTCAGACGAGTTCGATAAGCTACTTAAGGTTTAAAAAGGCATAAAAAACTAGTGGTACAAAAACACCGAGAACCCAAGAACATAGAACAAGTCTCATAGCTATTTTTTCTCTTGTAGCAATCATATGATTTTGTGTCTTCAAGGTAGAATTTTCAGTCTTCAAGTCACTATTTTCAGTTGCGAGTTCCTTGGCCTTCATTTTCCATGTCTTCTTCTTACCTTTTATCTTTGCAATTTTTTCCTCAAGCGTCTTCGTTTTTTATTTAAAATCTTCATGCGCATTATCCACTTGTATATTTGATCCCGTAGTAGAAGTCTCATTATCACACCATTTAAAAAACCCACAATTGTACATACCCTACAATCAAATCATAAACTAAGAATCTGACATAAATAAACACGCAATCTAGTTATGTGGGTAAATGATAAATTCTAGAGACATAAATACCTTCCATCTAGGACACTTATAAAATTGTTTTCCATAGCTAGCTTTGTTCTGGTCGGTCACCGTCAAAACCACGGCGGGTAGTTGGTGCGAGCAAAGAACGCTTTCACAATTTCTGACATTTGTTCGCCAACTTGTTGACGATTGACCACTCATTTTCACATGAAACTTTAAAATCAGCAATAAGAACCTGAAGACAGATATCTAGTGATTGCAAAAATCACTTTTTAAACTTAACTAATCCGCTAATAATCTACTCCATCTACAACAACCAAATTAAAATCCCACTGATCTTCAATTCAACATCTAATGACCAAGCACTTTCATCATTGGGGAGCACTTTCATCCAAAAAAACTAACCAAACAACAAATATCAAGCACTTTCATCCCGTAGTAGAAGACCCCTAAATCAAAACTTTCTTTTGGGCTACAGATTCTAAGGACAGTTTCAGTTTGAGGATACTAAACAAGCACTATATTGGCTCCTTGGTCATTAAGTGCAGTAAATCTGGCAGTCAATTTCTGAACACAAACACCAAACCTCACTATTTTTACTTGTAAACTTAATTATTGCTTCATAAGAATCACAACCTGCAGTTCTAGATATATAGTCTCCTAGAACACACCTAGAGAAACAAAGCACCCAAAGCTAAATATCTTCACACAATCAAATTTCAACAGACTTTGACAAATCAAACACTTGAGAAATAAAGCATCACTTAACAACTTAGTGAAGGTCAATAAATAACAATCATAAAAATCAAAGGACAACAGCTTCTTTCGAGGATGGAGGGAGATTACATACCACTGAATTCAGTAATTAGAGATCTAGATAAGTGTTCAGGAAAAAATGGAGGGAGATTACATACCACTGAAAGAAGCAGGCGAGAGAGACAAGGGCCGACGGGTCGCAGAGGTGAGCCGGGTCTCCGGCGGGACGATGGCCGGGTCGCCACCGGGTGGAGGCGGAGGCGAGTTGGACGCAGTGGAAGGGAGGCGAGCGGGTGGAGGCAAATGCAGGCGAGAGAGACGACGGCGGGACGAGGACAGGCGGGTCGCCGGCGGGACGAGGGACGACGGCCGGCAGAGGCTCCGCTTCTCCTTCGACGGCCGGCACTAGGGCAGAGAAGGAGTTCGTGAAGAGGAGAGTTCGTGGAGAGAGAGAGATAAGATTTTGGGTTTTTTTTTTAAATAATGATTTCTCTTAACATTTGACAGTAGGGTATATGGCGAAAAAAAATTAAAACTCGGGGGCACCACACGAAATTGTTCAATCTTTGGGGCACCAGGCGAATTTCGCCGTACCTCAGGGGTACCAGGCAAAATTTCTGATTAAAATTAAATTAATTAAAATTACTTTGGGTATTATCTTAGACTATGAATGGTTAAAATATTAACTTTTCATTTGGATAATATTTTGGAGTAAAATTTATGGACTCATAAATGAATTATGAGATTTATTTATTCATGAAAAGATTATTTAGAATATACGACTAATTGATTTCAATCGTATAAATAATCGTTTAATCGAAAAGCCTTGAAATTGATTTATTTATGAGTAAATAAAATCAATTAGACACCGAGATATTGTATCCTTCAAATATTGATATTGAACAAGTTATTTAATATGATTTATTCATTGTGTATGATTTGGGTACGTCTCGGATTGACATTTGGAACGGAAATAAACTGGGAAACCGATTTGCTTTTCGAAAGCAACCATCTCCAATACTCCGTTCAACCTTCGTGATTCAAGGCAAGTGGTGGTTCGCTCTTGCTAATTTATTCCATATTTTTCTTAATTGACAATTAATCTATTGTTTTAATTAAGTTAGGATAAATATTCTTAATTTCTCGTTTAGGGACTTGTGTGTTAAAATGTTGTGTAAATTGAACATTTTTATTAATTAGGTTGTATATATGCTATCTATAACCCTTATATATATTATTATTATTATTATTATTATTGGGTGCTAGATAATAATTGGTGTGGATTGTTGTGCTTTGGTGTGCATTATAGTTACTAGTTAGCACGAGTATTCGTAGGAACGCTATTACATTGCGAGGTTTAGCTGTTTCTTTATAACTTGGTATTAGGAGGATAATTGCACTAATACTTTTGGTCATGACCTACCCTTATTTTATATAAGTGGTGGTGCACTTAGCTAGTGTCGAAATCGGGATTCGTCCCATGTTCTATATCTCATTGCGAGATTGGTTTGAATTAAAAGCTTTAACGTAAATGCGCGTTTTAAAATTAAATAAGATAAGTGTCGTTTTGCACATAATTAATATACCCTCGAGCGAGAAGTACTACATGGAACCCGCCCGGTCTCTTGTCTAAAGTAAGTCCTTTTTCCAATCTGGATTCGCATTATGCGGTGAGGTTGGTCGAGGACCCAAATATTCAACGAGATGTTTTTAAAACTTTGTGTGGTAATATAACGTTCCCAAACAAACTCATATAATTTCCCATAAGACTCAACTAATTGGAGTCTTCTTTTTCATCATACATTTTCATTCTTTCAGTAAGAGTCTATAGTCATATACCGTTTACCGAGTTTTATTCGGGAAACAAAGGTAGTGATCATATACGACTATAAGAACCAATCTGTTTTCACCCTTGCATAGTCTTTTATTAGACTAACCAACCGGTTTTATTACTTGCATGGTTGGATGGTGTCATCCGTCCTATACGGCACATTAGAGGTTGGTCCCCGACGATTTGAAGTAACCGATCGAAGATGAAGGCTTACAGTTAAAGGTTGTGACCTAAAGTTATATTATTTGAAAGAGTTTAGTATCAATTTTAAATTATTCTTAATAAGGTGTATTACTAGTCATGTATTAGGGGTTATTGTAAAAGTCTTCCGTTGTAATTTCAAAAGTCTTCCGCTATAAGTTCACTTTGTTGTATACCGTCCTTCTCATTTTTCGAGAGGAATTTTAATAAAAGATTGTGTTCGTTTAAAAGTCTTCCGCTATTCACTCTACTATTATTTAACATTCATTTGTCTATTTTAAGCTTACTTGTTCCGATTAAAGCCTAGGGTGACTTTGGACTTTACAATCTGAGGTCACTAGCGTGTGGCACTACCGACATAAGTCGGAGGTGTTACAATTTTTCATTTCCAAAATCATATAATTTATGTTTTGACATATTTGTTGCGATCGTTCTTTATCACCTATTTCTCCTGAAAAGTAATTGCATGATTAAATATTTTGGCAAAATATATTATAAGTATATTTCATTGTACAATCCTTTCAATTTTTCAAGGAATAGAATTTGTTAGAAATTCCAAGACGGAACTTCATGATTACAAAAAATAGTGTAAATTCCTTAAATAGAAGTTTGACAAGAAATTACATGGAGAATAATATATATTATATACATTCATAACAATATATTAGCATATCACTTTGGATGTTGTGATGTGATGAAACAGGCTTGCTAGGTGATTGTAGTAGACTAACAACAAACATTTTGTTGATAAGACTATATCATTAGCTTGTAAACACGTACGTATATATTCATGCACTATTATAACCTCTACCACAAATCAATTCATCTTCCTATAACATCCAATATACTGAGTAAATCTATATTTTTAAACATCCAGTATTAATGTAATTGGTGATTAAATTAGCATGTATACTAATTTATTTTGTTGATTATAGATGTTAGATAGTGCCAAAAGGAGAAATGCTAATTTATTACTTACCCATATGAATGGAATCGGTGTAACCTCCACCATAAACCCATTTATTTCTTATAACGTCCAACATCCATATCTTTCTTTTTACTCTAAAATGTTAATGTCTTTCTCAATTTGAAACAACCAATATTATTGATAGGAAAATTTATAATATTTTATGTTTTTGATAGATTAAATGCACAATAAATACCCATGAAATATCAAGAGACCATTTACATTCTATATATCACTTCTTCTCTTTCATCCAAGAACACATGCTTTACCTTAATTATGAGTAAAAAAATCACATTATCTTATTTCAAGAAAAGATGAACTCACGAAGTCATACATCTTTAAGGTAACTAAAAATTGAAGCCCGTGCTTCGCACAGGCCTTTTGTGTATATGTTGTCGCGGTTTAAATATGAATTTGTAATATATAGATTGTTGTTGCATGTTTTATCTTAAATGATATATTGTTTGATATGTATTTAATGTAATATCTAAGAATTTTAGGTATAAAATGCTATGATTGTACGAAGTACAATTTTATTTTATTTTTTGGTCAGAAGTTCAATTTAAATTTTGAATTAAGGCGGTAGTTGTTTTTTGTAGGAATGCATTTTTTTTCCTTTGAAAATATTTGGGGAATATTTTAGAAATTCCTATCTAATTATATGTTGTGCTTGAACTGAAGTATTTGTAAGAAACTTTTTACAACAATTCTCATTTTATGCTCTACTACCCTCCACATTTCTAACTTTTGCCTTTATCTTACAAATATATTGCCTTTTAATAATGTTTTTTGTTATGCTTTAGTTATTAATATTTATTAATATATTGTTTTATTTTTTTGGTCTGGAATATATATCGTTTTATAGGTCACATTGACTTTACATATTCCTAGACAAATATTATTTTAATTAAAATATATTAGTCATTACTTCATATTCTTATAAGTAATAGAAATAATTGGTGACTCTGCATATTCTTAAACCTTGTTACATTTTATATAAAAGTACATTAGTTATTTTATTGGTACATGCTTACTCTTCTTAGCGAAATTATAATTCATAACTTCTTCCGTGTACATTTTATATGTGAGAGTGAGTATATGTCAATTATTTCGACTTTCATCCTTGATTAATTCCTCTAGACCAAGAAAAATGAGGCCAAATTTAGTATATATACACATGATGAGTGTAAAATGAATATGTATAAAATAGAACAACAAAACTCATCCTTAACCAAAATAACAACACACCTACCTAAATCGATTAGTACAAAAAAGGAACTAAAAATACAAACCTAGTTGAATTTATGCTACCAAAAATTGAAGGGTTTACATCGTCCATAAAATATTTTGTTTTATTCATTACTAACAATCAATTGTCCTAAATCAATTGTATTTGTCCTCCTTTTAGTGAAAGCTACACGTGCATGATGTAAACAATCGCTGCCTCAATAGTGCTATTAGATTATCCAATTCTCTGACATCTTCACATAAAATTAACCTATCTCAATCAAAAGACAATTATATTAATAAATTTAAACCGATAGATATAAGTATTTAGTGCATGCATGCGAGACTACTA
Organism: Rheum nobile; assembly: GCA_027886185.1. Classification (NCBI taxonomy): domain Eukaryota; kingdom Viridiplantae; phylum Streptophyta; class Magnoliopsida; order Caryophyllales; family Polygonaceae; genus Rheum; species Rheum nobile. Next base: position 248,084 of record WOAB01000069.1, read on the forward strand.
AAGAGATCCAAATACATATAATCAATGATAGTTTACCATGAGGTGGATATATACTTGCATCCTCGACAATCGGGAATCCTCATTCACATCTTTAACTTAATAATTATGCTTACTTCAGCGACCATGTCTTTTTAAGGTGTTGCCCACTATCTCCCAATTGTATGTGTCTGCCTTATTATTTTGGAAGAAGAAAGTGTATCTAAAAAGTTGAGTTTAAATTGCTTCCCTTTCAGTCAGTAATATACTTGTCCAAATGATTCTATATGTTGAGTATAACACATTTGCATGTCCTCATAATGTCAGCAAGGTAGTGAGTATGAGATTATTAAACACTACTCCATGTTGAAAGCAAAATATAAAAATAAACACAATATAACTAAATTACATAGAAAATTTTACGTTATTGTACATGATTTAATGCTTTATGCATTGCGTCAACTTGCTTTATTTCGTGCAGCCCCTGTATAAGTAGAGGACATAATTTTCATCAATTTATATTAACAATTATAATGTGTTGATCTAAATACAGATAAATTTGTTACCTTATTTTGCGTGGTGAACTTGTTGAAAGCTTCCTTAAACAGAATATTCCTTGTGTGTTTAAAGTGTTATGCCCTCGAATCTATGGAGCCTCAGTGCAAGGATTTGCCCCCTTTGATGTAGAAATCGGATGATCTCCAACCAAGCAAGAACAAGGAACCCTCGGCAAAGTATTGACACAAGGATGGATGGCGGTCGTTGGTGATGATGGAAGGCGAAGGATAAGCACTTTCTTAAGCCTAGATACAACACACTAGACTAGGAAACCGACTTTGAGAAATGGAGATGTAACTCACTCGGATCTCTAAAAGGAAAGAACTCGATTTGACTCACGAGTTTGAACGAACAAAAGAGAACTTTGAAAAATGAAATTCTGCAATCTTGATTCAAAATAGACGTGAGGGATCTCCTCCAAATTGTTTGCCCCTCTATAGGCTACAATCGGTTACTTAGCAAAATTATAATAAAAGTACTAAAATTACCACTAAGCTAAAAACGTGCCCACTATCCTAACACATTTAGTAGGCATTTTAGGGAATTAAAATTAATCACTAAAATGTCTAAAATCCATAAAATTAAAGCAAGAATTCATTCGGATCCTTCACATGGGCCTTCCTTGAGTGTCAAACCGAGATGCGGCCGGCGCCGAGAAACCCGGAGGTGGCTTCAAGACACATGACCAGGCAAGGCTCGACTTGGCTCGGCACTCCTAAGGTCAATAGACCTCCCTTGAGTTGGTGGTCCAGTTGGCGAGCTCGGGCTCGGGTGATGGTGCCAGGTGTGGGCTCGGACCTATGCTCCTCTTCACGTGCGGCCGCAATTCTAGGGCTTGACTTGGGACCCGACAATTGGTGCAATGGCTCGGCACTGGGGACCCCAATGGTCTTGGGTGATGCCATAGGTGTTGTGGGGGTCTTGGTGTCCGAGGGAAGTGGAAGTTTGCCGGAGGAAGTCTCCATGCCCAAGTTATGGCCCGGCGCGGAATTAGGGTTAGCCTCGGCCTCGGCGGTCTTGGTGAAAGCCATTGGTGGCATTGGTTCCTCTCGAAGGGTGGGCACTTCACTGGCCATATGCATAGTCATATCATCCTCCCTCCCTTGAAAGGGATTCGACCTCGAATCCGGCTCGTCAAGGTCTTGATCTCCTTCCACGCAATAACTATCCTCATGTGGAGCGCCTTCCTCTCCTGGCTCAAATAGGACCATCCCGGACCCCAGCTTTGAGCGCGCCCTCGATGTGCTTGCCTTCTTGACCTGCAATAAAACTACTAGAAACTCTATGCAATACCACAACCTTTTCATTAATAGGGTTAGTCTCATAAAATGCAATGAAAGGTTGAGGACATGCAATGAATTGAGGCATAAGAGGCTTGGCCAAGAGCATATGATGAGAAGCACCACCTTTGCTTCCAATTGCCATCTTTTTACCTTTGTTTTGCTCTATTTGTTGGCTGGCCTTCCTTTGCTCTCTAGCCACATGGTCAGCTATGATTTCATGGGACATCATAGGTTTTAGAGTGATTCTTTTACCGTTCATGATAACAGAATACTCATTTGTCACCCCTTGATGGATGACACCCCTATCAAACTGCCATGGGCGACCTAGGAGGAGATGACATGCGGTCATGGGCAAAACATCACACACAACCTCATCTACATATCCTCCTATAGCAAACTGGATGGTGGCTTGGTCCTTGACCTTAAGGGGCTTGTCGGAATTCAACCAACAAAGTGTGTAGGGCTGAGGATGGGAAGTGGTCAATAGATTGAGTCGACTCACCACTTCTTGATCAATCAAGTTGCAACAAGAGCCACCATCAATGATGACACTACACACCTTTCCCTTAATGGTGCACCTAGTGTGAAAGATAGTTTCACGTTGGCTAGGTACACTTGAACTCTCCGAGACGGTTAGTGCTCTTTTGACCAAAAAGCACTCACCCTCGGCTGCCACAACATGAAGCTCTTCCAATTCTTCCTCATTCTCAACAACTTCCTCTTCACACTCATCCTCGGACTCATAGTCCCTTTGAGTGTTAAGAAGAACTTGCCTTTTTGAGGGGCAATCCTTGGCAAAATGACCTCAACCTAGGCACTTAAAAAATTTAAGGTCCCTAGCTCGGTTCTCTCCCTCCATTTGTTGGGTTTGAACTTGAGTAGGTACCTCTCTTCTAGGGTGACTTGAGTTGTCACCCCTAGTAGGTTCTAAGCGCCTTGGCATAGGTTGTGGCCCCTTGGAGCCACTTGATGCATTTTGCCATGGCCGTGAGCTATGGGTTTGGGGGCGCCTTGAATGGAGTGCTTTATATATACGATTAGTATAATGAAGCACTTCTTCCATAGGGGTCCCTCTAGAGAAATGTTGCTTGCTCACTATGGCTCGGAGCTCGGGGCTAAGGTTATTAATAAACTTAGAAATAAGATACCCCTCGGGAACCCTAAGTCTAGACCTAAAGACCAAGGTCTTTAGTTCCATAGAGAATTCATCCGGGGTTTATTCCCTTGTTCTAATAGCTCCAACCTTTCATGCACCCTATCCGAATAGTCTTTCGGGACAAACCTATCTCGGAGAGCTTGTTTGAGTGCTTGCCAAGTAGTGATTTGAGGGTTTCCGAGGTACTCTCGTTCCTCTTTATCCCCAAGCCACCATTGGTAAGCAAAACCCTCAAATTTAATGGTCGCTATAGCTACTCGTTGAGCTTCCGAGTAGTTATAGTACCGAAAAATTTGCTCGGTCTTTTGCTCCCAATCAAGATAGATTTCCGGGTCACATTGTGAACCAAAAGATTATACCTCCAATTTGATGCCATGGGGTCGTGGTTGCTCATAGGTGTCGCCATATTCCTCTTCATAGCCTCCGGTGCCTCTTTGTGGTGCATAAGGCATCCTTCCACCTTGGTTATAGCCACGGCCCATGCCTCCTCTTCCGGCTATCCTCCTTCCTAGATCTGGATACCTAGTGAAGTCATAAGGCATTCCCCTCGGCTCCTCTCTATTTCTTGCGCTTGGCCTTGCAAAGTTAGTATGCAACGGAGGTATACTAGTAGTAATAGGCGCAAAGAATGGAGAAGAAAGATTAGGGTTCAAACCAAAGTCTTCCCTTGAAGTGGCCACAGTTGAAGGAGGGTGATGAAATCCTTCACGCAAGGATGTACCCGCCAGATCTTGAGCTAGGAGAGGTATGGTCACTTGCACTCCTTGAGCGCCGAGAGGTGGTTCGGCCACTTGGGTGTCTTGGGCGCCGCCTCCTTGGACTGCGCCTTGAAGTTGGCTCGGTGAAGGATTGTGGACAAGGTTCCACTTCTCCTCCATGGCCCTCATGAAGGCAGCTTGCTCGTCTCGCATGGTTTATAGATGTTGACGAGCGCGCTCATCGGCCTCTTCCTTGGAGGATTGAATGGCCAAGAGCAAGGTCTCCATGGTGATGTTTGAGTCATCCTTGGGGTCGTCCGAAGCAACATTCTTGTCCTTAGTTCTCACCATGAACCCACACACAACAGCCCCACAAGATAGAAGACAACAATGATTTCTAAGCTAGTAAGCAAGCCACAAAATTTGGTTTAAATCAAAGAAATTTCGTAGCTTTACTAGCTCACTAATTCGGCTGAGGGAAGGCTTCCTAAATGCTCAAAGTGACTCCAAAAGACAAGATAAAAGTGCACCACAACCTTAGCTAATTCTTGTGCTAAGTCCACAATTTTCACACCACTTTTTGCAAGTACTTAGCCTTGTAGTATCTTTACACAAGTTGATTGAGCACGTAGACTGAATGAAGCACAAGATCAAGCTTTACAACACTTTCAATAGTAAGGACAATCTCAACACAAAGATTTCAAACTTTCAACAAACCACTTTTCCAAGCCTTAGTCTTTTTCTTTGTTGTTGTAGGCTTGACTCTTTCGGTTTTTCTTTTGCCTTTTTTTTTCTTTTTTTTCTTTTTGATTCAGAGAACACAATGACAACTGAACAAATACTAAATAAAGAAAGTAATAATCGTAACCTAATCAACAATTAGATACCCAAGCCTTTCCTACGCATCAATGGTGTTCGATTGCTTCGGTTTGCACAAGAAGTACCCTTAGTTGATTAAATGCCAAATACAAATAAAAAGGACTCAAATTACCTATCTATATGCTACTAATAAGGTCACGGCTGGATTATGCAGAAAGAGTACCGAAAATTTTAAAAAATTCACTTGTAACAACTTGAACAAACAAACCCTAAAATCTAAGAACCACTAACAACTTCTTTCCTAGGGATTCGCGGCTGATAAGACTCGATTCAAACTGCAATACTTCGTCCCCCTATCCTCAATGCAGACTCAAGAACAAGTACTCAGCAACACAAGGAAGAATGCACACAAAAACCTACGGACAACTAAGAATTTAACAATGCAAGGGCACGGAAGTTTAGAGCAAGTAAGGATCCAATTTTTCTTGTGATTTAAAGCAAAGTTTGGAGCAAATACTTACATAGCTCTGATACCAAATTTTATGCCCTCGGATCTATGGAGCCTCAAGGATTTGCCCCCTTTGATGTAGAAATCGGATGATCTCCAACCAAGCAAGAACAAGGCACCCTCGGCAAAGTGTTGACACAAGGATGGATGGAGGTCGTTGGTGATGATGGAAGGCGAAGGATAAGCACTTTCTTAAGCCTAGATACAACACACTAGACTAGGAAAGCGACTTTGAGAAATGGAGATGTAACTCACTCGGATCTCTCAAAGGAAAGAACTCGATTTGACTCACGAGTTTGAACGAACAAAAGAGAACTTTGAAAACTAAAATTCTGCAATCTTGATTCAAAATAGACGTGAGGGATCTCATCCAAATTGTTTGCCCCTCTATAGGCTACAATCGGTTACTTAGCAAAATTAAAAGAAAAGTACTAAAATTACCACTAAGCTAAAAACGTGCCCACTATCCTAACACATTTAGTAGGCATTTTAGGGAATTAAAATTAATCACTAAAATGTCTAAAATCCATAAAATTAAAGCAAGAATTCATTCGGATCCTTCACATGGGCCTTCCTTGAGTGTCAAATCGAGATGCGGCCGGCGCCGAGAAACCCGGAGGTGGCTTCAAGACACATGACCAGGCAAGGCTCGACTTGGCTCGGCACTCCTAAGGTCAATAGACCTCCCTTGAGCTGGTGGTCCAATTGGCGAGCTCGGGCTCGGGTGATGGTGCCAGGTGTGGGCTCGGACCTATGCTCCTCTTCACGTGCGGCCGCAATTCTAGGGCTTGACCTGGGACCCGGCAATTGGTGTAATGGCTCGGCACTGGGGACCCCAATGGTCTTGGGTGATGCCATAGGTGTTGTGGGGGTCTTGGTGTCCGAGGGAAGTGGAAGTTTGCCGGAGGAAGTCTCCATGCCCAAGTTGTGGCCCGGCGCGGAATTAGGGTTAGCCTCGGCCTCGGCGGTCTCGGTGAAAGCCATTGGTGGCATTGGTTCCTGTTGAAGGGTGGGCACTTCACTGGCCATATGCATAGTCATATCATAAAGCAATTTTGATCCCCTTCAAACAAAAAACATTTATATTAACAATTATAATGAGTTGATCTAAATACAGATAATGAATTGATCTAAATACAGAGAAATTTGTTACCTTATTTTACGTGGTGAGCTTGTTGAAAGCTTCCTTAAACACAATTTTTCTTGTGTGTTTAAAGTAATTTTGATCCCCTTCAGCCAAAATATTTTGAAACCTTGTGGATCTGTCACTCTAGAGATGGCAACATAAAGTTGTCTGTAACTTTCAGTTATTTATTGAATTAGAGAGAAAATTAAACCAAATATATCCTTACTTTGTTTACGTACCATGTTATCGGATAGAATGAAGCATGTGATGATGTATGTAATTGATCATGTCGAAGGCATCCCACTTGCGACAAACATGTCACAGTTAAACCCTTCGGTTAATTGGTTTAGTGGTATATAGTTTCTTTCATGATTGTTATTTATGTGTGAAGGATGGAACAGCAAAGCGAAGAGTAGTGGGGTGGTCAGGTATCAAATATATATATATAGGAAGAGATGAGGTAAGTGTAATGCTAATGTAATTTATATATTAAATATAGCTATAATGTGGTATAACGGTTTCACTTGTGGGATAGGATTCTAACTCCTGCTTTAATTTTTTTTATTTTGTGATGTACAAACTTTGATTTAAATATGTAGCTATTGGACTGCCAATGATTAAATTGTTGGGGTCATCACTAAGGCTGGATCACCAGGGGACGACAATAGTATAACGGTTACGACAATAGAATTTGAACGTCTGATTTAAATATAGCTATGATGTGGTAGAACCGTTTCAATTGTTTTTTTGTGTTAAAAAGCTTGTTGTTTGCCATTTTATGTTGTACAACCTTTGAACTACTTGTGATTTAAAAGTAGTTGTAATGTGGTACAACCGTTTGACTTGGCTCTCTTTCTTTTCCTTTTTTTCGGTTAAAATTCCGTTTGACTTAAGCTTTTTTTGGTTGTTATTTCATCTTCATATACTTAAATGTGTTAATTATGAGAGATAAAAGGCTTAGCAGTTGACGCCTATTCCATTTGGGATGCAGTAGGGTCGTCTATGCATGTGTGGCCCAATTTTTAATAGCCCAATATCTGATTGCATTTTTTTTTTTGTCTTTTCATATCATTCAGTGGCCCAATATTTAAGGGCAAAACATATTGTTCAACTCTATTGTGAAGCAAAATAATTGAAGAGAATTCAAGTGGATCATTAATGAGGGCAAGAAAACCAACTTTTAAGTAGATATAGATATTTCAAATTACATATTACTTATGATTTGTTGTTTTAGATGCATGTCCGCTACTCTTTTGAAGAATAATTGGTATCTTATTTGTTTTGTAATTTTTTCTTTTGTTTTGTACGCTGTATAATTAGTCTATTTTGTTTATTTTTTTATGGTGACCATGCCTATTTTTGAAATAAAATAAATATAAATAAATTAAATATTCTAATTAATTTATAAGAGTTGCTTTTTTGGTTATAATATAAAAAATTTAGCAAATATATAAAACTTTTTATTTATAAATTTAAGCCCATTTTATTTATGTTTTCTATAACCTTTTTTCTATTGAATCAAAGAATTTTTAAAATTATAAGATGTTTTAGGTATCCAAAATTAATAAATACGCGATATAGTGAATAAAATTAAGAACATATATATTGATATTATGAAAGCATGTTTTAGGGAGAAACATCTATCTAATCACAATATATATATTTCACGATCTATGAAGCCGACTTTATGTCATTCTATATGAATCATCTACGTAAAGTTTTTCTAAAAAAATTTAAAAACGATTTTTTATATTTATTTATCACAATATTGTATGATATTATTATAATTTTAGTTATGCTAAAGTCAAATGTTTATAAAATATAATCACATATATAGAGAGATAACCAAAAAATCCAATTAATATTGAACTTTGTAGAGTATTGTACAAATTATAGGCTTCCAACCATTAAACTACATATTGGTTAAGGACCCAATTATTAAAAGAAGTCGTTTTTAAAACTTTGTGTGCTAAATATAATGTTCCCAAACAAATTCATTGAATTCCCATAAGATTCATTTCTGTTTGAGTCTTCTCTTAAAGCATAACTTTCCTTTCGTTTCAGTAGGAGTATAGTAGTCATATACCGTTTACCGAGTTTTATTCGAGAAATAAGGGTAGTGACTACATACGACTACAAGAACCACTATGTTTGCACCATTGCATAGTCTTTCATTAGACTGACCAACCTTTTTCTCTTTCTTTCATGATTGGCTGGTGTCATCCGTCCTATACGGCACATCAATGGTTGGTCTCAGACGCCTTGAAGTAACAAATCGAAGACGAAGGCTTGCAGTTGAAGATTGTGATTTAAAGTAAGAGTATTATCTTAAAAGTCGTCTAGTATTGACTTAACCTTCTTAAATAAATGTTACACTTAGATAAGTTAGTCATGTACTTATGGTTTATTTAACAAGTCTTCCGCTGTATTTTGATTTCGAGTGGTAACACTTATCTCCTCAATTTACGCGGAAAGATTTAATAAAGGTTAAGTATTTGTTTTATAAGTGATTTTCAAACTTCTACGAGCTTCGATCCAGTTACTTATTCCTTAGTTCCATTCATAAGGATATCTTTCATTCTTAGGTTTAATGTCATTCGGAGGTTGACACTTCTCCTATTTGCCTTATTCGCAAGTATTAGAATATGATTGTTTTAAGAATAATGGTGGTAGGTCAATCAATCTAATATGAACTATTAGTTTGGTCCCATAAAATTTGTATCATAACGTAGTTGATTTAAGTATCATATGATACAAGTTGGAAAATTTTAAATTAAAGTTGTGGTTCATCAACAGATGGTGAACACCCGATCCACCAATCGAGCGGCTAATGAAGGTCCCAACGATGTTTCTCGGATTCAGCTAAGGAGTACTGCTCAACAAGGGGATGACGTGGGATCTGGCACGCACAACAATAACCCTCCCCTGTGGAAAGATGTTCGTCAGGAACATGTGGACCATCAAGTTACGGGGGAAGTTCCACTTAACCCACCTCATGCCCCGATCGTGTTGGATGCTACGGTCATAGGGCAGATAGTGAGGCAAGTTGTCGAGATAATGACAGCCTAGGGAATACCGCAAGCTCAAGCGGCTCTTGTTCCTCATGTTGCAACTGATATTGGAAACATGAAGACCCTGCACATTTAGTGAATCCCGAGAGAAATGAAGGGAACTATAACCAAGCATTAAAGATAATTAATTTGATGTGTCTGGATAGCTATGATGGAACCGGGGAACCAATCAAGGTTGCCTATTGGTTCTCCTATATGGAGCGATTATTTCATAACATGGTCTGCACCGAGGTTGAACAAGTACACATAGCTTCGTTGCATTTGAAGGATGGAGCAAGTGAGTGGTGGGAAGGAACTGGATTAGATGACCACCCGAATCTGAGTTGGGCAATGTTCAAGGCAAAGCTCATTGATCGATTCTTCTCATGTGCTATGAGAGAAGAGAAGCTTAAAGAATTCTTCTACCCAGAGACTGAGGGATTGAAGGTGACTGAGTTGGCGACAAAGTTCAATCATTTGCTACATTATGCTGGTTCTGAAGTACAATATGAAGAACAGAAGATCTGATACTTTCATGGATGGATGAGCCCAGAAATCAAACCTCTAATGGTGCGTCACGATTGCTCTACTTTGGAACAATATGTGGATATAGCCTATAAGATAGAGGTTACGCTGGAAGAATCCAACCAGAAGCTAGAGGAAAAGAATAAGGCTAAAGGCGAGCAACAGAACCAAAAATTTAATGCATTTAAGAGGCCGACATTGCCTATCAAGTTTGAGAAGTCTGGTCGCTCTAAGACCGAGATGACTCAGTTTGACACCACCAAAGGCTCAAATTGGAGTAGTGGTGCAACAAAATGCCATAACTATGGTGAAGCTGGGCATAAGAATTTCAATTGCCAAAAAGAGAAGCGGGTATGCCATAATTGTGGGAAGGAAGGCCACATGCAAACTTACTGTCGACAAAAAGGCCAAGGGTTGGCACAACCATACCAGGAATCAAGTGTTGGCAGTAGGCAGGACTCAATATCGAAAGTGTCCACTTTTGGTTGATCTGCTGATCGAAATAAAGACAAGGCGCCTATTGAATTTCCGAGTCAAGGGCAACGACTCTTTGTGATGCGTTAGTCCGACGAGAAGGACACCCTGAATGAGTAGTTATGTTTTAGTTAAGCCTTTCTAAGAATAAGGAGGTATGACGTGTGTGTCTATAGTCTCCGTAGTTGTTTAATTTGCTCATTTGACATTCCTTTAGTTTTTTTAATTCAAAGTTTCGAATAATAAAGAAGAATTTCCTTGTTTTGGAAATTACTAAATTCGTTACTATTTCGAGTTATGCGTGCATACGAGAATCCTTGAGTGCCAAAAATAGTACAAGTCACGTGTTGATAAGGACTGACTAGACTCATAAAGGAATGTGTAACATATTGGGACATGAATGATTGTTCCCTACCTTGTTAACGCTAGTTTTGGGGTCAAAACTATTTTTAAGTGGGTAGTACAATATCCCACTTAAATTAGAAGGGTAATATGGTAATTTAATTTGATAAAAATAAAAGTTATAAAATTTATTTTATTTCTATTAGAGGAATAATTTAAATTTTTATTAACTTAAGTTCAAAGGTTGAGTTATGAAAATTTTTGGTACAAATTATCAAATGGGTTATAATAATATGGTGTTCAAATTAATAAATAAGTATAATAATAAATGTAGTTTTAGAATTTTTATATAATAATAAAGGGTATAAGAATTAGAATGCGGATCTGATGAGAATGAATATTAAGGTGAGAAATGAGAATACCTCATAGCCTTTGGATTTAAAAATCCAAAGGCTAGGATTAGACTATCATTTAAGTGGTCATGTGCATGTCACATGACCACTTAAGTGGATGATTAACCGGTCAAGCCGGTCACCAGCCGATCAATGTCGGCGGTCAACGCCGACGGTCAACGCTGGAGCTCTGGCGTTGGCTGGTCAAAGTTTTTTTTTCGGAGCCACTTTTTGACTTAAGATGGCATGTACATACATTTTGGCTTGTTGATGGCTCCCTATCCATCACCCTGACGGCGATAGACGAAGAAGACAAGATGAGTCTCCAGACGCCAGGACCTGTGACGAGAGCCAAAGCACGCGTCATCGCTCAAGCCACCTAGTCGCTGGTCACCAGGTCCATCGCCAACTTCGGCATCGCCTCCGAGCCCACCGGCGTAACCGCCGTCACGTTTCTCGTCTTTGAGGTTTAGTGGCCGAGGAGGCCGCGCGGCCGTGTCTCTCGCGATCTTCGTGCCTCTCGCGATCTTCGCGTCTCTCACGGCCATCGCGTGTCGCGTGACATTCATCGTGTCACGCGCCTGCATGGTCGTGTCTCTCGCAGCGTTCGCGGCTTCTCATTGGCGACCAAGCTATCTTGTTTCTATATTTAGCAATTGTGTGAGTTTGGATATTTTGAGACAATTTTAGTATGTTGGTTTTGTTTTGATGTTTTTGGCTTGACGAGGGCCGGCGCCATGTGTTATGGGCCGCGCGTCTAAGCCCATGCTTTAGCTTTAGATGTTTTATATCTTGTTTTAGCTTAGCTTTAAATACTTGTTATTTCTATTGTAAAAACTACGTTTGCTTAAGTTAATAAAAGTTGAGTTTTATCTCCTTGCTTGAGCCTATGTCATTGTTGTGGTTTGGATCCAAGATCCAAGTTTTAGGGTTGTTCTGTTGTGGATTGCTCAACCCCAGTCGATCATCTTTTTGATCGTCATATCCCTTCGACGTTTGTCACTTTGTTCTTCTTCAACAAGGTCATCACTTTGACCTTCGTTGTCGACGCTACGGCCAAGGAAGACTCAAGCTTGGTGCTTGGCTTGACTCCGTTGCGTTTCAGGGCATCTGCGACCGTGTCAACGGGGACTTTCGCATCAACTGGTATCAGAGCCACTGTCAAGTTAAGTCTTCTTGTTTTCGTATTAATCTTGAAAATTTTCTACGTAAAAATTCCTCTCCCCCCCCCCACTTTTTCGCCCACCGCCGCCGCTACACCATCCACCGCGTCGCCACCTGTGTCATCGCTTCCGCCACCACTCGCGTGTAGTCATCCTTGACTGCCGCCCATTGTAGTAGCCGAGCCTTACTTACGGTTGCCCTAAACCCTCTTTCTTTGGCTCCCAAGACACAATCTTTGACTTTCCTAAGTTTGTTAGCCATAATCTTATCATTTCCTTTTAAGCAATATCTTTATTCACAAGTAGATAACTTTCCTAACAACTTTTAGAATCTTTTTCTCTCTCTCTTATTTTCTCTCTCTTATTTTATTTGGATAGAATTTGCATGTTAGTTAGTTGCTATCTTTTTTCTTGTTGGACGATTTCCCTCTTCTCTCTTCTCTCTCTTCTCCCACAAGGCAACCAAATCTTGTGGGATTCTCAAAAACAAAAAAGTCTTGCGTCCGAAGTTTTTTTTTTTTAAAACAATTCTTCCAAAGATCTCATCTTTTATAAGGAAGACAAAGAAAAATGAAAGCCTCAGGCGATCTAGGCGAAGCCTATTCACACAACGCAAGATCCATTCTCTCATCTCTCTGCTTCCTCTCTTTCACGTATTCGACGACAATGAATCAAGGTGTCAATTTTCTTGCTTGCGAATTTTTGCCACTTAATTTAAAAGAGTCGAAATTGATTGTTTGAGTTGTTGGATCAGGATGCTTGTTTGGATTGTTTATTGCTTAACTTTTGTTTCAAGCCATCCGTCAAACCAAACCGCCTCACGCAAATGCCGAAAGATCGTCCTTTGCGCGGAAAGTTTTCTTGGTTTCTTGCGAGACAAGGACTTGGTTTGACCTTGGTTCGTTTCCTTTGATTCGTTTGATCTCTTGCTTGTTTCATGATTCGTGTAGGTGACCTCTCCATGTACATAACGAATTCACCCTTGCCCAAAGTCGACGTCGCACAGCGCATCCGCAACGCACAAGAAGCCTATGCCGCTCTGCAAGCCCAACTCGCCGTGATGGAAGCCGAGCTTGCCGCGCGCGAAGAAGCCAACGCCACAACGCTATGCGGATGTGATGCTGAGATCGCGCAACTACGTGCAACCAACATCGCGTGCGATCCCCATGGTGAATCCAACGGCACGATGGCCTGAAGCGGGCGATGACACCGCGCTCTCTCGCGGCAAGGCGCCTACTACCGCACCGATAGCGCATCCACAACGATTGCGATCCCGGGTGGAGAGCCACCAGAACCAGACTAGGCGCGTGGACGCGCGTGAGCGATACAACCCGACTCTCACGACTCCTTCTGCGCGCCATGAAGCCCTTGAAGATGATGGCGCATCTGACATTGGCCCCTCTCACAGCTACCGCGTGTCTAGGGACCCGCATCCTTATGTCAACACCATCGACAAGAGGAAGACCGCGGCCCGCAACGCGCGCTACCACAATACCACTGAGGCCGAGCGCGACCACAGTGACTTCCACGACTTCGCCGATGATGAAGAAGACCTTGAAGCCGCCGCGCCCCAACCTGCGATGCCCAACGTTAGCGACCCCATCTTCGACTACGATGAGGATTACATTCCCGGTGGCAGTGTGCCCACGCGTGAGCAACGCGATGAGTTCTACGTGCCACCAGTCACGGATAGCCGCACGCCTCCGAACCAGCGCCGCCGTGAGCTTCGCCCACAGCGCAAGCGCGCATGATGCCAGGCGCGAACCGCCTCAGTCGCGCGACTTTCGACAAGATCTCCGCGATGCGCCCATGGAGCCGCCCCTGGGTGCGACTCAACGTCGTGACATCAAGGTAAAAATCGAACCTTTGCTGGTGAGTATGATGCTTCTAAGTTTCTTGAGTGGCAGCAGTCTACAGAATATGTTCTGGCCCACCTCCAATACTTAGAGCATGAGAAGGTTGAGATTGCGACCCTCCACTTCACCGACGCCACTCGTGCTTGGTGGTTTTTCCTTACTAGCGAGTGAGCTCGAAGGCAATTGGATCCCATTTCCAGCTGGAACCAATTGATCTATGTGATGACGAAGCGATATGTGCCTGCAGACTATAAGGAGGATATGCGCCTCAAGATTGCCTTGGCCACCCAAGGCTCTCGCACGCCGAATTTTATGCCGAGTTGGAAGAGATGTGCCACAAGGCTGGCGTGCATCCTGCCCCCTCGTCCATGCGCTCTATGTTTCTCCGTGGGCTTGACATTGATGTCCGCGAACAACTCAAGATTCTCAACAACATGACCCACACCGCTATGTAGAGATGGCACGGTTCTGGAATCGGAGGTTTCCGGTTCCAAAACTTGGAAAATGAAAACCAAAATCGAATTAATCTGAAACCGAGGTTTTGGTTCCGTCTGGTTCCGGTTGTATCCGGTTTCGGTTCCAGAACCGGAAAAAACGCACTTTTTTATATAAAAAAAATGAATAAATATTTATTTTTGTAAAAAATATAAAAGACATTACTTTTTTTAAATAATGATAAAGTGAATGTTTCTTTAAACTTAAAAGATTTATAATTTAAGACTTAAATTTAAAATTTAACTTAATTTGACTTATAAAGCAAATTAACAGAAAAATAAAAATACAATATATATATAACTGGAGGTTTACCCGGTTCGAACTGGGTAAACCTCCGGTTCTCCGGTTTCGGGTTTTGCCAAACCGGAACCGAAATCGGATATATGAGGTTTATCCGGTTTTGGTTCGAGCCGGTTTCGGTTTCGGTTTTTTCCGGTTCCGGAGGTTCTCCGGTTCCACCGAACCGTGAGCCATCTCTATCGCTATGGAGATTCATGCGCAGATTCAGAGGAAGAAGAAAGATGCGTGGACACGCGACAACCCCAGGTATGGCTCTCAGCCAAATACTACTTTTTTCTTCTTCTCGCTCCATTCCACAATCCAGGTCTAGCCATGCGGCCCCCTCAGCCGTGCCTAGCCACGGCACGCCTCCTGCCCGCGCCGCTGTGCCTCTTGCGCGCCCAGTCGCTTCCCAGGACAACCGCACCCGCGACCGCATCTGCTTCAAATGCCAAGGCCGTAGTCACGTGTAATGCGACTGCCCCAACAACAAGCGCGTCCTCTTCTCCCAGGCTGACTACGAATCCTTTGACGACGAGCCTGTCTATGACGACGAAGCGCCCCAAGCTGAGGACTCCCCAACGGCCGCCGCCGACGGTGATGTCTACTACTGCGGCGCGCCCGACGATGATGAAGGCACTCTCCTTGGCCTTGTCACACGCCGAGTCCTCACGGCTAAGGAAGGCACTTTGGTGGACCAACGCGAGAACTTGTTCCACACACGTTGCTTGGTCAAGACTGTCGACCTCAGTGTGATGATTGATGGCGAGAGTCGCTGCAACATAATCAACGAGAAGGTCATTGATCATCTCGGCCTTGAGACAACTCCTCACCCCCAACCGTATAGCCTCCAGTGGATCTCCGAGGGTAATGGTGGCAATTTGGTAAAAAGGCAATGCCACGTCACCTTCTCTATTGACTATTACAATGATACTGTGCTTTGTGATGTTATTGCTATGGATGCCACTCACTTGCTCCTAGGTTGCCCTTGGCAATTTGACAAGCGCGCCCTCCATGATGGCTTCCTCAACAACTACTTCTTCATGCACAATGGGAAACGCATCACTTTGCTTCCCATGAGCCCAAGGAGATTTTGCATGACCAAGTAGAGCATAACCGCGTCAAGGCCATCGAGCAGGCCAAGACACATGCCGCCGCGCGCCCCGGTGAAGGCTCGTGCCCACCGCGCACCCCAGCGATGCGACTCACTCCAAGGGCTCCAAGCACGGCGCGCTCCAACGGTGCCAGTGCCGACTCGCGCCGCGTCGCCACTCAAAGGCACTTGTGAGAAGCGACTGCTGCTAGCACGCTCCAGGGATATCACTCCAGTCATTCAGGGACGTCTTCCTTGCTTCCTTCTTGTGCCTAAGGCGTGTCTTCTTAATGTCAAGGATTTGAATGATTTACCCCCTTCTATTGCTTCTCTTTTGCAGGACTTCGAGGATGTGGTTTTAGAGGACCTGCCGGCTGGCTTGCCACCTGTGAGAGGCATTGAGAACCAAACTGACTTTGTGCCCAATGCTTCCTTGCCTAATCGCGCCGCCTACCGTGCCAGTCCCGAAGAGACCAAGGAATTGCAGCGCCAGGTCCATGAGTTAATGGACAAAGGCTACGTTTGTGAGAGCCTTAGTCCCTGCGCCGTCTCAGTCATCCTCGTCCCTAAGAAAGATGGCTTATGGCGCATGTGTGTTGATTGTCACGCGATCAACCAAATCACGGTGAAGTATCGCCATCCTATTCCTAGGCTAGATGATATGTTAGATGAGCTTCATGGAGCCACTTTGTTTTCTAAGATTGATTTGAAAAGTGACTATCACCAAATTAGGATGAAGGAAGGTGATGAGTGGAAAACGACATTTAAGACCAAGTATGGCCTCTATGAGTGGTTAGTGATGCCTTTTGGCCTCACTAATGTACCCAGCACGTTTATGAGACTCATGAACCATGTTTTGAGGGCGTATTTGGGTAAATTTGTCGTTGTCTACTTTGATGATATTCTTGTTTACATTAAGACCTTAGAGGACCACTTGGGCCACCTTAGGGCTGTGTTAGAGTGTCTTAGGAAAGAGTCTTTATACTAACCTAGGTAAGTGCTCTTTTTGCTCGGAATCTACTGTCTTTCTTGGTTTTTTTGTTAGTAAGGATGGACTCCGCGTAGATCAAGAGAAGATTCGCGCCATAGAGGAATGGCCGCGCCTCACTACGCCGACCATGGTTCGCACTTTCCTAGGGCTCGCTGGCTTCTACTGCCGCTTCGTGAGGGACTTCTCCACGATCTCTATGCCGTTGCACGATCTCACCAAGAAGAATGTCGCCATCACGTGGAGCGAGGACTATGAGGCCGCGTTTTCGGCACTCAAGGCCAGCCTGTGCCACGCGTTGCTGCTGCAACGGCCAGACTTCACCAAAACCTTTGAGGTGGAATGCGACGCGTCTCACCACGGCATTGGAGGCGTCTTGCTCCAGGAACACATGCCCATTGCCTATTTCAGCGAGAAACTCACAGGCGCCACACTCAACTACCCGACATATAACAAAGAGCTTTACGCGCTTATTCGGGTATTGAAGACATTGCAACACTACTTGTGGCCCAAAGAATTTGTGATTCACTCCGACCACGAGGACCTAACGTACCTCAAGAGTCAAGTAAACCTCAACCGCCTCCATGCTTGATGGGTTGAATTTATGGAGACTTTTCCATATGTGGTCCAATACAAGAAGGGAAAGGAGAATGTGGTTGCCAATGTCCTCTCCCGCAGGTATATGCTCTTGACTCACCTTGATGCCTCTATTTTAGTTTTTTCCCTTATCAAAGAACTCTATGCTAGTGATGAAGACTTTAAGTCTATTTTTGAGTCTTGTGTTGAGAAGGGAGAGTTGAATGGGTTTATTATGGATAATGGCTACTTATTTAAGGAGGGAAAATTATGCATCCCTAGGACTTCTATTTGTAGGCTTTTAATCCAGGAGGCACATGAGGGTCGAGGACATTTTGGTGTAGCTAAAACTGTGGCCGCCCTTAAGGAACATTTCTATTGGCCTAAGATGCATCAAAACGTGACTAGATTTTGTGTTAGTTGTGGGACTTGCCAAAGAGCTAAGTATAGATCGAGCCCCCATGGATTGTACAACCCCTTGCCTATACCTACTACCCCTTGGGAGGATATTTCTATGGACTTTATTTCGGGATTGCCAATGTCTAAGAAGGGGAGGGACTCGTTATTTGTGGTTGTAGATAGATTTTTTAAGATGTCTCATTTTATTCCTTGCAAGATGACTCATAATGCTTTGGATGTTGCTAATTTACTTTTTGAGCATGTGGTGAAATTGCATGGGATACCTAGGACCATTGTCTCGGATCGTGACACTAAGTTCTTGAGCTATTTTTGGAAGTCTTTATGGTCGAAGTTGGGGACACACTTATTGTTTTCCACTAGTTATCATCCCCAAACTGACGGCCAAACGGAGGTCAATAATAGGACTCTTGGTACTTTACTTAGAACTATGTTGAAGTCTAACCTCCGCAGGTGGGAAGAGTGTTTGTCGTTTGTGGAATTTTCTTATAACAGGTCTATGCACTCGGCGACGAAGATGACCCCTATTGAGGTTGTCTACGACCTCAACCCCCACACACCGCTGGACTTGACGCCGCACCCAATGAAGGACAAGGAAAGCGTCAAGGGGCTGTAGCGCGTAGAATTCGTCCATACGCTTCACTAGAGGACGAATGCCCAACTCGAACGCCGCACGATGCAGTACAAGGCCCAAGCTGACCACGGCTGGTGCCACATGATATTCGAGGCCGACGACCTGGTGTGGCTGCACCTTCGCTGGGAGCGTATCCCAGCCAAAAGGCGCAACAAGCTCGATGCCTGCAGAGATGGCCCCTTCAAGGTCTTGGAGCGGCTTAGCGACAACGCTTACCGCCTCGAGCTCCCAGACGACTATGGCGTGCACCCGAGTTTCAACATGGATGACCTGTCTCCCTACACTCCCCCTGAGCACGACGACAACGAAGCGAGGACGATTCGCTGCCAAGAAGGGGAGAATGATGGCTCCCTACCCGCCACCCTGACGGCGATAGGCGAAGAAGACAAGCTGAGCCTCCAGACGCCAGGACCTGTGACGAGAGCCAAAGCACGCGCCATCGCTCAAGCCACCCAGTTGCTGGTCACCAGGTCCATCGCCAGCTTCGGCATCGCCTCCGAGCCCACCGGCGTAACCGCCGTCACGTTTCTCGGCTTTGAGGTTTAGTGGCCGAGGAGGTCGCGCGGCCGTGTCTCTCGCGATCTTCGTGTCTCTCGCGATCTTCGCGTCTCTCGCGGCCTTCGCGTGTCGCGTGACATTCGTCGTGTCGCACGCCCGTGTGGTCGTGTCTCTCGCAGCGTCCGCGACTTCTCCTTGACGACCAAGCTATCTTGTTTCTATATTTAGCAATTGTGTGAGTTTGGATATTTTGAGACAATTTTAGTATGTTGGTTTTGTTTTGGTGTTTTTGGCTTGACGAGGGCCGGCGTTATGTGTTATGGGCCGCGCGTCTAAGCCCATGCTTTAGCTTTAGATATTTCCTATCTTGTTTTAGCTTAGCTTTAAATACTTGTTATTTCCATTGTAAAAACTACGTTTGCTTAAGTTAATAAAAGTTGAGTTTTATCTCCTTGCTTGAGCATGCGTCATTGTTGTGGTTTGGATCCAAGATCCAAGTTTTAGGGTTGTTCTGTTGTGAATTGCTCAACCTTAGTCGATCATCTCTTTGATCGTCATATCCCTTCGACGTTCGTCACTTCGTTCGTCTTCAGCAAGGTCATCACTTTGACCTCCGTTGTCGACGCTACGGCCAAGGAAGACTCAAGCTTGACACTTGGCTTGACTCCGTTGCGTTCCAAGGCATCTGCGACCGTGTCAACGGGGACTTTCACATCACTTGTGTGTGCATCTATATTGTCCTATATGTGCATCAAAATTTTATAAGGCGTTTTCCGGCCTAAGTTTTTTTTTCCTCGGCCCATTTTTTTTCCAAATCCACTTTTTGCTTGCGCTGGCATGTGCACCATTTTTGGCTTGTGTGTGCACCAATATTGACTTGTATGTGCATTAAAATTTTATAAGGTGTTGTTCGGTCATTTTTTCCATTAAATTTTTTTCAGGCCAACTTTTTTTCAAAACTATGTTTTGCTTGAGATGGTATGTGTATATATTTTGGCTTGTATGTGCATCAATATTGACATGTATGTACATCTAAAAATTGTAAAAAATATGCATTGTTTTCTAGAGAAAATGTGCATGAGTTGTACACTGTATGTGCATAAGTTTTGACATGTGCACATTCAAGCAAAAATACATGTATTTCAAATGGTATGCACATACAAGCCAAAAACTCATGCACATATCAAGCCAAGAAAACGATGCATACAAGTAAAATTTAGATGCACATACAATTCAAAATTCATGCATTTACAAGACAAAACCTATGCACATTCTGTAAAGTATATAAGATTTTACATGTATGTGCATAAGTTTTCACTTATAAAAAGTCACACATATAGTCAAACCCTATGCACGCCTAGTTCAATTTACATGCAAGCAAAAAGACATGCAATTCAAAGGGTATGCACATACAAGCCAAAACTCATGCACATTTCAACCCAAGAAAACAACGCACACAAGTAGAATTTAGATGCACATACAGGTCAAAATTTATGCACACACAAGCCAAAACATATGCACATTCTATGAAATACATGCATAAGTTTTTGCATGTATGTGCATGAGTTTCTACATACACAAAGTCACACATATCGTCAAAACCCTATGCAGAATTTATGGAATTTAGATGCACATACAACAAAAAAGATATGCACTTCAAAAGGTATGCACATACAAGCCAAAAATCATGCACACAAGTAGAATTTAGATGCACATATATGTCAAAATCTATGCATACACAAACTAAAACATATGCACATGGTGAGAAGTGCATGAGTTTTCACATACACAAAGTCACACATATAGTAAAAAATTATATACAGATTTATGCAATATCAATGCACATATAAGTCAATATCGATGCACATACAAGCAAAAATCAATGCACATGTAGTCGCAAACCAAAAAATGTGCCTGAAAAAAAACCTAGCAAAAAAAAAACTTCACCGGTCAACGTCGGAGCTCCGGCATTGACCGCCGGTGACTGGTTTGACAAGTCATGTTGACCGGTCAAACTCTAAAAAATCAGGTCATGTGCCATGCACTTGACCTTTTAATGAAAGTTTAATCATAGTATTTGGTTTATTTATCATCCAAATGTTAGGATTTATTCTCATTTCTCACCCTATTATATATTCTCACATGACACTTTTTCTAAGAATTATTATGTTTATCCATGAGAGGGATAAAATAATAAATACCTTAAGTATGTTATCTCTTTAAGTTATGGATAGTCTAAATTATGATTAACCTTATGTTAATTATAATTTAAATAAACTTATCAGTTTTAACTTAGAATACTTGAACCACGTTTAACAAAGTGTTAAAAAGGATTTAAGTATGGTTAAATTTATAAGAAAGGGTAATAAGCAAACACCACCTACTCAAAGGACTTGTTTAACCCCATCTAACTCTTTCGAAAAAACCCAAAAACAACCCAAAATCACTAATCAATAAGCAAACACCACCTAGTCAAAGGACTTGTTTATCTATTGAAAATAATAAGAAAAAAGAATTAGGGCTAAAACTTCCCAAAACCTTCTTGGGAGTTGTTGGTTTGCACGGTTGCACCTGGTCAGGCCCTCCTCCGTTCGGAAATTTTGAAATCCATATCTACATATTCTTACTTAATCAGATCTACATCACCTCGTTTAAGCAAGTGAAAACACGCCAACCAAGCCTTGAGCCACTTGAGATCT
Source organism: Rheum nobile (assembly GCA_027886185.1). Classification (NCBI taxonomy): domain Eukaryota; kingdom Viridiplantae; phylum Streptophyta; class Magnoliopsida; order Caryophyllales; family Polygonaceae; genus Rheum; species Rheum nobile. The sequence goes on from WOAB01000069.1 coordinate 269,689, forward strand.
CAAGCCTCGTCTACCAAACCACACTTGAGCCTAGATCTGTGTTCTTCGTTCAAGCCAAGCGATTCGAAATCCCTTGAGCTTCAGTTAAACCACCAAATTCAAACCTGTGAGTCACCTCAATCGCCCTTGTCCACCTCCTAGGACCAAACTAAATGGCTAAATCTCAAATTCAATGTTCTTTGTAAGACCTTGAACAAAAGAAAAATAAAGAAAAATGAGGATCTCTTTTTCTTTTTTTTTTTAGGTAAGAATTAGGCGGAACCTAGCTACGGTGCGAGGTTCGGCCTAGAGCATCCAGAAGGATGAGAACTTTCAGTTCTTGGTTGGATTCTAAGACAGTTCTCGGGGTTGAGAAGTTGAGTTTGGCAATGAAGTCAGCGGATGTGTTAACTTCTCGGAAAACATGCCTTATCAGGACTTCCTGAAAAGAACGGAGATCGATGAGGATATTACCATTTCAATTTCCCACGGACAAGTCCAGATGCCTAGAATAGAGTTAATTAGGCACAAATTGTCTCCTTCAATTTCGATCTTGTTAAGATTGAGTGAGATAGCTTTTTTAATGCCGTTTCTTAGTACTATGGTTTCAGCCATGAGTGCTGATTGGCAATCATATTTTTGGTTGGACATATGGATAATTTCAGCATGATCATTCCTGATAATGTGCCCAGTTCCTATTTGTCCGTTTGGTAGTTTAGAGCCATCAAAGTTTATTTTGTAGAATCCATGTCGGGGGTTTTCCATTTAATGTTTCTGGTTTTTCGTCGTTGAGCCGGGTTAGGCTTTTGGTGCTTTGATTCGTCTGTTTCAAGTTTCTTTGTTTTGTTCCAGTTGAGTATAAGAGTTTTTATGTACAGGGTTCCAGTTGAGGATCTCTTTGCAACCCTTGCCACACAAGACCATTCCTAGATCTTTTTTTTTTCTTGAGCTTGTTGTGTAAGTCTTGGGAAGATAAAGAAAAATTTTAATTAAAAAAAAACAAAACTTGCCACCTTCTCTTGGACGTTATTTGATTTGGGCTTGTGGCCCAACTTCTGGGACCATAAACTTTTGTCAAATATTAATGTTTTTTTTTAATTTAAGATAATTTTTTTATTAAACTTGAAATTATATCTTATCTTAGATAACAATATATTAAAAAAAATGTGATAAATACTACAATTTACCACTTCAATCTTAATTTCAATTTGTCTTTTTTTGAAGACAAATTTTTAAATTTTGAGAAAAAATTAATGAGTGTGGGGCTTTCCCTGATTTATTTTGATTCGAGATGTTGTTTCGGTTGAGGTCGAGGTTGTGGTTGTGTGGTTCCTGTGGTCTCTTTGTGTCAGAGGTTTGTCCAAGTATTTCATCATATTTCCAGTTGAGTGCCTTGCAGATTGCTCTCCGACGGCAGATCATACGCCGTATTAGGTTTATTCGTTCTAAGTCGCGTTTGTGTCATTCTCTTACCATCTTATATTGTGTTAGCTCTTTATTATAGCTTGTTTGTTGCTCCTTTTACTCATTTTATATATGATTTATTGTAACACCCCCAAAACTTAACCCTTTTGGAAAGGTATTACCGCCAGTGACCCCAGTGTTCCTTATCGAGATCACCCAAGGCTTTACCGTTTAAATACAAATCATGAAATACGATGATACAAAATGATAACCTTATTCATATAAAACACGAGTCTCGGGATTACATCCCAATCCCGAATAGGACAAACACAGAGTTTAAATAAATTACAACGGAAATGTTAAACAAGGTACAACGGAAGACTTTTAAAAGATATAACAAAAAGGGTTGTGATCGTAATGATCACCTGCCCAAGGATCTCAACCTGATTAAAAGAGATTATTAAAAACGTCGGAAAACCACCGTCGACTCCATAGTCCTTCTAGTCTTCTCATCTATACTCTATCTGATGTGCCGAATCGAACGGATGACACCAGCCCACATGCGGAGAACAAAGTTCGTGGGTTAGTCTACTTAAATAGACTAGCAAGGGTAAAAAGCAGAGTGGTTCGAGTGATCGAAACCGTTTACTATCATTGTCCCTCGAATAATAACCGAAGGGACGATACATAACCCGGCACTTTCACGGAATAACAACAAGAGGTATGCATGAGAGAAGATTCTGGAAGACTTCATCTTCACAGAAATCGACTCGAAAAGAGACTCCAAGAGATTGAGTCTTTAAGGAAATATGACAAATCTGGAATGTTTAAAGAATCATACAACAATGATTTTAAAAGTTGACTGAGATGCTTCGGTTCACGACCAACCTCATCGCCTACAGCGAATCCAGATTGGAAAGAGAACGTACTATGATCAAAGTCCATACGAGTTTTCCTAGCTGCACTATAACTTAGCTGCACTACTCGCCAAAGGTTTATTAATCATGTGCACTCGGGCACATATCTTATTTAATTACAAAACACACATTGCTGAAACACGTTAATGTTATTAAGAGCGACAACAAGGCTTAAATCACAGGGTGACAATCATGTCGACCCAAATTAAAACACACACAACCCACACGCGGGACTTAACATTATTATGCCGAGAAACAACGGCGTTACTAATACACCGGGTGACCTTACGTTCACCCTGATTGCACTATTACAGTGCTTACACTTTAATTATGTGCTTAACTGTACTTATCTTATTAAATTACAACACACACACACTGTTGAGGCTTTTAATATTATTCCGAGAACACGGAAGTTATTAAGACACCGGGTGACCTTACGTTCACCCTGATTGCACTGCCACAGCGCTTACAGTTTAATTTACAGGGTGACAGTTACGTCCACCCCAATGCACTAGCTAAGTGCTTAATACACATGACTGCAATTAAGCTCATCCAATGGCGCTTGCAAGGCACTTAATGTAACACCCCCAAATCTTAACCCATTTGGAAAGGTATTACCGCCAGTGACCCCAGTGTTCCTTACCGAGATCACCCAAGGCTTTACCGGATTAAATACAATTTAAGGCATACAATGATACATAATGATCAAAGTATCCAAATCAAAACATCAATCAAATGAAACATGAGTTACGGGATTACAACCCAATCCCGAATAGGCCAAACACAGAGTTCAAACAAAGTACAGCGGAAGACAAATAAAAGATTTTACAAACGGGGTTGTGATCGTGATGATCACCTGCCCAAGGATCTCAACCTGATTAAAAGCAATTATTAAAACATCCAAAAACAACCGTCGTCTTCATAGTCAATCTAGTCTCCTCAAATCTTCACTCTATCTGATGTGCCGAATCGAACGGATGACACTAGCCAACCATGCAAGGGAAAACATTGGTTGGTTAGTCTAACTGAATAGACTAGCAATGGTACAAAGCAGACTGGTTCGAAGCAGTCATATTAGGTTAGACTCATCGCTTCTCGGATAATAACCGATAACGGTAGTCAACCATCATATTCCTACTGGAATAAACAAGAGGTATGCACAAGAGAAGATTCTGGAAGACTGAATCTTCACAGAAATCGACTCGAAAGAAGACTCCAACGGAAATGAGTCTTTAAGGAAGTAATGACAAATCTGGAATATTACAGAATCATTCAACAATGATTTAAAAGTTGACTGAGATGCTTCGGTTCACGACCAACCTCATCGCACACAGCGAATTCAGATTGGAAAGAGAACGTACTATGATCAAAGTCGAGACGAGTTTTCCTAGCTGCACTATAACTTAGCTGCACTACTCGCCCAAGGTATATTAATCATTTGCACTCGGGCACTTATCTTATTAAATTCCAAAACGAGCATTACGTTATAAGCTTTTACATCTCCACACAAGAGATATCGGATCTCCTCACAAGAGATATCAGATCTCCTCACAAGAGTTATAGAAGGGATGAACCCTGAAAGATTTGGCACTAGCGAAGTGCGCCTACCCTGTGAAAGGGTATGGTCATGACCAAAGAGAAAGTACTGGGGACGAACCACCAAGTACCAGTTATAAAGAAACAGCTAAACCCCCTCAAGGTACATAGCGTTCCTAGCCACTAGTGCTAACTAAACAGTACAGCACAACAACGGTTACTGGATAAATCCACATAAAGGCCCGAAAGGCGATCACAGATAATAGCGTTGTTCTAACAGATATACAACCTATTATATGATTTTCAAAACAGTTTAACAAAACCGTTTCCAGACAAACAGAATATTCATTCCAAATTAATTACTCAGATAAACTACTGATAATTAATGTAAATATGGAACGAATGAGCAAGAGCGAACCGCCACTTGCCTTAACCCGCAGAATAGTCTAACGACGTCAACTGGATTCCGGGCTCGACACGGTATAGTTCCGATAGCACAACAACCTTTGAGTCGACCCATAAAAGGAACCTTAAGTTAGATCCGACATAAACAGTACGAATCTAAACACGGCGAAAGAACATGAAAGGAAAGACGCCACGACGACAACCAACCAAGCCAAAGCCACGAAGGCATTCTGGGCTCTGGCGGCGGTCGTCGTTCTTGGCGGCGGTCGCCGTATTCATCACGGCGGTCGCCGTGAAGAACACGGCCGACTGAAACGAGAGAAATCTCACCCCAACACGAGCGGTTCGGCCTCCCTCGACTTGCTTTGGCTTCTAACCTCCAAGGCTAACCAAAAGCTTCACAAAGGCACTCTGGAAACACACCACAACACCTCCGGCGAGCACAAGAAAACCGACGAAACTCAACTCACTTTGAGGGAGAATTTTGGCAGCGATTCGGGGTTGTAGATGACCCAAAACCCATGCCCAAGCTCCTCTATATATAGGCAAACCCCAAGGAGTACCCAGCAAACCCTAAGATGCGGCAAACGACGCAACGGCGCGCCTCGAACGACGCCGGCGACCGACGGGCAAAGCCCACTGGACAATCACGGCGGTCGCCGTGATTTTGCCTGCGGCGGGCACGCGGCGGTCGCCGTAAATGCGGCGGTCGCCGTCGCTAGGTCTGTCGCGGCCAGCTAGAAGCTGACACGCTGACTTTTCGGGCCCAACCACGGCGGTCGCCGTTTCTGAACGGCGGTCGCCGTTTCCCCCTTTTCCCGCCCATTCAGCTTTGAACGAACCTGACGTTAAACCGGGATAAAAATTATCGTACGCAAACGACAATTAAACTCCAAGGCATGATGTCTGTATATTATTTCATTGAGAAAAATCTTACAGATACAGAGCACATTACAGAATGTCTCAAACTACCTGAATTAAATCCGACGTACACAACAGGTACTGGGGAAAATTCCATAATTCCCAGAATAACCTTACAAAAATACGGGGTATCAAATCACCTCCCCCTTAAAAGAAGTTTCGACCCCGAAACTTGGCCGAAAAACAACTCGGGAAAGTGTTTGAGCATCTCTGCCTCGGTTTCCCAAGTAACTTCCTCAGTCCCATACCTGGACCACAGAACTCGTACCAACAGTATGATATCGTTGCACAGTCGCTTCACACGACGTTCGAGAATGCACACTAGCATCTCCTCTCAAGAACCATTTGCCTGAATCTCGACATCCTTATAGCTCAGCCTACGAGACTCATCTTGGCACGAATATCCTTAGCAATGATACGTGGAACACATTATACACTGGGTATGCCGATGGCGACAATGCCAAACGGTACGTTAGAGATCTTACTCTATCCAGAATCTTGAATGGTCCCATGTAGCGAGGGTTAAGCTTTCCACGCTTACCAAACCTGAAAACATCCTTGGGTGGCGATACTGTGACAAGTACCTTGCCACCAACCTCGAACTTAACACTTTAACGCTTCTGATCTGCATAAAACTTTTATCGACTCTGAGCGGTCAACAACCTCTGTCTACTCAGAGCAATGTTCGAAGTTGTCCTTTCGACCAACTTTGGTCCAAGTAGAATCTTGTCGGCGTACTCAACCCAACAAATCTGAGATCTACCTCTGTGACCATACAAAGCTTCAAACATAGCCATCTTGATTGTAGCATGCCAGCTATTATCGTACGCGAGCTCAATCAGACTTAGGCTGTCTTCCCAGCTAGTCGGATGATCGAGTACGTATGCTTCTTAGCATTTCCTTCAGGGTCTAGATGGTCTTTCAGACTGACCATCTGTCTGAGGATGAAACGCTGCTGAATCATAATTCAGTTCCCATGGCCTTGTGAAGTTCTTGCCATAAACTTGACATGAATCGGCCATCTCGATCCGATACAATGGTCTTAGGAATGCCATGTAACGGACAATCTCCTGGTGGAAACTTCTGCTGACCTCTGGGTTACCCAAGTAACCTCAGTTTCCAATACAAATACTATTGCTACTAGTTCTAGGTCATGTGTTGGTTAGTTTGCTTCATAGGTTTTCAATTGTCTAGATGCGTATGCAATATCCTTGCCTTTCTGCATCAAAGACACATCCCAACCCATTTCTCGAAGCATTAACTATAGACCATATAGCCATCATTCTTTCCGACAATGCCAAAACTGGTGCATAAGTCAGACACTGTTTCAACTTCTTGAAAACTGGTCTTGCACTTGTCATCCCAGACAACTTCTTGTTGCCCTTGCGGAACAGACTGGTCATAGGTGGAGTGATCTTAGAAAAATCCTTCCATGAACCGTCTATAATGCTCAGCAAGCTCTGGGAAACTGCGCACCTCGCTCACACCCTGAGGCCGCTTTCAAACTACTACTGATTCACTCTTCTGGGGAATAACCATAACCTCATTCTTATTGATCACATGGCCTAAGAAGCCACTTCTAGATCCAACAATCGCACTTAGCCCACTTTGCGTACAACCGATTTGGTCTAAGGACCGATAAAGCTCCACAGATGTTCCCTGTGAGCTTCCTTGCTCGGGAAAATATCAAAATGCCATTGATGAAGACCACTATGAACTTATTCAAGTATTGGCCTAAAACATCGATGCACTAGGTTCATGAAAACTGTTGGAGCATTCGTAAGCCCAGATGGCATGACTACAAACTAGTAGTGACCATCTCTTGTCCGAAACGCAATCCTCGGAATATCATCCTCACGAATCCTGAGCTGATGAAAACCAGATTTCAGGTCGATCTTGGAGAAAACTTTTGCTCCCTGTAGTTGATCCAACAGATCATCACTCCTTGGCAACAAATTATTGCTCTTGATCGTGACTTTATTCAACTCTCGAAACGGTCCATCTTTCTTTTTGACACAAAAAACTAGGGCACTCCTAATCAAGGTGATGCACTCAGCTTTATATAACTTTTATCAAGAAGATCCTTGAGTTGCTTCTTCAACTCTTACATCTCAACAGGAGCCATCCGGTACGGTGCCTCAGAGATCGGCGTGGTACACGGCTCGGGATCAATTGCAAATTCCGCGACACGATTCGGGGTATCCAGGAATATCTTCTGGAAAGACACCCGTAAATCCTCTAACCACAGAAATATCAAAAACTGAAGTCGATCACTGTCTTGTGACGCTTCCGTCAATCCATACCGAGAATAATTATCGTATGGGACCATGGTTATTTAGGTCAAATCGCTTTGAATTTCTTACCCTTAATGGTAATCGACAATCCGACAGACGATTGGTTCCCACTAAATGGTCACCATCTTGGACCAGCCCACTACATGGTTCACAGATGACTCACTAGTGGCTCCGAGTCCAAGCCCAGCCATTACCAGCGTCCTCTGTTGCCATGAGCCGTTGTCCATATATCTCAACCCATCCTTGGTAGCTCCACCTAATTAATAGGCAGCCATCTCCTCAGAGGTTGTTGGTGAGTCTCGAACACGAGACCTTACCCCATCAACAAGCAACGAAACATAACTTGGTATAAACCAAAGGTTCATACCTAAGAAGAGTTACAACAAAAGGTTCACAACCTCGTTGCACACACCACTTAACTTACAACCATCCAAAAATGAAAGTCTGGGTAACACCCACATCAACAACACATTAACAAAAGTGTAATGCAGATACAAAGTACTCTAAGCATTAGGAGCATAGGGTCCATCCGCCTCACGCATCACGTAGGCATTGACCTTGACTTCCTGAAGCCATCGGGGCTTTCCTTTTGTTCTGTGCAGTCGTCTGCATTGAAGGGCTAGGAGCTTCCACCGGACTGAACTTGGGTCGGTTGTTCTGATTAACAGACCCTTGTCGTGACTCAGCTCCTTTCACATTCCTCCGCTGACAGAACGCCTGCATATGACCCTCCTTTCAGCAGTCAAAGCATGTCTTTTTGTCCTTCAGACATTCATTTCTCTTGTGTCCGTGCGTACCGCAGTTGTAGCACTGAATCGGATTATTGCCTTGGCCAGAACGTTGTGTAGACTCATCATGAGTCTTATCCGTTCTTGCTCGGCCAGATTTGGCAAAATCTGATGGTGGCGCGGGGCGTTTGAACCCACTTGCCTGAGGCTGGTACTGCACTTGCCTCTGGCTATTACGCTTCTTGGTCGACTCCTCCAGAGTCACCTCCAGCTTGTAGGCTGTATCCACATACTGCTCCAGAGTAGAGCATGTGTGGTGCACCATCATCGGCTTGATGTCTGGACTCATCCATTCGTGGAAATACCAGATCTTCTATGCTTCACTGGATATCTCAGGTCCAGCGTACTGCATTAGATGATTGAATTTGGTTGCAAGCTCGGTCACCTTTAATCCATCCGTTTGCGGATACAGAAACTCCTTGTGTTTCTCCTCCCTCATAGCACGAGAGAAGAAACGATCAGTCATCTTGGTCTTAAACATAGACCAGGTCAATACCGGGCTATCAGCTAAGCCGATACTCTCCCACCATTCGCTGGCTTCTTCCTTTAACTGAAGAGAGGCTATATGCACCTTCTCAGCTTCAGTGCACTCAACATTGCAGAATAGCCACTCCATGTGGGAAAACCAATGAGCCACCTTGACTGGCTCTCCTTTCCCATCGAAGCTGTCAGGCCTCATGGAGTTAACAGCCTTCAGGGTTCGGCCATACTCCCCTCTATTCCTGATCATCCCTCCCTGTAGCACATGGTTCTCTTGTTCCTCAAACCTCGGAACTTCTCGAGATACTGGCACTTCTTGTGCCTGATGCACATTCGGGCGTAACGCGTCGGCAATCGCTTGCATGACGATTCCCCGAATTTCTGCAACAACTGCTTTATCAAATATCCTTGGAGCGTTGTCCCTAGCTGGGTCGTTGCCTCTAGGATTATTATGAAAGACAGACTCACGCTCTTCTGATGGGTTTGCAACATTCCTCGGATTTAGTCTGGGGTCATTGCTTGGCCCAACACCAGTACGGATAGTGTTCCTCGTGTTCACCATCTGTTTACCGATCAAATTCCAAGGATTTTATCACTTTAGTATCATTTTGATATAATTATTGTAATAAAATCAACTTAGAATAGATCAACTTGGTAATTTCTATTGATGGACTCGAACCGAGTTACTAGGTTCTACAACCTCAACTCACAACGAGCGAACTGGGAATCAAGCCTAACTAGAGATGGTGAAACCACCTCGGCTTCTCCCGGGTTCCTCTGAAAAGAACAGAATGCACCCATATCTAATGGGGCAACGGGAAATGAATTAGTCTTTCTAAACATAGAAGCAAGCTTACTATATCAGACTGTACAGAAGACATGACTATGAACGGTGTTTTGAAAAAGAAATTCTTTTCACTTAAAAAAAAAAAATTAGAGCCCTTTTAAAGCATTTTCAAAAACGGATAAATGATTTATAAAATCTCAAACCCGCTTTAAAACCTTTGGCTCTGATACCACAACTGTAACACCCCCAAATCTTAACCCATTTGGAAATGTATTACCGCCAGTGACCATAATGTTCCTTACCGAGATCACCCAAGGCTTTACCGGATTAAATACAATTTAAGGCATACAATGATACATAATGATCAAAGTATCCAAATCAAAACATCAATCAAATGAAACATGAGTTACGAGATTACAACCCAATCCCGAATAGGCCAAACGCAGAGTTCAAACAAAGTACAGCGGAAGACAAATAAAAGATTTTACAAACGGGGTTGTGATCGTGATGATCACCTGCCCAAGGATCTCAACTTGATTAAAAGCAATTATTAAAACATCCAAAAACAACCGTCGTCTTCATAGTCAATCTAGTCTCCTCAAATCTTCACTCTATCTGATGTGCCGAATCGAACGGATGACACCAGCCAACCATGCAAGGGAAAACATTGGTTGGTTAGTCTAACTGAATAGACTAGCAAGGGTACAAAGCAGACTGGTTCGAAGTAGTCATATTAGGTTAGACTCATCGCTTCTCGGATAATAACCGATAACGGTAGTCAACCATCATATTCCTACTGGAATAAACAAGAGGTATGCACAAGAGAAGATTCTGGAAGACTGAATCTTCACAGAAATCGACTCGAAAGAAGACTCCAACGGAAATGAGTCTTTAAGGAAGTAATGACAAATCTGGAATATTACAGAATCATTCAACAATGATTTAAAAGTTGACTGAGATGCTTCGGTTCACGACCAACCTCATCGCACACAGGGAATTCAGATTGGAAAGAGAACGTACTATGATCAAAGTCGAGACGAGTTTTCCTAGCTGCACTATAACTTAGCTGCACTACTCGCCCAAGGTATATTAATCATGTGCACTCGGGCACTTATCTTATTAAATTCCAAAACGAGCATTACGTTATAAGCTTTTACATCTCCACACAAGAGATATCGGATCTCCTCACAAGAGATATCAGATCTCCTCACAAGAGTTATAGAAGGGATGAACCCTGAAAGATTTGGCACTAGCGAAGTGCGCCTACCCTGTGAAAGGTATGGTCATGACCAAAGAGAAAGTACTGGGGACAAACCACCAAGTACCAGTTATAAAGAAACAGCTAAACCCCCTCAAGGTACATAGCGTTCCTAGCCACTAGTGCTAACTAAACAGTACAGCACAACAACGGTTACTGGATAAATCCACATAAAGGCCCGAAAGGCGATCACAGATAATAGCGTTGTTCTAACAGATATACAACCTATTATATGATTTTCAAAACAGTTTAACAAAACTGTTTCCAGACAAACAGAATATTCATTCCAAATTAATTACTCAGATAAACTACTCATAATTAATGTAAATATGGAACGAATGAGCAAGAGCAAACCGCCACTTGCCTTAATCCGCAGAATAGTCTAACGACGTCAACTGGATTCCGGGCTCGACACGGTATAGTTCCGACAGCACAACAACCTTCGAGTCGACCCATAAAAGGAACCCTAAGTTAGATCCGACATAAACAGTACGAATCTAAACACGGCGAAAGAACATGAAAGGAAAGACGCCACGACGACAACCAACCAAGCCAAAGCCACGAAGGCGTTCTGGGCTCTGGCGGCGGTCGCCGTTCTTGGCGGCGGTCGTCGTGAAGAACACGGCCGACTAAAACGAGAGAAATCTCACCCCAACACGAGCGGTTCGGCCTCCCTCGACTTGCTTTGGCTTCTAACCTCCAAGGCTAACCAAAAGCTTCACAAAGGCACTTTGGAAACACACCACAACACCTCCGGCGAGCACAAGAAAACCGACGAAACTCAACTCACTTTGAGGGAGAATTTTGGCAGCGATTCGGGGTTGTAGATGACCCAAAACCCATGCCCAAGCTCCTCTATATATAGGCAAACCCCAAGGAGTACCCAGCAAACCCTAAGATGCGGCAAACGATGCAACGGCGCGCCTCGAACGACGCCGGCGACCGATGGGCAAAGCCCACTGGACAATCACGGCGGTCGCCGTGATTTTGCCTGCGGCGGGCACGCGGCGGTCGCCGTCGCTAGGCCTGTCGCGGCCAGCTAGAAGCTGACACGCTGACTTCTCGGGCCCAACCACGGCGGTCGCCGTTTCTGAACGGCGGTCGCCGTTTCCCCATTTTCCCGCCCATTCAGCTTTGAACGAACCTGGCGTTAAACCGGGATAAAAATTATCGTACACGAACGACAATTAAACTCCAAGGCATGATGTCTGTATATTATTTTACTAAGAAAAATCTTACAGATATAGAGCACATTACAGAATGTCTCAAGCTACCTGAATTAAATCCGACGTACACAACGGGTACTCGGGAAAATTCCATAATTCCCAGAATAACCTTACAAAAATACAGGGTATCACATCAGCACAATTGGTATTCACTCCTTGTGGGGAGTGGATAAAGGGTGGGAGGTCGCGTGTTCGATTCTCACCAACAACCTGATGGAACTGGCCACCATTAATTTGGTGTAGGCCACCAGAGATGGGTTGGGGTACATGGGTTGCGGCTCATGGAGTGTCTCATGTTGGGCCTGTAGGTCCGTGGCTTGAACACTCACATAAAAGTGTACTTTTTTATAACACCCCCCATCTCTGGGCCGACCCTTTACAGGGTTGTAGCCCATACACCCCAACCCATCCTTGGGGGCTACTCCAAATTAATGGAAGCCATTTGCCAAGAGGTTGTTGGGAGCGCTCGAACACGAGACCTCTTCCCTTTAACAAGTGGGCATTAAGCCACTTCTTAAAGGGGAGAGGTCTCGTGTTCGAGCGCTCCCAACAACCTCTTGGCAAATGGCTTCCATTAATTTGGAGTAGCCCCCAAGGATGGGTTGGGGTGTATGGGCTACAGCCCTGTAAAGGGTCGGCCCAGAGATGGGGGATGTTACACTTAAAACACTTCAGATCCTTACATGTGGATAAGAAGCATAAGTCATGACCCTTAAATTATTCGGAATAATCCGAGGAATATTATGATTTAAAGAAATGACAAATCCTTACATATGGATAAGCGTTCCCACGAATATTAAATTATAAAGAAACGACTAATCCTTACTTGGATTAGCGTTCCTACACACATTAAGTTATAAAGAAACGACTAATCCTTACTTGGATTAGCGTTCCTACAAACACTCGTGTTAACTAAACAGTCTAACACAGCAATTATTCACATTAAAGCCATCCAGGCAAATAACTTAAACATAGAGATAACAGAAACAGCTAATCTTTACTTGTATTAGTTTTCCTATTAATCCACATAAATGCCCGGAAGGCGATCACATATAATATCGTCGTTCTAGCAGATATACAACCTATTATATGATTTTCCAAAACAGTTTATAAAACCATTTCCAGATAAACACTGTAATCATTCCAAATTAATTACTCAGATAAACAGCTGATAATTAATGTAAATATGGAATGATGAGCAAGAGCAAACCGCCACTTGCCTTAGTCCGCAGATCTGGAACAAAGCAGAGACAACGGGATTCCGGGCTCGACACGCATATAGCTCCACTAGCATAAACACCTTCGAGTCGACCCAAAAAGGAACCCTAGGTTAGATTCGACAAACAATAGTACGAATATACGAAAGGACGAAAGGAATCGAAGGAACGCAACAACTCCCGGGCAACAACCCTTCACGGCCGGCCACCAAACAATTGCGGCGGGCGCCGCCACCATCACGGCGGGCGCCGCCTCAAGCACGGCGGTCGCCGCTCATCGGCTTCCTCCACGGCGGCTGGCCACACACCACGGCGGCACCAAGATCTTCACGGCGGTCGCCATCCCCAACACGGCGGTCGCCGTTCTCATCACGGCGGGCGCCGGGATCTTCACGGCGGTCGCCGTTCCTGGCGGCGGTCGCCGTCGCTGAACAGAAACTTAAAAACGGGTGAGAAATCTTACCCGCGACGCTCGATTTGGTTCGCCTTTCGCCTTGCTTGGCTTCTAGGCTTCTAAGGGCCTTCCAAGTCTCCTTTGGCCACCGAGAACGACACCAAACGAGCCTCCAACGATCCACGAGAGCTTTCCGAGAGAGAGAGGGCGTTTTTCTTTGGGAGCATTTTTGAGAGACGAGAAATGGACAGCGCAATGGCATTTTTCACCCTTTCTAGCTTCACCCATGCCCTCTATTTATAGGCAAAGATTTGGGTTGTTGGGAGCCAAAAAGCTTTCCAATTGTGCCCTTGGGTATTAACCTATGGTTAGTCCATTTGCACCTCTTGGGCAATAACCAAGTGGGTAGAGATTTGGTATTAATCTTAACTCGCGATAACAAAAGTCGTACACGAACGAGTATAGACTTCCAACAGGCCTTAACTGTATAATTCTTCACTGAGAAAAATATTACAGATACAGAGCACATTATAGAATGTCTTCGACTTTCTGAATTAAATCCGACGTACTAAACGAGTGTTCGGGAAAATTCCCAAAATAATCCTTACAGAATTACGGGGTATCACATCACCTCCCCCTTAAAATAAGTTTCGACCCCGAAACTTGCATTAAGCCAATAAGGATACTACCTCAACACCAATCTTACCACCTGGATCCAACATCCTTAAATCACTTCATCCTTGAAATGGATCACACGAGATATTATTCTTAATTCCTTAGGATATCATTCTGAAAATGATTCATCCGCCTTAATGCTCATGGCACAAACTCACGCATGAGAGATAGCTCCTGATCTCTCCGAACAAAACTCTACAAGTTCATTCCCTTTCCTTAAGAAATCTCGGAAGAACTCAGCGTATGAGATAACGCTTACCACAGTACTCCTTAAGTGTATATAGACAATTCTCCTTACTGAATCTTTAATACATCGGGATCATCAACATATCCTTAACTGCAACCTTTCCTCTCAACATGACCGCTTCACCACTTAATCTTCCTCAAAGAGCTGCATCCGATCTTATAGATGACATACTCTATGTATGAAGAAGAATCTTAGGAGTGGATTTAGATTTAAACAACAGAGTCGACCCTGAGATTAACCACAAGGGAAGAACATCTAAGTTGTCCACAAAACTTCACCACCATAAGTCCGACAGTCCTTATCCTTACTTGGCATAAGCTGTTCTCGACACTTACGAGGTTTCGTATGAATAACTAATTCGCAATGATAACACATTCAGAAATTTTCCAAAACACGGAAACACTTCATTAACATCCAAACATTACATTAATTGACAAAAGTCGATCAGGCAGATCTTACTACCATGGAGATTACTGACACACGTCGTTACTCCTTAATCTTAATGAAAGTCTTAACACAAATACAACTTAATGGATCAGGGTTCTTCTCCGTTGGCTTGACTCATTATGAAGAGTCGTTGCCCTTGGCCTGAAGACCCCATAGGCGCTTTGCCTTTATTACGAGCCATAGACTGCTCAAGAGTGGATACCACTGGCCTTGGGTTCTGTCCACCTCCAACATTTGACGCCTGATAAGACTGCATTGGTCCCTGACCCTTCAGTCTGCAGTATGTTTTTATGTGGCCTTCTCTTCCACAATTATGACACATCCTCTTGTCCTTTTGGCAAACAAAACTTTTATGCCCCACTTCACCACAATTGTGGCCCTGAATTGCTCTGCCGCTCCAACCTGAGCCTCTGGCAGAGTCTGACTGAGTTGTCTCGGTCTTAGCATGACCAGACCTTTCAAACTTGGTAGGCGATGCCGGTCGTTTGAATGAACCAACCTGGCGATCCTATTGCCCATCCTTTCCCTTAACTTGCTTCTCCCTCTTAAGGGCATACTCCTACAATGTGTCTTCCGTCTTATAGGCTGCATCCACATATTGCTCTAACGTAGTACAGCCATGACGCAACATTAGAGGCTTGATCTCTGGATTCATCCATCCATGGAAGTACCAGATCTTTTGCTCCTCGGTTGACACCTCAGGTCCAGCATACTGCATCAAGTGATTGAACTTAGCTGCGAGCTCAGTCACCTTTAACCCATCAGTCTGCGGATACAGAAATTCCTTATGCTTCTCCTCCCTCATAGCTCGGGAAAAGAAACGATCGGTCATCTTGGTTTTAAACATGCTCCAATTCAGCTCGGGATGTTCAGCCAGACCGGTGCTCTCCCACCATTCGCTAGCCACATCCTTGAGTTGAAGAGAGGTGATGTGCACTTTCCCAGCCTCAGTGCAATTAATGTTCCGGAGCAAACGCTCCATATGCGAGAACCAATATGTCACCTTGACTGGTTCTCCAGTACCGTCATAGCTGTCAAGCCTCATTGAACTCACGGCTTTTAACGCTTGCCCGTAAGTTCCTCTGTTTCTGACAACATTGATCTGAGGTACTTGCTCCACTGACTCCTCGACTTCAGAAATAGTCTGAGGAACTGGACCACCTTTTACTTGTGGTGCAACTAGTCGCATAACATCTGTGATTGCCTGCATGACAATTCCTCGAATTGCCTCCACTGCTGCAGCATCAAACAACATCGGAGCATTGGCCTGAGCTTGGCCATTGCCTCCCTGGTTATTGTTAAAGACAGATTCACGCTCTCCTGTTGGGTCTAACACATTCCTTGCATTTGGTCTGGGGTCATTACTTGGCCCAGCACCAGCACGGATAACGTTCCTTGTGTTCATCATCTGTTTATCGATCAAATTCCAAGGATTTTATTACATTAGTATCTTCTGATATACTTATTGTAATAAAAACAACTTAGAATAAATCAACTTGGTAATTTCTATTGATGAACTCAAACCGAGTTACTAGGTTCTACAACCTTAACTCAAAACGAGAGAACTGGGAATTCAAGCCTTATTGGGTATAGCGAAACCACCTTGGCTTCTCCCGGTTCTTCTGAAGAGAATAGAATGCACCCATATCATACGGGGTAACGGGGAAGGAATTAGTCTTTCTAGATATAGAAGCAAACTTACTATATCAGACCATATAGAAGACAGGACTATGAACGATGTTTTCAAACTCTTTTCACTTTGAAAAAAATTCAGAGCCCTTCTTAAAGCATTTTCAAAAACGGATAAATGATTTATAAAAATCCAAACCCGTTTTAAAACAACCTTTGGCTCTGATACCACAACTGTAACACCCCCAAAACTTAACCCTTTTGGAAATGTATTACCGCCAGTGACCCCATTGTTCCTTATCGAGATCACCCAAGGCTTTACCGTTTAAATACAAATCATGAAATACGATAATACAAAATGATAACCTTATTCATATAAAACACGAGTCCCGGGATTACATCCCAATCCCGAATAGGACAAACACAGAGTTTAAATAAATTACAACGGAAATCTTAAACAAGGTACAGCGGAAGACTTTTAAAAGATATTACAAAAGGGTTGTGATCGTAATGATCACCTGCCCAAGGATCTCAACCTGATTAAAAGAGATTATTAAAAACGTCGGAAAACCACCGTCGACTCCATAGTCCTTCTAGTCTTCTCATCTATACTCTATCTGATGTGCCGAATCGAACGGATGACACCAGCCCACATGCGGAGAACAAAGTTTGTGGGTTAGTCTACTTAAATAGACTAGCAAGGGTAAAAAGCAGAGTGGTTCGAGTGATCGAAACCGTTTACTATCATTGTCCCTCGAATAATAACCGAATGGACGATACATAACCCGGCACTTTCACGGAATAACAACAAGAGGTATGCATGAGAGAAGATTCTGGAAGACTTCATCTTCACAGAAATCGACTCGAAAAGAGACTCCGAGAGATTGAGTCTTTAAGGAAATATGACAAATCTGGAATGTTTAAAGAATCATACAACAATGATTTTAAAAGTTGACTGAGATGCTTCGGTTCATGACCAACCTCATCGCCTACAGCGAATCCAGATTGGAAAGAGAACGTACTATGATCAAAGTCCAGACGAGTTTTTCTAGCTGCACTATAACTTAGCTGCACTACTCGCCAAAGGTTTATTAATCATGTGCACTCGGGCACATATCTTATTTAATTACAAAACACACATTGCTGAAACACGTTAATGTTATTAAGAGCGACAACAAGGCTTAAATCACAGGGTGACAATCATGTCGACCCAAATTAAAACACACACAACTCACACGCGGGACTTAACATTATTATGCCGAGAAACAACGGCGTTACTAATACACCGGGTGACCTTACGTTCACCCTGATTGCACTATTACAGTGCTTACACTTTAATTATGTGCTTAACTGCACTTATCTTATTAAATTACAACACACACACACTGTTGAGGCTTTTAATATTATTCCGAGAACACGGAAGTTATTAAGACACCGGGTGACCTTACGTTCACCCTGATTGCACTGCCACAGCGCTTACAGTTTAATTTACAGGGTGACAGTTACGTCCACCACAATGCACTAGCTAAGTGCTTAATACACAGGACTGCAATTAAGCTCATCCAATGGCGCTTGCAAGGCACTTAAAACACTTCAGATCCTTACATGTGGATAAGAAGCATAGGTCATGACCCTTAAATTATTCGGAATAATCCGAGGAATATTATGATTTAAAGAAACGACAAATCCTTACATATGGATAAGCGTTCCCACGAATATTAAATTATAAAGAAACGACTAATCCTTACTTGGATTAGCGTTCCTACGCACATTAAGTTATAAAGAAACGACTAATCCTTACTTGGATTAGCGTTCCTACAAACACTCGTGTTAACTAAACAGTCTAACACATCAATTATTCACATTAAAGCCATCCAGACAAATAACTTAAACATAGAGATAACAGAAACAACTAATCCTTACTTGTATTAGTTTTCCTATTAATCCACATAAATGCCCGGAAGGCGATCACAGATAATAGCGTCGTTCTAGCAGATATACAACCTATTATATGATTTTCCAAAACAGTTTATAAAACCATTTCCAGATAAACACTGTAATCATTCCAAATTAATTATTCAGATAAACAGCTGATAATTAATGTAAATATGGAATGATGAGCAAGAGCGAACCGCCACTTGCCTTAGTCCGCAGATCTGGAACAAAGCAGAGACAACGGGATTCCGGGCTCGACACGCGTATATCTCCACTAGCATAAACACCTTCGAGTCGACCCAAAAAGGAACCATAGGTTAGATTCGACAAACAATAGTACGAATATACGAAAGGACGAAAGGAATCGAAGGATACGAGACTCGATCGAAGGTCTCGGAAGCCAACGCAACAACTCCCGGGCAACAACCCTTCACGGCCGGCCACCAAACAATTGCCTCGGGCGCCGCCTTAAATGCGGCGGGCGCCGCCTCAAGCACGGCGGTCGCCGCTCATCGGCTTCCTCCACGGCGGCTGGCCACACACCACGGCGGCACCAAGATCTTCACGGCGGTCGCCATCCCCAACACGGCGGTCACCGTTCTCATCACGGCGGGCGCCGGGATCTTCACGGCGGTCGCCGTTCCTGGCGGCGGTCGCCGTCGCTGAACAGAAACTTAAAAACGGGCGAGAAATCTTACCCGCGACGCTCGATTTGGTTCGCCTTTCGCCTTGCTTGGCTTCTAGGCTTCTAAGGGCCTTCCAAGTCTCCTTTGGCCACCGAGAACGACACCAAACGAGCCTCCAACGATCCACGAGAGCTTTCCGAGAGAGAGAGCGTTTTTCTTTGGGAGCGTTTTTTAGAGACGAGAAATGGACAGCGCAATGACATTTTTCACCCTTTCTAGCTTCACCCATGCCCTCTATTTATAGGCAAAGATTTGGGTTATTGGGAGCCAAAAAACTTTCCAATTGTGCCCTTGGGTATTAACCCATGGTTAGTCCATTTGCACCTCTTGGACAATAATCAAGTGGGTAGAGATTTGATATTAATCTTAACTCGCGATAACAAAAGTCGTACACGAACGAGTATAGACTTCCAACAGGCCTTAACTGTATAATTCTTCACTGAGAAAAATATTACAGATACAGAGCACATTACAGAATGTCTCCGACTTTCTGAATTAAATCCGACGTACTAAACGAGTGTTCGGAAAAATTCCAAAAATTCCCAAAATAATCCTTATAGAATTACGGGGTATCACATTTATTTCATGTCGGTTTTGTCCGACTTCCGAATATCGCTTGAACTGTGTATCAGGATATTTCAAATTCTTTCCTTATAAAAAATAAAATAAAAATACCGACGGTCTTTCTGGAGTCCTTCACTTTCTCCCCTCTTTGGCTCACACATCCGAAGAGCGAAAACACACCAATTCTTCTCCCCTGATTCTGAATTTAATCCGAAAGCAATTTGAATTCGTTTACCATCATCGTCATCAGCTTCCATGGGTGTCCCCGCATTCTATAAATGGCTAGCCGATCGGTATCCGCTCTGCATCTTGGATGTGATCGAAGAGGAGCCCAGGGAGGGCGACAATGGCGTTCTCTTGACAATCGACGTCTCGAGACCTAACCCTAATGGCACGGAGTTCGACAATTTGTATTTGGATATGAATGGCATAATTCATCCTTGTTTCCATCCTGAAGGAAAGGTTCGTTCTTTCTCCATCGCTGTTACGCCTTACTTGATTTCGTTGGATACTAAGCTGTGTTATTACTAATCATCCATGGATATTATTCCATCCCCTTAGGTTTTTTGTCGAATTTTGCGTCTGCGAGTAATTAGGGGTAAGAGAAAAAGGGTAGAGGAAAGAGATAGGGAAAATAGAGCATTAAAAAATTGAGTGCAAGTGTATTCATAATTTGGCCGCTTAAGCATTCAAATTCATAAGCTAATGCAGGTTGTAATTCGTGACTATCTATATAAAGGTTTCTATTATAGTATTATACTGTTTCTCTGCAGTTCCGAATTTAGAATCCTTATGTTTAAAGCGACACAGTTTCTTCTAACAGCAACTTGAGTGGATGCCATAATAAGTTGATCCGACCTATATTCATTGTGTATTCTTTCTAAATTATTGATATATCTGCCACATTTGAATTGTCAAATAAGCCGGAAAAAGTGTGTATGTGCAATTTCATATTTTAGAAGTTGACAGAAATACGTATTGGTTCCTCTGCTCTTTTATTTATGTAGCCTTCTCCTGCCACATATGATGAGGTCTTCAATTCAGTATTTGACTACATTGATCATCTGTTTTCATTGGTTCGGCCAAGGAAGCTTCTTTACATGGCAATAGGTAAGGTTAAGTGAGTCTTTCTGATTGCATCTGTATTCAATTCAATGTTGATTTAGGTAGATAATAATTTTCTCTGATTTGGAAAGATGGAGTTGCACCAAGAGCTAAAATGAATCAACAACGTTCAAGGCGCTTTCGAGCTGCAAAAGATGCAGCTGATGCCGTAAGAATGTTTTTCCTTCCTATATTTCTTAGTGTTGCATATCGCCATGGGAGTGCTGATTGATGCTACTATTCATATATGTCTTTCTAGGAAGCTGAGGAGGAAAGATTGCGAAAAGAATTTGAGTCTGAAGGAAAATTATGGACTCCTCAAGAAAGAAAGGAGACATCTGACTCCAATGTCATTACTCCTGGGACACAATTTATGTCTGTGCTCTCAGTTGCCCTGCAGTATTATATACAGAAAAACTTGAACCACAACCCTGGATGGAGGAGAACAAAGGTGGGATAATAAACTTCCTGTCTTAATCTTTCTTTCATTTTATTTTTCTATGTTATAGCGATCCTTCTAAATCATTTTTCTATACACTGAAAATCAGGATGATTAATTTTTTAACATTATATTCGACTGCAATTGGTGCATATTTGAAGGTTATTCTGTCTGATGCAAATGTTCCTGGAGAGGGAGAGCATAAGATTATGTCTTACATACGGCTGCAACGCAATCTTCCTGGTTTTGATCCAAATACCAGACACTGTTTATATGGACTGGTGAGTGATATTTTCCATTTTCATTTCCAGTGATGAAAAAAGCGCGCCCTAGGCACGCTTGGCCAAGGCCAGCGCCCACCTAGGGTGAGGCGCAGCCTGAGTGGCTGGGTGCCCCTCAGGCGCCCTAGGCAGGGCCTAGGCGCCAAGACGCGCCTTGGCCAAATCTGTAGGAGTTTAACAGATTTTTAGTTTTTTGAATTTTTAAATTGATTTTTAATAGATTTTATCTTTAAATAACAGATTTTATATCTTCTTTTTCTTAACTATCCTAAGAAATAGCAGATTCCTTAATTATCCTAGGAAATAGTATATCTTTATTATCTTCTTTTCCTAAGTAAATAACTATCCTAGGAAATAGCAGATTCCTTAATTATCCTAGGAAATAGTATATCTTTATTATCTTCTTTTCCTAAGTAAACTAAGTAAATAATATCAGATCTTCTATAATACCTACTACTACGTACACCATAAATCAAAACACGTTCTCTCTAGTCTCTATTCTCTTCCTTCTTCTCTATTCTCTTCTTCCTGTCTTCTGTACTGCTGAGCTTGAAGTTACTTCACATCCTCTTCATCCGTTGTCATCAATCACTTCCTACTTGCTTACTATTTAAAAAACTTGATTTTATAGCATTATGATGTTTTAAAAGTGGTTTTATTTCATTTTAAACATGTTTTATATGCTTTTATAACATGTTTGGGATAAAAAATGCATTTTTAAAGGTTTGTGTGGTTAGGCGCGCGCCCAGACGCGCCTGGGCCTCCCAGCGCCTGGGTGCGCCTAACGCTTTTTTCATCACTGCATTTCTTCTTCTTCTGGCATATGATCTTTTTTTGCATCTTAAGCCTGGTTGATGTAAACTTATATTTTTTGTTTCAACAGGATGCTGATTTGATCATGTTGTCTCTAGCTACACATGAGGTGCACTTCTCAATTTTGCGAGAGGTTGGTTCTTGATCTATTGAAATTTGAATACTAGTAAATTCAACTGTTTGTCTTCACAGCTAAACATCATAACTCCTATGCAGGTTGTTACTCTACCTTCACAGCAAGAGAAATGTTTTGCTTGTGGTCAAGTTGGTCATTTTGCTGCAGATTGTAGTGGTAAAAACAACGATAAAGCTGCAGATTCATATGGAAATTTGGTAGATAATACTCCCATTCACAAGAAAAAATATCAGGTATCCTTATATCAGCTGTTTATATTATAAATTGTAATCTATTTCCACCTACCAGGTTGGGAAAAAATATCAAGTATCCTTATACCATTCTGTTGTTGTGTACCTTTTGGCAGTTCCTCAACATCTGGGTGTTTCGAGAATATCTACAATATGATATGGAAATTCCTAATCCCCCTTTTGAGGTCAACTTTGAAAGATTGGTGGATGATTTTGTGTTTCTTTGTTTCTTTGTTGGCAATGACTTCCTTCCTCATATGCCAACCTTGGAGATCCGAGAGGTATTTACTCAAAAGCTGACATCATAAATGCTAACTATTTTGGTTACGAACAGTTCTTGTCTGACATTCCCGTGCTTTTAGCCTTATGTATATATTACACCAATGAGACACCCAATATATTTTACTTATTCACTAGTCTCCAGATCATGGAACTATCTTTTTTTTGTTCATGTGCTGTTTGAAAGGCTGAATTAACCTTTTGCTCCAGGGTGCTATACCTCTTTTGATGCATGTCTATCGGAAAGAATTCAATGCTATGGGTGGTTATCTCACTGATGGTGGTGAAGTAAGTTCTTTTATTCAATTATATTGTTTTAATCATTTAATGGCATTTTCTGTTTGAAAAGTAAAAGCGAGGAATAAATGAATCGGTGCTACAAAATGGTTTTTGGTTTTGCTTGGCATGTGCATTGATATTAGTAAAAGCGTATTCAGGTGTTTTTGGATAGAATTGAATATTTTATTCAAGCTGTTGCGGTTCATGAAGACCAGATTTTCCAGAAAAGAGCTCGTTTAAAACAGGTTGTTCTCTATCATGTCTTTTTTTTTCTTTGCCTGTTTCACTCTTTCGAAAATATCATTTGGCAATTATGAGCCTTGGAAGTTGAACAATTGCCATTAATCCTATTTTCTGATGCGGTGCATGATTTTGCTTATTCTGTGCTTTTGATGTCATTAAAGAGAAGACAATATGAACTATATTGGCCTTTTATACAGGCATATGAGAATAGGGAGGAGATGAATTTGAAAGCAAGAGGAGAGGAAGCACCTCGAGCTCTTGCTGACACGGTTTGTTGTTTGCATTTTTCTAGTAGTTCTATACTTCTATGAATAGGTTCTGTGAGATGTTAATAGATACACTATATGTCATTCTTCCCTTTTCTGTTTATTATATGCTTCCTTATTGGTTTCAATGCCCTAACTTCTGTAAAATTTGTCATATGCAGATCAAACTTGGGGAGCGTGGATACAAGGAAAGATATTATATGGAGAAGTTTGGTTCATCAAATCCAGAAGAGATCGATGAAATTAGAAAAGATGTGGTGAGTGTCAATGGCTCCTACACTGGATTCTTGTAGAAAACTTATTGATCTACTTCTTGTAGCAGACTAACAGTGTGTCATCCACTTCCAAATAATATATCCATCCTTATGGAACATGGAATATGGTTCTTTGAAACAAATCATCTCAGAGATATGTCTGTATTTCCATTTATATTTTAAGAGCTTAAGCAGCTGAAGAGCTCATGAGGAGCCCTTGTGAAACCCAAACTGCTTTTTAACTTTTTGCTAACATTGTCCAACAATCATCTGGTGCCTTCTTTATGCTCTCTATGGCTGAGATTATCACCTTCCATTGCCTCCTTCAATCTACCATTTCTTATACTGCTTACCAGTTACCAGTCAAGTAGATGTGGCACCTGTATTTCATTCATTTCGTACTTCTCACTTCAGTTGGATAAATTCAAGCCATAACTTTAAGGCCATCGTATGTGCAATGCAAAGTAAATCCTCTCTTAGGTCTGTCTATTTTTATTTTTGACTAAACCCCTTAATGAAATAGTTATCTGCTACCTTCTTCAGTAGAAAAATTAGTGCCACCCTGGAATTTAAGAGGTGTGATAAGCTTAATTGTGTTTATGCATCCAGTTGTACATTTTCTTGTATGTTATAAATGAAGCATGGAAAATTCTTGTTTGATGAATATGATCTTTTTGGTGGTTCCTTGAGTGGATTTGTCTTATGACTCTCTTATGGTCAACCCATATATCTTCAATTATTGTTAGTTGGCCTGTCTTTTTCAATTACAATTAAATTCCAAATCATGTTTACATTTCCGTTTACTGGTGTGTTTGTTAAGCATGCTTGTAATGTAAGCAGTGCTTATAAGTTATAACATAGCTGGTACGGGCGTCTTATAATGTATATTGTATCTTGCTAAATACACCTTACATTTCTAATGCTTCCATACATCCTGTTGCATTTACAATGCTTCCATACATCCTTTTGCATTCACAGGTCTTGAAGTATATTGAGGGGTTGTGTTGGGTCAGCCGTTATTACTATCAAGGTGTTTGTTCATGGCAATGGTGAGGTCAACTCTTATTATTGTAAATGATTGTAACAGTTTATAAACATAAATCTTATTCTTAGGATTATTATTCTATTTCTTGTGATACTCAACATCTTATTTCTCATTCAATGGTGTTACCCATGCTCTAATTAATTTCCTGCTTACCAGGTTTTACCCATACCATTATGCACCTTTTGCCTCTGATCTGAAAGATCTAGCTGAGTTGGAAATTACATTTTTCTTAGGAGAGCCATTCAAACCTTTTGATCAACTTATGGGAGTTCTACCTGCAGCAAGGTTTTTCACTTACCGACAATTTCACTTTATTCCATCAAGTAATCTGCTGTTTTCGGTCTGCAACCATCCCTTACCATGCTTCTTATTGACAAGGAACTTTTCTCTATGTTGTAGCTCTGATGCTTTGCCAGAGATGTATAAGAAGATGATGACTGATCCGGCTTCACCCATACTCGACTTTTACCCTTCTGGTAATGTGACTGCTGTTTCCTTCCAGAGTTGTTAATAAGCAGGAGATTTCTCTTTCTCATGTGACATTCTGTATTGCCAGATTTTGACATTGATATGCATGGGAAACGTTTTGCATGGCAGGTAATTAACATTCAAAAAATCTTTGTTCAGTTTCTCCATCAATGGTGCTTATATTATGGTATCATTCATTTTCCTTTGATATCAGGGCGTTGCCAAGCTGCCATTCATTGATGAACGGAAATTACTTGCTCAAACTAAGAGGCTTGAACAAACTTTGACCGTGAGATGTTTCACTTGTTTCTTTCCCTATAATTAAATATTCTGGTCTTTTTCTTTCTTGCTTATTTTTGTTTGTTCAAGTTTCTTTTCTAACTGGGGGTCAGGGGAAGCTAAATGTGTCTGGAAAACAGTCTAACATGATTTTATTTTTCTTTGATGTCTTTAATGAGGATGTAACCCTATTTGCTTCCACAAAAATTCTGAATCTATCTTATTATATTTCATAAAAGATTTTATGAAAGTTTGTTTGGAATTTGACCATCCTAACTCCTAAGTGTCGCTCAGTTAATCAATATACTAGTCTTCTCGCTTTGATTGCTTTCTTCAACTTGAGATGAGATGTGGATGATAAACTGGATTTCAACTTGTTCTCTCAAACATAATTGGAGGATAAATTTTATTTCGTAAAGTAGCTGAAGGTAAAATTGGAATCTGGTTTAGCTGTAGGCTTTTGCTGAATTGCTGCAGTGAATGTTATTCTGTTATCCACTTTCCTCTGTTTCCCTTATTTTCTCCCATAACCACAGAAAATATTGTGCAGGTTCAATGTTGGCCTTACTTGTCTCACGCTTCCTCCATGTTGCCCCATGAAATAAATGCTTGCATAGATCTGATTTACTGATTCTTTCACTATAATTTGGATTCTAGTAGCTTCAAATTTTCCTGTTGATATTATTAATAAGTAGCTACTCTAAAAAGGTGGCAGTGGTATTGGTCTATTCTTTTCCTTCTCATAAATAAATTTTCTTGTCTACTATCTATAGGTGGAGGAGCGAGTTCGGAATAGTGTTTTGTTTGATCTGTTATATGTGCATTCTGCACATCCATTGACTTCACAGATTATGTCGTACTCCCAATGGTATTCCCAATTACCACCTGGACAAAGATATGCTTGGCCATTGGATGTGAATGCTAGGTTCGTTGCCTGTCACTTTTATATGCTCCAATAGTTTTTCTCCCCCAGAAATGGTTTTGTTAGTATTATCCTCTGATGCCTTGTATACAGTGATAGAATGAATGGCTACATTTGGTTATGCGAGAGAAATGGGTGGAGATCGGTGGTTCCTTCATCTGTTAATGGGCTGCCCAATATTGTGAATGACCAAGTCGTGTAAGTTGTGTGATCTTTTATTCTCCTCGGATATTTGAAAACTAGTATACATGTTTTGGTTCAGTAAGGTGTTCTTTCCTTCGCAGAAATGTGACATATATGAATCCTTTACCGCATAGACACATTCCAGAGCCTCCAAAGGGGGTGATCATGCCAGCAAAGGTATGCCATTACTATCTGGCGATAAATATATATATAAATATTTTTGGAAGCCAATTATAGCTATAAGTTGTTTTCTTGCTTCTGATCTCCAAATTTTCCTTGTTTCGATGGTGTGAATGGGAAAAGGGATTACTTTGTTACGACGTAGTCAAACTGCTCAAGGAGTATATTTAGGCTAATGGGTTGTAACTTGAAAAATAGGTTGCATAAGGCTTAAGCTAGAGCATGGTAAACATATAAAAGCGACAAAATAAGATAGCTAATTCTGAATAAATTTGAAACAAATCCTGTGCCGATGTGATCTTAAAATCTGACCTTATTGTATTTAGTAATAAAGAAGGATATTAAATCTCTATGTTTGTGACATTAGAGTGTACTTGATAAGCGCAAAAGTATGTTGTTAGAATGCTGGCTTGATTATTTTAAGCAGTTGCAACGTGCAGTTGTTAACTTTGGACAGTTACCTTTTATATGTTATTGTTTTACAGGAGATAAAACGCTCAGATGTAAAACCACTCCCTATACTGTGGCATGAAGATAATGGACGGCGACACCGTGAGAGGTATTATTTCATACAATCTGTCGGTTTTCTATCTATAGCCATAAGTGCATATATGCTCTCATTGATGATTTCATGATTATGGATGTGTTTGTACTAATGCTAAGGGACCAAATTCAGCTATTGTGTGCACTGAAATCCTCTAATGAAGTGTTATTATATCTATGGTATGAAAATAGAAGCACATTGAAGTAGGCGTTTTTCATTTTATGGTCCTAATTCCTTTTGCACTTGTGTTGTGGGTATATTATGTGGAGTCTTGTGCTTTTTGGAAATCAGTTATGATTATATGCCTTGTGAAGGTATAAAGCCACTAGCAAAAAATTGGTTTGTGTAGAAATATTCAGAAACTCAGTACATATGCGATGAGTCATTCTATGAATAAGTCATCTAGTAATTTCAAATTTTCCATCTGGCAAACGTGTGATGGCTGAGAACTTCATATTTCACTATCTCAGGCATCAAGTACCAGGGGCAATGGGTGGTCTTCAATTAGGGGATGCCGCTCATCGTCTGGTCAAGAACACGCTTAATATCAAACACAATGATTCATCCCCTGGATACTTAAACCACATGTCGTATAGAAATTATCCAGACAACAATCTGTCTTATAGACCAAGGCCTGCTGGACCCACAGGATATGCAAGGGGATTCCACGACGAGACAAATCATTACTATGGACAACAGAACGGTCCTAGAGGTATGATGAATGGCCCTAGATATACCCATCATGATGCGCGACATGGCAAGCAGAATGCTGGGATGGAAGATAGATCATTCCATAGAGAAAACTACCATGATCTGGGCTCCGCCATGTCCTCTCTAGCACTGCAAGAGGGTAGAGCGAGACCAATTGCACTGCATAATAGATCAAGTGCTCCAAATACAGGCTTCTCTCATAGTCAACAGAATCAGTTTCTGCAAAATGGCAATCCACTTCCTTCGCCACCTGTTAAGTGGATCAATATGGGACCAGGAGGAAGTTCTGTCGTCACACTCAGGCAGCAAGAGACATCAGAAATGCAGATGACACAGACTTATCGGATTGAAATGAGAGGACAACCGGGTAATTCTGGTTCTGCATCTGGGCAACATTGATGATATTTTTGGTAGGATTCACTGCAGAAGATGATGGTGAAACTTGAAGCCACTATCATCAACATGGTAAATGGTGATTTTCAAGATCGGTTTGTTTGTATTTGCAATTTGCAATTTGCATCGGGTTGTTTATATTTGCATCAGTTTATAGGTGGTTCACTTTCGGTGTAAAGCTCTGTATCAAGAATAGTCTGACCGAGTCCAAGGGACGCGAGTCGTGACTGATAAGATTCTTTTCATGGACACCATAGGAAGACAAGGTTTGAGCTATCCATCGTCATGTTGTATGATTAATGGCATAGCTTACAGAGTATGATAGGCACTTCATAGTTGTAAACTACTCTGTTCATGTTGAATTTGTTGTTTAATTTACACGATTACTTTTTAACGCATAGGCAAAATTGTCTTTCAGCGCATAGGGTCCTCACGTAACGTGTGACATGGCTCACCACGTTACGTGGTGAGCTATGCCATACGTAACGTGACACTTCTATTGAAAGCTAGAAGTTTTGCTGCGGTGCACGGTTTGCATGCAATACCGCACGGTTTGCAGCAAACTGTGCACTTCTACTGAAAGCTAGAAGTTTTGCTAGTGCACGGTTTGCTTGCAACGCCGTACGGTTTGCAGCAAACCGTGCACTTCTACTGAACGGCCTTTCGCTAGATTTAAAAGCCTCTTGCTACGTTACGTGTGAAGCCTCTCCTCACGTAACGTGGCGAGCCTATGCGCTGAAAGACAATTTCGGATATGCGTTAAAAAGTATAAGTCTTAATTTATGACCATAGAGAAAAGGCTGCATCCTTCAAGTTCAGAACAACCAATTGATTACGCATTTGATTGGTTTGATTTCATGAGGTCGGAAAATGTTGAAATAGATAGATTTTCAAGAAAAAGGTTTTTTTAGTATGCTACTGGCACAGTGGCTGTGCCAAGCACGGGGTTGGACTCATTAAATGTTTTAATGATATGACATTATAATTTACTAAGTCAATTGTGTTTTGTGGTATTTTTTATAAATTAGTGTTCATAAAACATGTCATATTATAGTAAGTCAATAATAACTAACTAAAAAGTGTCATTGTAGTAGTTTAAATCAAAGTTGGTTATTAAATAGAAACATATATAACTACGGAAATGCTATATGTACGCGGTTTCGCATCTAAATGGACACGAAACCGTGCGCGTAGCTTAGGCGCACAGGGGTAAAACAAGCATTTTTTAAAATGCCTGTGACAAATCCGTGCGCGTAGCTTACGCGCACAAAAAAAAAGTGCATAACCCATTCGCGTAAGCTAGGCGCACCAAAAAAAAAATTGCAGAATTTTATTTTCCACATAATCATGTAGAGAATTTCAATACGAGTCCGTACATATAAAATGCGTCCAAAACGGACATCGTTTGCCCCTCCAAAAGCCCAAAAAACGAAGTTTTTCTATCCATTTTTTTACAATTTGGTGCCCGATATATAGCACATTGTAGTAAAATTTTTTGGTATTTTTTTCATTTTTAAACTATAATTTTGTATAAAATTTTAATACGAGTCCGTACATAGACCTGTCAAAAATCGACCCAACCCGAAAGGACCCGAACGTCACTGGGTCAAGAAGGACCCGAACCCGACTCGACCCGAATGCAAATTCGAGCTCACGGATCCCCTTTATTTTATATATTTTATTTCAGTTATATTAAATATTTTAATATACTTTATTAAATAATAATATAATATTAATTATAATATTATAATTATTTTATTAAAGTTAAAAATCATAATAATAATCATAAGAAAATGACATGTTCGACCCGCCAGGTCAACCCGAATCCGTCCGACCTGAAAATTTTACCAACCCGATCGACCCGAACCCGATTTGACCCGAACCCGAGAATAAAAACTTTATATAATATAGTATATATTATAGTATATTATTATATTTCATATAGTTACATTATATATTATAGTATTTCATTATATTTCATATAGTTACACTTATGTATTATAGTATTTCATTGTCTAGTATAGTTACACTTATATACTATAGTATTTCATTATATTTCATATAGTTACACTTATGTACTATAGTATTTCATTAAATCTAGTATACTTAGACTTATATACTATAGTATTTCATTATATTTCATATAGTTCAACTTATGTACTATAATATTTTATTAAATCTAATATACTTAGACTTATATACTATATTATTTCATTATATTTCATATAGTTACACTTATATACTATAGTATTTCATTAAATTTCATATAGTTACACTTATGTACTATAGTATTTCATTAAGTCTAGTATACTTTGACTTATATACTATAGTATTTCATTATATTTCATATAGTTACACTTATGTATTATAGTATTTTATAAGTGTAACTATATGAAATATAATGAAATACTATAGTATATAAGTGTAACTATATGAAATATAATAAAATACTATAGTATATAAGTTTAAGTATACTAGACTTAATGAAATACTATAGTACATAAGTGTAATTATATGAAATATAATGAAATACTATAGTATATAAGTGTAACTATACTAGACTTAATGAAATACTATAGTATATAAGTCTAAGTATACTAGATTTAATGAAATACTATAGTACATAAGTGTAACTATATGAAACAAAATGAAATACTATAGTACATAAGTGTAACTATATGAAATATAATAAAATACTATAGTATATAAGTGTAACTATACGAAATATAATGAAATACTATAGTATATAAGTCTAAGTATACTAGATTTATTGAAATACTATAGTACATAAGTGTAACTATATGAAACATAATGAAATACTATAGTATATAAGTGTAACTATACGAAATTTAATGAAATACTATAGTATATAAGTCGTATACTAGATTTAATAAAATATTATAGTACATCAGTGGAACTATATGAAATATAATGAAATATTATAGTATATAAGTCTAAGTATACTGGATTTAATGAAATACTATAGTATATAAGTATAACCATATGAAATATAATGAAATACTATAGTATATAAGTCTAAATATACTAGATTTAATGAAATACTATAGTACATATGTGTAACTATATGAAATATAATGAAATACTATAGTATATAAGTGTAACTATATGAAATATAATGAAATATTATAGTATATAAGTCTAAGTATACTAGAATTAATGAAATATTATAGTACATAAGTGGAACTATATAAAATTTAATGAAATATTATAGTATATAAGTGTAACTATATGAAATATAATAAAGTACTATAGTATATAAGTCTAAGTATACTAGATTTAATGAAATAATATAGTACATAAGTATAACTATATGAAATATAATGAATTACAATAGTACATAAGTGTAACTATATGAAATATAATGAAATACTATAGTATATAAGCATAACTATACGAAATTTACTGAAATACTATAGTACATAAGTGTAACTATATGAATTTTTATATGTACGAATAGACCTGTCAACTGAGTCGGGTTGATCGGGTTCGGGTCATGTCGAGTTCGGGTCGACCGGGTTGGTAAAATTTTTGGGTCGGACGAGTTCGGGTTGACCCGGCGGATCGAACATTTCCTTTTCTTATGATTATTATTATGTTATTTAACTTTAATAAAATAATTATAATAATATAATTAATATTATATTATTATTTAATAAAGTATATTAAAAAAAGTAATATAACTGAAATAAAATATATAAAATAAAGGGGATCCGCGAGCTCGAATTTGCGTTCGGGTCGAGTCGGGTTCGGGTCCTTCTTGACCCAGTGACGTTCGGGTCCTTTCGGGTTGGGTCGGTTTTTGACAGGTCTATGTACGAACTCGTATTAAAATTTTATACAAAATTATAGTTAAAAAATGCAAAAAATACCAAAAAAAATCACTACAATGCACTATATGTCGGGCACCAAATTGTAAAAAAATGGGTAGAAAGACTTCGTTTTTTGGGCTTTTGGAGGGACAAACGATGTCCGTTTTGGACGCATTTTATATGTACGGACTCGTATTGAAATTCTCTACATGATTATGGGGGAAAAAAATTTGCAATTTTTTTTGGTGCGCCTAGCTTACGCGCATGGGTTATGCACTTTTTTTTTGTGAGCGTAAGCTACGCGCACGGGTTTGTCACAAGCATTTTCAAAAATGCCTGTTTTATTCCTATGCGCGTAGCTTAGGCGCACAAAACTGTGCGCCTAAGCTATGCGCACGATTTCACGTCCATTTAGACGCGAAACCGCGTGCATATAGTCATTGCCTATAACTATCATAGAAAAAATTGAATAATGAATTTATTTTTTCATGGCGAAGTTTTTTAAAATTTAATTAATATTACATACTAGTATTAATTAAAGTGAAAACGTTATTTGTGTTTAACTAATGTCTCAAGATATTACGTAACTTTTCAAATTTTACTTTCAAAATAAGCTTTTCTAACATCACCGCCTACAATATAAAGATTAATTTTACTATATGTAAGTTAAGTTTTTTTACAAACAAATATATGTTTTGAAAACGAAAAGTTTACACTTAGATTTTGTAATATATATAGTTAGAAATAATTTTTGTAAAGGCGAGGTAAAAAATCTTCTCTAAATGATAAAAAATGAAGATTTTCACTTTTCAATAATACATAAAATGATGACTTTTCAAATATATATCCATGCTCCACTATAAACGGGAGTTGTACCATCAGGAGAAATGTCCTGAATAAAGACTGCATGTGCTGAGGTGCCTTTCTGTAAGTTTGCTACTGTTGCCTCTTACCCTCAGTGTCCGATGCTTATTCGCTGATGTAATTTCGAATTTATCTTTTTTCGATTTTGATTTCCGTTTTTCGCTTATTAAGTTTTTGTCTTTCTAAGTATGCATGTGGTTCTGTGTTATTTACCGGCCCACCATTATGATTTATTGATGTGGTGTCATTTCCATGGTTGTTTTCCTATTTTGTGTCTCCACGTGGGGCGTTGTGTCTTGCCCCATGTTTAATGTGCTTTTGATGCAACCTTTCATAATCTCATCATTGTGTTCTCCTTTATAATGTTGAGTTTTTTTTGCCGCAATGCGGACAAGGGAAGTGGTTGTCCTACATGTTTATTTTTATATCGCAATGTGGTGTGATGATAAAAACGGTAGGTCTGCACCCGACATAAATGCCCTGCGATGGGACTGCGTGTGCTGAGGTGCCTTCTTGTGGGCTTGACGCCGCTGCCTGTTGTCATGCGTGTCAGCATTATTCTCTTGTGTACTTTCATGCTTTATCTTCTTCCTAATTTTATTTCATTTTCTCGTTTGTGCAGTCTTTCTTTTTCTCAGGATGTGTTCCAAAGTTGTGCTTGATTCGCCTTGGAAATGGATCTTCTTCTCGGTAGTTTTTGGAGTTGTTTTGGAAACCAATTTGATCTTTTTTTGAAGGATATTTTACGGGTTTAAAGTAGGGGATACATGGACAAGGAGGTGTGGATGGACGCACCACAATTAATTGAACAATTCGTCAAGTTGAAGTTGGATAAACACACCAAGATTCAACTAAACGCTTTCTGATGAACTCACAAAGAATGAAGAACTTTTTACGGAATCACTCCAAAGGGAACTTGATTTATATCTATGGTTTTTGATGATGAACAAGTTGCTGAAATCATAGCAACAAGTTTAGCTTATATATCCACGAAAATGCAAGGAAATCAACCTTTGAGCTAGCCTAAGTAAAGACAAGTTAAATCTTTTCATTATTATGAGATTGAGGCCCAAGAAATTAGTTCGAATTCTGATGAATGGTCTGGACACATTGAAAAGGAGTAATGGAGACGGCTCTGTATTAAATTTGAGTGAAAATGCCGAAGAGGCTGGCAATTGCGCCTTTGAGGAGTGTCGGGGTGTAATCTGGGGGCGACAACGGCAACCAAGATTGGTTTTGGAGCAGAACCACCATGTCAAAATCAAAATGGCTCAGCGCTCTTGAGCTCATGGGGCCTTGCTGGTGTAACATCTCCGACTTATGTCGTTAGTGCCACACGCCAATGACCTCAGACTGTAAAGTCCAAAGCCACCCTAGTCTTTAGTCGGAACAATTATGTTTAAATAAATACATAAACATTAAATAATGAAAGAGTAATCATCGGAAGACTTTTATATAGAAATTCAATCTTTTATTAAAAGTCTTCTCGTAAATTGAGAAGGACGATATTACAAACAATTTGAAGTTACAACGGAATACTTTTAAGTAAAACCCTAAACACATGACTAGTTTATATACGTATTACAACTCTTAAGAATATTAAATCAATACTACACATCTTAATATTACTTTAGAATGAAAACCTTCAACTGCAAGCCTTCGTCTTCGATTGGTTACTTCAAATCGCCGGAGACCAACCTCTAATGTGCCGTATAGGACGGATGACACCAGCCAACCATGCAAGGCATATAAACGATAGGTTAGTCTAATGAAAGACTATGCAAGGGTGAAAACAAATTGGTTCTTGTAGTCATAAATAATCATTATCCTTGTTTTCCGAATAAAACTCGGTAAACGATACATGACTATAGACTCCTACCGAAAGAATGAAGAGGTATGCTTAAAGAGAAGACCCCAATGAATTGAGTCTTATGGGAATGTAATTGAATTTGTTTGGGTACATTATCACACAAAGTTTTGAAAATGCCTCGTTGAATATTTGGGTCATCGACCAACCTCACCGCATAATGCGAATCCAGATTGGAAAGGGGACTTACTTTTGACAAGAGACCAGGCGAGTTCCACGTTTTACTTCTTGCCCGAGGGTATATTAATTATGTGCAAAACGTCACTTATCTTATCTAATTCCAAAACGTGCAATTATGTTAAAGCTTTTAATCCACACCAATCTCGCAATGAGATATATAACATGGGACGAATTCCGAATTTCAGCACTAGCTAAGTGCACCACCACTTATATAAAATAAGGGTAGGTCATGACCAAAAGTATTAGGGCAATTATCCTCCTAATACCAAGTTATAAAGAAACATCTAAACCTCGTAAGGTAATAGCGTTCCTACGAATACTCGTGCTAACTAGCAGTTATTATCCACACCAAAGCACAATAATCCACACCAATTATTATCCAGTACTCTATAATATATATATATATATAATGGCTATAGCTAGCATATATACAACCTACTAAAAATGTTCATTTTACACAAAATTTTATACACACAAGTTCCTAAACGAAAAATTAAGAATATTTATCCCAACTTAATTAAGACAATAGATTAATTGTCAATTAAGAAAAATATGGAATAAATTAGCAAGAGCGGACCACCACTTGCCTTGGATCACGAAGAAGATGAACGACGTTTCGGAGATGGTTGCAATCGAAAAGCAAATCGGCTCCCTCCCTACTTTATTCCCGTTCCAAACGCAATTCCAAGACGTACCCAAATCACACACAATGAATAAATTATATTAGATACTTTATTTCATTATTTGAAGGATACAATGTCTCGGTTTCTTATTGAATTTATTTAACACCGATTTGGATATATACCCTAAATGGGTTTGCCATTTACAAACATATAAGCTGTTTTTTTTTTGCATATATACACCATTTGGTGTTATTTTGCAAAATAATAAATCTTTTCTTTTAATTTCAGAAGTAAATTAAATCAATGAAATTGGAGAAAAGAAAAAGGAAACAAAAAAACCCCAAAATAGAAAAATATCATTTATTAATATTTCCCTCCAAAACCCCAAATTCTATCCCGCCCCTTTCTTCATTTCTCCCTCCCACTTCCCTCCCATTTCCCGGCCATTTCGCCTTCCTCCATCCCGCCGGCCGGTCAATGAACAGTTGGAAGTGAAAGATCCAAACCCATTCTCCCTCCCCTCCCTCTCCCTCCCATTCTGATGTGGCTAAAACATACCCGCAAGTGTACGGGATCAGTTGTAGTAGTCAAGTGTCGATCCCACAGAGACCAATGTAATATTAATTGAAACGCTATCAGTGAACTAGGCCAGAAAGATATGAAATTGGGGAAAACTATAACTAAGCTAATAAATAATAATAAAGAAAACAGATAAACAATGGGATAAATGTGTCTAAGGTTTAGGATCCCCACAATGGTGTTTCGGTAGATTCTAAACAATATCTAATTAGATTTCAATATGAATGTCATTTGAAGGTCCCACTATCTAATGTCAACACTACCTCTTTTCAGACGAATAGTGCATGTACCTAAACTCGATTAGCAGTCACTTTCGCACAAAACTAATCTCATTAAGATCCATTAAGTTCTGTATAGATCAATGAACAAGTGGAAACAACATTCGCTTTTGCGCTCAGCGGAATCTACTCATCCAAGAATCTATTCGATAGTCGGGTACCACAAGAGGATTAAGTCACTTTCGCACAAATAATCCTCAAGTTCTATCCTAGGGATCTACTTAGCATCAATCTCCTATTATCATTTTATCCTTTCAGTCTCAAATTCCAATAGAAATCCCAATTACAAATCAATTAGGTCATTAAGCATCCTAGGATAGAATCAAATCACATTCACATATTCATTCAATCAAATACCGCAATCAAACCTACCTAATTCACCATTGGGATCACCCAACCTTAGAACTAGAAATTTAGCCAAGCATGATCGAAGATATAATCAAAAGATTTAAACTAGCCATCAACATATATGAATTATTCAATAAAAACAAGAGATAAAAAACTTAATCTCAATGATAAAATATAATCCAAGTTGAACAAGGCTAGAACAATAATACCGTCTTCAAATCAAACAAAGCTTCAAAATTCCTTCTTGAAATTCTCCCTTGTACGTACGGCTGTCGGAAGCTGAAACTAAAACAAAACTAAAGCTAAACCTCAATTCCAAAAGCAAAACTCTCCCCTCCTCTGTACGTAACTCCTCTCCTTTATCCCCTCCTGAAATCAAACCCCCCCCGTTGAAAAGTCAAACCAAAACCCCTCTCCAGCTGCGTAACTACTCCCTCCTTCCAAACAAATATTGGGCCCCCTCCTCTTCTCTTGCCCACGTGAATTCCAGTATCATTAGGCCCAAATTTCTCTTAAGTCACGTGGACCACTTCATTGGAAGAATTTAAACGGGCTTCTCATACGGGCCCAAATTTCACGTGCAGCAACGGCCCAACAAAGCCATCAGCACGGTCCACCAAATATTGCACATCATTTCTCCAAATTGTACCTAAAATACCTGAAACAATAAAAATACGAGTGTAGACTCCGAATACAAAATAATGTGAAACTAACTATAAAATATATAAAATATGCATGCAGAAGATCTAAACTAATATGCAACTAGACTCCTAAAAACATGTATAAAATGGATGTTATCAAATCTCCCAAGCTTAAACCTTGCTTGTCCCAAGCAAGTACACAACTTATGAGTCCGCAGAATATACAATGGTTGTTGCAATCCAAGAGACAAGTGAGCATGACCATGAAAGTCCAAACAAATGACAAGTTCCTTCCTAGCATGCTTCTCAATCAATGACAAGATGAAATTGGTTCTTCTACTCTAGACCTCACCAAGATAAATATAAAGTCACTCACACTCATGTGTTTAGGATATGTGTTTCGCTCAATTCTCTACTATGAATGCTAACTACCATAAGCTTGCAACAATATCTAGATCTCCACTGCTAGAGACAATGCAAAACACAATCATGAGACATATAAATAGGGTTGTAATGGGGCCAAAGTATTTTGATAGGGCATGGATAAATTTTGGCCATGTGGTGCTAAATCAAGGGAAAAGAACTTCACTAAAATAACACCAATCATATAATGATATTACAATAAACTCAACTACAACCCAAACTAAGGATTCACCATTCTATTTTATGGGCTTCTTTTCTTCTTCTTCATTCTTTATTTATTTATTTATTTTTTTTTCAGTTTTTTTTTTTTTTTTTTTTTTTTTTGAATGAAAAAGAAGGAAGCAAATTTTTATGAACCGAATGGTATAAAACCTTACAAACAATTTCTAAGGATCACCCAACATTTTATGCAACTCCCCCAAGCTTAGTCCACTTCCACGTTAAGCAAACAAAAGTTCAATCCCCTGGATGGGAAGGATATATAAATAGGCTCGGATGCTTTTGTGGAGCTTTCAAAGAATAGGCTTTAAGGCTCAAAGGGCTTCAAGAAGAGGGAAAAAATATTAGGGTGGTCAAGGATAATATAGGCTCATGAAAAATAATGTCAATCAAAATGTAATGCACATTAGTCCTATATGCAATACTCAGAGGTATTGAAGCAAGTTCTAGAGATAACAAGCAAAGAGAGATCACACAAGAAAAATTAGAGGACTTATGCAATTGTAGTCCAAAAAAGGCTAACAAGCTCACCAGGACATTTTGTCTAGAGTATCGGTCCTAACACATCTTAATCAAAGTCCACATGTTCAAGTCATTGTCAAAAGTTTGATCAATCATATCATGCTCATAATGCAATTGCAACATTAACAACCAAAACATATTAAGATGATTCACAATTATGTACCGTTATAAGGACCCACAAAGGAATAAACAAGGGAACAAATCCAACATCCAAATGCAAAATGCAATGCAATGCATGAAAAAAATTGAAAAAGAAACACACAAAAACATGAGAAACTACACTAAAATGCAAACAGAGTCTACACATGGAATTATTCCTCCCCAAGCTTAAATTCTACATTGTCCTCAATGTAGAAACATAAGAAAAAGGAAAAGAAACTCACCAAATAAATCAGGCATCTTCACTCTATGCTCCAGGGTTGTCAAAAATTGGTATAAGTGCAGAAGAATTTTCATCAGCATCCTATCTTCCATCTTCCAGTAGCACTGTACACACATCATAGACAAAACAAAACACCCAAAACACGAGACTATACGTAACAGCAATGATCAGACATAACATTTACATGCTCAGACAAATAATTGAATTGATCATTAAGGAGCAAAAATCAGCCAAACAGGCAAACACCCAATCATCATCAGCTAACAGGAATTATTCCTTTTATCCATCTCATGTTTGCAAAATCAAGCGGACTAACACAACACAGAGAAATATACTGGTGCCTGAAATATAAATGATGAATAATCAGGACTAACACCAGTTCAACATGCAACACCAAGTTCAAAACTCATCAACTGAATTCACACTTCCATGAGCAAACAACAGCATCAACCCAAAATTTTAGATTGTTAATCAAAGCACAACACCCCAAGTCCATCAATTAATCAACATACAAGCCGTATAAACCAAATTAATGGATGGAATTGCTGCCAAATGATTTCAGTCAAAGTCATTAACAGGTAAAACATGGTGATTGAAGCCAAAAGCAAGACAAATTGCACCATTCACACCATTACCTTCCATCAAATCATGCTGAACTGGTTCGGGAAGATGGCGGCGGGGTTGGTGGTCGCCGATGAGGGTGAAGGGGGCGAGGTCAGTTCTGCGGTTCGGTGGGATGGTCACTGTAGAAGCAGCGGCGGGTCGGAAGGGCCAGGTTCGAAGCCGGCTCGGTGGTGTGAGGTGGACGGTGAGGGTGAGGCAGAGGATGGTTCGGTTGGGTCGGTGTTGGATGGGTCACCGGTGGTCAGGCAGAAGCGGCGGCGGGGAAGGAGCTCAGCGGGAACGATGGAGTCCGGCGGCGATGATGGGGAGAACAGGGGCGAGGAGAGAGATGGTGACGTGAAGGGGAAGGAGAATGGAGAGCAGAGGGGAGTAGCAGCGGCAGGTCGGAAGGGTTCATGAAAGGGAGAAAGAAAAGAAAGAAGGGAAAGAGGGATTTTTTTTCCAGAAAACAGACCGAAACTCGGTCCGGAACTCGGTCGAGTTCTAGGCCGAGTTTCTCTCTGTAAAATCAACTCGACCGAGGATGATTTTTTTTTTTTTCAAACAGGTATGACAACTCGGCCCAGAACTCAGTCGAGTTCTGGGTCGAGTTCCTCCCTGTAAATTCAAGCTCGGACGAGCTTAAATATTATTATTTTTATTTAACTTTTTTTATTTTTATCATGAAAGGAGGAAAAGAAAATTTACCTGATGGGTTGCCTCCCATCCAGCGCTTAGTTTAGGGTCATAGCTTGACCTTCACCAATGTCATGTATTCGGATCAGGCGGGTCGGTGATACCCAACTTGATCGGATCAGGCTCTATATATGGTCTGAGTCGAATTTTCCGAACCTTGAAGTACCCTGAGTTCTTATGCCATAGCTCAACTGAATCATTTTGAAGAACTCGATTCAGGTAATATGGACCGGACCATCTTGTGCTCTTACTTCCTGGAAACATGCTCGACTTATGGTGATAGAGAATCACATGATCCCCTTGCTTGAATTCAATATGAGCATGACCAGCAGAGCATCTTTTTCTCTTCTTCCTTCTACTCCGAACCTCTAATTCAGATTTAACAAGCTCTTCTTGCACCATACAGCAGGTAATGATGCTAGAGGTCGGGGTAGAGCTTTCTAACATTTTGAGCTCATCAAGCATCGGGTCCTCCTTAGTCCTTTGAATAATTTCCTTCCTATCAAACTGTGGCTCAGTCCACTGATTTTTAACCCCAATCACAATAGAAGTGCATTGCTCAAAATAATGCACTTCAGGTGGCTCTGCAGACAAATTTGAGATAGCCAACTCAACAATATGATCCTTCAATTTTTGATTTTCTGTGGCTAAATCATCTACTTGTGTCTTCAGAGAGTTCACCAAACCTGAAAGTGAATTAAATTGGGTTAGTAAGGGATTAAGAATGTCCATGATAGATGGAAAAAGAGCAAGAATTTTCTCAACTTCCCTATCATGTCTCATAATAAAGTCATCAAGCTTGTTGTCCTGTATAGACGGATGACTCTTAGCCTAGAGCGGTGTGTGTGGTGTTGTCACCCAACTATGATTTGAGGATTGTGAATTCCATGCAATTATTTCCCCCAAAGTAGCGCGACAACTAGTCTTGTCATGATCTTCAGCTCCACAATTCTCACAGAAGAGGTTAGAAGTCATTGGATTTTGGCCATAACCCAAATTGTGATTTAAAGAATCATACCTCTGAGAACTTGTATAAGGCTCGGATGAAGAAAATTGATAGGAATTTACATCATACATACCTGGATCCATGTATTCGACTCTTTCTAAAATAGCCTGAAATTAAGAAAAGGAAAAAAAAAATCAAAGCAAAAATAAAGACCTAGAAACACTAATAGAGATAACAACTAATATTAACAAATTGGTCCCCGGCAACGGCGCCAAAAACTTGATGTGGCTAAAACATACCCGCAAGTGTACGAGATCAGTTGTAGTAGTCAAGTGTCGATCCCACAGAGACCAATGTAATATTAATTGAAACGCTATCAGTGAACTAGG
The DNA here is from genome assembly GCA_027886185.1 of Rheum nobile. Taxonomy (NCBI): domain Eukaryota; kingdom Viridiplantae; phylum Streptophyta; class Magnoliopsida; order Caryophyllales; family Polygonaceae; genus Rheum; species Rheum nobile. Next base: position 311,917 of record WOAB01000069.1, read on the forward strand.
CCAGAAAGATATGAAATTGGGGAAAACTATAACTAAGCTAATAAATAATAATAAAGAAAACAGATAAACAATGGGATAAATGTGTCTAAGGTTTAGGATCCCCACAATGGTGTTTCGGTAGATTCTAAACAATATCTAATTAGATTTCAATATGAATGTCATTTGAAGGTCCCACTATCTAATGTCAACACTACCTCTCTTCAGACGAATAGTGCATGTACCTAAACTTGATTAGCAGTCACTTTCGCACAAAACTAATCTCATTAAGATCCATTAAGTTCTGTATAGATCAATGAACAAGTGGAAACAACATTCGCTTTCGCGCTCAGCGGAATCTACTCATCCAAGAATCTATTCGATAGTCGGGTACCACAAGAGGATTAAGTCACTTTCGCACAAATAATCCTCAAGTTCTATCCTAGGGATCTACTTAGCATCAATCTCCTATTATCATTTTCTCCTTTCGGTCTCAAATTCCAATAGAAATCCCAATTACAAATCAATTAGGTCATTAAGCATCCTAGGATAGAATCAAATCACATTCACATATTCATTCAATCAAATACCGCAATCAAACCTACCTAATTCACCATTGGGATCACCCAACCTTAGAACTAGAAATTTAGCCAAGCATGATCGAAGATATAATCAAAAGATTTAAACTAGCCATCAACATATATGAATTATTCAATAAAAACAAGAGATAAGAAACTTAATCTCAATGATAAAATATAATCCAAGTTGAACAAGGCTAGAACAATAATACCGTCTTCAAATCAAACAAAGCTTCAAAATTCCTTCTTGAAATTCTCCCTTGTACGTACGGCTGTCGGAAGCTGAAACTAAAACAAAACTAAAGCTAAACCTCAATTCCAAAAGCAAAACTCTCCCCTCCTCTGTACGTAACTCCTCTCCTTTATCCCCTCCTGAAATCAAACCCCCCCGTTGAAAAGTCAAACCAAAACCCCTCTCCAGCTGCGTAACTACTCCCTCCTTCCAAACAAATATTGGGCCCCCTCCTCTTCTATTGCCCACGTGAATTCCAGTATCATTAGGCCCAAATTTCTCTTAAGTCACGTGGACCACTTCATTGGAAGAATTTAAACGGGCTTCTCATACGGGCCCAAATTTCACGTGCAGCAACGGCCCAACAAAGCCATCAGCACGGTCCACCAAATATTGCACAGCATTTCTCCAAATTGTACCTAAAATACCTGAAACAATAAAAATACGAGTGTAGACTCCGAATACAAAATAATGTGAAACTAACTATAAAATATATAAAATATGCATGCAGACGATCTAAACTAATATGCAACTAGACTCCTAAAAACATGTATAAAATGGATGTTATCACATTCTGCAAACGTTCTCTTGACTGTTGAACACGAATCCCCTGTTAAACAGGAATGGAGATGGACGATACATGAAGAAGTGTTGAACTGTGTATCTCCATGGCAAACTGTGTAACTGTTAAACAAGAATGGCAATGGGCGATTAACTGTGTAACAGAAGTGTTGAACCTCAGTAGATGAACCCGAAGAACTGTTGAACTCAGCAGATTGATTCACAAGCGGTTTTCCAGGTTAGGGTTAGGGCTAAATTATGTAAAACCAAATATTCAAAAGGGACCAAATATAAAACCGAAGCTACCCAAGCGACCAGATGAACTGGTAGTTTTCTGAAGTAGACAAATGATTCACAAGACTTTTGTTAACCAGATGAACTGGTAGTTTTCCGAAGTAGACAAATATTCAGAAGGTTTTTTTCCTGCTATAATAGAAAGTTCTTGTCGGCCTTAGTAAAACAATTGTCATACTTAATAATAAAAATGTCATAACTACAACGTTTAAATTGGATATATGTCATACCAAATATTCACAGAATAATGTCATAACTATAACTAAAAGTTTTTAGTCATTAAACCATATTACATGCTTGCCTATTGCCTAATTTGGGTAGGACGTGTGACATCTGGCTGAATAGTTCTACTCAGAAGCTGAATAGTTCATCTCATCAATCTAAATACAATATGTCTTAATTGGATCTCCCTTTCCCGATGCTCTGCTTCTTTGACAATTTTACTTTACATAGATATTAATTGCACTTCATCTCACCAATCTACTTTACAGATATCTTAATTAGAAAATGCTCCATGTTTGAGTATTTTTAGGTACATGGTGCCACTCGTACTGCTGGTGATTTCAAAACCGTGACATTTTAAATTGCTATTGTGACATACTGTTTATACTATTTTCACAAAGTAATAGTCTATGACTGACAAATATGACCGTATTCAGACAATATTTTTACTTCGCAAAGATCTTACTTTACAGAGATCTTAATGGCACTTCATCTCACCCATCTCATTGGAGTATGTGTTGTTTGACTATCCCAACTGTACATGCTTCCAGTCCTACTCTCTCTTTGTTTCACTTCATCTCACCCATCTCTTTCTACTCTTCATCTCTTTCATCTCCTTAGAGCAGCTCGTGTGGTTGTGTTCTTTGCTTGTGGACTCACAAACTTCTGTTGGATTTTAATTGAGTGGCAAATAGGTATGGCTGATGAATACTCCACCATTGGAGACAAGGGAGAGGTTGGCTTCATCGATGTTCCCTCAGTCACAACTTCCACTCCTACTGAGGAGGGTCCTGTCATGGTGTCTGTGCCATTTCCATTTGCTGGAGGAAAGCCTCAATCGGTTCATGTGAACGAGGTTGCCGCGGCGTCATTCAAAATAGAAAACACCACTGATGAATATATTTTACTTTGGGGTGTGAAGATTTATGCTTCAATTCCTGAAGATTCATTTGTGTTGTCACTGATGAAACCTCCATCTGGCCAGCTAGATGACATACCCGAGGAAGATTTTGTCCGTTCTTTTCATATGGAGGAACGAAATTTGATGCCACATGGTAGCCTGACTATATGGATGTCTTGTGTGCCCAAGGAGATTGGCGTTTTCACATCTATAGTGCATATCTAAACTGATGTTGTGACTATTGAACGACTTGTCTTCCTCTTGGCTGAAGATGAGGTATCCAAATCTTTGGCACATCAGAGACCATATAACATACCACCACAGATCTGGAAATCGATAGAGTTTGAGGAAATCCCTGAAGTAGTCTTACAAGGCTTAACAGAGGAAAATTATGCATCGTATTTCAATGAGTTGTTAGGGATGGAGGAACTTCTGATTATGGTAAGTGTTATATTTTCTCTGTATGGGGGTCGGGGGACTGAGGGGATAGCTAGATGGCATCGTTCTCTCGTAGTACCAAGTTGTTGAATGATTTTTTTTTATTTGTTTACAGGAGTACGTGAAAGCTTATAATATGAAGTCTGTTACTTTGAGACAAAAGTATAATCGGCTTGTAGCACTTAAAGTGCCAGGACTAGGTGAAAGAAGGCCCTCAGTTGTCCTTGGAGATGTGGTGAATGTTTATGGAGAAGGCCCTCTCCATCAGGTATGTGGATAATGTTAGGTAGCTTATTATTTTTGTCAAAGTGTTATATATTATTGTCGAAATGAATTATGAAATTGCACGACTTATCGTTGCCAATGTTGTGTTCTCATGTTGAACTTGCCAATGTTCAGGGCTTGATCCACAGTGTTGAGGCTGATGAATTATTATTGCAATTTGATGATGAATTTTACCAGAGGAACATAGATAGCAATGTGTATGAAATCTGTTTTGTGTTCAACGGGGCAAATTTCAGTAAGCTCCATCAAGCCATTCTATCTGCAAAGGCATTACACGAAAACTTCCTCTTTCCCCATGAGTATCATGCAAAGCGGAGGATTACAGCAAACAATTTTGTGCCTATCTCACTTCTTCTTGATGAGGAGCAAAAAAATGTTGTTCGCTTAATTTTAGGCCGCAGAGGAGGAGCTCCTTATGTGATTTATGGACCCCCGGGAACAAGAAAGACAAAAAACACTAGTGGAGGTGATCCTATAACTCTATACAACTAGACATAATTCTCATATACTGGTATGTGCTTCTTCAAATTGCGCGGCAGATCACATATTAGAGAAAATCCTTTGTGAGGGGATGAAACTCAGGGAGGAAGATATTTATAGGTTGAATGCCATACGTCGTCCCTTACAAAAAATGAACGCTGCATTGTTGAGGTTCTGCACCTACAGTGCAAGTTTCTTCAGTTGCCCTTCTCGAGATGCACTCCGCAGGTATAAGATAATAATAACGACATACACGAGTGCATCTATGCTCTATCATGATGAAGGGGTTAACCGTGGCCACTTCTCCCACATCATCTTAGATGATGCATGACGCGACCGAAATATGCAATGCAAATATCGTTGAATGGCCTAGTCAAAGTAAATGTCCTAACAGACCTACTAAATGGATGTATAGTAAACAAGTAAGGGTCGAACCCACAAGGAAGATCTAATGAAGTATGCAATTATGATTGACAAGTGACAAGGAAGGGGGGTTTTAGTTATCAAGGAGAATAAATCAAACAAGTTTGATTGAGTTGAGAATATGATTGGGGAAAAGAGTTCCACTAGAACGAGATCCATAATACAGAGATATAATTTGATCACTGAAATCTATTCAATCCAAGTTCTTTCACTATTCTTATGGTTGTTCCCACCCTGATCTTAAGTACTACCAATTCTCACAGTTGTTGATAGACTTATCACAACATCAATGGAAGAAAACCTTACCACCAATAAAGCAATAGCAACGCACACAAGGATATGTGATACATGCAAATAGAAGAAGACCTTACTACTTAACATGCAAATGATTCTCACTCACGATTGCACACTTGTATTCCACTATATGCAACAATCGTGTATGCTACTAGATATGCAATCGTATTCCACTATATGCAAATCCTAGCAATTGATAAATAGTATTCAACCTAGTTGATCAGGCTATGAGGAATAACAATAAATCAATATTCAATATAACCAAGAGAATCAAACCAACACTTATAAGAATAAGAACAAGGAATAGAAATCTCACAAACACATCAACTGTATTGCTTCAAACGTCTAGTAGAACAAAGGGAAATTAGTGCTCCATCAAAGGTGAATGAAACCCTAATAGAAAAGTTAAATTGCGTAATGTAGAATTCTGATGTCTGGCTGCCCACTCAAGACCTAGAAAAAGGTCTTAAATAGGTTTTGGAAAATATATTTACCTAATGCAAAATAACAAAGGAAATAAAATAAAAGAAATAAGGAAATCCGAAATGAAACAAAGGAAATAAAATCTTCTGGTGGCCGTGAGACGTGACGTGCCCACCGCGGGGCGGTGAGATCCACCGCGGGGTGGTGGCTTCTTCTGGCGCGACCAACTCTTCTCTGAGACCCACCGTCGGGTCGCGGTGGCAACTGACGCGGGGCGGTGAAATCGCCCACTCCTTCTTCAGCTTCTCTTCTACTCCTCACTACTACCAAGTGTTGGTAGACTTCTCCAATAAACTCTAGCAGAACCTCATCCATCTTCATCATCTCCATCTCCCTCTAAGCTGTAAATCCCTGGATATCTTCACTTTTCTCCACAACTTCTGGATCACAGACTTAGCCTCAAATCTCATCCTAAACTCCTCCAAATGATGCTAATAATTGCTAATAAAGGTGCATGAAATGACACCTATCAATGCAAGCCAAGTTTCAGAGCCAGAGACAATGATCCCCATATCAACCCTTTTAGAAAAGAACATAGTTATTTTTCTTTGTGGTGATCCCAAACAACTTGGGCCTGATATTCATTCAAAGCAAGCTAAGGCTTATGGTTTGGGAATATCTTTTCTGGAGAGGTTGTTGGACTTTAAAGTTTATAGATCAGGGGATCGCAATTATGTCACAATGTTGTTGAATATATATCGGATCCACCCTGCAAATCTTTGTGTTCCTTCAAGACTATTTTATAGTGGAGCATTGATTCCATATCGAGAAGACAGTAACACATCTTCCTTACCTTGGGCTGATATGCTTCCCAATGGGTCCTTCCCTTTCATGTTTTGTGCATCCAAGGCTTTGATGAGAGGGAAAAGGGCAGCCCATCATGGTTTAATAGGATTGAAGCTAACAAGGTGGTTGAGCTCGTACAAAAGCTGATAAGAAGGAATGTGTTTGAGCAAGACATCGGGATTATTACCCCTTTCCCACAACAAGTACTAAAGATAAGGAAGGATCTCAAGTCTCTACATATGAGGGATATTGAGATTGGCGGGGTTGAGCAGTTTCTGGGTAAAGAAAAGGAAGGAATCATCCTGTCAACTGTCAGATCGACCGCTAAGCACGACGTATATGACATGACTTTTAGCATGGGATATCTGAGCAACCCGAAGAGGTTCAATTTTGCCCTGACTCATGCCCGATCATTGCTTATTATTGTTGGAAACCCTTATATTATTAAAAAGGTAATTCCCGATAAAAAAAACTTACATTGTTGGTCATTGTTGTTGGTCATTGACAGGATTAAAAGGGTTGATTAACTAACCGTGTTGTTGGTCATTGTTGTTGCTTATTATTGTTGGAAACCCTTACACTATTGTTGGAAACCCTTATATTGTTGGTCATTGGTGTTGGTCATTGACAGGATTAAAAAGGTTGATTAACTAACCGTGTTGTTGGTCATTGATAGGATTTGCACTGGCAAGAAATGTTAAAGGATTGTGTTTTAAAAAGCGCCTATGAAGGCTGTGCATTCTGCGAGGACTTTGAAGGTTGACAATAGGCAGTTGTGATTCTAGTAATGTAATGATAGCATCCAGTTGACAACTATCCTTTTTTTTTTAGAAATGTAATGGTAGCCCACGTTCCAACATTCTAGGAATGTAATGATAGCATCCAGTTGGCAACTATTCTAGTAAGGTAATTGTCTATGTGTGTAGTGCTGGCATTGTGCTTGAATTTGCAAAACTTACATGAAGATCGACATTAATATTTTGGCAATCTGACACGTAGAGTCAACCATGCTTACAAATACTATTCGAAATAAAATTCATCCTCTTACATAAAAAACCAAAGTCATGAGGTACATACTTCATAGTCAATTTATCCTCAACCATGCCTACATGCTCGATTACAAAGGAAGAAAGCACTAATCCCTAGAATCACACCAGCACCAAACGCAGAATTATGAAGTATTACATGGTTCCTGAAGTTTTTCTGGGAGTGTAGTGTCTTATTTTCAGCTTCAAGTTCTGCCACCCTTGCATTTAGTCGCCAAATTGCATGATCGAATTGCATCTCACTTGTATTGAGTTCCATAATTCTTTGTCCAAGTTCATGTATCTCAGTACGTAGGCGTGTGATTATTTCACCCAACATGTTGGAACGTGGGCTATTCGTTAGCAACATGTCTAACTCTTCTTGCAACTTCTCCTCTATTTGAGAAGGTGTAGGAGATGTAGGTGGATGTTCATATTTTCTGGGGTCCCCGCTTTGATAACTTGAGGTGTCGCTGGATGACATTGTGCTTGAGTACTGTAGAAACAAAGAAAGATTTCCAGCCAAAAACACAGTGATACATGCTTGCTTATTGATCCAGTATGAAAACCACACAATAAACAAAGAGGGTTACCTTCAAGTTCGGCGCAACAGTGAAGGATCTTTGCTTCGCGAAACGAACAGAGAGGGTTTAGGGATTGTTGAAAATGAGAAGGAACATGGTCGGTCATAACTATTTACCTGATATGACTTCATTTATGTAGTACACATCTTTTAACCTCTGTTTTCCTTCTAAAACTTAACAAGTTCCCCTCCAATTTCTACCCCTGAACACGTGTTAGGTTGTCATCCAAGCAGAACCCAAAGCCACCGTAACAAGTTTCCCTCCAAAGCCACCGTAACACCACAAGACCTTAAATCCACAAATCTTCAAAAAAGATTGTGCAGCGTCTTCAATGTCTTTGGAATAGAAGAAATTTAATAATGGGTGAGTTCTGACTTTCACGTTCATATTCAGATGCATTACAAGACATTATTTTGTGGTTCACTAAACGAGAGAACAACCTTTCAACTTCTTGTTGAGCATTACACCAACTTTAACTCCCGTTTATCCTTGATTCTAGAATATTTGTTTTCCCTACAAATTTTTACAGCCACCCAATAGAATTATCAAAATCGGCAGCCTGAAAACCCTTTAATGTCGGTGTTAGGGTATTGTCCCGTGTGGCTAGAAAACCCTTTATTATGGCTTGAAAAACCTTTAATGTCGGTGTTAGGGTATTGGTCATACTGTCAATGTTTGCCATAAAGTATTTAACTTGTGTTTGCTTTTTGTTCGTATAACAGGTTCAAGATCATACTACTTGACTATTAAAACAGGTGGTGAATGGATATCTAAGGGAAACAAGTGGGTTTTTGATGGGATCACAACGACAACCGGACTTCTTTTGTATGCAGATATGAATTACTCAAATCTGAGGAAAAAGTTGGTTGAGAAGATTAAATGCATTTATGAGATAGATGAAATGGAGATAAAATATCTGTCACCGTGTAAACCAATGCCACAACCAATCGATGTGAAAGATGACGAGGACCTTGATGCTTTCAAATTTTTGAACTTGCAATCACACGATGTTATTTGGCCTATCGAGTTATATGCGAGTATGAAAAAGAAAGGAAACAAAGAGGCAGAGGCCGAGGTTGTGATGGCTGGTCATCCAAGTAGAAGTGATGACGATGACATCACAGTGTGTCTGACTCCGCCACCGTTAACACAAACTCAAGAGGCAGAGGCCGGGGTTGTGGTAGGTTGTCATCCAAGCAGAAATGGTACCAAATCCGACAAGAGCAATATGGTAAGCGACAATTGTCCCACTGAAGCTGTACTGAATATAGTTGATTGTGACATGTATGAACTGAAACCAAAAATTTGTCGTGTAAACAATGGGGAAGTACAAATAGTTGACTTGGTGAGCCAATCTGAGGCAGACTCGGAAACTGATGAGAGAGAAACAAGGTCTTCCACATGAACGAAAAGAATACATGAATGTATTGACATTGAGAGTGATTATGGGGAAGATGTTGGGCGAGATTTTGATTGGGATGACTTTGAGGAAGATGTTGAAGAAGGGACATTGTTGGATGACACTAATGAAGTCGACAACTTATTCATAGACATTGATGAGGAAGTTCTATAAGAGATTGAAGCCGAGTACTATCGTAGCAAATAGTTTAGTAAAAGGCAATTGGATAATTTGGAAGAGCCAATGGAGGATAATGCGGTGAGCGGCAATAATTTGGAAATAAAAGTTGGAGAGCATTTCAATTGCAAGAAGGATCTTAAGGATCGTTTATCCTTGATGGCATTACAGAGGCGCTTCCAGATGCAAGTCCAGAAGTCTGATAAGAAGTTATATGTGGTAAGGTGCATTGATCCTAGTTGCACATTTTAGTGTCGTGGGAGCGCTCTTGGCAGCACATGATTGTTTGAAGTAAGGAAGTATTATGGACAACATACATGTGGAATGAAGCTAAAGCATAACCACCACAGACATGCAAGTTCAAGCGTAATTGCTGACCATATTATGTCAAGGTAAGTAAATAATCCTGTCAGTACGATCATATATATTTATGAGCATGTATATGAACTAATCTTAACACGTTACATATACAATCTTGTTACAGCTTTAACACAACCGGTACATGTCCTGGACCTCGTGCTGCTGAAATTCAAGACATCATGAAGAAGATGGGAGTGACAGTTAGTTACGATAAGGCAAACAGAGCACGTTTAACCGCCATTGACAGGATAAGAGGCACAACTGAAGAAAGCTACAATAGGATTCATGGATACATGTACATGCTCGAAAGGATGAATACAGGGACAGTCACACATGTTGAAGTAGATTCTAATCGTTGATTCAAGTATTGTTTCATCAGCTTGGGTGCTTAGCACAATGGAATGCAGTTTTTAAGAAAGGTATATTTAAGTTTTGTCATGTTCCACGATGCTATTGTCAAATTGATACAGTACATTGTAGCATATGTCACTTTGTAAAGCTGAGTGAAAACTGTTGCAGGTCATAACTGTGGATGGTACCCATCTAGGATCAAAGTACAGAGGCACACTTCTAGTTGCAGTGGAACAAGACGGAAACAGACAAATATATCCAGTGGCTTTTGCTGTTGTTGACAGCGAGAATGACAGTTCATGGTCATATTTCTTTCGACACATACGCTCCGTTGTTGCCGACGATCATGACCTCGTATTTGTGTCTGACCGTCATGGAAGCATTTACAAAGGTTTAAGAGAGCGCTATATCTTCGCAAAGCATGGTTGTTTCACACTTCACCTATTTCAAAACGTGAAGACGAGGTTTAAAATAAATGACTTGTCGATTCTGTACCAAAAGGCAAATCAAGCGTACACCAAACATGACTTCAATCGTGAATTTGCAAGACTTTGCAACCAGTCTCCGAAAGTCGATACCTACCTCAGGGGTGTTGGATTTGAAGCGTGGACAAGGTCGCATATGCCCGCAAACAGATTCAACATTATGACGTCCAACAATGCAGAATTCGTTAATAGTCGCTTAGTGGGGCCGCATCGAATGCCGTTGATTGAGTTGCGTGATGGTATACTGGATGTCATGAGTCGGTGGTTTTGTGACAGGAGATTGAAAGGAGAGCGACATTCTCATGTTCTGACCCCGACAGTAAGTCATGAGCTAGAAGGTAATTATTTGAAATCGTTGACAATGGTTATGAGTAGGCTAAATCAATATGAGTTTCAAGTGCATGCCAATGGAACTACATTCTTGGTAAATCTGCATGCTCGAACCTGCTATTGCAACGTCTTCCAAGTTGACCAAATTCCTTGTGCGCATGTAATAGCGGCTGCGAAGGATTGTGGTGTGGATCCTGTCACTCTTGTTCATCCCCTCTTTACTGCTGAAATGTGGAAGGAAGTGTACAAGGAAACTATATATCCGGTTCCTGCATTTGAGCGTTGGGAAGTTCCTGACACGGTCTTGAATAGAGCATGTCTGCCCTCGGATGTTAGGAGGAAATCAGGAAGACCAAGGAAGAAAAGAATCCCGTCACGGGGAGAATACAGGGGCCCGAGGAGAAGGTGTGGAAGTTGTGGCACTGTCGGCCATAACTCACGAAACTGTCCTAACCCCTCAGCCGGCCCATGATGCCGTTAATTGTGCTACCTCTTCAATTATCTATTTTGTTAATATGTGTTTCCTTGTGTTACCTCTTGAATTATGTATTTTGTATAAATGATATTACTTGGATCTCTTACCACTCATATTACTTTTCGTATAAATGATATGTATTTTGTTAATATGCGGTTAGTTAATGTAACACTATCCTGTCATGACTACATTTATGTCCTGACATTGTCAATATTGACTATTTTTGGTTAAATTCATATGACAGAAGTTTTACTCCATTCCGTACCTACCCCTTGACCCCACTTGTTATTCTTCCATATTTATCATGACAAATTCAACATGCTTTCAAATAACCAATGGACCGACATGAGTGGCATCTGAATAACACACAAGAAAAACATAAACCGTCCTCGGCCATACATAACATGCTTCTTAAAATCACTACATTTACCTGACATTACATAGTCACTACATGACATTATGTCTTCACGACACTCACATGTCTTCACGACATTACATAGTCACTAATACGATGTTCAACACAACTACTTTAAACCAACAAAAGCATCACCATAGAGTTACATTCTTCAATTTCAAAATAAATCTCTGAATATGGTAACGTTGTATATAACATTGCGGCGCCTCACTATTTCAAATACACATGCATCGTTCATCTCCAATCCATTGTCAATTACAAATAGCCTCCAGCCTGTTCCAAATCTGTAGCGATTCTCACTTTTTGCGACAGACACGGGCCACGCAGCCATACCACAATTCAGGATGACTTGAGTGATTCTTGTAGCACTCAAGAATTTGATAGCATGTTTGCTCGGGACACCCTGCATAGCAGTAAGTGCATTGCAAGTTGATATTATGAAGTAATCCTTATCACACATTTACATTATAAGGTTCAGTAATCCTACCAGACGATAGTCATCCTGGACATTGGTTTGATTCATTAAAACAACGAAACTATTAATCTTGTCACATGGAAAAGCTTGGGCTCTTTGTAATGCTGATGGTGGCTCAGCTGCAACAGCTCCAACATCATCATCAACATCTCCATCATCTTCAAGAATAATTGGGTGGTCACCACTGTTGTACTCTCCAGTACTCCAACTGCTGTAACTGGTGTCTTCTTCACAGTGGGATTCAGAGCTGATATCAATCACATTGTTCGGCATCCTGTTAACAGCACCACACAGAAGAGGACTTTGATGCAATATGGTAAAGCAATTATCATACCTAGTTCCAAAGAGAGACTTTCATTGAACTCAGAATATCACTTTAGCAACTCCATCTGTTCGAATCCAAGGTAAACTTTTCGAAACAATTTAAAATAACCATGCTAAATGTATAATAATACCTGGACTTCCTTTTTCGTGAGTGAACTGGTGTTGATTGTGGTTGAACTCTCTCCAAATGGGGTCAATTTGATTTCGGCTGTTCATTTTTCGTGAGTGAACTGGTGTTGATTGTGGTTGAACTCTCTCCAAATGGGGTCAATTTGATTTCGGCTGTTCAATCCCGACAAACCATAGAAAACTTACCCAAATTGAGATAGATGAAATGAAGTCAAGGAACCGCTCAGAAATTGTATATATAATAGTATGTTAAACCGGGTTCATAACAAGTTCTTAATATAATTGTTAAACCGATCGAAATTGGCCCTAATATGGCATTGTGTGCTCTAAGGAACCGCTCAGAAATTGGGCCGAATATGACATTTTTTGGGCCTGCCATACTAATTGTTTTGGCCTGTCGTCTTTCATGTCATAAAGTACTATTTCATGCGACATTATCATAACATACTATATTATATAAAACAAAAATACATAACATGCTTCATTTGACAATCTGACTTTTACCTGACAATATATAGTCACTATATGACATTATCAGTTTCGTACTTGACATTATATATTCATACAATAACAGACTTCATAACCTACTAAATACTACACTAAATTACATAGTCCCTACACTACATTACTTAATCAAATACTAACTGTTTTGGCCTGTCGTCTTTCATGTCATAAAGTACTATTTCATGCGACATTATCATAACATACTATATTATATAAAACAGAAATACATAACATGCTTCATTTGGCAATCTGACATTTACCTGACAATATATAGTCACTATATGACATTATCAGTTTCCTACTTGACATTATATATTCATACAATAACATACTTCATAACCTACTAAATACTACACTAAATTACATAGTCCCTACACTACATTACTTAATCAAATACTAAATATTACATAAACACTGATGCGGAGGAGTCAGATGAATCTGGGCCGTCGCGCTGTGGAAGTTCTTCAACAACATCTCCGGTGATGACATATATGTTTATGAAGGCCACGGTTCTACCTTGGGCAGCAAGGACGGCCGTGTCTCTGCGGTTCTGTAAGGCCCTCAAGGTATGAGGGCCGCCATTTGGGGGCACAACTTCGAAGAAGTACGAAGCGTCCCGTTCATAATTGTTAAAATGATACAGTTGGTTGATCATCCACCAAATATCCTGCACCATTTCAGCCAACGGACTCCAGTTTTGGGTCCTCCCGCCTTGGTAGTAATGGGTCGAAGTCCTGGTCATTTCTCCCCTTGAAGGGATGATTCTCCCTCTGGTATGGATAGTTGCAAACACCCTGTGATCGTTAGGCTGATCAGCCATGGAAACGAAAGAAGCATAGGGAATTTGGTGTTTAGGGTAAGGTGGAAGATGTTTGCCTGGATTGTGGATGAGGAAATATGACTTCGTATGAGGGGGTATATAAAGAGGTTTTTGGGTTGGTGGCAGTTACGGATACATTTATGACGGCGCTCTAATATTTTCTTAATTTAATTACTTGTGTTAATATCCTGTCCTGTCACTAATATCCTGTCTAATCAGTATAAATTGGAGTTGGTGGGCAGTTACTGCTAATTTCATGACGGTTTGGAGTTTTTTATTGTCTCTTCTCAAAAAAGGAGTTAGTAGAGCCGATACCTGTTTGGAGTTTTTTATTGTATCCCACATCCCTCTTAGATTCATCTTGTCATGCTACTTCTTAATATGTATATTATGAAGTCAGTCAATGTCTCTATATTATTTGACACAACTGTCATTCGAATGCCGTTTACGTGCCATGTAACTTCCATGTAATTGCCATTTAACCTACACGCACATAACTGCCATTTAACTGCCATTGTATGTAATTTAAACAAGTTGTCATAACATTTGTATGTAATCTAAACAAATGTCTTCGAAAACATCCAATTGTACGTAATCTAAGAAAACGCCATCCAAACCCCAAAAAGAACATCCAAATATCCAATTTAAACGATGGAGTTCCTTAGGCTCGACCTCCACACCCCGTCAAACACGGTGTGAGCCATGTCGCTCCTGCAGCCATCAATAAATTTGTTTGCCACAACGTCAAGATTTTTCCAACCAGCATTGAGTAACTCCATGTGTTTCAGAGTGTATATCCCACAGTCATGACTACGAACACAAAATACAATAAAGTTACTTAGATGAAGTATATAATAAAATTGGTAAGGGGATTAATATTTCGACTTACCCATGCTTGTTCTGCTTCAGTCCTTGAATTCTCTCAAATTTAATCTCTTGAGTACCCCGATGTTCAAATTTCTTGGCAAGCGGCGGGTACTGTGTCATGAAGTGAGGAAGAAACCTTAAAACCCCATGCAGCCAGGTCTCTACGCCCAAGTTAATGTTCAAATCCACATTACAATCATATACATTTGCCTGCCATTGCTGTAGATCGATCTCTACAGCCACCCAATGCATGTTATCGATGTTGAGGGGGACATAAATGAAGTCCAGATCATCCCAACTGGACCCATAAGGTTTAGGCCGATCTCCCCTAAAGTATTCAAGTGCACGTTCAGATGCAGGTGGAACAGTACTATTATTTTGGACATAGTATCTATATGCCTTCGTATAATCAGCAGGCCAGAAAACATCCAATATTGTGGCCTTGCTTTTAACTTCGGACTCCAAAAACGCCTTACGGATATAACAATAAACTTCATCGATTTGCTTCAAAAAAATATAATTCATCCTGTCAGGCAGTGCAATAAATCCCAACAGTAAACTAATTTGACATCATAAGTAAATAGCTTACACCATCTTCCAGCCAAGCTTTTGGTTCCAGTATTAGGCCAAATCAGTCCTTGTCCATCTCTTGACCACACAGTCCAACTCTTGGCTCAGAGCTGAAAAATAAAGAAGGTGTAATTAAATCCATGAAAGATAGTTGAACATTATTAAATCCGTGAGATACTAACCTTTCATCATTCATCCATTCCAGCAAAGCAGTCATCTCCTTCACCTGTGAATTCTTGTTTATCTTCTTCACAGTTTTCCCCTTTTTCTCATTTGTGTAAGGTGTTAGTTTTTTGGCGGATGGCTTCACCATACGACTAGGAAGAACCCTCTTCGGTTGGAGATGCTGCTTTCGTTTATTTTTGGGTTTTGCCTTGCTGGATGAAGCAACCACAGCGGCTAGCACTGAAAGAGGTTCCTCTCTTTCCTCAACCTCTGCTGGGGTTAGCTCCTGCTGGGTAGCCTCCGGTGCTCCTTCAATGTCGTTAGTAAAATCCTGTTCCTTGTCCTTTTCACCAACGCCAGCATTTTCATTTATGTCTTTGACAATGGCCATAACACCATACGCACCCTCAACATGATTGTTACCCTAAATGGAATTATCAAAATCCTACAATCATAATAACCATGTCATACATGAGTACAAATCCTGTCACCATGACAAACTTTTCTTGTAAAACATAAAAACTCCCATAACACACTAGAAATCTTGTCACCTCGTACAGATAATAATGTCATATTAGTGATGATAATATGATAATTTTCATATGAGCATATTCATACCTCTTTGCCTTCAGCCTCTACCTTCTCCACCTCAGCCTCCTAAACCTCAACCTCTACCTTCTCCACCTCAGACTTCTGAACTTCAGCCTCCTGAACCTGAACCTCTACCTTCTCCACCTCATCCTCTTGAACCTCAACCTCTTTGTCACCACCCTCACCATCACTCTCATTATCACCAACTTTATTATCCTCATCAGAAACTTCCTCACCATCACTCTCATTATCACCAACTTCATTATCCTCATCAGAAACTTCCTCATCATCATGACTTGCAACCTCAACTTCTACCTTGTGTCCTCCTTCGGTTTGTCACCACCCTAGTGAAGTTCTTCATTGTCATTACCCTCATCACCATCACCAAATTCATCATCATCATCATCATCATCATCCTCACTCTCAACCTCATCACTCTGAAACTCATCACCCTCAACCTCCTTATCCTCCACCTCCTCATCCTCTCTTTCCTGGTCATCCTTATAAACTTCCTCCTCTTCCTCATCAGACTCACCATAGGATTCAAAATCATCCTCATCCGAATAACTCTTTGATTTCCCCTTACTCTTGAGCTTAGGCACCTCCTCCTCCTTTGATACCCTCTTTTCCAGCCTTTCCATCCTGTCAAGCACTCCTTTTTCCATACTCTTCATCATTCTGAACATCTGACTTATCACCTCTGATGAATGCAAAGATGCATTACTCGGGCTCGCTCCATCTTTTCCTTGATTCCCCTTCCCCTTCTTTTTCAAACCCTTCATTGCTTCCTTCACAATCTTGTCAAAATGCGGGTCATCATTTTCAACAACATAGTAGCAGTCGGACATCTTATCCACCGCATCCTCATCGGGAATAAGAATGGGGTTAACCATATGTGTAGGATCAACCAAAGACAACTCCAACACTCCATGTTCAAGGGCTTCATCTGAAAACCAACGAAGACCTCGAGGCATTGCAGATTCACTCAACATTGATGCAAATTGGAGACCAAATGTTGGCACAACTTCCCATACCCATATCTACAATAACAAGCGGTTTGAGAATTAGCAAATTAAGATACATTAAATCATTTTATCCTGTCACCCTAAAACTATCTGGAATGCAAATAAAAGTATGTTGGAAAACTAGTATGTCGTGTCAATGAAACAACAAACAACTTCCTCCATATTCACCATGATCCTGCCACCCTATACTCAAATATCATGTCATAGTATAACATAAAGTATACTACTATGTTACAAATAAAACACACTCAATAATTCATATTTCAAACATTAAAAATTTAGATCAGGTCACCATAAACTATCTGGAATGCAAATAAAAGTATGTTGGAAAACTAGTATGTTGTGTCAATGAAACAACAAACAACTTCCTCCGTATTCACCATGATCCTGCCACCCTGTACTCAAATATCATGTCATAGTATAGCATAAAGTATACTACTATGCTGCAAATAAAACACACTCAGTAATTCATATTTCAACCATTAAAAATTTAGATCAGGTCACCCTAAAACTATCTGGAATGCAAATAAAAGTATGTTGGAAAACTAGTATGTTGTGTCAATGAAACAACAAACAACTTCCTCCATATTCACCAAGATCCTGCCACCCTGTACTCAAATATCCTGTCATAGTATAGCATAAAGTATACTACTATGCTGCAAAAAAAACACACTCAGTAATTCATATTTCAATCATTAAAAATTTAGATCATGTCACCATAAAACTATCTGGAATGCAAATAAAAGTATGTTGGAAAACTAGTATGTTGTGTCAATCAAACAACAAACAACTTCCTCCATATTCACCATGATCCTGCCACCCTGTACTCAAATATCCTGTTATAGTGTAGCATAAAGTAATTAATATTTGAAGCAATAAAACTACCTGAAACACAACTTGCATGCCTTGAATGGAATATGGAATTCTTGGTGCGTTGGAGAGTAGCTTTGCCTTCTCTACTGTTTGCATCCTTTTCGCCAATGCTGTGGTCAATGACTTGTGAAGCTCTTCATAAGCAACCCTTCCCCATGGATAATCCCAAAAGTTATCCATATTCTCCAGCAACCTAACATGCATCGGCTTCACTAGCCTCTTCTTATCCCCTCCCAGCAACAGACCCTCAACTATCAACAACAGTGACAACTTGAGTTTGTAGTTGTCCAACTCACGATGTTCTTTAAATCTGTTGTAAACATCTTGTATTATCGTCTTAGGACCACCAGGACTACCAAAAAATCGCTCCATTACTAGCCCGTCAGCTTTAGTTTCCACAAATGGAAGTTCACCACAATTCAGTCCAGTTATGAGAGAGAACTCCTTAATCGAAAACCTCAACTCTTTCCCTGCCACCTCATACCAAGACTCCCACTTCTTTTTTGTTTCAAGTTGCTTAAATAGAACTACATGCAATGTCTGTGAAGAAAATGATACTTGCTGCAACATTTTCAAAACTTTTCCAAACGGGCCATCCAAAACCCGTTGCCAATCCGCATGTGTCAACTTGTTTTCAATCTCACGAACAAAGTGAACCCTACAGTTGATGTTAATTCTTCCGTAGAAAGGTTCACCTCTGAAATAACTGTACCTAATCTGTAAGCCAAATGAAAATGACCATAAACAAACGAAATCGAACCATTTGAGAAGCCTCAGACGACAGATGAAAAAACAAAAAACCCTAAAAAAACACTCCCGATACAAAGTAAACCATTTCAGACGGGTGATAGGACAATTGAAAAAATACCCTAAGCCCTAAACAAAAAATGTAGACAACTTATATCCCCTTTAAAGATTAAGGGTTTTTTCCCCTTTACTGGTTTCGCTTTTGGCCTCGAGCTGCCCTTCCCGGCTTTTTTTCCTATGGTACTGTCAAAAGTTTTTTCCCCTTTCACCTGCACTTCGTCTCTCTGCTTCTTCTTCTTTCGAACTTGCCTGTCGTCTTCTTTTCTCTTCCTTTTCTCTCCACTCTTCTTTGGGCTCGATTCTTTACGGTCTCTAAGCAGTGCCATTTTCTAGGGTTCTTTTGTAACGCGCTTCAGAGGTTAAGGAAAAGTTCGGGGAGGGGCGAGTAAGTAAAAATGGAGTTACAGAGTCGCGTTAATGGAGAAAGATGGAGGGAGTAAGTAAGAAAATGTGGAGATGGACTTGGTAAGAAAAAATGGACTTCAAGAGTAAGCAAAAATCGAGTCTAGCGTTAATAGAGAAAGATGGAG
The DNA here is from genome assembly GCA_027886185.1 of Rheum nobile. Classification (NCBI taxonomy): domain Eukaryota; kingdom Viridiplantae; phylum Streptophyta; class Magnoliopsida; order Caryophyllales; family Polygonaceae; genus Rheum; species Rheum nobile. Next base: position 331,151 of record WOAB01000069.1, read on the forward strand.
GAGTTGAAGAGTCGCCTTCTGGGGAAGAAGAAAATGTCTGATAACAATGATGGATGTTTGCAGAGTCGCCTTCTGGGGAAGAAGAAATTATCTTCTTTTGGAGGGAATTTTGGAAGGTAAACACGGAGGGCCTTTTGCGAGCATTCGAACTTTGAAGAAAGGTAAACAAGGTTATGTCTTACCCTTTTTATTCCAAATCAAATATTATTAAAAAGGTCAACATAATGGTAAACACAAACAAATAATATTAAAAAATAATTTTCTACCCTAAAACAACAAAAACAAAAGGATATTTCCGACAATAGGATTATACAATGTGACAAAAAACATATGTACGCAAATTATAAAGAAACTTCACTGGCAGGAATTATGAACAACACTGACAGGAAATATGCATCTACAACGAAGTAGCAAACAAGAAATGCACCAACATCATCATTAATTGTTTTCCAAAATAATTTCAACACAAGTTATTGTCAACAAGACAAGTCAATTCTAGCGAAAACCACCCAACAAGGAATCATACAACACTATCACTATCCCAACTATAGTGAAGCTTACATGAAAGTGAATAAGATATCCTCCACTACTCAAACCAGTTCATATCAAAAATACTAACGGCTATCATTTTTCTGTACTCATCCACAAATTTGTCACCCACGTTCACGATGTTTTGACGTCCGAAACTTAGCATTTCTAGGTACTTGATCGTGAAGACGCCACAATCGCCCCTGCACACAAGTAAAAAATGTAGTTGGTTTGCTGATATTTTAACCAATTTCACACCAAAAAATGAACAATTTATGTAAACAACTTACCCTCTCTTGTTTCTCTCCAATGTAGGAACACGAGTCACATTTATGGGATTTTTTCCCCTATCTTCATAAATTTTTGCCAAGGGCTCATATTGTGCTATCATGACAGGAATAATATATGTCAACCCTGCAAGGAACCTATGGACTTCCGACAATTTTAACAAATTGATGTCAGGATCATTTACAGTGACACACCATTTACTTAGTTGTATCTCCAGAGCTACCAAATGTTTCTCCTTGAAATTGAAGGGGAGGTATATACGATCCACGTCCTTCCAATCCTTCCCATAAAGTGCAAGCAGTTCCCCATGTAGGTATCTCATCTTAGATCGATCACCAACATAACTTTGCTTATCTGAAAACCATCTATTCATTTCCTTGTCCAACTTATGCTGAAACCAGGTGTCCAATATTGCCACTGGTTTGTCACGCACACGACAACCAAGATAATACATACATTCGTCCCAGTGCTACAAACCAAAAATATATGTCATACCAGAAATTTAAGACTTGCTGCATGCCACGATAATTTATATAAATAATGAAAGGGGATTACTTGAGAACTCAGCCACCCCATTGGTTGCAACAATTTCTCAAAAAACTTCTTCTGTAGATGTTCTCCAGTTGGAGAAACAATTTCCTCACTGCATCATAAGATGGTTTAATTAATATCTCAAACACGCATTCATATCATCAAGACAAGAGGGACAACTTCCTAACCTTTCCTTCGAGTCTAACCAACGGCACAATCTATTCGTGTCTGAAATTCCTTTGGACGTTGAAACCTTGAATCGTTTGGGATTATCGGCTTCTCTGGACAGTCCTCTCTTCCCGACAGGATGGTCCCTCAGTTCACCAGTTGTATTAATTATTTTTTTTGAGTTGGTTTTTCTTGTTAAGACTCCAATTGATTCTTTGGTAGACTCTCCTTCCACCTCAACTTCTTTTGTTGCTACTGCTAGCGTTTGCAAATAAGTTTTTTCATAAATAAGATGTTGGTGATCTGAGGGGACCATCCTGTCAGGAAGATTTATTGATGCATACCTCAACTCCTTTTGTCCTCCCTTTTTTATTTTCCCCCTCATTCTGAACTGTGCCATCTTTATCACCCATCTTCTTTTCTGAGCGAGTCTTCCTTGCAAATACTTTTCCTTCCTTCTTATCTTTTTCTTCTTTTGTTATCGTTTCTCCATATTTCCCCTCATCCTGTACTGCACCCTCAACATCATCTCTCTGAAATGTACCATCTTTATCATCCTTCTTTTTTTTTGAACGAGTCTTCCTTGCAACTTGCTTTCCTTCTTTCTTATCGTCTTCTTCTTTTGTCATCGTTTCTCCATTTTTCCCCTCATCTTCTACTGCACCCTCAACATCATCTCTCTGAACTGCACCATCTTCATCATCCTTTTGCCCTCGATAAACAACCATATATCCTAAATTGCCATTGTCGACTTTAATGGCACCTTCATCATCGTCATCCTGTAGGGGATTTGAATCAGACCCCCCATTCTATCCATTTCGACTTCCTCATCACGACCATGTACAACATTCTGCTTCAATAAATTACAAATTAGATTTAACTCACAAGAATAATAAGTAAGTGCATCATTCTATAATGTTTGTCAAAAACAGAGCTTTATGCATCCATCCAACTTATAAATATTGATTTTCTATTAACTAACTATGATATTCCTGTTATAATGTTTGTAAAAAAAAAGGCTTTAACTTACAATAAATATAAGTAACTGTCAATCTCAAGTTTAAAACAGTGACATTTTAACTTTTTAAAATGACATTACTATTCTACATTCCGACAAGAAAAAATGCTTGAGCTTCCACGAAATAAAAATCTAAGTTCCGAAACAAAACTTATTAATGATTGTTGACAGTTATCTTACCTCCCCTTCCTCTTGTTCAATGTCGTCTTCTTCATCATTTGTTGAACCTGAGTTGTTGAATACCCTCTTCTTGATCATCTGTTCCATTATGCCCAAGGTTTTATTCATAGCACTAAATCCTGCGTCTAATTGGTTTTCCAAATTAATCATACGCTCATGAAGCTCTTTCATAGCGCACATCACCTGTCTTGCATCCAGGCCTGAGGACTTTGTAGCAGGGGCAGAGTCTGAATCACTCTTTCCTTTTCTTCTACCATTAATAGACCTCTTATTACTTACCTCGAATTTCTCAACTGCCTTGTCAAAGTAAGTGTCCTTCACTTCTCCGTCAAATTTGCATTCTTTTAAAACCTCCACCTCAGCTTCTTCCTCTATTAACACCACATTTGGAATAAAACGGGATGTGGCCTTCCCCAAGAAAGACTCCACAACCGTCGCATCAGGTTGTGAATCTGATGACCATCGTAGGCCGCGTGGGTAGGCCTCCTTATCTACCAAATGTGCAAACGCTGAAGCAATTGGTTTAACAACTTCAAATAGCCAAACCTGAACCGCAGTTTTTCTTGTCAGTATGATACCTATTTCTTGTAAGAAACCATTAATATATTATAACTATAATACCAACTTCAAAACAATATACATTACATCCTGTCATGTTACCTGAAAGGCCATTTACAACCCCTTGTATCCCAACCTTGCACTTGCGTCTCTTCTTGTTTCAACCGTTTCCAATCTATTCTTCACCGTTGAACTCAATCCCTGGTGAGTTTCAATGTAGCTAACCCTACCCCATGGAAATTTCATGAATCGATCGATATCAGTCAATAATTTGACATGACCCGTGCTTATGCGAACCTTTTTCTCAACCCCAAGAATGACGCCCTCTAATATAATCAATAATGCCATCTTATATTTCAGAGGGCTATCAGGCTGTGTACGCATAAATAATGACTCTAGCTCACCCAACGTCAAATTCTGTACATCAAATAACTCTTTCACGGCATTTTTATCCAGGCTCAGCTCATTATCATTCATTCTGCGACAACATAACCCCGTCACAAGTGCAAATTTCTTCATTGAAAAACGCAGCAGTTGTCCTTGCAGGTCATACCACGTCTCCCACAACTTCCTCGTTTCTACTTGACGGAATAAAACGTAATGTACAAGCTGGCATGAAAAGGTTTGTCGATGAACCATCTTCATAGTAGGTCCAAATGGACCATCTATTATCCTCTGCCAGTCCACAGGGGAAAGGCATTTCTCAATAATTTTCAGCAATTCTCGTCGACAGTTTTTATTGACTCTGTCGATGAATTTTTTCCCTTCAAATCTCAATAAATGACCCTAAAAAATAAAAATTATACAAGGTCAATAAATACAAAACGAACATATACTTAAAAACTACATGACAGGATCTGAACTATGGAAAACTACACACAATGAGCTAACCAAAATTTACCTTTTTACCCATTTCAATTTCCTCCGTTTCAATATGGAAAACTACACCACTTCAGTTGCACTGGTGGAGATAGACAAACAACAAAAAATATCAACATTTCAGTTTTTTGTAAGCACCTAACTGAACATACTCAGATGTACAGATCACACGAGAAGACAAGGAAGTTGCGAGAGTAAGAGAGCTATAATGTCAGGCAAATAAAAACATTTAACTTTCAAAACACAACAATGTTTCACAAAACTGACATTCTAATTGATCATTTCAACAATAAAACTATACGATGTGACAAATATTTCATCAATGCTGACATGAAATGTTCAAACAATGTTAATTCCTGCAATTGTGACACGGATTTCATAGGTTGATTTGACATAATTAGTTGTATTCAACTTCACTTCATTTCAGCTCAAACGAACAACAGTGAATCAACCCTAAAAACCAAATGAACAGCAATTGAGCAACCCTAAAACGGCGTTGAATGGCTGGAACCCTAAAAAAATTGACATATCTACAAGGCTCGAAGGAGATACAAGGCTCGAAGGAGATACACAGAAGAGGAAGATGATTTGGAATCGTGACCGAATCGGAACGTCGGTCGAAGAACTGGACTTTGTCCCGCATCTTCGGTGGAAGACCTGCAATTTTGGGCCTTAATAAGAGGAGCTCAAGCGCCGATGAAGGGCTCCGTTTGTGGAAAACCTGCAATTTCGCGCCGAAGAAGGGTTTAAGCTACCTCGAACGGCGAAGAAGGGTTTCAAGCAAAAAACAAAGCTGGAGATTATGGAGTTTGAATCGATATCATACCTGGAAGAGAAACCTTCTCGCCGGAAATGGTGAAATTCGTCGGACAAAACAAAGTTGGATTCCGCCGGAGAAGATGGAGACACCTCGAGCTGGGAGAGAGACCTCGGCCGGCGACGTTGTTAGTTTCTGTAGCAACTTTCACATTTCATTTTGAAATTGAAACTGAATTATGTTTTTAATTTTTTTTCTTTATGAAATCAGTGCCATATCATATTTTATTTTCCAAAACAAAAACAAAATTCAATTTTCAATTTACCTTTTATTTGGGGGGTATTTTTGCAAAAACAGAAGAAATTTTTTTAGGATGGGGTAGTCGTGCAAAAAACAAAAGGGGTAGGTTAAAAATGCAAAGGCATTAGTAAATGAGGGTATTGAGTGTTATTTCTCTTTATTTAACTCATAAATAAATCAATTTCAAGGCTTTTTGAGATAACGATTATTTATACGATTAAAAATTAATTAGTCGTATATTGTAAATAAATTTATCATAAATAAATTAATAAACTAATTTATTTATAATCCTAAAATTTTCTTAGTCAAAATATTATCCAAATAAATAGTCATAATTTACCCATTCATAATTTAAGATAATATTATAAAAATTATAAATAATTTAATGTTAATTTTCATAAAATTAAATTAATCGTAACATATTTTTCACTAATCTAGATTAATTAAGTTAATCATGATTAGGCCAAAATAAAAGTAAAATCAACTAAAATACCCAAAATTAATACAAATGGAAAATATTACGAAATTGCCATTGTCATCAACTTTGGGACTAGTACTGTTCACGCGGACACAAATTGGCTCGGTGGTGGCTTGGCGGCGCGACTCCGGGTCCGGGGCTAGGGGACTTTCGAAGAGGTCGACACGGTGGTTCGAATGGTGGCCTTAATTGTGGCGGAGGAGCCCCGAGGTGGTGGAATTTTATTGATGAACAACCGAAATTTCGGACATTAGGGTTCTTAGATTGTGGGTTGAAATTGGATGGATTGGGCCGAAATCGAGAGCCTATTTATAGGGTTAATGAAGGTGTTAATTTCCCCAACAATATCCCCCATATCTATCCCTCCAATTTAATCTCAAACGATAGAATTTTGAATTTCTTTGAATCGGGTGTAAGAATGACGCGAGGTGCATCGGGGACAAATTCCGCCATTCTCGTCGTCATTGAATCAAATTGAATGGAGAATTTTGAGGTGCGTTTTAGTGGAGGAATGGGGGTTGGGGAAGAAGGTGCAATTTTCGGATATTTACGCACGTCCCCCCGTTTGACATATTTGCACATTTTTCCCAATTTTCTAAAATTGTGGAAAAAATGGCCTTATTTTTTACTTTTACAAATTACAACATTTACCCAAACTTATTTATTTTAATATTATAAGTTTATAAAATTATTTTAACCCAAAATTACAGTGTAGAAAAATTTAACTTAGGTTAAAATAAGCTTAAGTTATTATTCTTATGAATTTGACCATACTTCAATTCTTAACAAAAATTTATTAAACTTGATTTTAATATTCTAATTCAAAATTGATAAGTTTTATATAAATTATAATTAACATAAGGTTAATCATAATTTAGACCATTCATAGCTTAAATAACATACTTAGGGTAATTATTACTTTATCCCTTTATGGACAAACATACAAATTCTTATCACTTTTATTATTATTATTTAAAATTCTAAAATTTACATTCATTTGTAAACTTATTTATTTATTCATACACCATACTATTATAGACCATATGATAATTTGTACCAAATATTATCATAACCCAGCCTTTGAACCTAAGTTCATGAAAATTTAAATTATTCCTCTAAAAGAAATAAAATAAATTTCATAACTCTTATTTTTATTAATTAAAATTACCATTTTACCATTCTCATTTAAGTGGGATATTACAACTGGAGGTTTGAGGACAATAGACAAGTTTTGACTCAAGTGATGGCGCCAGGAGGTGGGTCAGCATTGTGGAGGTTGGAGGGAGCCCTAACAAGGGCGCGCGCTTGGCTTCTGGTGACGGTGGGCGTCGACCACAATTCTAGCGGCTGACTTGGCTTCAAAGGTACTCTATGGTCATGTGGCTCACGTGGGTCAAGTGGCGCCTCATTTGGGGACAGGTACACTGAGCCATTTTTCTTGCCTTTGTTCATGCGTGGCGCCCGACGAGCTATGTGGTCAGGGCCGTCTAATGGATTATGGAGACCCTGTGCGAAAATATAATTTAGTATAATTATTATTTAATAATATATAAAGGTATATATTTATATGATTTTTTAAAATAACAGAAAAATATATTTAATTGTGTATCTAATTTGTAATTTTTTTAAGATCATATAAAAGATAGTATAATAATTATGTGATATTAGATTAAAGAAATTATACGCACCAAAAATTTTAAGATTGAACTGCCCTTCGATTACATAAAAATGAAATATGAATGGAGTATATTAGCAAGAGGCCGGGGCTCGTGCTTTGTTAACTGTTACAGTATTAAAGCAAGAATGCGGAAGGTAAAAAATAAATGAAAGTGAGAGAAGGAAGGGGCCCCCCACACGCTTGATTTAATGTACAATAAAAAGCGGAGAAATGATTTGCGTTCTCAACGGGATTACTACACCAAACTTCGGAAAATGTTTTTCCTACCCTGTGGGTAGGCTACCCAAATAAGTTGGCAGTCCAAATGTATATTTATGGATGAGTTGGCAGTCCAAATATATATTTATGGTGAGATGACATTTAATGAGATGGAAAAAGTTTAACATATTACATTTATTTATTTAATTTACTTTTACGTAAGTAAATTGTGGTATGGAGAGAGATTTGGTGCCTCAGTGCTTGGGTAATCGGAATTTATCTCTTTATTTGGGAAAAAATGTCTTTTGTAAGTATATTAGAAGCATCTACCCTTATTCATATTGATTTATTACTCCATTAGCATGTTAATAAAAATACAAATGTTTAAAATAAATTTTACTAATATATATTGATTTAATGTGTCTATCTTATTAGTGATGAGTAAACTTTCTATATATTTGCACTTACTATAATATGGTAAAATAGTGTAAGCAATGAATTGCAAAGAAAACAAAAACAAAAAATGATTATACATCACTGTGCAATTTATCCTAATTTTAATTATGTTCTTTCATATATATTACACTTTACGTATATTTTCTTAAATTGTATAAAATAATTTATTATTATCATTATTGAAATTCGTACATATAAAGTCTTGTCCTCTTAACCGCATCACACATTAGGCTCATAAGCTATTTTTTTTAAATCGATTGACTACCAGCTTTACAAAAATTAAATATATTTTTATAAAAGCAGAATAAATGTATAACTAATATGGAATAGTAAGATTTTCTTTAACTCAATAAAATATTAACGTTGTTAGATATTTATCCCTACGGATGTTTAGTCAACAAATGATATATATATATATATATCAAAATTCAATAATAACTTATCATAAAATATTATCAATATGTTTTGAGATAATTTATATCTTCTTTATGCATTTTTCAAATATTCTTGTACCATCTCAATATTTTTCATTAGAGTTATTGTATACATGTTGTTCACCGTAAAAAAATATAATATTTAAATTGTCTCGTGTTTTAATTCATTAAGTTAAAATTGCATGAAGACAATGTTACTTATATATATATACGGATTTGAATTTAGACTAACAAAAAAATATATTTAGAATCCGTATGCATATTATGTGCTGAGTTTTCAAGGATGAAAATTTAAGAAAATTACTTTGTAATTAAGAAAATGTCAAATTTAAACAACGTAAAATATAAAAAAATTAGTACGTATATAATAAACGATGTATTCTTATGTCTACAACTATTAGTAGTCTAAAGAATATTTTTAAATACTATCCTTGAAGAAAATACTATCCTTGAAGAAAACAAATTTAGAAAAGCTGAAGCGAAAAAAAGAAGGCTGAAGCGAACAAATGGAGTGAAATTTTTTTTTTTGAAAGCGCGTGTAACAATGCAAAAAACTAAAGCAAATCGGACGGTTATAATTCTTTCGTATTTTGTACGTTAATAAACTTTCGCACATGATACTTTTCCATAAGAAAATTTGATTAAAAATAAGACTATACGGAGTATATAGCAAGATAAGCACCGTTTTCACGTAAACAATGTTTTAGTTGTTTTCAAATCTATACGAACAAACTAGTTTTTTTCCCAATCTTCTGGTTTTTTTTAAAGGTTCCCAATATTTCGGGTTAAGATATTTTTATTTAATGATATTTAAAAAAATAAAACAACCCTCGTAATATCTCCACGATTCTGATTCCCACAAAAAGCCTCTTTGGGTAGCTACAAACTTCACTATTTATTGAGGTTTAATATAGTATGAATTTAATAGTTAATTTTAAAGGTTTTTAATTTTTGTTCTATTATCAATTAATCAACTAATATAGAGTTTTTTAGTTTATATACGTAAAAAAATTAAGCCGTTTTGATATTGGATTCTTGATTAGTCAAGCAGAATTTTATTAATTTTATACTCCATCCGTTAAGTTTTAATTGACGTTCTAGCAAATTTCAGACAAAATAAGAAATCAATATTTTTCCCAGATTACCCTTATGATTAGTGACTAATTATTTTTTATTACTGCTCATGAAATATCATAAAAAAATAAAATAAAATCAGAAAATCAAAAGGAAATCTCCTCTTGTTACGTTTCTCCTAGAAAATGGGGAATCAATGAATAAAAAATTGTGAACCCAAAAAATAAAAAATAATAATTTATTAAGCAAGAGGGTAAATCTGGAAAAAATAGGTGAAAAAATCTAAAATGACAATTAAAACTTAACAAGAACTTAAACCTAAAACGTCAATTAAAACTTAACGGAGGGAGTATATCTTAACTTTTAATTTTCTTTTTATTAAAATTACAATAGCTAAATAACAATCTATGGATAATCGTATCTGAAATAAATCAGTATTATCTTATTTGTTCCAACTTTTTATTTATAATCGGATATCTACGACGCTAATAAAAAGAATATGAATTTATACGGATTAAACCTTGCTATATGTATATTTCTTATATCGTACATGAATTCACTCATAATAACACGGAGGATTTATGTCTCTCTTTTTGAATTAAATGAATGTGATGATAATACGTAGACGAAATGAACGTGATTTTGAAACGTAAAATTTAAATCGAGATATGTAAATCACTATTTGAAATAATAGTATGTAGTATAGTACTTAAAATGAATACTCGTTATAAGAATTTATTAGTTTAAGAATTTCATAGTTTTTAGTTTAAACGTGAACACTTCTTTGTGACCCACAACTATGAAATTGAAAAACTAAAAAATTTGGTGGAACGAAAAAAATTTAGAAAAATATATGTATACTTCAACTTTCTTCTTTACTTTTTACCAAAAAATCTTTCTTTTTTACTAGGCACAACACTAAGAGTGTAGTCTTTTTCTGTTTTCTAGGCATGTAGAAGACTAATAAAAAAGTAAACTAAATTTGGACACACTTTAATAAAACACTAGAATGAGTTGGAAATTAATAGGTGACATGGCAAGAGGGTAGTCTACCCTTAGGGTAGTAGAATCACTCTCCCCAAACTTCCCATACTTAGCATAGTTAGCCAACCGAGCGACACCATTATTCTAACTCTAAGGAAACGCTTTAAGTTAATACCGGGCCCTGAAAAATCGGGACCCTGTGCAGTCGATCCGTTTACACATGCTCATGGACGGGCATGTATGTGGTGTAGCACTTGACGTTTCATGCCTTACCTTGGCCTTGGACATGTTACATGCAGGGATGCACAAAATTGGACCGGACCGGAAACCCGGACCGGACCGGAATTTTCCGGGTTGGTCCAGGACCGGTTTATTATCGGTCCGGTCCACGTGTCATGATTTTTCATAAAACCGGGTTTCGGGTCGGGTCTGGACCGGACCGGCAAATTCCGGTCCGGACCGGATTGGACCGGATCTTTAAAAAAAATATATATATACCCAGTTTAAGACTACTAAAAACTTATTGTACTTTTGATTATCTTTGTGTTTTCGTTTAATACAGTATTTTGTTGAAGGGTTTTGGAGTTTTTCTCACTATAATACATTATCTATTTATATTAAATTATTAATTGTAATGAGATTATGATAAACTTTTAGCTTAATATGCAATACAAATAATTAATTATTCAATTCAAAGTTTCAAACAAGTACATCGTAGACTCATAGTAATAGAACCAAACCCGGCCGAGCCATCAACACGATGGACCGTTATACCCTAAAAATGACAATCCAGGCTTTCCGGTCCGGGCCGTGGACCGGACCGGAAAAGGACCGGACCGGATAGATCGGGTCCGGTCCGGTCCATGGGTCACTTTTTTATAAAAAACCGGTCCATCGGTCCGACCCGGTTGTGCATCCCTAGTTACATGTGGCTTGGCTCTCTTGGTGTGTCAGTAGGCATATACCTTGGTGGTGAGTCCTTTTTGTCTTGATCATGGTCTCCATGTGGCACATACGTGATCACATCATCTTCACTTCCTTGAAAAGGATTCGACATTGAATCTTCTTCGTGTTTGACTCGTCATAATCTGCAAAGAAAGGAACTAAGTCGGCTACGTTAAAGATATCATGTACACCATACTCACTTGGAAAAGCAATTTTGTAGGCGTTGTTGTTGATCCGTTCAAGGACTAGAAAGGGACCATTGCCTCTTGGCTTGAGCTTGGAGTCACATAAGTTTGAAAAGCACTCTTTCCCTAGATGAATCCTCACAAGATCATCAGGCTTGAAAATGACTTCACGATGGCCTTTGTTGGCTTGCTTGGCATGTTGAGCCATGCGCTTCTCAATCGGAAGCCTAGTGGACTCGTGGAGTTGTTTGATGTACTAAGGATGATTAACACCTTCCTTGCTTTACTTGTCCTTGATGGTGTATGGAACCATGTCAAGGGGATTGATAGGATTGCAACCATAGACCACTTCGAAATGAGACTTCCGGGTGGCTGAATGGACTGTCCTATTATAAGAAAAATCTAGGAAAGCAAGACACTATTCCCATATGTGCAAGTTAGTGCGTAACAAGGAACAAAGCAAAGTACCAAGAGTTTGGTTAACTACCTTGGTTTGCCTATCAGTTTATGGATGTCATGTGGTAGAAAAGACCAGTTTGGTGCCCATCTTAGACCATAGGATCTTTCAAAAGTATACAAGAAACTTGACATCTCGTTGCAACCATGAAGCCATACAACTTCATTAAAGAACAAATCCGCCACATGAGAAGCATTGTCGGTCTTATGGCATGCAATGAAATATGCCATTTTTTAGAACCGATCCACAAAAAAAAATCTCTACCCCTTTTTGACTTAGGAAGTCCCAAAACAAAATCCATTGAAACATCTTCCCAAGGGCATTAGGGATGTGGAGTAAAAACCGTGAGGATGCAATTTGGACTTAGCATGCAGACAAGTTACACACGATGCACAAAACTTCTCTACATCCTTACGCATACATGGACAACAAAAAATTCTCTTTAAGGATGCTCAAAGTTTTTGAATTACCAAAATGCCCGTGCCTCATGCACAAACAATTGTCTAATAGGCCCTCTAGGCACACAAAGTTTGTTACCTTTGAAAATATAACCATCATGAAGAAAAAAACTTGTCCATACTACTCTTAGACATGCAAGCAAGATACACATTGGAAAAATCAACATCTTGGGCCTACAAATCTCTCATGAACGAAAACCCTAGCATTTTAGCATCAAGAATAGTAAAAAGAGTATACCTTCGAGACAATGCATCGGCCACAATGTTGTCCTTCCCTTTTGTGTCTTTGATGACATAGGAAAAATCTTCAATAAACTCAACCCACTTGCATAGAGTATTTTTACTTTGTTATGACCTCAAAGGAATTTAAGGGCTTCATGATCCGAGTGTATGACGAACTCCTTTGGCAAGAGGTAATTTTGCCAAATGTGTAGCACTCGGACAAGGGCCAACAATTCCTTGTCATATGTGGGGTAGTTGAGTTCAGCCCCACTGAACTTCTCACTAAAGAAAACTATTGGTCGTCCTTCTTGCATCAACACAACACAAAGTCCAATGCCCGAGGCATCACATTCTATCTTGAATGTCTTGGAAAACTCGGGCAAGTCTAGCAAGGGAGTCTTGGTGAGCTTCTCTTTTAGGACTTCTAAACCTTCTTCTTATGGTGTACCCCAAAGGAAGGGAACGTTATTCTTTGTGAATTCCGTGAGAGGCGCATCAAAGGTGCTAAAGGCTTTGACAAACCAATGATATAACTGTTGGGGTTATGGAGCCTGAAGCGAAGGACGGACGCGTAAAGGCTCGCACGGTTAGTGGCACGGTCTACAGACCGTGCAGGAACCACAGAAGGAAGCTTAACAACGAGCACGGTTAATGGCACGGTTTGCTAACCGTGCCAGATCTCGGAATTGCTCTCGAATAAATGGCAGGTTAACGGCACAGTTTGTTAACCGTGCGGGACCTTTTTCGGGAGTTAGATGGGCCGATTTCAGTGTTGCGTTTTATGGGCTTTTATAGGTTTTGTCCGTGTTGTTATTTAAACCCTAGTTGATCAATTGTAATCTTCAAGTCGTTGTAAGTCGTCATCATAATATTGAGAGAGAAATATCCTGGCTTGGTAGTGCCCCCAGACATAGTCAATTCTTGATGAACTGGGTTAACAATTCTTGTGTTCTTTGTTTCGTTTTCTATTCGTTACCGCGTTTGAATCCTAACAACTGGTATCAGAGCTGGTTCTGGTGGTGACGATGGGAAGTGGAAAATCACCGGTGGAGAAGTTTGATGGAACGGATTTCGGCTTCTGGAAGATGCAGATCGAGGATTACCTGTACAGTAAAGATCTGTATTTGCCGCTGGGTGAGAAACCGGAAGACATGAAGGACGAAGAGTGGAAGTTGCTGGACAGGAAAGCTATGAGCGTGGTCCGCCTATCGCTGTCCAGGAACGTGACGCATCATACAGTCAAGGCAGAGACGACGAAGGGTATGCTGGAAATTCTTTTCGCGATGTATGAGAAACCCTCTGCGGTGAACAAGGTTCATCTGATGCGGCGGTTGTTCAATCTGCGGATGACGGAGAGTACAGCGGTGACCAATCACTTGAACGAGTTCAACATGACGATCGCACAACTGAGTTCAGTTGAGATTGATTTCGACGATGAGGTACAAGCCCTAATCCTAATATCTTCTTTACCAGAAAGTTGGAGCGGTACAGTTACTGTTATTAGTGCTTCAGCGAGGAAGGCGAAGATCAAGTTTGATGAAGTCAGGGATCTGATTATTAGCGAATAAATTCGCAGGAAGGCGTCAGGTACTGCTTCGGGATCAGCCTTGAACACAGGTAGCAGGGGCATGTCAGACTCTAAGAAGTCGAATCATGGCAGATCGAAGTCTAGAGGAAAGGATAAGCCCAAAGACAAGAGCAGAATCAAGTGTTGGAATTGTGATGAAAACGGTCATTACAAGAGTGAATGTAAGGCACCGTTGAAAGATAAATCAGGGAATTCAGCCAGTGAAGATATTGCAAACGCGTTGACTCTGAGTGATTCAACGATAGGAACCACTGTAGATGCAACGATTCTGAGCGTGAGCAGTCCATTGGAGTCTTGGGTGTTAGACTCTGGAGCTTCGTTTCATTCATGCAGCAGTGCTGATATATTGGATCGCTACACCTATGGAGATTTCGGAAAAGTCTGTCTTGCTAATGATGAGGCTTTGAAAATCGTGGGGAAGGGTGATGTGCGAATCAAGGCGCCGAACGGATCTGTGCTGCAGTTGCATGGAGTAGGCATATTCCTGGTCTAAAGAGAAACCTGCTTTCTATTGGACAGTTCGATGATGAGGGTTATGAAGTAACCTTCGACTGTAACAATTGGAAGATAACCAAATGAGCTACGGTGGTAGCTCGAGGAAAGAAGGAGGGGACGCTATACATGACGAGCAACGTCCGTGATAGCATTTCCATTGCAGGAGTAAACTGTGATGCAGACTTGTAGCACTGTCGTCTGGGCCACATGAGTTAGAAAGGGATGAAAGTTCTATGCTCGAAGGGTTTGCTACCAGGTCTCAAGTCCATTGAGATCGGATTGTGTGAAGACTGCGTGCTCGGGAAGCAAAAAAGGGTGAGCTTTGCGAAGGGTGGCAGAACCTTGAAGAAGCAGAAGTTGGAGTTGATCCACAGTGACTTGTGGGGACCAGCACCTGTGACATCTCTGGGTGGAGCGTCATACTACATGACCTTCATTGACGATGCTACAAGAAAGGTATGGGTCTATTTTCTGAAGCAAAAGTCTGATGCATTTGACACCTTCAGAAAGTGGAAGGCTCTAGTAGAGACTGAGACAGGTCTTAAAGTGAAGTGTTTGAGATCTGATAATGGTGGGGAGTATGAGCTTCGTGAGTTCAAGAAGTTCTGTGCTGAGAATGGAATTCGCATGGAGAAAACCTTGAAAGGAACCCCTCAAGAGAACGGCGTCGCTGAACGTATGAACAGGACCCTGAATGAACGTGCTAGAAGCATGAGGCTGAAGTGTGGGATTCCAAAGATGTTATGGACGGATGCAGTAAACACTGTTGCATTCTTAATCAACCGAGGGCCATCAACTCCCTTGGAGAATGGGATCCCAGAGGAGGCTTGGAGTGGCAAAGAGGTAAATTTGTCCTTTCTTTGCGTATTTGGGTGCGTTTCATATGTGCATATTGCTCCTGTTGAGAGAAGCAAGCTGGATGCAAAGTCTATCAAGTGCACGTTTATTGGATATGGTGGGGATGATTTCGGATACCGGTTCTGGGATGAGCAGAGTAGGAAGGTTATTCGCAGTCGAGACGTCGTGTTCAATGAGCAAGAGATGTACAAGGATAGTCTGGGTGCATCAGAAACAGCGAGTTCTGAACCTGAGGTTGTGGAGTTGGATATCTCAAACTCGGGTGGGAGCAAGGCGGTTCGAAGTGACCAGGAGGCCATGATTGAGGAGGAGCCGAGAATCCCAGTGATTCCGCTGCGAAGGTCCACTAGAGAGCGTGGATCGCCTGATAGATATTCGCTGTCAAACTACTATTTGTTGTTGACTGATGGTGGTGAGCCAAAGTGTTATGCAGAGGCATCTCGTGGAGAAGATGTGAGCAAGTGGAAGCTCACCATGGATGATGAGATGGATTCGTTGATGACCAACGGAACCTGGGAGCTAGTTGAGCTTCCGGCAGGCAAGAAGGCATTGCATAACAAGTGGGTCTACAGGATCAAGGAGGAGGCAAATGGAAGCAAGCGTTACAAAGCAAGGCTGGTTGTGAAGGGATTTCAGCAGAAATATGGTATTGACTATACTGATGTTTTTACTCCTGTTGTGAAACTAACTACTATACGTCTAGTGCTGAGTATGGTGGCTGCAGAGAACCTAGAGTTGCAGCAGATGGATGTAAAAACGGCCTTCCTTCATGGAGACTTAGACGAAGACATCTACATGAAGCAACCTGAGGGCTATGTGTCAAAGGGTAACGCTGAGCTTGTGTGCAAGTTGAACAAGAGCTTGTATGGTCTGAAACAAGCACCGAGGCAGTGGTACAAGAAGTTTGATGGATTCATGCATGAAATTGAGTTCGTGAGGAGTGAAGCTGACCATTGTTGCTACTTCAAGAAGTTTGACAACGGCTACATCATATTGCTACTATATGTTGATGACATGCTGATAGCAGGCTCGAGTGCTCGAGAAGTGAGCAAGTTGAAGGGGCAGTTGTCTGAACGGTTTGCTATGAAGGACCTTGGAGAGGCCAAGCAAATTCTGGGTATGCGGATTGATCGAGATAGGAAGGCTGGAAAGTTGTATTTGTCGCAGGCTGAGTATATCAAGAAGGTCTTGAAGAGATTCAGTATGCAGGATGCAAAGCCAACCAAAGTCCCTTTGGGTAGCCATTTCAAGCTATCTAATAGGGACTCACCTAAGAGCGAAGAAGAGCGTGCGCAGATGCAAATGACTCCTTATGCTTCAGCGATTGGCAGTTTGATGTATGCAATGGTGTGTACAAGGCCGGACATTGCACATGCAGTGGGAGTGGTTAGTCGCTTTATGGGGAACCCAGGGAAGGAGCATTGGGAAGCTGTGAAATGGATCCTTAGATACTTGAGAGGTACCGCAGAGCAAGCCTTGTGCTTTGAAGGCAAGGAAGTCGTGTTGGCAGGATATATGGATGCAGACTTGGCATCAAGTGACCTCGACAAGAGAAGGAGTACAAACGGGTATGTCTTTACATTGGGTGGTACTGCGGTCTCTTAGGCTTCTAAACTGCAGAAAGTTGTAGCTTTGTCTACTACAGAAGCTGAGTATGTTGCAGTGACTGAGGCTAGCAAGGAGATAGTATGGTTGCAGAATTTCTTGCGTGAATTGGGGAAGGAGCAAGGGGACAACATTCTATACAGTGATAGTCAGAGTGCCATCCACTTGGCAAAGAACCCAGCGTTTCATTCGAGGACTAAGCACATAGAGTTGAAGTATCACTACATACGGCATCTCTTGGAAAGGAAGGTGTTGTAGTTGATGAATATTCGTGGAACTGAGAATCCTGCAGACATGCTGACTAAGGTTGTGACCTTAGAGAAGTTGAAGCTTTGCATGGCTTCAACTAGCCTTGGTAACTGAGTTGAAGGCCTGACACTACTACCAGCTATGGGTTGATGAGGAGGACGATTATGATTGGAGTCAGTCTCCAAGTGGGAGATTGTTGGGGTTATGGAGCCTGAAGCGAAGGACGAACGCGTAAAGGCTCGCACGGTTAGTGGCACGGTCTACAGACCGTGCAGGAACCACGGAAGGAAGCTTAACAGCGAGCACGGTTAATGGCACGGTTTGCTAACCGTGCCAGATCTCGGAATTGCTCTCGAATAAATGGCACGGTTAATGGCACGGTTTGTTAACCGTGCGGGACCTTTTTCGGGAGTTAGATGGGCCGATTTCAGTGTTGCATTTTGTGGGCTTTTCTAGGTTTTGTCCGTGTTGTTATTTAAACCCTAGTTGATCAATTGTAATCTTCAAGTCGTTGTAAGTCGTCATCATAATATTGAGATAGAAATATCCTGGCTTGGTAGTGCCCCCAGACGTAGTCAATTCTTGACGAACTGGGTTAACAATTCTTGTGTTCTTTGCTTCGTTTTCTATTCGTTACCACGTTTGAATCCTAACAATAACACTACAAGCCCTAGGAAGCTACTTACTCGCGTCATGGAGGGTGGTGTGGGCCTCTCACGAATTGCCTTGACCTTCTCTTCATCCACCTTCAAACTTGACTTTCACACCACAAAACCAAGGAAAACGACATGATCCGAGCAAAAGTGGCATTTCATAAAGTTAGAAAAAAACTTTTGCTCTCTAAGAACTTCTAGCACTAGCCTAAGATGTCTAGCATGGTCTTGAAAATTTTGGCTATAGATCAAGATATCATCAAAATACACAACTGCAAATTTACTAAGAAAAGCACGCAAAACATGATTCATAAGGCGCATATAAGTACTAGGGGCGTTGGTCAATCTGAAGGGCATGACCAACCATTCATATAGACCATATTTTGTTTTGAAGGCCGTTTTCCATTCATCACCTTCATTCATTTGGATTTGGTGGTATCCACTCTTCAAGTCGACTTTAGAGTTAACCTTTGATCCATTAATTTAATCAAGCATGTCATTAATGCGAGGTATTGGATGCCTATACTTGATGGTGATGTTGTTTATTTCTCGACAATCCCCACACATTTTCCATGTACCATCTGATGTGTCCTTGCCTCCGATGACAAGCCAAATTGTCAAAGGTGACGCCTTTGGATCTAGTCTTGGTTGGGAATTCACTCGCTGTTGTGATTCTGCTGTGGAACACGATGCTGGGGATGATCGCGAGCGGAAGAACGCGATGAACGGAATTGTTGACGTCGACGACTGGGAAGACGATGGCGACAACAAGGACTCGGTGGTGATGGAAGCGATTTGATGGGAGAAGAGTTAGCGGTGGCAGAGGGAATGTGGATGAGAGGGATATGGGTGACGTCCGATCAAGGGAAGGAGGAATTAACACTCTACTTGAAACCTTGAACTTTAACTTGAACGTGAGAAATAAAATTAACAAAGTCGGGTATAAATAGGGGAGGTGAGACGTCGGATGGGCCAAGTCGAACCTCGTGGGCTAGCCCATGCAAGCATGCAAAATGCACAAACCCTAAAAGATAGAATGACTGAAAGGAAACTATCTAAAACGCTATAAAAGGAAACTATGTAAAACTATCAAAGGAAACTATCTAAAACACGCTGAAAATACCAAATATAGATAGTGTCTTAAAAGAACGCGTGAAGCTCCTAACGCGGTGAAGATGACGACGAAGTGTCGCTGTCTTCAAAAGAACGCGTTGCTCCAATGGTGGCGAGGACGACGAGTCTTGGATTGGTTTCTGGGCTTCCTTGGCCAGCGACGATGCGTGAAACTAGTGATGCGATGGCGGAGGCGATGGCTTTGGACCTAGACCTTGTGACTGGGACCTGTTAGCGTAGGCTCATGGATTCTTCCTCGTCTTGGGGCGTCATGGGAGGCAGGGTCATATCACCCTTCCCCACTTGGCTGTGAAGCGTCCCCCCGCTTCACCATCATCAAACGCTGGCTCAACATATGGTATTAAGTCCGTGACATTGAAGGACGCGTGGACTCTAAAATCTGGTGGGAGCTCCAGTTGATAGACATTGTCCCCTATGGCCTTTATCACACGGAAATGGCCATCTCCACATGGTGCCAATTTGTGTTTACGCCGCGAGGGAAACCTCTCTTTTCGCAGATGCACCCAGACAAGGTCTCCGGGGGAAAAGATGACGCGGCGGCGGCCTGAATTGTGCTGCGAGGCATACTGTGTGGCCCTCCTCTCCAGCTGCTCCTTGGTTCGTCGATGAAGCTCCTGCACCTGCTCGGCGCGGTTGGAGGAGGAGACATGCACTGGGTCACGTAGTGGACGCGGCGACAGATCCAGTGGTGTCAAGGGGTTCATTCCATACACCACTTCGAACGGGGTCAGCTTGGTCGCCGTGTGCCTGCATCTATTGTAACAAAACTCGACAAGTGATAGTAAGTCCTCCCAACGCCTAGGGTTGGCTTTGAGCATCGTGCGAAGGAGGGCTCCTAGGGTTCTATTCGTGACCTCCGTTTGGCCATCGGTCTGGGGTAGTAGCTAGTGGAAAATAGGAGTTTGGTTCCTAGCTTACCCCAAAGAGTTCTCCAAAAATGACCAACGGACTTAGAATCCCTATCACTCACTATGGTACGCGGGACTGCATGAAGACGCACCACATGCTCAAAGAATAGATAGGCAATCTGACTAGCACTATGGGTTGTCTTACAAGCAATAAAATGTTCCATCTTTGAAATTCTATCTACAACCACAAAAATGGAGTCTTTACCTCGTCTAGAGAGGGGCAAACCCGTGATGAAATCCATAGACAAATCTTTCCAGGGGGAACTCAGAATGGGCAAAGGAGTGTAGAGGCCGTGAGGACTAGACTTAGCTTTGGCTCTCTGGCAAGTCACACAACTTCTACAAAACCTTTGGCCGCGTTGAGCTTTGGACCTAAAACTAGTGATGCGACGGCGGAGGCGATGGCTTTGGACCTAGACCTTGTGACTGGGCCCTGTGAGCGTAGGCTCATGGATTCTTCCTCGTCTTGGGCCGTCATGGGAGGCAGGGTCATATCACCCTTCCCCACTTGGCTGTGAAGCGTCCCCGCTTCACCATCATCAAACTCTGGCTCAAAATATGGTGTTAAGTCCGCGACGTTGAAGGACGCGTGGACTCCAAAATCTGGTGGGAGCTCGAGTTGATAGGCATTGTCCCCTATGGCCTTTATCACACGGAAAGGTCCATCTCCACATGGTGCCAATTTGTGTTTACGCCGCGAGGGAAACCTCTCTTTTCGCAGATGCACCCAGACAAGGTCTCCAGGGGAAAAGATGACGCGGCGGCGGCCTGAATTGTGCTGTGAGGCATACTGTGCGGCCCTCCTCTCCAGCTGCTCCTTGGTTCGTCGATGAAGCTCCTGTACCTGCTCGGCGCGGTTGGAGGCGGAGACATGCACTGGGTCACATAGTGGACGCGGCGACAGATCCAGTGGTGTCAAGGTGTTCATTCCATACACCACTTCAAACGGGGTCAGGTTGGTCGCCGTGTGCCTGCATCTATTGTAACAAAACTCGACAAGTGATAGTAAGTCCTCCCAACGCCTAGGGTTGGCTTTGAGCATCGCGCGAAGGAGGGCTCCTAGGGTTCTATTCTTGACCTCCGTTTGGCCATCGGTCTGGGGTAGTAGCTAGTGGAAAATAGGAGTTTGGTTCCTAGCTTACCCCAAAGAGTTCTCCAAAAATGACCAACGAACTTAGAATCCCTATCACTCACTATGGTACGCGGGACTGCATGAAGACGCACCACATGCTCAAAGAATAGATCGGCAATCTCACTAGCACTATGGGTTGTCTTACAAGCAATAAAATGTGCCATCTTTGAAATTCTATCTACAACCACAAAAATGGAGTCTTTACCTCGTCTAGAGAGGGGCAAACCCGTGATGAAATCCATAGACAAATCTTCCCAGGGGGAACTCAGAATGGGAAAAGGAGTGTAGAGGCCGTGAGGACTAGACTTAGCTTTGGCTCTCTGGCAAGTCACACAACTTCTACAAAACCTAGTCACTTGGTGGATCATCTTAGGCCAAAAGAAATGTTCTCTAAGCGCGTCTAAGGTTTTCCTAATCCCAAAATGTCCACGACTCGCGTGTGCTTCCTCAATCAATAGGAGCCTAATGGAGGATCTAGGAATGCAAAGACGACTAGCCTTGTATAAATAACCCTCAGAAAGGAAATATGACTCAAACTCGCGAAATCTTAAGCATTGCTCGACTATAGGTGTAAAGAAATGATCACTAGCATATAATTCCTTAAGCAAAGCAAAACCCAAAACTTTTGTTTGCACATGAGTTAAAAGAACATACCTTCTAGACAACGCGTCGGCGACGATGTTCTCCTTTCCCTTCTTGTAGACCACGACATAAGGAAATGTCTCTAGAAATTCCACCCAATGTGCATGTCGGCGATTTAGGTGGGCTTCACTCTTCAAGTAGCTCAACGCGGCGTGGTCACTGTGGATGACAAATTCACGCGGCCAAAGGTAGTATTGCCATGTCTTCAGCACGCGGATCAATGCATAAAGGTCTTTGTCGTAGGTGGGGTAATTGAGGGTGGCCCCTGTGAGCTTCTCACTGAAATATGCTATGGACCTCTTCTCTTGGTGTAGCACACCACCAATGCCTATGTCTGAGGCATCGCACTCCACCTTGAAGGTCTTCGCGAAGTCGGGGAGTTGGAGTAATGGCACGTTGCACAAGGCCCTCTTCAAGGCTGAGAAGGCCTTTTCGTGGAACTGAAGCCTAACAATTGTGCTGCCCTTCTTCGTCAACTCATGTAATGGCGCGGCAATA
Organism: Rheum nobile; assembly: GCA_027886185.1. Lineage (NCBI taxonomy): Eukaryota > Viridiplantae > Streptophyta > Magnoliopsida > Caryophyllales > Polygonaceae > Rheum > Rheum nobile. Next base: position 353,689 of record WOAB01000069.1, read on the forward strand.
GAGGAGAAGTCGCGTACAAAACACCGATAGAATCCCACGAGGCCTAGAAAGCTTCGCACCTATGTCGGTGTCGTCGGTGTTGGCCAATATTTGATGGCCGCGATCTTCTCTTCGTCGATGCGTAACCCATCACGACTCACAATATAGCCCAGAAAGTTGGTTGATGCGGCGCAAAATGAGCACTTGGCCAAATTGGCGAATATGCTCTCGCGTCGAAGGCACTCGAGCACTTGGCGAAGGTGATAGACATGGTCTTCGAGGCTCCGTGAATACACAAGGATGTCATCGAAATAAACGACAACAAACTTGCCAAGGAAAGATCTCAACACGTGGTTCATCACGCGCATGAAGGTGCTGGGCGCGTTCGTGAGCCCAAAGGGCATGACAAGCCACTCGTAGAGCCCATACTTTGTCTTGAATGCGGTCTTCCACTCATCACCGTCTTTCATTCTAATCTGGTGATAACCACTCCTCAAATCAATCTTGGAGAAGAGTGTCGCGCCATGAAGTTCATCAAGCATATCGTCGAGGCGCGGATGAGGATGCCTATACTTGACGGTGATTTGGTTTATCGCGCAGAAGTCAACACACATTCTCCATGTGCCATCCTTCTTGGGCACAAGGATCACAGGGACAACGCAAGGGGAAATAGATTCCCTTACGTACCCGCGATCCAACAACTCTTGGACTTGGCGCTGTAACTCTTTAGTCTCTTCTGGACCAGCTCTATATGTAGTACGGTTGGGCAAAGAAGCATCGGGCATAAGGTCAATCTGGTGCTCAATGCCTCTCAGGGGAGGTAATCCTTGTGGCAACTCGTCTGGGAATACGTCGGTGAACGCGGCAAGCAACTTCGCGATCGCTGGTGGCAAAGGCGCGTTTGTCGACGATTCAGGGATGCATGGGGTTGGCACAAGCAGAAAGCATGGAGTTTTCCCAGTCAAACACGCCATGAGGTCACTAGGCCGGGCTAAAAGAACGCGTTGCTCACAAGTGCCTTGCAAAGGACGCGGTGGTGGCAACGGATCGGCGAACTTTGTTGATGGGAAGGCACTGCCCGAATTATGTGGGGCACTTGGTGTCCCAGCTGTGGCGTTGTGTTTTTTTTCTTGCCAGTGCCTGGAGTAGACGAAGTGTTGCCAGATTTGGAGGAGTGCTGCCTTGGTCGTGCTTCTGGACACTCGTTTGACCTAGGAGACGCGGCCTTTATGGCTTTCTGGCGGTCGCGTTCAACCTGGTCCTGCAAGATCTCATGGGGAGACATTGGATGCAAAGTGACGCGTTTCCCGTGGTAATTGAACACATAAGTGTTCAAATAGCCATCATGGAGCACGTGCCTGCCAAATTTCCATGGGCGCCCAAGCAAAACATGGGTGGCGTCCATTGCAATGACATCACATAAAACTGAATCACAGTATTGGCCTATGGAGAAAGAAATTAAGCATTGGCGAGATACTGTGTTACCTGGACTAGATGATATCCATTGGAGGGCATAAGGCTGGGGATGAGGCGTCGTGGGTAGCTTGAAGTGTGTCACGACCTTCTCATTGACAATATTCGCACATGATCCTCCATCAATAATAAAACTCAAGGAAGCTATTTGGACTAGAGCCCTTAGGTGGAACAAGTTCTCTCATTGATCGCGTAAGCTGGCTTCCTTGACTGTGAGGAGACGACGCGTCACCAAGCTCAATGGTGTGCCCGCGTGCAGAGAAGTGGGTTCGCAGTCATAAGCATCTTCGTCCTCTTCTCCGGTGCCTTCAGGGATCGCGTCAAGTGTGGCCTCCTCGTCTTCACAAGACTTATAGCCGGCGGCGGCTGTGGGTTCGCAGTCATTAGCAAGAAAGTACCTTCTAGGAAGCTTGACCTAGACGGTGGAGAGGTTGAGAAGATGAGATTAGACCGAGAGTGGGTTAGGTTGCCTTATTTTGGCTTTCCCTAACTTTGAAAACTTTTTTTTTAATATATTTTTGATATATACATATATATATTTTTAATATCCGAGATCTTATCTTTTGATCTTTTCGGATTTGCAAAAGGAAATAAAATAAAAAGGTCTAAGTAACAAGAATATCACAAGTGTGATCTGTAGAGATAGAGGTGAGAGAAGATAAGATTTGATGATATCTTATATTAGGAAATTCGGTTAACAACCTAAAAAGCAAGATCTAGCAAACAAGGAAACTCTATCCACGCATGAAATAAGGAAACAAAATATTCTAGCATGCAAGATAACAAAATTACCTAACACACCACAACTCGGGGAACACGAAAAAAAAATTCGGCCAAGGTATTACCTTGTAGAAACCAAAGGTGAGCAAAAATTTGATTTTTGTGGTTTTTCTCGCGAGATCTCAGTAAAGGAAACGATGGGGGGAAGATTTTTTTTTTGCGTGAACAAGATGTAAACTTGAGTTCGTGACTTACAAGACAACTGGGCTCTGATGCCAGTTGATGTGTCCTTGCCTCCGATGACAAGCCAAATTGTCAAAGGTGACGCCTTTGGATCTAGTCTTGGTTGGGAATTCACTCGCTGTTGTGATTCTGCTATGGAACACGATGCTGGGGATGATCGCGAGCGGAAGAACGCGATGAACGGAATTGTTGACGTCGATGACTGGGAAGATGATGGCAACAACAAGGACTCGGTGGTGATGGAAGCGATTTGATGGGAGAAGAGTTAGCAGTGGAAGAGGGAATGTGGATGAGAGGGATATGGGTGACGTCCGATCAACGGAAGGAGGAATTAACACTCTACTTGAAACCTTGAACTTTAACTTGAACGTAAGAAATAAAATTAACAAAGTCAGGTATAAATAGGGGAGGTGAGACGTCGGATGGGCCAAGTCGAACCTCGTGGGCTAGCCCATGCAAGCATGCAAAATGCACAAACCCTAAAAGATAGAATGACTGAAAGAAAACTATCTAAAACGCTATAAAAGGAAACTATGTAAAGCTATCAAAGGAAACTATCTAAAACACGCTGGAAATACCAAATATAGATAGTGTCTTACAAGAACGCGTGAAGCTCCTAACGTGGTGAAGATGACGACGAAGTGTCGCTGTCTTCAAAAGAACGCGTTGCTCCGATGGTGGCGAGGACGACGAGTCTTGGATTGGTTTCTGGGCTTCCTTGGCCAGCGACGACGCGTGAAACTAGTGATGCGACGGCGGAGGCGATGGATTTGGACCTAGACCTTGTGACTGGGCCTGTGAGCGTAAGCTCATGGCTTCTTCCTCGTCTTGGGCCGTCATGGGAGGTAGGGTCACATCACTATCATTCTTTGGCACACGGATCACCGAAACAACACAAGGGATCAAGCTTTCCCTTACATTCCCCTTCTCTATCAACTCTTGAACTTGACTTTGAAGCTCCTTTGTCTCGCCGAGGTTGGTTCTACAGGCAGCTCGATTTGGCAAGGATGCTCCAGGGATGAAATCTATTTAGTGCTCAATGCCCCTATATGAAGGAAGTCCATTAGGCATCTTTTCTTGAAAAAGATCATAAAATTCCTGAAGCAAAGAAGAAATAATGGGAGGTAGGTAACTCAATTCTTGGAACTAAGCAAATTATCTCTAAAGAGTAAGAGGAAACAAACTCTACTTTGCTGGATAGCTTGATCAACATCTTTGGCTTTGGCCAAGAGAATGTGGTTGGAGGCTGCCGAGTTGGTGCATATGGACATCTTCTTGCCTTGGCTCTTCTTCTCACTCTCCCTTTGGTTCCTCCTTTGTTCACTAGCCATATAATCGGCCATGATCTAATGAGGGGCGAGAGGGTGGTGAGTATATCTTTTGCAGTGCAAATGGAAGGAGTACTTATAGCTAACGCCTTGATAGAGCATACCTCGGTCATATTGCCATAGTCTTCCCAAAAATAGGTAACAAGCCATCATGGGGAGTATGTCACAAAGAACTTCATCCTCTTATCCTCCAATGGAAAAGTTCACCAAGGCTTGCTCCTTCACCTTAAGCGGAGTTTTGGCATATAACCAACTCAAGGTGTATGGTTGGCGGTGAGGTGTAGTCTTGAGGTTGAACCGAGACACCACCTCTTGATCGATGATGTTAAAGCCAGATCCACCATCAATGAATTTTTTACAAATTTTGCCTTTGATGAGGCACCTTGTGTGAAAAATTATCTCACGTTGGGAGGGCAAATAAGGCGTGTCGTTGGCGACAAGTGTCCTTGTCACCACAAAACACTCACCGGTGACCGACATGACATCAACCTCTTCTTTTCCTTCTTATCCTTCTTCTTGCTCTTCTTCAATGTGCTTATCTTCTGATTCGTACTCTCATTGCTCTTGCGAAGCACTTTCTTCTTGGTGAGACAATCATGAGCATAATGCCCCCTTCCCATGCACTTGTAGAACTTGACATCTCTAGTTAGGGATTGGTCATCTTTCTTGCGAGCGTGGAGAGGTGTGGGAGATCTGGCTATTGGTGGAAACTTATGTGGTTCACTCCTTGGCTCTTGACACCTTAGAGGTTGTGAGGAGGAATTAGAAGTGTTGTTGGAACTTCATCGCCGAGTGGTACTTGAAGCCTTCCTTCTTTGAAGGTTTTTATGCACTTGAGTGGCACAATGGATGACTTCTTCAACTTGTGTACCTGGACCAAACCTTTTCATATCAACATGAGAAGAAATATTAGAATTCAATCTGCTAATGAAATTAGAGATTACATAACAATCGGCAAAATGAATGCCCGAACCAAAAAAACCAATTGCTTAAGTTCTTTGAAAAAATTTTGGGGCTTCCAGTGCCTTGTTTGATGCGTTCCAACTTGACTTGGATTTGATCTCCAAATCTTCCGACACGAGCTTGAATCTAAGAGCTTTCTTGAGCTCATCCCAATTGGTGATGGTAGGGTAGCCATGGTGGACGCGTTCTTCTTTCTCTTCCTTCCACCAAGCGTATGCAAAATTGGTCAAATGAGTTGCATCTATGGCCACACGTTGATCATCATGATAACCATAGTAGTCAAAGACGGATTTAATTTTGGACTCCCCATTCAAGTAAGATTCGACATCGAAAGTACCCGAAAAAAGATTGGATAGTGAGTTTGATGATGTGGCGGTGCTACCTCGCTTGAGGCCTCTCTTGCTCTTCAAATTGGTAGCCTTGGTTTTCATAGTGGGACTCATTGAGACTCACCCCTATAACTTGGTTGTGCACATAGAGCTTGAGGTGCCAAGGGAACTCGGTGTGGCATCATCAAAGGGCTAAGTGGAGCTTGGTAAGGGCGTCATTGCGCACGATCAAAGAGATTACGAGGCACTTTCCTTTGTTGGTGAAGTGAAATCCTCGTGGGAGCCTCAATTCTAAATTAAGCCTCTTGATCAACTTGGAATTGGGGAGATACTCGAGTTTGGTTATTTGACCACGAACTTTCCCTTAAGACATTGGAGGAGCCGTCATCTTGGTAGAGCTCGTGCAAGCCTTGGTCTTGGGTGGTGCCGAGAGGGTCAACTTAAGTGTTGTGGCCCCAGCCATCTCCAAGACGTTGATCGATCCTTTCATCCAAGGTCCTTAGGAGGTCAAGGCAAACCCTCTCCATGACATCTATGATTCTTGTAGGGTTACTCTCCCTTACTTCTTTGAATTGGCGAAACAATTGTTGTACTTCTGCCGAAGTGGATGGCCTATCATCATTGTTAGGGCTAGGAAACACATCTTCCCTTTGTTGTCTTGCATGATTCTTAACTGAAAAAGAACTAGGAAAACAAGAAATAAAGAAAGCAAGACAAACTCACGAAGACAAAGAACTATGTGAGGTTAGAACTAGACACAGAAATGGACAAAGTTCTAGGATAGAAGTACCACCTTAGATGCAAGAAATAACTCATAAAGTTCTGAGGAAACAAGGTGTGCACGTAACTAATGTCAACCAAGAACTTCACACAATTCGATAGTAGGTCATACAAGGGTAACTTCACTTTGAAATAAAGCAAGACCAGTGACAAGTTACTTGTTTCAAAAATTCAGAATTGAAGTGCTCTACTTGGACAAGGTTTGGATTAACAAGAAACAATTTACACAAATGCCACTCTAGATATGAAATTCAGAGTTCAATATATAATAAAACAAGGCTTCACCACGACATGAATGAAGCAATAAATTCACTTTAGACAAGATATTGCAAACAAGGCCTTAGCTCGACTTCTCTTTCTCATGGGATCCAAATTCTTCTAGACTCGACTAATTTTCATTTAACTTTTCATCGAGTCCGAATTCTTCTAGGCTCGACTAATTTTCATTTCCTGAACTTGTCTGAAGGTAAGCTATCTTTGTATCTATTAACTCCTGTCAGATGATAATAGATGTGCCTAAATTCCAACTAACAATCGTTGTCGCGTAGAGCTAATCAAATCTAGACCCTTTGGGCACTTAGAAGCTAGGGATAAACCGAGTTAACATTCATTATCGTATTCCGCTAAGTTTAGATAAACCTAGGGTTTTATGATAACTTAGTATTCCATAAAAAGGTACTTAGAACCTAGGGATAAACCGAGTTAACATTCACTATCGTGTTCCGCTAAGTTCAGATAAACCTAGGGTTTCTATGATAACTTAGTATTCCATAAGAGTATATTACGTTGTTGTTGTTGCATAAATAACACCCATGTTCAATTCCTAATAGTCTGATAAGAGTAATCTTAGTATTCCCGTCAGTCTCAAACCTAATAGAACTCTAATAAGCATTCATCAATTGCATTAAGAACTCTAGAATTAAATCAAACAAAGTTTTAGTGTTTAATTCAGGCAAATATCACATTCAAGTCTACCTACACACTGTTAGGATCACCCCAACCCAAGAAATATGGAATTGGCCAGACATGCTTGGAGAAGCAATCAAAACATCATAAGAACAAAAGAAATCATTTAACTAGATTAAAAAAAGATAATACTTGATTATATCCAAGAAAACAATCTCCAATCTTGTAGAAATCTTCAAAAGAAACTCCAAAACACACTAGGGCTAGAATGGCGATGTCAAAGATGAGAGAAAAGTTATGAAAAATTCCCTAGAAAAGTATATAAAAATGTCTAAATAGCATTGGGCCGAAGCCCATTAAATCTGGGAAAAATCATGCGTCCACGGACTATCACCGGACCGTGCATTCAAGTGCATGGACTACTAGTAGACCGTGCACCTTATCTGAGAGGTGTGCACGATCCGTGCACTTGAGTGCACCGATTGCCGACTGGCCGTGCACCTTCACTAGGGGCAGTGTACGGTCCGTGCACTCATGTGCATGGGCTGTCTTTGGTTGTGCAGTCATGTAAACTTTACAGTTGGTCGTGTAACTCGGTCCCCGTTTTGTGTACTCTTGGCCTTGACCTTCTTGGCTCCTCTAATGTCCACCATATCACCTAAAAACACGATATAGACTGGTGTAGACATATATGCTAGGGAAAATGATGTAAGTGAATAAAAATGCATGATACTAAACATGAAAAGGCCTAAACTATAGCCTAACTGCATGTCCTAAACATGTATGAAATGGATGTTATCAAATTCCCCAAGCTTAATCTTTGCTTGTCCTCAAGGAAGAACAATTACTGTCGAATCCACAAAATATGCAAAGGTTATTTCTACCCAAGAGATAGGTGAGCAAGACTATGAGAAAATAAACATTTAGCAAGTGCAATCATAACATTCTTTTCAACCATGAAAGAGAAGTAGTTATTCCCTCCATTCCAAACCTCACAAGGATAAAGAAATGAACCCACTCACACTCTTGTGTCTAGGTTAGTGTTTTGCTCAATTCTCAACTTTGAATGCTAAACTACCATATGCTTGCAATAATGTTCTAAGTCTACCACTAGGACCATGCTTTTAACAAAAATCATCAGGACTTTATTAGGTTGTATTGGGGCTAAGGTGTAGAAGTAGGGTGTGGATATATTTAGGCCATGTGGTGCTAAATCCGGGTTAAAGGAGCTTTCCTAGATGACACCAAACTTCACAAATCTCACAATCCAACTTTTACAACAATATAACCTTGCTCTTTTTTTTCATTTTTTTTTTCAATTCCTTTATTTATTTTATTTTTGAGAATAAAGGAAACAACATTCAACTACCAATATATGTAACATCCCCAAGATTGGCTCAAATCCATACATTCAAATCTAAAAAGCAACCATAATCCCCGAATGGGTAGGAGAAATAACTAGGCTTGGGATTCTTTTGTGGAGTTTCCAAAAAAATAGGCGATTTAGGTAAAAAGGGGCTTCAAGCAAAGGAAAACATATATAGGTGGTTAAGGATTATTGGCTGAAAGAAAAATGCCTCAATCATATTAATGTCACATACATGAATCATAAATGCAGTCTTAAAAAAGATTCTAATGCAAGTTCTAGAGTTAGTGTTGGAATCTTATGTGTGATGAACTTAAGAGTCCAAGACCTCCTTAATTTTGATGGTTACAAACTTCCAAGGATTAACATGTGAACTAAGTGTCACATGAACAAAGTACATGACACGTCAGAAGGTACTGAACGTTATCGAGATCAGTAGAGTGATCGAAACAATATGAAGTATACACAATAGAGAAGTCCTGGACGTTGGAGCTAGGCAACTGATACAACGGCTACATCTTGGTCAAACAAGAGATATGTGTAGCTGGCCTTGAAGCTCAACATGGCTTGGGAAGAACACCTGATGAAGACATTAGGCGATTCTGATCAACGCAAAAGCGGAAGAAAACAAATGACAACAATTTTCAAAAGAGAAGAAAGGAAGAGGACAAGGATTGTCTGGCACAGACGCAAAAAAGAAGTCTTGTCCCTTTGTCGCTTTGGAAAAGTCTTGGAGCTTAAGGAGTATGGCCCAAGAAAGTGAAGAAAAGACCATACCGTGTATGTTGGTCGGAAGCGACGAGGAAAGAGAGACCTATGAGGCTAGAGAAACAACCCTAGGAGGTAGTGTCGGGTCTGTGGTACAGAACAACAGTTTGAGCTAATGATTATACAAGGGGTGGAATCGCCTTATGTAAAAGCTAGTTCACTTGAAAGAGAGTGAACCAAAGGGAGCGAGAAGCTCAGGGAGAACAGAGTTCAAGTGTGACTTGATCTTAGAGATTGAAAGCAAGGTAGAGTGGGGGAGTGAGTAGATAGTAAGTTGGAATCTTCTAGTCTATGTCATGTTCGCCTTTTGTAATTGCTCAAGAAATCAATAAGATAAGTACACTTGTTCTAATTCCCAATAAGCGAGAAGCTTGGGGTAGTGATTTTTCTCTAATTAACTAGTTGATTAATTAGAGTTTTCACTCTAGTTACTTGTGTTACATCTATCGTTATGACCTTTGCATTAGCTTTACATTTCCGCTACATTCTCTGTAAAGGTCCTAGACCTTCTCAGCAGAACACTAATTGATCCAACAATTGGTATTAGAGCTTGGCTCTAGATTGTGTTCTTAGCTTTTGCAGGAAAGTATGGCAGGTACAAGTACTTTAATCAGTGACTCATTCTAGAAACCTTCGGTGTTGAAGGCAGACGAGTATGATTGGTGTAAGGTGCAGATAGAGACTCACATTTGTTCTCTTGACGGCCATATCTGGGAACTCATAGAGAGAGGTCCTGAACACTCTCTGGATGCAGATGACCACGAGAAGAAGAGAGTAGAGTACACAGACGCAAACTACAAGACCTTGGAGAAGAATTGTAGGGCCTTGAAGATCCTACACCAGGCTCTTCAACCCTCAAATTTAACAAGGTCCTCATGTACTTGTCGGCTAAGGAGATATGGGATGCCTTGAGGAGACTTCATCAAGGAAATGATGATGTCAAAAAGAATAAGATCCTTGCTCTTCTTAAAGATTATGAATCTGTTTCTCAAGGAAATAGTGAGAGTGTTGAAGACTTTCACTCTCACTTCCAAGGTCTAGTAAGCTAACTTGAGTTTCTAGGAGAGAAACTACCAGATTGGAAGATAATGCACTACTTCCTTCAGGGTCTTAACTCAAGGTGGGATGCTATCACAACGGCTTTACAAGCTCAGTAAGATATCAAGACCATCACCTTGGAAGATCTTATCGGAAGCCTAGTGAGTAATGGTAGTGTACTCCAAAGAAAGATGGCCAGAAGAGAATCCGAGAAGTCTCACAACATAGCTCTCAAAGTCGAAAAAGCCTTCGACATGGCATAAGAAGAAGAGGATAATGATGACGCGGACGAGGACATCACTCTCATTACTGGAGCTATGAAGAAGTTGTGGACTCGAGGAATTGGCCAGGTCAGGAACCCAGAGACGAGCAGAGATAGAAGAGAGGTAGTGTGCTACTATTGTCAGACCAAAGGACACTTCGCGAGGAATTGCTTCAAGAAGAAGTCCGGTGTATCTCCACTTGAAAAAGCATTGGTCGCTATGTGGGGAGATTCAGACTCTGAAGAGGAGACTGAGACCTCATTGAAGGACCTATACCTCATGACTGGAAGTACAAAACCTGATAACGAGGTAAGCGACACTGAAGTTCTCTCTCAATTACGTACCAAGTCTAAAGATTATCTTGTGTCTATCATAAGTAAACTTGGTAAGAAGATCATTGACCTCTCTGAGGAGGTTGAGGAAAAGAGTGATGCAATTTCTAACCTTATCGAGGACAACAAAAAATTGTCCGAAATAGGCTCCTAGAGCTTAGTATGAAAGGCTATCTCAATTCCTTATCTTAGAGCTTGGTGGATAATGTAAATTACGTGAGAAAAGTTCATCTCACTTCGTGGACATATTGGAGGAAGGATAACCTTCGGTAATAAAAGAAATGGCGCATATCAGGTACACATCCTAGACAAGATATTGTATGGCTTGAAACAAGCTCCTAGAGCTTGGTATGAAAGGCTATCTCAAATCATTTTGTCCAATGGTTATGTACGTGGTGAGGTTGACAAGACTCTATTCCTTCTAAACATGGGAAACATACTCTAGTGGTACAAATATATGTAGATGATATCATCTTTGGTTCCTCCAATCCCAGTCTAGTGAAAAAGTTCACCACCATGAATTCGAAATGAGCATGGTTGGTGAACTAACCTTCTTTCTTGGACTTCAAAAGAAACAAGGAGAAGATGGAACCAAAGTACATCAAAAAAAGTACCTACTATAATCTGTGAAGAAGTTTGGAATGGAAATTCCAAATTGTTTGACACTTCAGTTTCTCTCAATACTTCACTTGTAAATATGAGAAGAAGAAACGAGTGAATCAAACCCTTTACAAAGGCATCATAGGTTTGTTACTCTGTCTCACTATTAGTAGACCTAACATTATGTTTAGTGTTTGCTTGTGTGCTAGGTTCAAGGCTGATCCTAGGGAGACACACTTAAAGGCAGTGAAACAAATTCTGAGATACCTCAATGGGTCTAGTACTCTCAGTCTTTGGTACCCACGAGGCTGTGATATACATTTGGTGGGATACACCGATGCTGATTTTACGGGAAACAAAGTAGACCACAAGAGTACTTCAGGGATGGACCAATTCTTGGGTCCATGTCTGGTTTCTTGGGGTATAAAGGGCGCAGATCAGGTACACATCCTAGACAAGGCATTGTATGGCTTGAAACAAGCTCCTAGAGCTTGGTATGAAAGGCTATCTCAATTCATTATGTCCAATGGTTATGTACGTGGTGAGGTTGACAAGACTCTATTCCTTCTAAATATGGGAAACATACTCTAATGGTACAAATATATGTAGATGATATCATCTTTGATTCCTCCAATCCCAGTCTAGTGAAAAGGTTCACCACCATGAATTCGAAATGAGCATGGTTGGTGAACTAACCTTTTTCCTTGGACTTCAAAAGAAACAAGGAGAGGATGGAACCAAAGTACATCAAAGAAAGTACCTACTATAATGTGTGAAGAAGTTTGGAATGGAAAGTTCGAAATTGTTTGACACTTCGGTTTCTCCTAATACTTCACTTGTAAAGATGAGAAGAAGAAACGAGTGAATCAAACCCTTTACAAAGGCATCATAGGTTCGTTACTCTATCTCACTATTAGTAGACCTAACATTATGTTTAGCGTTTGCTTGTGTGCTAGGTTCAAGGATGATCCTAGGGAGACACACTTAAAGGCAGTGAAACAAATTCTGAGATACCTCAATGGGTCTAGTACTCTCAGTCTTTGGTACCCACGAGGCTGTGATATACGTTTGGTGGGATACACCGATGCTGACTTTACGGGAAACAAAGTAGACCACAAGAGTACTTCAGGGATGAAACAATTCTTGGGTCCATGTCTGGTTTCTTGGGGTACAAAGAAGCAAAGTTCAATGGCGTTGTCTACCGCCGAGACAGAGCATACAACCGCTGCAGCTTGTTGTACACAACTCCTATGGTTTAAACAATAGTTGAGTGACTATGGGATACACTTTGGTATAGTTCCAATACTCTGTGATAACACGAGTGCTATAAACATATCAAAAAATCCGGTACAACACTCTCGCACTAAGCATATTGAGATAAGAAATAATTTCGTACGAGATTGTGAGGAGAAAGGTCTTGTGTCTATGGACTTTTGTAGGACAAATGATCAAATTGTCGACATCTTCACTTATCCTCTCAATAGGGAACCCTTTAAGAAGCTACGTATGGAGCTTGGTATGATATCCCTCGATGTATAAGTCATCTCAGGTACGTTACCCTCGATGATTGGTTGGAATTTGCTATTAGTCCTAGGGGGAATTATAGAGATTGTATAGATTAAAAGTCATAGATAAATGGTCATTGTTTCATTTTGACGGTGCTAGACCTTGCATGTGTTCGTACATGTTCTTCACATGATTTCAAAACGAATTGACAGTCTTTCATCATATAGATTGCGTGCAATGATTGGTACTTCTTCTGTTTTGCCAAAAAAGGATCAACCTAATGTACTGAACCTTTATTACAAGCCCAAATGATGGTTGATCCTATAGCCATCCTAGCCTATCATGTTTAAGTACGCCTATGAGCCTATTGTTTGTCATTTACAACTGGGGATTACTTCACATGATCGAAAAAATTGAAAATGTTTCCATGCATATATTATTTTTGTCTTTGGTTCTTGTTGATACTACTTCTAGTACACTACCCTCAGCCAAGGTACACTATGTTTTAAAGGTAAGGTAAGGGAAACAATCGGAAAGGGTCGCAAATGGATAGAATTGAATGGCAAGCGTGTCAGCGTAGCATAGAGACATGCATTGGGTGTTGAGCGTTAGAACGATAAAACAACTTTTTGGGGAAAAAGTAACGGTAAGATTTTGAAGTATGGAGTGAAAGTTCGAAGAGTGCAGGTGAATGTTGGGTGGAAGAGTTAAATTTGGAAGAGATTTACTTCAGAATCAGAAGGGGATATGACCATTGAAGGACCTATATTTAAGGGATTGCGATCTTAACGCCACGGTACAGTTCTCTCTCTCTCTACATTTCCTCATCCGAATACTCTTGCTCTCTTCCACCTGTCTACTCTCTCTTCAATCTTCTTACCCTCACGAAAGTTTCTCAAATGGCTACTGAATCAAATCCTCAACTCACAAAACATCCGTCACCATAGACAGATCCGAAATCCCACAAACCTTGACCAGAAAACTCAAATCTTTGATGAATGGTCATGCTCTCGTTCAAATTACAGAGTTTCTCACCAAAGCTTCTCAACACGACTCCACAACTTTACAAAAATCCATTACAACCTAATCTTTACCACTAAAAACCCCACCGCAAGAGCAGGAGGAGGTGTAGAGCCCTGGGGCGGATAAAACCACCGCCTTGGTTCTGGCTGAAGAGAAGGAGGAGAAGAAGACACATGACATCTCATTCGACACCGTAGAAGAGATAGGTGATGAGGCCGTTCATGGGGAGGGGGCACATCATCATCGTCACTATCATCAAACTCGGGCATCGACCCAATCCAATTGTAGTACCAGTTACCCTCATTGTCGATGGGAGTACGATCAGGGTCAGGTAGTGGTATGGGATCAACCTTGGCGTTGAATTTGAGCTTGTTCACACGACTCCCACGAGCGCAAACGATCATTTTGCACTAGCTTCTCACAGACCCCGAAAACCTATAGGTTTCCAAATTTGTAGAAATGGAAGCCGAATTCCTTTTTTGGCATTCGCGGATGACATCATGATTTTCTCAAAAGCCAAAACAGAAAATTGTAAGGAAATTAAGGATATTGTGGATGTTTACTACAAGATCTTTGGACAAAAAGTGAATTTTCATAAATCAGTCTTTCAAGTAACAAACACAAAAAAACAAGCGATTCAAGGTATTCTTACAATTACAAACATGACATCACTTGAAAAATATTTGGGATGCCCTATCATTAATGGTAGAGTTAACTCAAATACCTTTGTTGACCTTTTAACTAGCACACAAAAATAATTAACAAAATGGAAGGTAAACTCTCTTTCCCAAGCAGGAAGAATAACACTAATTAAAGCCAATCTTGCTTCTAGACCAAACTACCTAATGCAAAGCTTTATGCTTCCTGAAAAGAAGAAAGTACCTCGCTTTGGAATTGGGTATCAACCTATGCTTTCTGTTGATGGCACTAAGTCTAAATATTTATGGAGTCGAAGGAAAGCAGTCAACGCAAGAAAAAGGGGAAAGTTCCTAGAGAAGGAACAATCACAAAGACTGCTCAAATTCGACTGATGGAAACAAGGCTTGGTACCATGGACAGAAGGCTCATTCCATTTGGTTGAAACAATCTCAAAGCGGTAAGTCCAATCATATTGATTTTCATTCTAGGATTGCTAACAAATCAATTTGGCCTGGACATAGTAAGTATATTGATCTAAAGTGTCAAAGGATCTGTTGGTATTGTGGGCACTCTGGTCACTACAAACAAGAGTGCCTCCTGAAGAAACCCAATGAAGAAATTGCTCGCACTGCTAGGGAGAAAATAAATGTTACACCTCCAAAAATCAAATATGTTGCTCCCACACTCAGAAAGCCTAAGCTTGTCTGGGTTCGCAAAAACTAACTCTTTCCATACAGGCTGAAGTGAGAAAGGTTCCCGGTATTTCGAATGTGCTTGCTAAAGTTACCTGACAGGGAATAAAGGATGGCTCACCTCACTTCAACAGGCCTCCGGAGGTTCAATAACCTTTGGAAATAAGAGTAAGGGAGAAGTTTGTGGTCTCGGTAAGGTAAGGCTTTCTAACCATATTACTGTGGATAATGTGACACTCGTGAATAATCTCAGATTTGATCTTTTTAGTGTGGCTCAACTGTGTCAAAACAAGAAAAATAGGATAGTCTTTACTACTGATGATTGTTATGTTGAGTGTATAAGTACAGGGAAAATTCTACTGAAAGGGATCTGCGACAACAACGTCTACAAAGTTGATCCTGCTTTCATCCCTGAGAAGGAACTATGTCTGTCGTCCATTGCTGGGACAACAGATCTGTGGCATAAGCGGTTCGGACATACAAGTCTTCTTAGGGACGATGGAACCAAAGTGCATCAACAAAAGTATCTCAGGGAATGCGTTAAGAAATTCGGAATGTCTGATGCAAAGCCCTTTACAACTCCCATTTCTCCCAACAATCCAATGGGAAAGGACGATCATGAGCAAGGAGTTGATCCGTCACTCTATCGAGGAATTATAGGTTCGCTTCTTTATCTCACTGTGTCTATGTGCTCGTTTTCAGGCTGATCCCAAAGAGACACACCTCAAAGATGTGAAGAGGATTCTGAGATACTTGAAGGGAACAGATGATCTATGTCTGTGGTATCCAAGAGGTGGAAACTTTGATCTAGTTGGATACACAGATGCTGACTTCGCAGGGAACAAAGTGGACAGAAAATCTACATCTGGAATGGCTCAGTTCCTTGGGCCGTGCTTGGTTTCTTGGGGTTCAAAGAAGCAGAATTCAGTTGCTCTATCAACTGCAGAAGCCGAATACATAGCCGCCGCTGCTTGTTGCACTCAACTCCTATGGCTTAAACAACAACTCAACGACTATGGTATTCTTCTTGACTCTATTCCCATTCTGTGTGACAATACTAGTGCAATAAATATCTCCAAGAATCATGTGCAACACTCACGTACCAAGCATATCGAGATAAGACATCACTTCCTACGTGATTGTGTGGAGAAAGGGTTGGTGTCCATGGACTTCTGCGAAACCAAGGATCAGATCGCCGACATTTTCACCAAGGCACTAAATAGGGAACCCTTCGAACAGTTTCGTATGGAACTAGGTATGATCTCTCTAAACTGATTGCCTATATCTTATGTTCCCTCGATGATTGGCTAATTTACATGGTAAAGTGTGAAAGGTTAAATCATCATATCTTGATCTACACTCATTCTCTTGATCATTAATTGAACAACTTGCTTAGACTTGTGCTAATACTTCACTTATGTGTAAAATTTCATGCATGATCATCTATGCCATCATAATAATACATGAAACAGTTTTCTTTTGGCCCAAAAGAGTCAACTTGATGCATTGATCCCTCATTATAAGCCCAAATGATTGTTGACTCTACAGTTTACCCTAGCCATCATGCTTGATGCTTCCTATGAGCCCCTCTTATCATCCACATTTGGGAGCCTCTCATTCATGATTAAACATTATTAAAAATTCTCGTATATGTTTCTGTGTGATGTTCTTTGTACCTTCTCTGGTAACGTTACCCCCGCATCACACTCTTCTACTTTTTCGGAAAGCCGAGAATACGAATCGTCGCCTCTGTGGTCTGTGGCTGGGATTTGACAGGTATGATGTGTAATGTTGGCTTGCAACTACTTGGAATATGTTATCTGCATTAAGGATTGGTGTGTTGGTTGCATGATGTTTGGTGCGCTTGAAATTTTGTGGGCTTTCATGGATTTGGACAGAATCGTTTACAAGGCTCTATTACTCCCGTGTGTTGTTCCAAAAAAAATAAAAAAAATAAAAAAACCGGAACGCCACAAGGTATACAAAGAGGGGACCAATGAATATTTCCTCTACCGGCGGTTGGATGCTAGTATCCTGCACAAGAAGTAGTGTGTATTGCAAGAAGGTGTTGGATGGGTCAAGGTTGAAGTTGAGATGGAAGCTGATGTGGATGAGGAGTCTGAAGGTGCAGACTCTGAGGGGGAACAAAAAGATGAACTAGATCTGCGAAGGGCATCTTATGGAGGACGTGCGTACTTTAATTACTATTCATACTTCGGCTCCCTCCGCAGGCACCAGTGGTGCTTGATTCGTCTCTCTCTGGCTAACCAATCCCTCTTTTGTTCCCAACACATCTATCCCCTCGTTGCTTTGTTTTTCTTTGGTTCTGTTTCATGTGTTTGCATTGATTGGCATGTTGATCCTGTGTGGTTCCCTATTTAGTGCCTTGGTGAAAATGTCAGCGAAATGATCCTTGGTTCCGCAGAAATCACCAACCCTTTCTCCACACGATCACGTAGGAAGTGATGTCTTATCTGGATATGCTTGGTACAAGAGTGTTGCACATGATACAAGGAGATAATTAGTGCACGAGACCACAAACTTTCCCTTACCCTTAATTCCAAAGGTTGTTGAACCTCCAGAGGCCTGTTGAAGTGAGATGAACCATTCTTTGTTCCCTTTCAGGTAACTTTAGCACGCACTATCGAAATACCGGGAACCTTTCCTCACTTCAGCCTATATAGAAAGAGTTAGTTTTTACGAACCCAGACAAGCTTAGGCTGTCTGGGTGTAGGAGCAACATATTTGATTTGTGGAATTTTGGCATTCATTTTCTCCCTAGCAATGCGAGCAATTTCTTCATTGTGTTTCTTCAGGAGGCACTCTTGTTTGTAGTGACCAGAGTGACCACAATACCAACAGATTCTTTGACACTTTAGATCAACATACTTACTCTGTCCAGGCCAAATTGATTTGTTAGCAATCCTAGAATGAAAATCAATATGATTGGACTTACCGCTTTGAGATTGTTTCAACCAAATGGAATGAGCCTTCTGTCCATGGTACCAAGCCTTGTTTCCATCAGTCGAATTTAAACAGTCTTTGCGATTGTTCCTTTTCGAGGAACTTTTCCCTGTTTCTTGTATTGATTGTTTTCCTTCGACTCCAGGACTTTTAGACTTAGTGCTATTAACAGGAAGCTTAGGTTGATAACCAATTCCAAAGCGAGGTACTTTCTTCTTTTCTGTTTTCTTTTCATTCTTGGCCGCTACAAACAAAATACCTTTTGGCTTTTCCTTCTGTTCCTCACTGAGTTTAGATAGATCACTAGACAGTTTTGCATTGCCTAGTTTTAACATTAATGACTCGGATTCAAGTGAGGAGACAGAGGATTCTAGAGACATGATCTTCTAAGTGAGTTTAGGACACTCATTGCAAGGACTTGGAGAAGAGGATGAAACTTTCTCAAGTTTGAGCACTTTTTCTGCCCAACCTTTGTTTGTAACACCCTTAAAACTTAACCCTTTTGGAAAGGTATTACCGCCAGTGACCCCAGTGTTCCTTACCGAGATCACCCAAAGCTTTACCGTCTAAATACAATTTATGAAATACAAATGATACGTAACGATCAAAGCATTCAATTCCAAAATATAACATTGTCAAAGAAACATGAGTTACGGGATTACAACCCAATCCCGAATAGGCTAACACAGAGTTTAAACCAAATACAGCGGAAGTCTTATAAAGTAGGGTACAGCGGAAGTCTTATAAAACACATTACAACCAAAGTCATTGTCCAAAAGATCTCAACCTGATTAAAGAAATAACTAAAACGTTCAAAAACCACCGTCGACTCCATAGTCCTTCTATTCTTCTGAGCTACTTTCGATCTGATGTGCCGAATCGAACGGATAACACCAGCCAACAATGCAGATAACAAATGCGGTTGGTTAGTCTAAATGAATAGACCATGCAAGGGTACAAAGCAAAAGGTTCTAAGCAGTCATATTAGGTTAGACTCCTCGTCCCTCGAATAATAATCGAGTACGCTTGTCAACCACCATACTCTACTTAAATATGACAAAAGGCATGCACAAGAGAAGATTCCAACTGAAGCGAATCTTATCAGAATATCCAAGAGAAGACTCCAACAGAATGAGTCTTTAACGAAGTATGACAAAGTCTGGAATATTAAAGAATCACAGTATCGCATTGGAGCGATTTAAAACAGCTGACTTAGATGTTTCGGTTCACGACCAACCTCACCGCATACAGCGAATTCAGATTGGAAAGAGAACGTACTCTGATCAAAAGTCGAGATGAGCTTTCCTAGCTGCACTATTCGCTTAGCTGCACTACTCGCCAAAGGTTTATTAATTATGTGCGTCGAGTAGCACTTATCTGAATTATATTACAAAACACAGATCACATTATAGACTTTTACATGTGTACCCCACCGTTGGGACGACACATCTTAGTATACGTTTCGTCGAGAGTGACGCACACCGGAAGGTTTGTGACACCAACTAAGTGTCCTGCCTCTACACACTTGTGAAAGAGACCGATCATGATCTTAGAATAGTACCAGATGGAGACGAGCCACCCCGATACCAGATTATAAAGAAACGACCGGACGAAGTCCGAGTACGTTCCTAACTAACAGCGCTAACCACACAGATACAACACAATAACAGTTACAAAATAAATCCACATAAAGGCCCGAAAGGCGATCACAGATATTAGCGCTGTTCTAACAGATATACAACCTATTATAATATCAATATTTTGTTTTCCAAAACAGTTTACCAAAACCATTTCCAGACAAACAGAGTATTCATTCCAAATTAATTACTCAGATAAACTACTGATAATTAATGTAAATATGGAACGAATGAGCAAGAGCGAACCGCGACTTGCCTTAATCCGCATAAAAGCCTAACGACAATGACGGGATTTCGGGCTCGACACGGGTATAGCTCCGACAGCACAACGACCTTCGAGTCGACCCATAAAAGGAACCCTAAGTTAGATCCGACATAACCACAGTACGAACCTAAAAACGACGAAAGGAACGACGCCACAACGACGACCACCAAAGCCAAAAGCCAAAGAGGCATTCTGGGCTATGGCGGCGGTCGCCGTTCTTGGTGGCGGTCGCCGCAGTTCATCACGGCGGGCGCCGTGAAGAACACGGTGGTCGCCGTGAAGAACTCAGACGACAGAAACGGTGAGAAAACTCACCCAAAACACGAGCGACTCGGCCTCCTTCGACTTACTTTGGTTTCTAACCACCAAGGGCTACCAAAAGCTTCACAAAGGCACTCTGGAAACACCACCAAACGACACCGGCGAAAGTTCCAGAATCCGGCGAGGCAAGAACTCCGGCGAGGCAAGAATTTGGGAGAGCTTGGGCTGTGGATTGAGCTTAAAAAACCCCTCCCAAACACCTCCTTTTATAGCCAAATGCCAAGGGAACACCATCATTGCCTACAACGAGGCGGAGCAGGCCTGATTCGGCGCGTCAGAGGCTCGCCGGCGACCATCGGGCAAAGACCTCCGGACAACGACGGCGGGCGCCGCGGAGAGCAAGGGTCGCCGCCTCACAAATTGCCTACGGCGGGCGAATTACGGCGGGCGCCGTACTGTACGGCGGTCGTCGTTTTTCGGGTCTTCGCGCCCAACTAGAAGACGAGGGCACTGCTGCCTCGAGCCCTTCGCGGCGGTTGCCACCTTAATTGCGGCGGTCGCTGCCACCGTGGCTTTGCCCTTCTCAGCTTTTGGACGATATCGACTTAACTCGGGATAAAAATAATCATACACGAACGAGTATTAAAATCCAAAGCACATCGTTTGTATATTATTTCACTGAGAAAAATATTACAGATATAGAGCACATTACAGAATGTCTCCAACTTTCTGAATTAAATCCGACGTATACAACGGGCACTCGGGAAAAACCCAAAATTCCCAAAATAACCTTACAAAAATACGGGGTATCACATCTCCTCCCCCTTAAAAGAAGTTTCGACCCCGAAACTTAGGTCGAGAATAACTCGGGAAAACGCCTGAGCATATATGACTCGGTTTCCCACGTTTCCCAAGTAACTTCCTCTGATCCAGACTTGGACCACTGAATCCGTACCAACGGTACGATCTTGCTACGCAGCTACTTCTCACGACGCTCCAAAATGCGCACGTGCATCTCCTCATAAATACCATTAGCTTGAATCTCGATGTCCTCATAACTCAGCACATGAGACTCATCTGGCACATACTTCCTGAGCAAGGAGACGTGGAACACATTATGCACTGGATGAGCCGATGGCGGCAATGCCAAGCGGTACGCTAGAGATCCCACTCTATCCAGAATCTCGAATGGTCCCACGTAGCGAGGGTTAAGCTTCCCACGCCTACCAAACCTGAAAACTCCCTTCAAGGACGACACCTTGACAAACACCTTGTCACCGACCTCGAACTCGACATTCCTACGCTTCTTATCTGCGTAAGACTTCTGCCGACTTTGGGCGGTCAACATCCTTTGTCGAATCAAGGAAATGTCAGAAGCTGTCCTCTCGACTAAGTCTGGCCCAAGCAGAATCTTGTCGGCGTTATCATCCCAACAAATCAGAGATCTGCATCTGTGACCATACAAAGCTTCGAACGGAGCCATCTTGATTGTAGCATGCCAGCTGTTGTTGTACGTGAACTCAATCCGACTCAGGCTATCTTCCCAGCTAGTCGGACGATCGAGTACACAAGCTCGGAGCATATCCTCCAGGGTCTGGATGGTCCTTTCAGACTGGCCATCTGTCTGAGGATGAAAAGTTGTGCTGAATCTCAACTCGGTTCCCATGGCCTTGTGAAGTTCTTTCCAGAACCTATGTTGGATCGTTAGAGTTACGTCTGCGGGAACAAAGTCTTTTTTCCCACAGAAGTTGCAGCGGATAAATATAGCAGGAAATATAACGAACGAACTCACGATATATAGTGGAAACCCTGATTAGCAAAACTAGCTTCTCAAGGAAAAACCACTACCTTCAAGCTTTCGCTTGAGAGGATTTTGAAGCGTGTACTTGTCTTATTGATTTCTTGCTTGATTACACTTGTATCCTGGACTTCGACATCTAAACAACCAGCTAGACTCGAAACATCTTCTACAACGATGAATCAAACTCAACCCTCAAAGACTTACACACACCTCACTTCTTTTCTTTCTTCTTTTCGTTCTCTCTATTTTCCGTCGTCGTCGTTACATAGAAATGAATCCACACCTCTATTAAATACAACTCGGCAAACCCTAAATGTAACAAGATAAGATTTATCCAAATAAGGCAACAAGAAGATATGATTTTGTAGAGGGAATAATATCCCAGCCGTCTATATTAATTTGAAGGAAGGATTCCGTAAATTAATATATTTGGATAAGATAGAGTACTCTCTCTCCAATTATCTTATCTTAGGAAGGTTTTCCTAAGATAACACAATCGGACTTCTCTCTCCATATCTTCTCAAATCAGCTTGATCCTTGGAGCCGAAGTCATTCATCCTTGACCGCGTGCATGATTCTGCGTTTGATTTGTTTCCATAAATGGAACGCTGGATTCTTCTTTCCATTCGCAGCTTCGATCTTGTTCGACGTTGTTGGTCCTTCAGAGGTAACAAAGCACGTGAACAGAGCTTTGTTCCCTCTTCGATCCTTCGCTGCAATGGTTCCCTGAGACAACTGTCTTTGTTCCTGAAACACTTAGTACCCAGATTAGTTGAATGTTTGTCACTATCAAAACCTAAGGAATTCAACAAATTCCCCCTTTTTGATGGTGACAAACATCCTTGACAATAAAGCATATACATACGAGATAAAGACAGTTGTATGGGGAAAGGTTCTCCACACAAGACCATAATAGTTCCCCCTCAACACAGCAACATATGAAACCATGTGTTGTTCCCCCTCAACCAAAGCTACCTGTCATTTTCTCCCTTTTGGCATCATCAAAAACACAGTGAAGAGTTAGAGATGAAAGATAACAGCCAGATGAACATCATTCTCAATCGCAGTAGATTGAAACACACGAACGCAGACAGCATGTTAAGATGACAACACGATATGCAAGGATAACATTCATGATCAACATGTCAGTCAGTGCAAACACAAGAATCAGAGACAAGGAAGTACGAAAAGAGAGGAGTAGATGTGCTAGGGAACAAAAGAGGTGTGGGTTAGCCAGAGAAGTACGAATTAAGAACCACTGGGGCCAGCAGCTAGAGCAGAAGTATGATTAACAATGGAATTCATCTTTTGTTCCCACTCAGAGCTGTTGCTTCCTCATTGGCGTCATCAACCACCATAGCCTCAACTTGTAGAGGAGTGAATCTATAGTGTCGTCTTTTCCCTTCTTTGTGTGTCTTGTGATGTTCATTTGTTTGTTTTTTGTTTTTTTTTTGTTTTTTTTTTTTTGAACATCACAAACTTCAGCTTGCCTTCTTTCACCAGGGATTCATTCAGAGCCCACTACCTCTCACGCGTAACATTAGCTTTCGAGCACGAACCTTCCTTAGGCAGTTGTAAGCCAGCATCACACACATACCTGTCGAACCCTATCCACAGACCACAGTGGCGATAATTCGTAATCTCGACTTTCGGAAAAAGTAGAAGAATGTGATGCGGGGGTAATGTTACCAGAGAGGGTGCAAAGAGCATCACACAAACCGTATATGAAATTTTTTAATAATGTGTAATCATGAATGAGAGGCTCCCAGATGTGAATGATTAGAGGGGCTCATAGGAAGCATCAAACATGATGACTAAGGTAAGCTGTAGAGTCAACAATCATTTGGGCTTATAATGAGGGATCAATGCATCAAGTTGACTCTTTTGGGCCGAAGGAAATCTGATTCATGTATTAGCAAGATAGCATAGAGAGCATGCATGAAATGTTGCACATAAGTGAAATATTAGCATGAGTCTAGGCAGGTCATTCAACTAGTGATCAAGAGAATAAATGCAGACCGGGACATGATGTTTCATCCTTTACACTTTACCATGTAATATTAGCCAATCATCGAGGGAACACAACATGTAGACAGTCAGTTTAGAGAGATCATACCTAGTTCCATACGAAACTGTTTGAATGGTTCCCTGTTTAGTGCCTTGGTGAAGATGTCGGCGATTTGATCCTTAGTTCCACAGAAGTCCATTGTCACCAACCCTTTCTCCACACAGTCACGTAAGAAGTCATATCTTATCTCGATGTGCTTGGTACGTGAGTGTTGCACCAGATTCTTGGAGATATTTATGGCACTTGTATTGTCACGGAGAATGGGAATGGAGTTTAGAAGAATACCGTAGTCGTTGAGTTGTTGTTTGAGCCATAGGAGTTGAGTGCAACAAGCATCAGCGGCTATGTATTCAGCTTCCGCAGTGGAGAGAGCCACGGAGTTCTGCTTCTTTGACCCCTAGGAAACCAGACACGGCCCAAGGAACTGAGCCATTCCAGAGGTAGATTTTCTGTCCACTTTGTTCCATGCGAAGTCAGCATCTGTGTATCCGACAAGATCAAGGCTTTCTCCCCTTGGATACCACAGACAAAGATCATTTGTTCCCTTCAAATATCTCATGATCCTCTTCACTGCTTTGAGATGTGTCTCTTTGGGATCGGCCTGAAAACGAGCACAAGGACATACACTATACATAATATCAGGCCTACTGGCAGTGAGATATAGAAGCGAACCTATTATTCCTCGGTAGAGAGATGGATCAATTCCTTGCTCATGTTCTTCTTTTCCCATTGGATTGTTTGGAGATATGGGAGTGGTGAAGGGTTTCGCATCATTCATACCAAACTTTTTGATGTACTCCCTGAGATACTTCTGTTGGTGCACTTTGGTTCCCTCATCTCCCTGAGAGACTTGCAGACCTAGGAAGAACTTGAGTTCTCCAACCATGCTCATCTCGAATTCACTGGCCATCAGCTTAGAGAATTTCTGAACCAGTTTATCATCAGTGGATCCAAAGATGATATCATTCACATAGACTTGGACCACCAGAATATGCTTCCCTTCCTTCAGAAGGAATAGAGTCTTATCGACCTTTCCTCAAACGTATCCGTGTGTCAGAAGGAACTGTGAGAGCCTTTCATACCAGGCCCTCGGGGCTTGCTTGAGACCATACAGAGCTTTGTCTAGAATGTAGACATGGTCAGGTTGAGTGGTGTCCTCAAAGCCGGGTGTTTGCTCCACGTAGACTTCCTCCTTAAGAACTCCATTCAAGAAGGCAGTCTTGACATCCATCTGTTGCAGCTTGAACCCATGGAAAGAAGAATACGCAATTAGGAGTCTTATTGCTTCTAACCTGGCAACAGGAGCAAAGGTCTCATCATAGTCGATGCCTTCCTGCTGGTTGTAACCTTTCACCACCAGCCTAACTTTGTTCCTTGTGACCTGACCTTGATCATCCAACTTGTTTCTGAACACCCACTTGGTTCCAATCACTGTTCTAGTCCTTGGACGAGGAACTAACCGCCAAACCTTGTTTCTTTCGAACTGGTGAAGTTCCTCTTGTATGGCGTTTATCCAGTCAGGATCCTTCAATGCTTCTCCTATAGTTTTGGGTTCTTGCAAAGAGAGAAAAGCATTGAAAGCACATAAATTTTGCAGGGAGGAACGAGTACTCTGAGGTGCTCCCTTTCTATAGTCAGTGATGATTAGCTTGACTGGATGAGCCCACTTTTGCTGGTAGTTGGGAACTTGGAGATTGTTGATGTCGAATTCCTCTGAATCAGCGTTCCCAGCACTTGAGCCTTCACCTCCTGTGCCATTAGCATTAGGATTGACATCCCTCGTTCCTTCAGCAGAAGGGCAGTCCTCAGAGGGCTCCGCTGTGCCGTGACTTGGGCTTTGTTCCCCCTGAGATGCCTGAGATACATCAGGGTGTAAGCATTTTCTTCATTGCCCCCTGAGTTGGCGGAATTGGGAGTTCTTGGTGTAGAGGGATCATTTTGAGTTTCTTGATCTTCAGAGGTCCCACCGCTGACATTGCTATCTACAAGCTGAAAGAAATCATCTTCGGAAAGCTCGATGTTGCCTGATAGTTCCTGCACATTGTTACCAGTCATAACAGTTTCATCAAATACAACATGAATGCTTTCCTCTACCTTTTTGGTTCTCTTGTTGAAAACTTTGTAGGCCTTGTTTTACTGTGAATATCCTACAAAAGTTCCTTCATCACTTCTGGGATCAAACTTCCCAAGAGAATCTTTCCCGTTGTTGTGGACGAAGCACTTGCAACCAAATGTGCGCAAATGAGACACATTAGGTTTCCTTCCCTTCAGAAGCTCATAGGCAGTTTTGTTCAGAAGAGGACGGATGGTTGCTCTGTTCAAAACGTAGCACGCAGCATTCAAGGCTTCGGCCCAGAAACTCCTTGGAAGACCACTTGAGATGAGAAAAGTACGCGTCATGTCTTCCAGAGTTCTGTTCTTTCTTTCAACAACACCGTTTTGCTGTGGGGTCCTGGGAGCAGAGAAGTTGTGATTGATACCTCTGTTCCTACAGAGGGATAGGAACTGAGAGTTCTCGAATTCAGTTCCATGATCAGTGCGAATAGACCCCAAGGAATGTCCAGTGCTCCTTTCGGCTGCCTTAAGCCAGGACTCAAACTCCGCAAACACTTCATCCTTTGTGGAGATAAATAGAGTCCATGTGTACCTGGAATAGTCATCAACAATAACAAAGACATATGCATTTCCCCCACGGCTCTTTGTGCGCATAGGCCCACAAAGATCCATGTGGACTAATTCCAGAGGACGTGTTATACTTACATCCCTTTTTGACTTGAAGGAAGACCTCACTTGTTTTCCTTTAATGCATGTGTCACACACGTCACTTCTCATTGCTTCAACCTTGGGAAGGCCATTCACCTTATAGACATTGTTGTCGCAAATCCCTTTGAGTAAGATTTTCCCTGTACTTAGACACTCAACATGACAATCATCAGTGGTAAAGACTACCCTATTTTTTCTGTTTTGACATAGTTGAGCCACACTAAACAGATCAAACTTGAGATTATTCACTAGATTCACATTATTCACAGTGATGTGTTTAGAGAGTCTTACCATACCGATACCACAAACCTCACCCTTACTCTTGTTTCCAAAAGTTATCGATGCCCCTGAGGCTGGCTGAAGAGAAGTGAACCATTCATTGTTCCCTGTCATGTGACTTGAACATGCACTGTCAAGGTGCCAAGAGCCTTTCCTTGCTTCCTCCTCGGATTTATGAGAACCACCTTCTGATACGTTGTGACCTTTTGAGCTCATCAAGAAGATATCCTTTGAGAGAGGAGATGTTTCATCATCTGAGCTGCAGTCACCCCACTTCGCAATCCTCGTTTGTTCCTCGTTGAAGACCTGAGAAGAACCTACCGCTTTGTTGAGGCACCTTTTTGCGAAGTGTCCGTTGTCATAGCAGTGAGAGCAGACAACCTTCTTCATGTCATTGTGAACCATGACCGAACCTTTAGTGCCTTTGCTTCGAGACCATATCTTCTTCATGACTTGAGTGATGAGAGCCACATCTACATCACCTTCTTGAGAGTCTCTATCCAAGGCATTTCCTGACGATATCTTTCCTGCAGAATCTGTAACTAAAACAAACAATCTAGAGCACCAGGCTTTGATACCAATTGTTGGATCGTTAGAGTTACGTCTGCGGGAACAAAGTCTTTGTTCCCACAGAAGTTGCAGCGGATAAATATAGCAGGAAAGATAACGAACGAACTCGCGATATATAGTGGAAACCCTGATTAGCAAAACTAGCTTCTCAAGGAAAAACCACTACCTTCAAGCTTTCGCTTGAGAGGATTTTGAAGCGTGTACTTGTCTTATTGATTTCTTGCTTGATTACACTTGTATCATGGACTTCGACATCTAAACAACCAGCTAGACTCGAAACCTCTTCTACAACGATGAATCAAACTCAACCCTCAAAGACTTACACACACCTCACTTATTTTCTTTCTTCTTTTCGTTCTCTCTATTTTCCGTCGTCGTCGTTACATAGAAAAGAATCCACACCTCTATTAAATACAACTCGGCAAACCCTAAATGTAACAAGATAAGATTTATCCAAATAAGGCAACACGAAGATATGATTTTGTAGAGGGAATAATATATCAGCCGTCTATATTAATTTGAAGGAAGGATTCCGTAAATTAATATATTTGGATAAGATAGAGTACTCTCTCTCCAATTATCTTATCTTAGGAAGGTTTTCCTAAGATAACACAATCGGGCTTCTCTCTCCATATCTTCTCAAATTGGCTTGATCCTTGGAGCCGAAATCATTCATCCTTGACCGCGTGCATGATTCTGCGTTTGATTTGTTTCCATAAATGGCACGCTGGATTCTTCTTTCCATTCGCAGCTTCGATCTTGTTCGACGCTGTTGGTCCTTCAGAGGTAACAAAGCACGTGAACAGAGCTTTGTTTCCTCTTCGATCCTTCGCTGCAATGGTTCCCTGAGACAGCTGTCTTTGTTCCTGAAACACTTAGTACCCAGATTAGTTGAATGTTTGTCACTATCAAAACCTAAGGAATTCAACAACCTAGACATGAAACGGCCATCTCGATCCGATACAATGGTCTTAGAAATGCCATGTAAACGAACAATCTCTTTCTGGTAGACTTCTGCTAACTTCTAGGCTTCCCAAATGGTCTTAATGGCTATGAAATGAGCACTCTTCGTAAGCCTATCCACAATTACCCAGATAGCATCTCTCTGACTTCGAGTCTTGGGTAGCCCAGTGACGAAGTCCATGGCGATGTCTTCCCATTTCCATTCTGGCACAGGGAGAGGTAGCAACTCACCACCTGGTCTGCGGTGTTTGATCTTGACCTTCTGGCAAGTTAAGCACTTTGCCACAAAGTCTGCTACGTCCCACTTCATGTTTGGCCACCAAAACTTCTTCCTGAGATCCTTGTACATCTTGCTAGAACCAGGATGCATGAGCATCTCTCATCACCAACTGACGAAGACTCTCTGTGTCCGACACACAGATCCGATCCTGAAACCAAAGCGATCCATCATCCTGAATCACAAAAATGGGAGCTTTCCCGTCCATCACTTCACTGCTTAACTTTACCAAGACAATGTCATTGACTTGCTTTTCTTTGATTTGATCCAATAGCGTAGCCTGAATTTCCAACATACTCAGGAAACTTTTACACTGATCATACAAGACTTCAATGTTGCACGACTCTTGGTTCAGCTTGGTCTGTGCAGTAAGTAGAGCAACTACAGTCTCGTGCGTTGTCTTCCGGCTCAGTGCATCAGCTACTACATTAGCCTTGCCCGGATGATACAGCAACTCCATGTCGTAGTCTTTGAGTAACTCTAGCCAGCGGCGTTGTCTCATATTCAGCTCCTTTTGAGTAAATATATACTTGAGACTTTTGTGGTCAGTGAAGACTTGGCATCTTATACCGTAGAGGTAATGCCTCCAAATCTTCAGCGCAAAGACAACCGCTGCTAACTCAAGATCATGGGTCGGATAGTTTTCTTCGTAAGTCTTGAATTGTCTAGATGCGTAAGCAATAACTCTGCCTCTCTGCATCAGTACACAACCCAAACCACACTTTGAAGCATCACTATAGACCACATAACCGTCATTCCCTTCGGGAAGTGCTAACACGGGTCCCGAGGTCAGCCGTCGCTTCAACTCTTGGAAACTGGCCTCGCACTTGTCATTCCAGACAAACTTCTTATGAACCTTGCGGAGTAGATTGGTCATAGGTAGAGCGGTCTTTGAAAACCCCTCCATGAACCGTCTGTAATACCCGGCAAGCCCAAGAAAGCTGCGCATCTCCTTCACGTTCTGGGGCTGTGTCCAATTTGCCACAACTTCGATCTTCTGGGGATCAACTATAACCCCATTCTCATTGATCACGTGGCCTAAGAAAGCCACCTCCTTCATCCAGAATTCACACTTGGACAGTTTAGCATAAAGCTGATGTTGTCTAAGGACTGACAAAGCAATCCGCAGATGTTCCTCATGGACTTCTTCACTCGGAGAGTAGATCAGAATGTCGTCTATGAAGACCACTACGAACTTGTCCAAGTACTGGTGAAAACATCGATTCATTAGATCCATAAAGACAGCTGGAGCATTTTTAAGCCCAAAATGCATCACTACGAACTCGTAATGACCATATCTGGTCCTGAACGCAGTTCTAGGAATGTCCTGCTCATGAATTCTGAGCTGGTGATAACCCGATCTCAGGTCGATCTTGGAGAAAACCTTTGCTCCCTGCAACTGGTCCAACAGGTCATCAATCCTTGGCAACGGATACTTGTTCTTGATCGTTACTTTGTTCAACTCTCGGTAGTCGATACAAAGTCTAAACGATCCGTCCTTCTTTTTGACAAACAAAACCGGAGCACCCCACGGCGATGCACTCGGCCTGACATAACCTTTGTCAAGAAGATCTTCAAGTTGATTCTTCAATTCTTGCATCTCAGCTGGAGCCATCCGATACGGTGATTTCAAAATCGGCGCCGTACCAGGCTCAAGATCAATTGAAAACTCTACGTCACGGTTCGGGGGTAATCCAGGAATTTCTTCCGGAAAGACATCCGAAAACTCCCTCACCACAGGAATATCAAGAAGCTCAGGTCCATCCTTCGCGGGCGAATCCAAGTAGCAAAGGTACCCGACACATCCTTGTCGTAGTAGCTTAAACGCAGCCATCGCATTGATCATCTTGTCGTTATCAGCGTCATTCCGACCTTTGAACTTGCACACGAACTGGCCCCCAGATGACACCGTCACCGTTCTTGAACTGAAGTCGATCATCGCCTTGTGACGCGTCAGCCAATCCATACCGAGGATAATGTCGTATGGAGCCATGGCTATACAGATCAGATCTGCCTCAAACTCCTTACCCTGAATGGTAATCGGAAAGTCGGACAGATGCTTGGTTCCCACCAAACGTTCTCCATTAGGAAGACTAACGACGAAAGGGTCGCACGAATCGTTGCACACTAAGTCTAACTTGCTAACACAGCTATCCGAAATAAAGGAATGCGTAGCACCAGAATCAAACAGAATGCACACTGAAGTAGAGTGAAGGTATAAAGTACCTTGAGCAATCGGAGCGTTGGGTCCATCCGCTTCACGCATCTCGTACAAGCGTTGACCCTGACTTCCAGAAACAGCTGGGGACTTTTCCTTGTTCTGAGCAGTCGTCTGCACTGACGGGCTAGGAGTCTCGGCAAGCTTGAACCTAGGTCGGTTGCTCTGATGAACTGACCCTTGATGCGACTCTACTCCCTTCTGCTTCCCCTGCTTGCAGAACTTCTGTAGATGACCATCACGTCCACACCCAAAGCACGATCTCTTATCCTTCTGACACTCATTGCTCTTGTGCCCAACAACACCACAGTTATAACACTGAACTGAACTTCTGCTCTGACTGGACTACTGCGTTGACCCTCCGGGAGTCATGTCCGTCTTTGCTCGGCCAGACTTGGCAAAGCTAGACGGTGGCGCAGGTCACTTGAATCCACCACCCTGATTCTGACTCTGATTCTGCATCGACCTCTGTCGGATGCGTCTCTTCGTTGACTCCTCCAGAGTCACCTCCAGCTTGTAGGCAACATTCACATACTGCTCCAGAGTAGAGCATGTGTGGTGCACCATCAACGGCTTGATATCTAGACTCATCCACTCGTGGAAGTACCAGATCTTTTGTGCCTCGCTGGATATCTCAGGTCCAGCATACTGCAAGAGATGGTTGAATTTGGTTGCCAGCTCGGTCACCTTCAAACCATCAGTCTTGGGGTACAGAAACTCCTTGTGTTTCTCCTCTCTCATAGCTCGAGGGAAGAAACGGTCAGTCATCTTGGTCTTAAACATCGACCAGGTTAACACAGGGCTATCAGCTAAGCCTGTACTCTCCCACCACTAACTAGCATCATCCTTCAACTGCAAGGAAGCTATGTGGACCTTCTCAGCCTCGGTACACATCACATTGCGGAACAACCTCTCCATATGAGAAAACCAATGGGTCACCCTGACGGGTTCCCCTTTTCCGTTGTAGCTGTCAGGCCTCATAGAGCTGATGGTCTTCAGAGCACGACCATAGTTGTACCTAGTCCTGACTGCATTCTCCTGGACAGCATGGTTTTCTGGCTCCTCAAACCTCGGAACCGGTGGGGGGTTCTGCACACCTTGCGCTTGAGGTGCATTAAGTCGCATAGCATTAGTGATAGCTTGCATGACAATTCCTCGAATTGCCTCTACTGCTGCAACATCAAACACTACTGGTGCATTACTCTGATCCTGGCCATTGCCCCTGGATTGATTATGGGATTCAGATACATGCTCATCTTGTACAACCTCTCTTATGATTGATCTGGGCTCCTGACTAGTCCCACCACCAGCTCGCATTGTGTTCCTTGTGTTCACCATCTGTTTACCGATCAAATTCCAAGCATTTCATACATTAATATTCATTCCATAAACTTAATGTAGCAAAATTACTCAGAATAGATCAACTAGGTATTTTATAGATAAACCGGAACTGTTACACAAGCTACACATAAGTCTATCATCCGAGCGCTAGGACAACATTGCTCGAAGATAAAAGTATTTCACAGAGTACTTGCCGCAATATTGAAATCTTACACAAAGAACAAACCGGAATTCTAAGACAGGAACTACTACGATAGGCAACGCCGATCCTCATCAAGGTGCTCCAAAACGGCCCCTGTAAGACTGGCTACTCGTGCAAGGTCTCTTCGGACTAGGCTCACCATCGAGCTCTGGCGATGGGTTTCGCACCCTTCTTGGTCCTCGGTCACATGGCTCTGGTGACTCAGTTCCAACCTCAGTCGTGGAAAAGAAAGGATTGTCCATAAGAGGTCCTCCTATCCCAGCCCTCCTCTGAGCTCTAGCGATTGCCTGATCCATCTGCTGTTGCTGCTCCATATGAGAGTTCATTTCGCTCTGGCGAAGGATCTCTCTCAACTCAGCCTCTGATCTCCTCCTAATACCGTGTTCAGTGTACAATGCCTCCCAATCAGCATCAGTCATGAGTGCATAAGCCGGCACTGGTGATAGTTCTGGACTGGGGGGAATAAACTGCACCCCCGGCTCCTGACTGTCCACTAGCAAGTGCCTCAAGTTGTCTGGCTCCTGGCTCTGCTCTTCCAGGTCCATCTCGGGGTCCTCCTCAGGATCATCTTCGATGGGATCCTCATCCTCGGGATCAATCTCGATCATATCCTCGTCCTCGACAGGATCTATCTCTATCTGGTAATCGTCATCGTAATGCCCTAAGGCGTATCTAGACGACTCACCCACTTCCTGCACTGCTTCCTCCCTGAGTGGCCCTACAGGTGCAGCTACAGTGACCACTGCATCCCTAGGCGTAAGGACAACAGACTCGGGAATCACATACTTGATGTCCTCGGGCGGGCTACTCGGGCCTCCAACCTCGAAACATCGCTGAGGGATCGGAAAATCTAGCCTGCCTGGAGACGGCGGGTCCGTCTTGGCGTCATCCGACCCCTATCAAAAGAAAAACACGCACCCATTCTACAGGATAACGAGGAAGGAGTTAGTCTTTCTAGACATAAAAGCAAGCTTACTACATCAGACTATCCAGAAGACATGACTATGAACGGTGTTTTGAAATTCTTTTTACTTTGAAAATTCAGAGCCCTTTAAAAGCATTTTCAAAAACGGATAAATGATATAAAAATCCCAAACCCGTTTTAAAACCTTTGGCTCTGATACCACAACTGTAACACCCTCAAAACTTAACCCTTTTGGAAAGGTATTACCGCCAGTGACCCCAGTGTTCCTTACCGAGATCACCCAAGGCTTTACCGTCTAAATACAATTTATGAAATACAAATGATGCATAATGATCAAAGCATTCAATTCCAAAATATAACATTGTCAAATAAACATGAGTTACGGGATTACAACCCTATCCCAAATAGGCTAACACAGAGTTTAAACCAAATACAGCGGAAGTCTTATAAAGTAGGGTACAGCGGAAGTCTTATAAAACACATTACAACCAAAGTCATTGTCCAAAAGATCTCAACCTGATTAAAGAAATAACTAAAATGTTCAAAAACCATCGTCGACTCCATAGTCCTTCCATTCTTCTGAGCTACTTTCGATGTGATGTGCCGAATCGAATGGATGACACCAGCCAACAATGCAGATAACAAATGTGGTTGGTTAGTCTAAATGAATAGACCATGCAAGGGTACAAAGCAGAAGGTTCTAAGCAGTCGTATTAGGTTAGACTCCTCGTCCCTCGAATAATAATCGAGTACGCTTGTCAACCACCATACTCTACTTAAATATGACAAAAGGCATGCACAAGATAAGATTCCAACTGAAGCGAATCTTATCGGAATATCCAAGAGAAGACTCCAACAGAATGAGTCTTTAATGAAGTATGACAAAGTCTGGAATATTAAAGAATCACAGTATCGCATTCGAGCGATTTAAAACAGCTGGCTTAGATGTTTCGGTTCACGACCAACCTCACCGCATACAGCGAATTCAGATTGGAAAGATAACTTACTCTGATCAAAAGTCGAGACGAGCTTTCCTAGCTGCACTATTCGCTTAGCTGCACTACTCGCCAAAGGCTTATTAATTATGTGCGTCGAGTAGCACTTATCTGAATTATATTACAAAGCACAGATCACATTATATACTTTTACATGTGTACCCCACCGTTGGGACGACACATCTTAGTATACGTTTCGTCGAGAGTGACGCACACCGAAAGGTTTGTGACACCAGCTAAGTGTACTGCCTCTACACACTTGTGAAAGAGACCGATCATGATCTTAGAATAGTACCAGATGGAGACGAGCCACCCCGATACCAGATTATAAAGAAACGACCGAACGAAGTCCGAGTACGTTCCTAACTAACAGTGCTAACCACACAGATACAGCACAATAACAGTTACAGAATAAATCCACATAAAGGCCCGAAAGGCGATCACAAATAATAGCGTTGTTCTAACAGATATACAACCTATTATAATATCAATATTTTGTTTTCCAAAACAGTTTACCAAAACCATTTCCAGACAAACAAAGTATTCATTCCAAATTAATTACTCAGATAAACTACTGATAATTAATGTAAATATGGAATGAATGAGCAAGAGCGAACCGCTACTTGCCTTAATCCGCAGAAAAGCCTAACGACAATGACGGGATTCCGGGCTCGACACGGGTATAGCTCCGACAGCACAACGACCTTCGAGTCAACCCATAAAAGGAACCCTAAGTTAGATCCGACATAACCACAGTACGAACCTAAAAACGACGAAAGAAAACGAAAGGAACGACGCCACAACGACGACCACCAAAGCCAAAAGCCAAAGAGGCATTCTGGGCTCTGGCGGCGGTCGCCGTTCTTGGCGGAGGTCGCCGCAGTTCATCACGGCGGGCGCCGTGAAGAACACGGCGGTCGCCGTGAAGAACTCAGACGACAGAAACGACGAGAAAACTCACCCAAAACACGAGCGACTCGGCCTCCTTCGACTTGCTTTGGTTTCTAACCACCAAGGGCTACCAAAAGCTTCACAAAGGCACTCTGGAAACACCACCAAACGACACCGGCGAAAGTTCCAGAATCCGGCGAGGCAAGAACTCCGGCGAGGCAAGAATTTGGGAGAGCTTGGGCTGTGGATTGAGCTCAAAAACCCCTCCCAAACACCTCCTTTTATAGCCAAATGCCAAGGGAACACCATCATTGCCTACAACGAGGCGGAGCAGGCCTAATTCGGTGCGTCAGAGACTCGCCGGCGACCATCGGGCAAAGACCTCCGGACAACGACGGCGGGCGCCGCGGAGAGCAAGGGTCGCCGCCTCACAAATTGCCTACGGCGGGCGCCATACTGTACGGAGGTCGCCGTTTTTCGGGTCTTCGCGCCCAGCTAGAAGACGAGGGCACTGCTGCCTCGAGCCCTTCGCGGCGGTCGCCGCCTTAATTGCGGCGGTCGTCGCCACCGTGGCTTTGCCCTTCTCAGCTTTTGGACGATATCGACTTAACTCGGGATAAAAATAATCATACATGAACGAGTATTAAAATCCAAAGCACGTCGTCTGTATATTATTTCACTGAGAAAAATATTACAAATATAGAGCACATTACAGAATGTCTCCAACTTTCTTAATTAAATCCGACATACACAACGGGCACTCGGGAAAAACCCAAAATTTCCAAAATAACCTTACAAAAATACGGGGTATCACATTGTTCTCCTCGATCAAGCTTGAGATCGATTCATCCTTTTCTTCAATTTGTTCACTGAAAAGACTATTATCATGAACGAGTTTTTTAATGAAGAAAATCAAGTGTTCTTTAGACTTAGTTTTCAAGCTTGAGATGAATTCAGATTCATTTACCTCAGCCTTATGCAGACCACCTTTTGATTCATTAGAGTTTTCTATGGCCATCAAGCAGACATCCCTAGAGTGAGACGATTCTTCATCATCTGAGTCAGAATCACCCCATGTTGCGACCATTGCTTGCTTCCCTTCACGAGTCAGAGGAAGACTTGCCTTTTTCTTGAAGCAGTTTTTGGCAAAGTGTCTCTTGTTTTGACAGTGGTAGCAGACGACATCCTTTGTGTCTTTCTTCCCTTCGGAGGAACTTGGAGTGTCCTTGTTTCGAGACCATATCTTCTTCATTTCTCTAGTGATGAAAGCCACATCTTCATCACCGTCCTCATCTCCATCTTCAACTTGAGATAAGTCAAAGACACGTTCAACCTTCAAAGCAATACTTTGAGCCTTCTCTTCTCCTTTCTTGTTCATCTTGTGGTTATAGACAAAGGCGTTGCTTTCAAGTTTGGCAACCACCTCTTCCATAGTGAGAGTCTTGACATCAGTCTGGGAGTAAAGCGCGAGGGCAATCACATCCCATTGAGAGTTGAGGCCTTGCATGAAATGATGAGTGAGCTTCCAGTCTGGCATCTCTTCATCAAGGAATTCCAGTTGACCTACAATCCCCTGGAACCTGGAGTAGAACTCTTGAATGTGTTCACCCTTTCCTTGAGAAATTTGATCATACTCCTTCATCAGAGAAATAATTCTGTTCTTTTTGACATCTTCATTTCCGTGATGGAGACGCCTTAAAGCATCCCAGATCTCCTTAGCAGTTTTGTAGCCGATGATTTTCTTGAGATCAGTAGGGAGTAAAGCCATGTGAAGGATCTTCTTGGCTCTGTTGTTCTTCTCCAGCTTTTTCCAGTCATCATTCGTGTAGTCAGCCCTTGGCTTTGGCTTTGTAGCATCTTTCTCATTTGGAATAGCTATGGGGCCAACTTCAATGATTCTCCATATCTGTCCATTGAGGGAACAAATATGAGACTCGATTTGTTCCACCCACCAGTCATATTCTCCGGCCTTCAGAGTTGGAGGCTTCTAGAAAGAATCTCCAATAACATTGCTTGACGACATCTTTCCTGCAAAGTCTTTAACGAAAACAATCTAGAGCACCAGGCTCTGATATCAATTGTTGGATCGTTACTGTTACGTATGAAGGAACAAATGCTTTGTTCCCACAGAAGGTGCAACAGAATATTATAGCAAGAAAAATAAAATATAGAACTCACGATGTATAGTGGAAACCTTAATCAGTCAAATAACTAATCAAATAAAACCACTACCTTCAAACTTCTCACTTGAGAGAATTTTAAAGAGTCTACTTGTTTTATTGATTTCTTGTTCGATTACACTTGTAGCCTGGACTTCAAACCCTAGACTTCCCACCTAGATTTGAATCTCTTTTACAACGGTGAATACGAACTCGCTCTTCTAAGACTCACAAACACTTCACTTTCTTTTTCTCTCAATTAAATGCTCTAAGTTCGTGCATAGAAATGAATCTCACACTCCTATAAATACAACTCGATAAACCATCGTAACAAGATAACTATCTTTTTGAAATCAGCAACAAGAAGATATTAAATAATCTGAAGAATATTATCTTAACCGCTTATTTTATCTAAGGAAGAATTTCCTAAGATAACAAAATTGGAATAAGATAAAATCCTTCTCTCTCCAAATATATTATCTTAGGAAAGATTTCCTAAGATGACATAATCGGATTCTCTCTCCAAATCTTCCCATCGACGTGAGCTATCCAACCAATTTTCTTTTCTGTGACCGCGTGATCTTCAATGATGATTCTCATAATCTTCACGCTGATTATTCTTCACTCCATTCGCAGCTTTGAGTTTTGTTCTTCATTGATATAACTTGAGAGGTAACAAAGCATGTGGAGAAAGCTTTGTTCCTACAATCCTTCGCTGCAAATGGTTCCCTATGTCAACTGTGTGGTTCCTGAAACACTTGATTACCAGATTAGTTAAATGTTTGTTACCATCAAAACCTAAGGAATTCAACACACGCATTAAAGAGGAGAAAGTGAGTCGACTCTACATTAAATTTGAGAGGAAATGCACAAGTGCTTTGGAAATGTGCCTTTGAAGAGTGTCGGGGTGCAAGGTAGCGGCAACACCAATTAGGCTTGGATCAAAACCGCACCAAAGTCCTCATTGATCAGTGTTCTTTGGCTCATAAGGCCTCTTTGGAGGTTTGAGGCCAGTTGACGAGTTTTGGCTCGACTTTGTGTGTTGTCCGACACCAAGAGGTTATGATTCTCTTGAAGTGCATTTTTCTTCACCAAATCATTGAGTTAATGCTCCTTTTGTCTTGTTCAAGCTTGATCTAATTCCATCATGTTTCCATAGCTCCCAAAAGTGATTCTACAAGACCAAAATGACAAAAAAAAAAGAAGATATCCAAACAAAGCAAGCAAAATTCCTACAAAATGCCTAATGAAGTATATCTTTTATGCACAAAATGGGATTAATATGAGTCAAGATATAGCATATAATCATACTATCACCGTGGAGGTCGAAGGAAACCCTAGAGATGATGCGCACTTGGCTTCTAATGATGGCGAGCGTTAGTGTTCGGCCACGAATCCTCCGACGTTCTTGGCTGCATAGGCTTGGTCTTGTCATGTAGCTCACATGGGTCAAAGGGCACCTCATTTGGACCAGATGCTTTCGCGCAACTATGGTGCCCTAGTTGTGACGCGGCGTATGACGAGCCATGTGGCGATGCGCTCGACGCTCCTTGCGAGGCCTTGGCCTTGGGCGTGTGGCATGGCTTGTCTGCCTCTCTTGGTGACTCACGTGGCATGTACCTTGGTGGTGAGCTTGGTGGTTTTCCTTCATCTTGGTGTTGGTCGTGATCTTGATGTGGAACAAGGTGATCACATCACTTGTTCACCTTATAGTCAATGTCTTTATTAATACTAAAAAGATTCAAGAAAAAAAAAGTTCGATTTACGCATGAGTAATTACCGATTTCTATAGTAACATGTCGATTATCACATGTTTTAATTTATTTATTACCAGCATATATATCAATTAATTTGTTCTAGAGGCGTCAAATTATACATAGTCATGTCTTCACTTCTTTCGCTTTTGTATGTTTGACAATACTGAAACATTTATATTATTTATTTCAAATACCCACATCACTCAAATATACATCTATAGACAATATACTTACAAATATATAATACATATAAGGAATTTTTGGTTTTTTCGACTGATAAACTTGAAGTATTGCTTAATTCGCGCGGTATCCCAAAGTTCAATATATTTCGCGAGATAATCCTGATGTTTGTTTTTATTTCACGTAATATCCAACTGTTAATTGTTTAACAGTTGTCGTTTATTTTTTTAAGAAAAATAAAAATCCTTTAATTTCTCAAAAAACACGCATCACATAACTTAGCTTCCTCTCATTTTTGAACAAATACACGATCCCCTTCCCTGAGCAAGGCGATGAGCCATGGCGATGAGCACGGTGTCGGTGATGGCGGCCTGAACAAAGCGTCAGCCTAAAGTCGGGCAAGACAATCCTCCATCTCTTTTGTCACTTTCGTTTGAACGAAGCCTCGGTTGGTCTGAAGTCGAGCTCTCCTTCACCACCACAACGTCGACCTCTCCATGTATATAGCTTCAATTCATTAAAGGGAATTAAGGGGCTTGACATGCTTAAAGGATTTTGGGAATTTAGGGTTTGGGGATTTATTGCTTTTTATAAATTTTGGGGTTTTTTGAATATGTGAAATTTGGGGGCTCGATTGGGGATTTGGGTTCCACGGAAATTGAAGTTGTAGGCGTTTTTTCTAGCCCCACAGGCCACAGGCGTTGCAAACTTTTGTCATACTTCGAAACATATAGAGGAATTACTGAAGTTAATATTTGTCTTAGTGTAGTGAATATATGACAATGCTTTGTTCAACTATCGTGAAAAGGTGCTTATGGTTATTTGGAAACTTTTGAGAATGTTAATTAGAACTAGGCTATGTTCGGCAAAACTTTTTTGAGATTAACGGAGCTTGATTTTCTATTTAATCTAGTTAATGAGTGTTCGATA
This sequence comes from Rheum nobile, assembly GCA_027886185.1. NCBI lineage: Eukaryota > Viridiplantae > Streptophyta > Magnoliopsida > Caryophyllales > Polygonaceae > Rheum > Rheum nobile. The sequence continues at coordinate 394,083 of WOAB01000069.1, forward strand.
AAAAAATATCAATCTAGCTTAGGAAGCTTATAGTAGATTAACATAGCTTAATTTTTCCATTTTTTTAATGTGACCCCCCCCCCCCTAGATTGTTGAAGATTAACAAGCTGAATTTTACATTTATCTATTTCAGCTTGTAATACCGAACACCAATTATAAATTTTTAATAATTAAGGTAATAAATTCAACTGCAGCTCCAACTAGTCATTCAGCTTCAGCTATTTATTCAGTTACAACTCCCATTTCAACTGGATTTACCAAACAGAGTCCTAGTCTCAGTATTTTTATTATTTATTATTCAGTGTACTAAAAGCTTTTATTTGACTAGAGATGTCTTTGTTAGACTTTGCAACAATTACTAAAGCAAATAGTAACATATTCTGACTATGCTCATAATCTATCATTTATGAATAAGTGAAAGCTTGCAACAAGCAAGTTGAAACAGATAATAAAAAATTATTATATTAGACTATTTTTTCACCAAGTAGAGTATAAAATGAATGTTAAGATTCACGGATGAAGAATTAGTATATTGCCCTAGTTTGATTGATTCAACAGCTTGACCAGGATGCTTAGATTAATTCCCAATCCTACCTTTCACACAGCTTTCACTAATGGCTTTCACTAAATATTTTCAAGCCTGAATTTTGTGCTCAATGATTGATGACAGTTGAGTAGATCCTTGAAATTATGGGACACAATTACAATAGGATTTGAGCCTAACCTAGGGGCAAGTTGCACAAAAAAATAGAATGACTTGAAGCTTATTGACCTCCACTTGGTATATAGTAAATCAGGATTTATACTAGACTTTGCAATAGTTACTTGCATATAGAAAAGCTTCTTTTGTGTAATGATCTTGGCATATTTGAGAACAGACAAGATATGCTCATACTTGCACCCATGAACTCAAAACTTAACTACCTTCCACAACCATGAGGTCAACAAACTTGTGCTTGGATGAAGTTCTCTTCTATGGGCTTTCTCTTCAAGGCATGTATCATTCTGATAACATCGACAAAGCACCGATGAAACACATGTATATGCCCTTGATGTCAAAAGGAACAAAAGAGACCTTAACCCCCTCCCCCCCTATTTCTCCTACTCTCTCGTACATGCCATTAATAATAAGATATTAATTAATACACATTTGTCTCTATATCTAGTATTACTCGATTCACATGCAAGTCAAATAACGAGAATTCCAACTTCAAGCTACTTTAGAAAACCCACTTGTAGTGAGAAATTTGATGTGAGGAGCTATTAATGTACTTTTTTGTTTATATCTTTCAATAAGTTGGTTGTAGATGTTGTTCAGTTTACAAGTACATCCAAATTACATTGCATGTACTACTACCTGTGCTTTTCTCAGTGAATAGCAATATATATGCCAATATAGTGCTCTATGAACTGTATATCAACATCTAAAGATGTATGCATATATTTGTTACTTTTGTTTGCAGGTAGTTTGACTGGTAAGAACATTGGTTGAACTAAAGTACAGAAGTGCATGACATCATAACTCACTCTGCTCGACGGTCTCTGACAAGTCGTTGAAGGCATTTTAGGGTTTCTTTATTTTGAGCAAATACATCTAATTCTAAGTGTACAAGAGTTTCTTCAACACTTAAATCACCTTTGAAATCAGAGGTTAAGCACTCCACCATCAGGTAAATCAATACGATCTACACTAGTTAGTACAGTATAATCCACACTGCAAAAATGATAATCAAGAAGACCGCATAAGCTAATAATAATTTGTTGGTGTTCTTGACTACAAGAAAAATGGCTTTTTGAAAGTGAGATTATGTTGATTTGAAATTGCTACAAAATGTATATTTGTGACAAGAGGCTCTTGGATTACAAACGAGTGTTAGTTAGAGTAAGAATAAAGGAATGACAAAATAAGACATGCTTTAAATAGGCATCAAAGGACCAAGTTGAAGAATGTGTTTAGGACAAAGTTGAAGGTTGTGTAGACAGGAAACTCAAAGATTACAAATGAGTATTAGTTTTTCCTCTTAGCAAATGCAGCCAAAACCTTTGAATCTGCCCTGACTTTAATATATATTTATAATGCAAGATCATCATACACATTATGCAAAGTAACAGACTTGATTAAGGGAGCAGTATACCTTATACCCTTAGCTCAAATGATATAACCTTATATATAGCCTTTTAGCTCAAACGATAGAGCGTTGTGTTTATACACACAGAGATGTGAGTTCAAATCCCACATAGGCTATCTAGATATTTCGTTGCTCTTGTTTGTAAATTTTCAGTGGTATAGTTTGTGGGGGGGAAATCTTTACAATGTCATAGTTGATAAATGTAATGAAATCACACATCAATTTTGCAGCCTATGTGGTATTTAAACCCACACCAATGTGTATATACACATCCCTCTACCAATTGAGCTAATAGCCTAGAAATCTTAGATAAAATCAAGGACTTGCAAGAATAGTATAAATATATCCACTAAATTGCCAACCAATGACAAAATTTGGAAGACTTAGCTAGACCACTTCACAAATTCATGACTCAATCTTCGAATCTTCAATAACCATTAAAATTCAAGAGTCTACTAGCCTTTCTAATCCTCAATAACTTTTACAATTTAGGACTCAACAAGCCCACTTCACAAAGTCAATGAGCAACAAACAAACAAGTAACATGCTAAATTATTAATTGAATGATCTTATTTCAATGTAATTATAAATGAAATGAGATGAGATGAGATGAGAAACTAGTAAATGTAATGAGCATGAAACAAACAAGGCAAAACATCTCATCAATAATAGCAAGCAACAAAGAAATCAACTTCTTACACTCATTTCCATATAAAAAAAAAACAAATAGCAAGAACAAAATCCTGCCTTATCAAACTCCATATTTCTATGCTAGTCCACATGTATCGCTAATTGCAAGAACTGAAACATGCCAAATCCAAAGAACATACCATTTTTATTACTCTAGTGTTTAAGGTCAACCCCAATTTTATTTCTATTTTTGTTGTACACGGAAACAATGTTATGACAAGGTGTTTCTGATCTATTTATACTCTAAATTCAAGTGATTAAAAAGCCTCTTGCAAGCTACTTTTTAGTATATGGTCAGCGTTGTAGATATTTTCTTTGTGTATGTATGATATAAATGAAACCTCTAATTATTTCTTCATACTAGCTATTGAACTCATATGATTAGGAATTTAATGAGTTGATCAAGCTGGATGTGCATTTCAAGCAACGATTCACTCTGGAAGAAGCATCATTGCATTTTACTTGTAGGAATGAAAAGAGTTATTAAACACCCTACCAAGATATTGATAGTTGTTTAAGCTAGCATGCAATGATCCAAACCTTTGTAGTTAACATGTGTTGTTTCTGATAATTGAATCGATGTATCAGATTCGTTTCACCTATTTAAATATATATTATACTTGACACATTCTCACAAATGGAATGGAAAATGGTTTCCCTTTTTCCTAGAACCGTAATCCCTAATCCCCAATCCAGCCCCCAAAATCCACAAATTCGTAAAAGCCCTAAATTCATAAAAGCCCTAAATCCCCAAAATCCTTTAAAACCCTTCAAGCCCCTTAAATCCCTTTGATGGGTTGAAGCTACATACCAGGAGAGGCCGAAGGAGAGCTCGGCTTTGGACCGACCGAGGCTTTGTTCGGACGAAAGTGACGATGGAGGGAGAGGATTGTCTTGCCGGACATCAGGCCGACACTTCGTTCAGCCCGACGCTTTTTTCAGGTAGCCATTGTCGGCCCTGTGCTCATCGCCATGGCTCATCAACTTGCTCAGTGAAGGGGATCGTGTTTTTGTTCAGAAATGAAAGGAAGTTAAATTATAAGATGCGTGTTTTTTGAGGGATTAAAGGATCTTTCTTATTAATAAATAAATAAACACGGATTTGCATATATACCCCAAATGAATTAGTGAGTTGCATATATCATTTTGACTCTTTTTTTGCATATATACACCAAATGGGGTATTTTTGCAAAATATTAAAGTTTTTCTTTTAATTCAGAAATGAAGTAAAATAAAAAAAAAACATGAAAAGAAAAAGGAAACAAAAAGCCCAAAATAGTAAAATAATAATTTTTGCAATTTTCCTCTAAAACCCCAAAATATTTCCCGTCCCCTTCTTCATCTCTCCCGCCCACTTCCCGCCCATCCCGGCTTCATCCATCCCGTCGGCCGGTACATGAACAGTTGAAAGTGAAAGATGCAAACCCATCCTCCCTCCCCTCCATCTCCCTTCCATTCTGCACACGTCCTTGTAACTGTTAAACAAGATGCGATGAACTGGTAGGTAGTTATATTCACAATTTTTTTCCATGGCGAACTGTGCTAGAGTTTAAAAGGAATGGCGATGTATCTCCATGGCGATGTAAACAGGAATGACGATGTATCTCCATGGTGAACTGTGCAACTGTTAAAAAGGAATGGCGATGGGCGAGAGAAGGGTTGAACCTCAGCATATGAACCCGAAGAACTGTTGAACTCAGTAGATTGTTTCAGAAGCAGTTTTCCAGGTTAGGGGTAGGGCTAAATTATGTAAAAGCAAATATTCAGAAGTGAGCAAATGTAAAACCCAAGTGAAGAGATGAAGTGGTAATTTTCTGAAGTAAAGAAATGATTCTAGTCTAGATGAACTGGTAGTTATATTGACAAGGTTTTTTTCCTGCTATAATAGACAGATCTTGTCGGACTTAGTAAAACAATTGTCATACTTAGTAATAAAAATATCATAACTACACCGTTTAAATTGGATATATGTCATACCAAATATCACAGAATAATGTCATAATTAATAACTAAAAGTTTTTAGTCATTAGACTATATTACATGCTTGTCTATTGCCTAATTTGGGTAGGACGTGTGACATCTGGCTGAATAGTTGTTCTCAGAAGCTGGATAGTTCATCTAAATACAAGATGTCTTAATTAGATCTCTCGTTCCTGATGCTCTGCTTCTTTGACAATTTTACTTTACATAGATATTAATTGCACTCCATCTCACCAATCTACTTTAAAGATATCTTAATTAGAAAATGCTCTATGTTTGAGTATTTTTAGGTACAGAGGAGGCACTTATAGTGCTGGTGATTTCCAAAGCGTGACATTTTAAATTGTTATTGTGACATACTATTTTCACAGTGTAATAATGTATGATTGACAAATGTGACCGTATTCAGACTGATTTACTTCGCAGAGATCTTACTTTATGGAGATAGTAATGGCACTTCATCTGCCCCATCTCATTGGAGTGTGTGTTGTTTACCCATCTCTTTCTACTCTTCATCTCTTTCCTCTCCTTAGAGCAGCTCGTGTGGTTGTGTTCTTTTCCTGTGGACTCACAAATTTCTGTTGGATTTTAATTGAGTGGAAAATAGGTATGGACGATGAAAACTCCACCATTGGAGACAAGGGATACGTTGGCTTCATCGATGTTCCTTCAGTCACAACATCATCGCCAACTGAGGAGGGTCCTGTCATGGTGTCTGTGCCGTTTCCATTCGTTGGAGGAAAGCCTCAATCGGTTCCTGTGAACGAGGTTTCCGTGGCGTCATTCACCATAGAAAACACCACAGATGAATATATTTTACTTTGGGGTGTGAAGATTTATGCTTCAAATCCTGAAGATTCATTTGTGTTGTCATTGATGAAACCTCCATCTAGCCAGCCAGATGACATACCCGAGGAAGATTTTGTCCCTTGTTTTGATATGGAGGAACGAAATTTGAACCCACATGGTAGCTTGACTATATGGATGTCTTGTGTGCCCAAGGAGATTGGCCTTTTCACATCTATACTGCATATCCAAACTGATCAGGGGATTATTGAACGACTTGTCTTCCTCTTGGTTGAAGATGAGGTATCCAAAGCTTTGGCACCTCAGAGACCATATAACATACCAACACAGATCAGGAAAGCGATAGAGTTTGAGAAAATCCCTGAAGTGGTCTTACAAGGCTTAACAGAGGAAAATTATGTGTCGTATTTCAATGAGTTGTTAGGGATGGAGGAACTTCTGATTATGGTAAGTGTTATGTTTTCTATGTATGGGGGTTGGGGGACTGAGGGGATAGCTAAATGGCATCGTTCTGTCATAGTACCAAGTTGTTGAATGAATTTTTTTTTATATTTGTTTACAGGAGTATGTCAAAGCTTATAATATGAAGTTTGTTACTTTGAGACAAAGGTATAATGTCAGGCTTGTAGCACTTAAAGTTCCAGGAGTAGGTGAAAGAAGGCCCTCAGTTGTCAGTGGAGATGTGGTGAATGTTTATGGAGAATATTCTGTCCATCAGGTATGTTAATAATGTTAGGTATCTTATGTTTTTTGTCAAAGTGTAATATACTATTGTCGGTATGAATTATGAAATTGCACGAATTATCGTTGTCAATGTTATGTTCTCATGTTGAACTTGCTAATGTTCTTTGAACAGGGCTTGATCGACCGTGTTGAGGCTGATGAATTATTATTGCAATTTAATGATGAATTTTACCAAAGGCATATAGATAGCAATGCGTATGAAATTTGTTTTGTGTTCAACGGGACAAATTTCCGTAAGCTTCATGAAGCCATTCTATCTGCAGAGGCATTACATGAAAACTTCCTCTTTCCCCATGAGTATCAGTCAAAACGGAGGATTACAACCAACAATTTTGTGCCTATCTCACTTCATCTTGATGAGGACCAAAAAAATGTTGTTCGCTTAATTTTAGGCTGCAGAGGAGGAGCTCCTTATGTGATTTATGGACCCCCGGGAATAGGAAAGACAAAAACACTGGTGGAGGTGATCCTACAACTCTATACAACTAGACGTGATTCTCATATACTGGTATGTGCTTATTTAAATTGCGCGGCAGATCACATATTAGAGAAAATCCTTGGTGAGTGTCCTTCACTTAGGGAGGAAGATATTTATAGGTTGAATGCCACACATCGTCCCTTACAAAAAATAAACGCTTCATTGTTGAGGTTCTGCACCTATAGTGCTGGTTTCTTCACTTGCCCTTCTCGAGATGCACTCCGCATGTACAAGATAATAATAACGACATACACGAGTGTATCTTACCTCTATCATGCTGAAAGGGTTAACCGTGGCCACTTCTCCCACATCATCTTAGATGATGCAAGCCAAGTTTCAGAGCCAGAGACAATGATCCCCATATCAACCCTCATAGAAAAGAACACAGTTATTGTTCTTTGTGGTGATCCCAAACAACTTGGGCCTGATATTTATTCAAAGCAAGTTGAGGCTTATGGTTTCGGAAGATCTTTTCTAGAGAGGTTGTTGGACTTTGAAGTTTACAGATCAGGGGATCGTAATTATGTGATAATGTTGTTGAACAATTACCGGAGCCACCCTGCTATTGTCAATGTTCCTTCAAGACTATTTTATAGTGGAGCATTGAGGCCATATCGAGAAGATAGTAAGACATGTTTCTTACCTTGGGCTGATATGCTTCCCAATAGGAACTTCTCTTTCATGTTCTGTGGCATCCAAGGCTTTGATGAGAGGAAAAAGGGCAGCCCATCATGGTTTAATAGGATTGAAGCTAGCAAGGTGGTTGAGCTCGTACAGAGGCTGATAAGAAGGAATGTGCCTGAGCAAGACATCGGGATTATTACCCCTTTCCCACAACAAGTACTAAAGATAAGGAAGGCTCTCATGTCTCTACGTATGAGGGATATTGAGATTGGCGGGGTTGAGCAGTTTCTGGGTGAAGAAAAGGAAGTGATCATCCTGTCAACCGTCAGATCGACCGCTAACCACGATGAATATGACAAGACTTTCCGCATGGGATATATGAGCAACCCGAAGAGGTTAAATTTTGCCCTGACTCGTGCCCGATCATTTCTTATTATAGTTGGAAACCCTTATATTTTAGAAAAGGTAATTCCCGGTAAAAAAATCCTAAGAGTTGGTCATTGTTGTTGGTCATTGACAGGATTAACAAGGTTGATTAACTACCGTGTTTTTGGTCTTTGACAGGATTGGCACTGGCAAGAAATCCTAAAGGATTGTGTTTTAAATAGCGCCTATGAAGGCTGTGCATTCCTCGTGCATGAGGAGGTTGTGAGTAGGTAGTTGTGATTCTAATAATGTAATGATAGCATCTAGTTGACAACTATCCTTTTTGTAGACATGTAATGGTAGCCCACGCTACAATATTGTAGGAATGTAATGATAGTATCCAGTTGATAACTATTCTAGTAAGGTAATTTTCGGTGTGTGTAGTGTCGACATTAATATTTTGGCAATCTCACATGTAGAATCAACCATGCTTTCTAAAACTATTCGAAAATAAAATTCATCCTCTTACATAAGAAACCAAAGTCATGAGGTACATACTTCATAGTCAATTCATCCTCAACCATGCCTACATGCTCGATTACAAATGCTGAAAGCACTAATCCCTAGAATCACACCAGCACCAAACACAGAAATAGGAACTATTACATGGTTTCTGAAGTTTGCCTGGGAGTGTAGTGCCTTGTTTTCAACTTCAAGTTCTGCCACCCTTGCATTTAGTCGCCAAATTGCATGATCGAATTGCATCTCAGTTGTATTGAGTTCCATGATTCTCTGTCCAAGTTCATGTATCTCAGTACGTAGGCGTGTGATTATTTCACCCAACATGTTGGAACGTGGGCTATTCGTTAGCAACATGTCTAACTCTTCTTGCAACTTCTCCTCTAATTGAGAAGGTGTAGGAGATGAAGGTGGATGTTCATATTTGCGGGGGTCCCCGCTTTGATAACTTGAGGTGTCGTTGGATGACATTGTACTCGAGTATTGCGGAAACAAAGAAAGATTTCCAGCAAAACAGAAGTGATACGTGCTTGCTTACTGATCCAGTGTGAAAACCACACAATAAACAAAGAGGGTTACCTTCAAGTTCGGCGCAGAGAGGGTTTAAGGATTGTTGAGGCAAAATGAGAAGGAATGGTCGGCGGTCCCCGCTGAGATTATTTAGCTTTTTTTGTTCAATATTGCTTCATAACTATTCACCTGATATGACCTCTGAAAATATAGTACACACTTAGAGGGAAAACCTCTGTTTTCCCTCTAAAATTTCCCTCCAATTTCTATCCCTTTACCCACGTGTTAGGGATTGTTATCCAAGCATAACCCAACCTGTAAACCTGCACAAAACTTCCGTAACACCCTAAGACCTTAAATCCACAAAGCTTCAAAATAGATTGTGCAGCGTCTTCAATGTCTTTGGAATAAAAGAAGTTTAATAATGGGTGAGTTCTGACTTTCACGTTCTTATTCCTATTCTTCTTTACAGTAAATTATTTTGTGGTCTTGCTTACCCTTTAATGTCGGTGTTAGGGCATTATCATTCGGGGGTCCCCGTTTGGCCCTAATAAACTATTGAACTTGTGTTTGCTTTTTCTTCGTGTAACATGTTCAACATCATACTACTTGACTCTGAAAACAGGTGGTGAATGGACATGTAAGGGAAACAAGTGGGTTTTTGATGGGATCACAACGACAACATGACTTCTTTTGTATGCAGATATGAATTACTCAAATCTCAGGAAAAAGTTAGCTGAGAAGATTAAATGCATTGACGAGATAGATGAAATGGAGATAAAATATCTGTCACCGTGGAAACCACTGGCACAACCAATCGATGTCAAAGATGACGAGGACCTTGGTGCGTTGAAGTTTTTGAATGCACACTCGCACGATAACATTTGGCCTATCGAGTTATATGCGAGTATGAAAAAGAAGGGAAACAAAGAGCCAGAGGTTGTGGTAGGTTGCCATCCAAGTAGAAGTGATGAAGAGGACATAACAGCGTGTCTGACTCCGCCACCGTTAACACAAACTCAAGAGGCAGAGCCCGAGGTTGTGGTAGGTCGCCATCCTGTCACTGATCGTACCAAATCCGACAAGAGCAATATGGTAAGCGACAATTATCCCACTGAAGCTTTATGGGATATCGTTGATTGTGACATGTATGAACTTAAACCAAAAATTTGTCGTGTAAACAATGGGGAAGTACAAATAGTTGACTTGGTGAGCCAATCTGAGGCAGACTCGAAAACTGATGGGAGTGATTATGGGGAAGACGTTGGGCGAGATTTTGATTGGGATGACCTTGAGGATGAGTTTGAGGATGATGTTGAGGAGGATGTTGAAGAAGGGACATTGTTGGATGACACTAATGAAGTCGAAAACTTATTCATAGACATTGATGAGGAAGTTCTACAACAGATTGAAGCCGAGTACTATCGTAGCAAACGGTTGTGTAAAAGGCAATTGGATGAGCCAATGGAGGATAATGGGGTGAGCGGCAATAATTTGGAAATAAAAGTTAGAGAGCATTTCAATTGCAAGAAGGATCTTAAGGATCGTTTATCCTTGATGGCATTACAGAGGCTCTTCTATATGCACGTCCATAAGTCTGATAAGAAGTTATATGTGGTAAGGTGCATTGATCCTAGTTGCATATTTTTTTGTCGTGGGACCGCTCTTGGCAGCACAAGATTGTTTCAAGTAAGGAAGTATTGTGGACAGCATACATGTGGCATGAAGCTAAAGCATAATTACCACAGACATGCAAGTTCAAGCGTAATTGCTGACCATATTATTTCAAGGTAAGTATACAATCCTGTCAGTACGATCATATATGAGCATGTATATAAACTAACCTTAGCATGTTACATATACAATCCTGTTACAGATTTAACACAGCCGATACATGTCTCGGACCTCGTGCTGCCGAAATTCAAGACAGCATGAAGAAAATGGGAGTGGCAGTTGGTTACGACAAGGCAAACAGAGCACGTTTAACCGCCATTGACAGGATAAGAGGCACAGTTGAAGAAAGCTACAATAGGATTCATGGATACATGTACATGCTCGAAAGGATGAATACAGGGACAGTCACACATGTTGAAGTAGACTCTAATCGTCGATTCAAGTATTGTTTCATCAGCTTGGGTGCTTGGCGCAATGGAATGCAGTTTTTAAGAAAGGTATATTTCCATCTTGTCACGTTCCCCGATTCTATTGTCAAATCGATACATGACATTGTAGAGCTGATTGAAAACTACTGCAGGTCATAACTGTGGATGGTACCCATCTAGGATCAAAGTACAGAGGCACACTTCTAGTTGCAGTGGCACAAGACGGAAACATACAAATATATCCAGTGGCTTTTGCTGTTGTTGACAGCGAGAATGATAGTTCATGGTCGTATTTCTTCCGACACCTATGCTCTGTTGTCGCCGACGATCATGACCTCGTATTTGTGTCTGACCGTCATGGAAGTATATACAAAGGTTTAAGAGAGCGCTATATCTTCGCAAAGCATGGTTGTTGCACACTTTACCTATGGGGTAACTTGAAGACGAGGTTTAAAATAAATGACTTGTGGATTCTGTACCAAAAGGCAAATCAAGCGTACACCAAACAGGACTTTAATCGTGAATTTGCAAGACTTTGCAACCAGTCTCCTACAGTCGGTACGTACCTCAGGGGTGTTGGATTTGAAGCGTGGACAAGGTCGCATATGCCCGCAAACAGATTCAACATTATGACGTCCAACAACACAGAATCCGTGAATAGTCACTTACTGGGCCCGCATCTAATGCCGTTGATTGGGTTGCTTGATGGTATACTGAATGTCATGAGTAATTGGTTTTGTGACAGGCGATTTAAGGGAGAGGGACATGTGGATATTCTGACCCCGACAGTTTGTACTGAGCTAGAAGGTAATTATTTGAAATCGTTGACAATGGTTGTGAGTAGGCTAAATCAATATGAGTTTCAAGTGCATGCCAATGGAACTACAGTCTTGGTAAATCATCATGCTCGAACCTGCTACTGCAACGTCTTCCAAGTTGACCAAATTCCCTGTGCGCATGCTATAGCGGCCGGGAAGGATTGTGGTGTGGATCCTGTCACTCTTGTTCATCCCTTCTTTACTGCTGAAATGTGGAAGGAAGTGTACAAGGAAACTATATATCCGGTTCCTGCATTTGAGCGTTGGGAAGTTCCTGACACGGTCTTGAATAGAGCATGTTTGCCCCCGGTTGTTAGGAGGAAATCCGGAAGACCAAGGAAGAAAAGGATCCCGTCACGGGGAGAATACAGGGGCCCGAGGAGAAGGTGTGGAAGTTGTGGTGCTGTCGGCCATAACTCACGAAACTGTCCTAACCCCTCAGCCGGCCCATGATGTCGTTAATTGTGTTACTATTTTGTTAATATGTGTAGTAAGAGTTCTACATGGATGAAGGATCTCTTACCACTCATATTACTTTTCGTATAAATGGTATGTATTTTGTTAATATGCATCCGTATGTTAATGTAATATTATCATGTCATCGTTATATATATATATATATATATCCCGACATTGTCAATATTGACTACTTTTGGTTATATTTATATGAAAGAACTTTCACTCCATTCTGTACCTAACACTTCTTCCCACTTATTATTCTTCCATATTTATCATGACTTCAAATAACCAACAGACCGACATGAGTGGTATCTAAATAATACACAGGAAAAATAGAATTACATAATAAGACATTACCATAAAATACTATATTATATAAAACAGATTTACATAATATGACATTATCATCTTCCTACTTGACATAACATATTAATTCATGCGACATTACCATAACATACTATACCATAACCTACTGACTATATATAGTCACTATATGACATTATCCTTCTCCTACTTGACATACCTATCATAAAACAACAGACTTCATAACCTCGATTACTTTATCAGATACTAAATATGTGCGGAGGAGACAGATGATTCTGGGCCGTCGCGCTGCGGAAGTTCATCAACAACATCTCCAGTGACGACATATATGTTTATGAAGGCAACGGATCTACCTTGGGCGGCAAGGGCGACGGCGTCTCCGCAGCGCTATAAGGCCCTCAAGGTACGAGGCCCTCCATGGGGGGCACAACATCGAAGAAGTAAGCGGTGTCTTGTTCGTAATCGTTAAAACGAAACAGTTGGTTGAGCAACCAATGGATATCCTGTACCATATCAGTCGAGGGCCTCCAGTTTTGGGTCCTCCCGCCTTGGTAGACATGGCTTGAAATCCTGGCATTTTGTCCCCTTGAAGGGATGAGTCTCCCACCGGTATGGACAGTTGTGTAAACCATGTGATCGTTAAGGCCCCATTCATAGTCGTTAGGCTCATAAGCCATGGAAACAAATGAAACAAGAGAAGGGAAATTAGAGTTTTTAGGGTGAGGAAGTGGAAGAAGTTTTGGAGCGGATTGTGGATGAGGAAATATGGTTTCGTATGAGGGGGTATATAAAGAGGTTTTTGGGTTGGTGGCGGTTAGGGTTACATTTATGAGGGTGCTTAATTTAATTAATTGGGTTAATATCTTGTCACTGATTGACGGAAGTTGGTGGGCAGTTAATGATAATTTCATGACGGTTGACTATTTTTTTATTGTCAGTCAATGGCGTTGGGGGGCAGTTAATGATAATATCATGACGGTTGACAAGATTGACAGGATACAAAAACAGTTGGTATGCAATCTAAACAAGTTGAAGTAGTCATAACATTGTATGTAATCCAAATATCCAATCCAAATATCCAAATAACATTGCATGTAATCTAAATGATGCACTTCGTTAGGCTCGACCTCCAGACCCCGTCAAACACGTTGTGAGCCATGTCGCTCCTGAAGCCGTCAATAAATTTGTCTGCCACAACGTCCAGATTTTTCCAACCAGCACTTAGCAACTCCATGTGTTTCAGAGTGTATATCCCACAGTCATGACTACGAACACAATATGCACTTTGTTACTCAGATGAAGTATGTAATAAATTTTGTAAGGGGATTGATATTTCGACTTACCCACGCTTGTTCTGCTTCAGTCCTTGAATTCTCTCAAATTTAATCTCTTGAGTACCCCGATGTTCAAATTTCTTGGCAAGCGGGGGGTACTGTGTCATGAAGTGAGGAAGAAACCGACAAATCCCATGCACCCAGTTCTCTATGGCCAAGTTAGGGTTCAAATCCACATTACAATCATATACATTTGCCTGCCATTGCTGCAGATCGATCTCAATAGCCACCCAATGATTGTTATCGATGTTGAGGGGGAAATAAATGAAGTCCAGATCATCCCAACTGGACCCATAAGGTTTAGGCCGATCTCCCCTAAAGTATGCGAGTGCACATTCAGATGCAGGTGGAATAACGCAATCATTTTTGATATAGTCTCTATATGCATCCGTATAATCAGCAGTCCAGAAAACGTCCAATATTGTGGCCTTGCTTTTAACTTTGGACTCCAAAAGCGCCTTACGGATATAACAACAAACTTCATCGATTTGCTTCAAAAAAATATAATTCATCCTGTCAGGCATTGCAATAAATCCCAACAGTAAACTAAGTTGACATCATAATTAAATAGCTTACACCATCTTCCAGCCAAGCTTTTGGTTCCAGTAGTAGGCCAAACCAGTCCTTGTCCATCTCTTCACCACACAGTCCAACTATTGGCTTAGAGCTGAAAAACAAAGAAGGCGTAATTCAATCCATGAAAGATAGTTGAACATTATTAAATCCGTGAGATACTAACCTTTCATCATTCATCCATTCCAGCAAAGCAGTCATCTCCTTCACCTGTGAATTCTTGGTTATCTTCTTCACAATTTTCCCCTTTTTCTCATCTGTATAAGGTGTTAGTTTTTTAGCGGATGGCTTCACCATACGACTAGGAAGAACCCTCCTCGGTTGGAGATGCTTCTCTCGTTTATTTCTGGGTTTCGCCTTCTTGGATGCAGCAACCACATCGGCTAGCACTGAAAGAGGTTCCTCTCTTTCCTCTACCTCAGCTTGGGTAGCCTCCGGTGCTCCTTCAATGTCGTTAGTAAAATCCTGCTCCTGGTCCTTTTCACCAACGCCAGCATTTTCATTTATGTCTTTGACAAGGGCCATAACACCATACGCACCCTCAACATCATTGTTAGCCTCAATGGAATTATCAAAATCCTGCAATCATAATAACCATGTCATGCATGCGTACAAATCCTATCACCATGCCAGCCTTTTCTTGTAAAACATAAAAACTCACACACTAGAAATCTTGTCAATTCGTACAAATAATAATGTCATAGTAGTGATAAAAATTTGATAATTTTCATACCTCTTTTCCTTCAGCCTTTACCTTCTCCACTGCAGCCTCCTGAACCTCAGCCTCTACCTCTCTACCTTCTCCACCGCAGCCTTCTCCACCACAGCCTCCTTAACTTCCTCACCATCAGTCTCATTATCCTCATCAGAAACTTCCTCCTCATTAGAAACATCTACCTTGTCATCCTCCTTCGGTTTGTCACCACCCTGCCGAAGTTCTTC
Source organism: Rheum nobile (assembly GCA_027886185.1). Taxonomy (NCBI): domain Eukaryota; kingdom Viridiplantae; phylum Streptophyta; class Magnoliopsida; order Caryophyllales; family Polygonaceae; genus Rheum; species Rheum nobile. The sequence continues at coordinate 409,482 of WOAB01000069.1, forward strand.
ATTGTGATTAGCCTCATCACCATCACCAGATTCATCATCATCATCATCATCATCATCATCATCATCATCATCATCATCATCATCATCATCATCATCATCATTATCCTCACTCTCAACCTCATCACTCTCAACCTCATCACTCTCAGATAAAACACCCTCAACCTCCTTATCCTCCACCTCATCATCCTTATAAACTTCCTCCTCTTCCTTATCAGACTTACCATAGGATTCATCCTCATCCGAATAATTCTTTGATTTCCCAGTACTCTTGAGCTTAGGCACCTCCTCCTCCTTTGATACCCACTTTTCCAGCCTTCTCATCCTGTCAAGCACTCCTTTTTCCAACCTCTTCATCATTCTGAACATCTGACTTATCACCTCTGATGACTGTACAGATGCATTACTCGAGCTCGTTTCATCTTTTCCTTGCTTCCCCTTCCCCTTCTTTTTCAAACCCTTCATTGCTTACTTCACAATTTTATCAAAATGCGGGTCATCAAATCCAACAACATAGTAGCAGTCGGACAGCTTATCCACCTCATCCTCATCGGGAATAAGAATGGGCTTAACCACATGTGTAGGATCAGCCAAAGACAACTCCAACACTCCATGTTCAGGGGCGTCATCTGAAAACCAACGAAGACCTCGAGGCATTGCAGATTCACTCAACTTTGATGCAAATTGGAGACCAAATGTTGGCACAGCTTCCCATACCCATATCTACAATAACAAGCGGTTTGAGAATTAACAAATTAAGATACATTATTTCATTTTATCCTGTCATCCTATAATTTAGATCAGGTCACCCTAAAACAATCTGGAATGCAAATAAAAGTATGTTGGAATACTACTATGTAGTGTCAATCAAACAAGAAAAACTTCATGCATATTCACCATTATCATGTCGCCCTGTACTCAAATATCCTGTCATAGTATAGCATAAAGTATACTACTATGCTGCAAATAAAACACATTCAGTAATTCATATTTCAACCATTACAAATTTAGATCAGATCACCCTAAAACAATCTGGAATGCAAATAAAAGTATGTTGGAAAACTACTATGTAGTGTCAATCAAACAAGAAAAACTTCATGCATATTCACCACGATTCTGTCGCCCTGTACTCAAATATCATGTCATAGTATAACATAAAGTATACTACTATGCTGCAAATAAAACACATTCAGTAATTCATATTTCAACCATTACAAGTTTAGATCAGGTCACCCTAAAATAATCTGGAATGCAAATAAAAGTATGTTGGAAAACTACTATGTAGTGTCAATCAAACAAGAAAAACTTCATGCATATTCACCATTATCATGTCGCCCTGTACTCAAATATCCTGTCATAGTATAGCATAAAGTATACTACTATGCTGCAAATAAAACACATTCAGTAATTCATATTTCAACCATTACAAATTTAGATCAGGTCACCCTAAAACAATCTGGAATGCAAATAAAAGTATCTTGGAATACTACTATGTTGGAATACTATTATGTAGTGTCAATCAAACAAGAAAAACTTCATGCATATTCACCACGATCCTGTCACCCAGTACTCAAATATCCTGTCATAATATAGCATAAAGTAATTAATATTTGAAGCAATAAAACTACCTGGAACACAACTGGCATGCCTTGAATGGAATATGGAATTCTTGGTGTGTCGGAGAGTAGCTTTGCCTTCTCTACTGTCTGCATCCTTTTGGCCAATGTTGTGGTCAATGACTTGTGAAGCTCTTCATAAGCAACCCTTCCCCATGGATAATCCCAAAAGTAATCCATATTCTCCAGCAGCCTAACATGCAACGGCTTCACTAGCCTCTTCTTATCCCCTCCCAGCAACAGACCTTCAACTATCAACAACAGTGCCAATTTCATTTTGTAGTTGTCCAATTCACGATGTTCTTTAAATCTGTTGTAAACATCTTGTATGGTCGTCTTAGGACCACCGGGACTACCAAAAAAATGCTCCATTACTAGCCCGTCTGCTTTAGTATCCACAAATGGAAGTTCACCATAATTCAGTCTAGTTATGAGAGAGAACTCCTTAATCAAAAACCTCAACTCTTTTCCTGCCACCTCATACCAAGACTCCCACTTCTTTTTTGTTTCAAGTTGCTTAAATAGAACTGCATGCAATGTCTGTGAAGAAAATGATACCTGCTGCAACATTTTCAAAACTTTTCCAAACGGGCCATCCAAAACCTGTTGCCAATCCACATGTGTCAACTTGTTTTCAATCTCACGAACAAAGTGCACCCTACAGTTGATGTTAATTCTGCCGTAGAAAGTTTCACCTCTGAAATAATTGTACCTAATCTGCAAGCCAAATGAAAATAACCATAAACAAACGCAATCGAACCATTTCAGAAGCCTCAGACGACAGATAAAAAAACATAAAACCCTAAACAAACACTCCTGATAAAGAAGTAAATCATTTCAGATGGGTGACAGGACAATTGAAGAATTACGCTAAGCCCTAAACAAAAAAAATTAGACAACTTACATCCTCTTTAAAGATTAAGGGTTTATTCCCCTCTACTGGTTTCACTTTTGGCCTCGACCTGCCCTTCGCAGCTTTTTTCCCTATGGAACTGTTAGAAGTTTTTCCGCCTTTCGCCTGCACTTCGTCTCCCTGCTTCTTCTTCTTTCGAACCTGGTTGTCGTCTTCTTTTCTCTTCCTTTTCTCTCCACTCTTCTTTGGGCTCGATTCTTTACGGTCTCTAAGCACTGCCATTTTCTAGGGTTCTTTTGTAACGTGTTAATGGATGGAGAAAGATGGAGGAGGGAGTAAGTAAGAAAATGTGGAGATGGACTTCAAGAGTAAGCAAAAATCGAGAAAGATGGAGGAGTTGAAGAGTCGCATTCTGGGGAAGAAGAAAATGTCTGATAACAATGATGGATGTTTGCAGAGTCGCCTTCTTGGGAAGGAAAAAGAAGAAATGTGGAGGGAATTTTGGAAAGTAAACACGGAGGGGCTTTTGGGAGAATTCAAACTTCGAAGAAAGGTAAATCGGTGTATGTCTTACGCTTTTTATTCTAAATTAAATATTATTAAAACGGTCAAATCGGTGAACAAATAATATTACAAAATAATATTTCCGACAATAGGATTATACAATGTGACAAAAAACATATGTACGCAAATTACAAAGAAACTTTATTGACAGGAATTATGAACAACACTGACACGAAGTATGCATCTACAACGAAGTAGCAATTACCCTAGATTTCCAAAACAACACTAACGGGAATTATGAACAACACTGGCAGGAATTATGAACAAGAAATGCACCAACCAATTTTGCTAGATTTCCAAAACAATTTCAACACAAGTTATTTTCAACAATACAAGTCAATTCTAGCGAAAACCACCCAACAAGGAATCATACAACACTAGCACTATCCCAACTACAGTGAAGCTTACATGAAAGTGAATAACATATCCTCCACTAGTCAAACCAGTTCATATCCAACAAACTATCGGCTATCCTTTTTCTGTACTCATCCACAAATTTGTCACCCACGTTCACGATGTTTTGACGTCTGGAACCTTGATCGTGAAGACGCCACAATCGCCCCTGCACACAAGTAAAAAATGTAGTTGGTTTGCTGATATTATAACCAATTTCACACAAACAAATGAACAATTTCTGTAAACAACTTACCCTCTCTTGTTTCCCTCCAATGTAGGAACACGAGTCACATTTAGGGGATTTCCCCGCCTATCTTCATAAATTGTTGCCAAAGGCTCATATTGTGCTATCATGACAGGAAGAATATATGTCAACTCTGCAAGGAGCCTATGGACTTCCGACAATTTGAACAAATTGACGTCGGGATCGTATACAGTGACACACCATTTACTAAGTTGTATCTCCAGAGCTACCCAATGTTTGTCCTTGAAATTTAAGGGGAGGTATATACGATCCACATCCTTCCAATCCTTCCCATAAATTGCAGGCAGTTCCCCACGTAGGTATCTCATCTTAGATCCATCAGCAATATAACTTTGCTTATCTGATAACCATCTATTCATTTCCTTGTCCAAATTACGCTGAAATCAGGTGTCCAATATTGCCACTGGTTTGTCATGCACACGACAGCTAAGATAATATATACATTCGTCCAAGTGCTACAAACCAAAAATATATGTCATACCAGAAATTTGCTGCATTCCACGATAATTTATATAAAAATTGAAAGGAGCTTACCTTAGATTTCAGCCACCCCTTTGGTTGCAACAATGGCTCAAAAAACTCCCTCTGTAGATTTTCTCCACTTGGAGAAACAATTTCCTCACTGCATCATAACATGGTTTAATTAACACCTCAAACACGCATTCATATCTTCAAGACGGGTTCATATCATCAAGACAGGAGGGACAACTTCCTAACCTTTCCTTCGAGTCTAACCAACGCTGCAATTTATTCATGTTTGAAAATCCTTTGGGCGTTGAAACCTTCCATCGTTTGGGATTATCGGCTTCTCTGGACAGTCATCTCTTCTTGACAGGATGGTCCTTCAGTTCACCAGTTGTATGATCAATTGTTTTTTTTGAGCTGCTTTTTCTTGTTGAGAGTCCAATTGATTCTTTGGTAGACTCTCCTTCCACCTCAGCTTGTTTTAGCGTCTGCAAATAAGCTTTTTCATAAATAACATGTTGGTGATCTGAGGGACCATCCTGTCAGGAAGATTTATTGATGCATACCTCAACTCCTCTTGTCCTCCCTTTTTTTATTTTTCGCCTCATTCTGAACTGTGCCATCTTCATCACCCATCTTCTTTTCTGAGCGAGTCTTTCTTGTAAATACTTTTCCTTCCTTGCAAATACTTTTCCCCTCATCTTGTATTGCACCCTCAACATCATCTCTCTGAACAGCACCATCTTTATCATCCTTCTTCTTTTTTGAACGAGTCTTCCTTACAACTTGCTTTCCTTCTTTCTTATCGTCTTCTTCTTTTGTCATCGTTTCTCCATTTTCCCCCTCATCTTCTACTGCACCCTCAACATCATCGCTCTGAACTGCACCATCTTCATCATCCTTTTGCTCTCGATAAATAACCATATATCCTAAATTGCCATTGTCGACTTTAGTGGCACCTTCATCATCGTCGTCCTGTAGGGGATTTGAATCAGACCCCCCCCCCCAATTCTGTCCATTTCGACATCCTCATCACGACCATGTACAACATTCTGCTTCAATAAATTACAATTTAGATTTAACTCAAAAGAATAATAAGTAAGTGCACCATTCTATAATGATTGTCAAAAACAGAGCTTTATGCATCCATCCAACTTATAAAACTACCGTTTTCTATTAACTAACTATGACATTCCTATTATAATGTCTGTCAAAAAAAAGGCTTAAACTGACAACAAATACAAGTAACTGCCAATCTCAAGTTTAACAAAGTGACATTTTGCCTTTTCAAAATGACATTACTATTCTACACAAGTAAAAATGCTTCAGCTTACACGAAATATATATCTAAGTTCCCAAACATAACTTAATAACGATTGTTGACAGTTATCTTACATCCCCTTCCTCTTGTTCATCATTTGTTGAACCTGACTTGTTGAATACCTTCTCCTTGATCATCTGTTGCATTATGCCCAAGGTTTTATTCATACCACAAAACCCTACGTCCACTTGGTTTTCCAAATTAATCATACGCTCATGAAGCTCTTTCATAGCGCACATCACTTGTCTTGCATCCAGGCCTGAGGACTTTGTAGCAGGGGCAGAGTCCGAATCACTCTTTCATTTTCTTCTATCATTGATAGACCTCTTATTACTTAGCTCGAATTTCTCAACTGCCTTGTCAAAGTAAGCGTCCTTCACTTCCCCATAAAATTTGCATTCTTTTAAGACCTCCACCTCAGTTTCTTCCTCTATCAACACCACATTTGGAATAAAATGGGATGTGGCCTTCCCTAAGAAAGACTCCACAGCCGTCGCATCAGGTTATGAATCTGATGACCATCGTAGACCGCGTGGGTAGGCCTCCTTATCCACCAAATGTGCAAACGCTGAAGCAATTGGTTTAACAGCTTCAAACAGCCAAACTTGAATAGCCAAACCATCAATATATTGTAACTACAATACCAACTTTAAAACAATATACATTACATCTTGTCATGTTACCTGAAAGGCCATTGGCAACCCCTTGAGTTTGTAACCCAACCTTGTACTTGAGTCTCTGCTTGTTTCAATCGTTTCCAATCTATTCTTCACCGTTGAACTCAATCCCTGGTGAGTTTCAATGTAGCTAACCCTGCCCCATGGGAATTTCGTGAATCGATCGATATCAGCCAATAATTTGACATGACCTGTGCTTATGCGAACTTTTTTCTCAACCCCAAGAATGACGCCCTCTAATATAATCAATAACGCCATCTTATATTTCAAAGGGCTATCAAGCTTTGTACGCATAAATAAAGACTCGAGCTCACCCAACGTCAAATTCTGTACATCAAATAACTCTTTCACGGCATTTTTATCCGGGTTCAGCTCATTATCTTTCATTCTGTGACAGCATAACCCCGTCACAAGTGCAAATTCCTTCATTGAAAAACGCAGCAGCTGTCCTTGCAGGTCATACCACGTCTCCCACAACTTCCTCGTTTCTACTTGACGGAATAAAACGTAATGTACAAGCTGGCATGAAAAGTTTTGTCGACGAACCATCTTCACAGTAGGTCCAAATGGACCATCTATTATCCTCTGCCAGTCCACAGGGGAGAGGCATTTCTCAATAAGATTCAGGAATTCACGCCGACAGTTTTGGTTGACTCTGCCGATGAATTTTTTCCCTTCAAATCTCAATAAATGACCCTAAAAATACAAATTATACAAGGTCAATATATACAAAACGAACATATACTTAAACACAACATGACAGGATGTCAACTATGGAAAACTACACACAATGAGCTAACCAAAATTTACCCTTTTACCCATTTTAATCTCCTCCGTTTCAATATGAAGAACTACACCACTTCAGCTGCACTGGGGGAGATAGACAAACAATAAAAAATATCAACATTTAAGCTTTTTCTAAGCACCTAACTCAACTCAACATACCCAAGTGTACAGATCACACGAGAAGACAAGAAAGTTGCAAGAGTAAGAGAGCTATAATGTCAGGAAAATAACAACATTAGAATTTCAAAACACAACATAATCTGACATTCATGACAATCAAATTAATCATTTCAACAATAACACTATACGATGTGACAAATATTTCATCAACGCTGACAAGAAATGTTCATACAATGGTAATTCCTGCAATTGTGACAAAAACAAACATAATCTGACATTCTCATTTTACAAACACGGATTTCACAGGTTGATACAATTCGCTGCATTCAACCTCACTTCCTCACTTCATTTCAGCTCAAACAACAGTGAATCAACCCTAAAAACCAAATGAACAGCAACGGAACAACCCTAAAATGGCGTCAAATGACTTGAACTCTGAAAAACTTGACATACCTACCTCGAACAACAAGGCTCGAAGGAGATAGACAGAAGAGGCAGATGAATCGAAATCGCGACAGAATCGCAAGAGCCTTAAGCGGAATCGCAAGGGCCTTACTCGGAGCTCAAGCGGCGATGAAGGGATTAAGCTACCTCGAACGGTGAAGAATGGTTTAAGCTACCTCGAACGGTGAAGAAGGATTTCAAGCAAACAAACCTGGAAGAGAAAGCTTCACGCCGGAATCGGTGAATCTCGCCGAAAAAAATAAATCTAGATTCCGTCGGCGAAGAGGAAACCTCTGGGAGAGAAAAGGAAAAGGAAATGATTTGGGTTTTTTTTACCTGTAGCAAATTTTTCACATTTTATTTTGGAATTCAAAATGATTTGGGGTTTCATTTTTTTTTCCAATTAAAATAGTGTCATGTCAGAATTTCTTTTCGAAAAGAAAAGGAAAAGTCAGATTTTCATTTAACTTTTTATTTGTGGGGTATAATTGCAAAAAACAAGGGAAAAAAAAGTCTTTGGGATAGATTTGCAAAAACCAAAAGGATAGGATAGTTTTGCAAAGCCTATATAAAAATGGGGTATTGGGTGCTATTTCCCATCCTATCCCATAAATAAATGGTAATTGTTGAACAATTAACGTCTGAATATTTCGCCAAATAAAAACAAATCTCAGTATTACCTTGTGAAATAACTTTGGGGTACTATGTGAATTAAACTATATCTCAGAGTTATTAGGCAAAAAAGTCAAAGAATATTTTTGGCATTATGCATAGTAGAGACTTCATAATATACTTAACCAAAAAATATGTGTCATGCATGCATTTTAATTTGTATTAAAATAAGTCTGGATATTACATGCTCCAATTCTATATATATACATTCCCGATTTTGTATAAGCTTGTGACTCACTCCTAATGATCATCTCTACAAATGAATATAATGTTTTGGTTTACTATTTATTATTATAAGCATTTCATGAATTTGTCTTCTCCTTTCTGAATAGAATTATATATTGTTTTACTTAAGGATGGGCATACGGTTCGGACTGGACTGGACATTTATGGTCCGGTCTGGACCGGACCGGTGGACCGTAAAATTGTTAACATATGGATCGTGGACCGGACCGGACCGTATCCAGATTTCAGAATTTTTGCCATTTTAATCGTAAAAATTACGATCCGGACCTGACCATAAAAATTACGGTTCAGACCGGGACTGGACCGTAAAAATTACGCCCAAAATTATAATGGATTTTTTTTTTAAATTTTTACGGTCCGACCGGTCCAGATCGTAAAAATTACGGTCCGGACCGGAATCGGACCGTAAACCGTAAATGTCAAATTATCGGACCATGAACCGGACCGTCACAATCCGATCTGGTCTTACAATCCATTCTATTTTTTCTCATCCTTAGTTTCACTTTGCATTATGTATTAATATTGTAAGTAATTTCAGGTATATGTATAATGAATGGCTAATCACTAGACCTGTCAACTGGGTCGGGCAGATCGGGTTCGAGTTCGGATCATGTCGAGTTCGGGTCAAATCGGGTTCGGGTCGATCGGGTTGATAAAATTTTCGGGTCGGGTGGGTTCGGGTTCGGGTTGACCCAGCGGATCGAACATGCCCTTTTTTATGATTATTATTATGATTTTTAACTTTAATAAAATAATTATAATAATATAATTAATATTATATTATTATTTAATAAAGTATATTAAAATATTTAATATAAATGAAGTAAAATATACAAAATAAAGGAGACCCGCGAACTCGGATTTGCGTTCGGGTCGAGTCGGGTTCGGGTCCTTCTTGACCCAGTGACGTTCGGGTCGGGTTCGAATTCGAATTCGGATCCTTTCGGATCGGATCGGGTTTTCGGGTTGGGTCGGTTTTTTACGGGTCTACTAATCACTGAATAACTTAATTAACCTTTTTCAGATCCATGACAAAGAATTATGTAGGCCACAAGCAAAGAACATGATACACCACCAACAAGGAATTGAGTCATATTTGGAGACATTCTACAAGATGATATATTGTTACTTCGTGAGGAGTGCATAGACCTTTTATGCATGTACTAATAGATCACATCTAAGTGACGATAAGTCACATCTTAGAGAAATACAGCATAAAAATTATGAACTTAAATTTAAAATTACAAATCTACATTCTCCTTTTTCTTAATAATGATAGGATGAAAAATGTTTATGTTTACAAATATTTTATGTAAAATTTATAATTTTTTTCCATACTTGTATTTCTACATATAACTACATAAAGTATAAAGCGGTTTCACAGATAGCCCTAACGTATTTAAAATAACATTGAATTTCTAAAATAAATTTCATGTACCACTGAGTCACATGATCATGAAAAATTGATGAAGACGAATACGTACGGCCTTCAATCATGATTTAACAAAACAATACGATTATAGTTGGGTCTTATTTTAGACCTTATGGACGAGGCCCGTGATGTGGCTAAAACTTGTACAAGGTGAGTTGTAGTAGTCAAGTGTCGATCTCCCAAAGACCAATGTAATATCAATTGAAACTCTACCAATGAACTAGACCGTGAAAATAACAAATTGGATAATTCTATAACTAAGCTAAAAAATAATAACACTAATAAATAGGATAAAAATAATGGGATATATGTGTTCAAGGTTAGGGATTATCATAAGAATGCTTCATTAAACAAAATCACACTTTACATGAATCTAGTCCAAATTATTTGAAGGTAAGTCATCAAAGATATTCTACTAACTTTTGTCAGATAATAGTAAATGTGACTGAATCTAACTAACAATTGATATCGTGTAGAGCTAATCACATTCAAACCATTTAAGCAGTTAGAGTCTAGGATAAACTGAAATAACATTCATTGTCGCATTGCGCTATGTCTAGATAAACCTAGGGTTTCAATGATAGCTTAGTATTCCACAAGAGTAATTAAGTTGTTGTCGCACAAATAACACATAGGTTCAACTCATAGGGATCTAATAAGAATAATCTATGTCGGTCTCATACCTTATCCTGGTATCCTATTATTATTATTATCTCTTGACAGTCTCAAGCCCAAATACGAATCCAATTTGCTTGCGCTACTATGGGCTTAAATAAACTATGAATGAATCAATTACAATTTCAATTAAGTGAAAGATATTATTTTTTTACATACACATCGTCGGGATCACCTCAAGCCTAGAACTAAGAATTTATTGAAGCATATTTGAAGAATTAATCAATAGATTTAAACTAGTCATCAACATATATGAATTATTCATTAAGAAATGGAGATAAGAAAACTAGGTTTCAATGTCGAAACAATCCAAATTCACGGGCTACAAGTTCAAATATCAACTCTTAAATATGCAAAGGTCAATAAATACCCTCTTGAAAACCTCATATGTGGTCGTCCAAAACAAAAAGCAAAAAACGGGATGGTGGCCTTGCCTTTCACTCGACAGAAGTATATAATAAGGCATTACAAATGAAACTCTTATGAAAAATCCTAACGGAACCAAACAACGCATGGGTCCGCTTAATTAGCGTAAAGAAAGAATTTCAAGGTCATCTTAGATGACAATTACGAAACAGAAAGACAATTAATTTCTGGAATGATAAATGGGTAGGAAACAAATTAATAAATGAAACTCTGAGCATGAATAATAGTAATGTAAGGGTTTTTTATTATATATGAATGGAATTACACGCTTCTATGCAACCTGGTCCCATAATATATGGTTGAGAAAATTAAAATGATCTTAATTCCTCTTCATGACATTGATGATCATTTAGTTTGGGATCCCTCCCCGAACAGGAAATACACGGTAAAATAAGCTGTCAATGCTCTACAAAATAATAAAGGCAACTCCCATCATAATAACCTATCTTGGATATGGGAATTAAATGTACCCCCCAAAAAGTAAGCACTTTATTTGGAAATCTTGTTCTGATTCACTTCCCACAAATGAAAGATACGATAGACACTACAACAGAGTCTCAGCTGAATGTGTCCTTTGTAGAGAAGCAAATGAAGATATTAATTACCTTTTCTTCAGCTGTAAATACACAAGAAGCGTCCTACTGGAAGTTGGAAAGAAAGAGAATGAGACCTTAGACCCAGAATCATTTAGTGATGTCTTCAATGAAAATTTGTTTGTTAACAGAGGAAGATTGTCAAATTTTGATTTAGCAAGCTTTGCATGGTGGGCCATATGGAATTACAGAAATGTCATTATCTTCCGAAATGCTATTAAAGATACCCCTAGGCAAGATCACATTTGCGCCTCTTTTAAGTTATTCAAATCAATAGAAATGTATAAGGATCTAGTAAAATAAAGAAAAAGAAGGCAAAACATATTTCCCGGATAAGACCGACACATGATCACATAAAACTAAATTTTGACGGATCAAGAAGTATAAGTGGCTTCACAAAAATTGGTTTTATCTTTAGAGATAGAAGTAGTAACATTATCTATATGGATAGCAGAAACATTGAACGCACAACTATTATACAGGCTGAAGCAACAACGTTGTGGGTGGGTGTAGCTCATACATTTCGTCTGGGCATTAAGAAGCTTACAATTGAAGGTGATAATCTAATTGCCATCAATGCCCTTCAAGGCTTATGGGAGATTCTGTGGGAGATTGATATGATCATCAATAATACAAGAAGATTTCTACAATATTTTGAGAGGTCAGAATCAAGCATTGCTACAGAGAAGTCAATCAAGACGCAGACTTCCTTGCCTCTAGAGAGTGTGATTCGCAGATTCTTCATAGTTTAATTAGGGATGGTAATTCTAGCCAAATCGGAATCATTAACCATATGTTGAAGGCTTTTTTTATGATTGTCTGCAATAACAAATTAGGTTGGACTTTTCTTAAGAAGGTAATATAGTTTTTAATTATGTAAAAAAAAAACTAAAAACTAAAAGCAAAAAACAAAAACTCCCTTAATCTAACTAATCCTATTAATTAACTAAAACTAATCTAATCCTAAGACATCCCTCTAAACCATCATTCCCACATTTCTACGCTAGCTTACCACCTTTATATACTTACAGAAAACCAGCCACAACACGCCTGATGCAGTCCACAATGTCACGACGAGCCTAGCAATAATGATATTGTGCGGCCCATTATTATTAATAGCTCAAAGTTACAAATCCACCACCCTTTTGCTTCGTTGAAGAGTCTAATGATTCCCACATGGCCTGGGCCTGAATAATTATATAGGCTTGTAACTTGGGCCTCGGGCAGTTTATAGCATTATTGACAGCTACTCCAAATTAGCCTTTAAATGCCTGAAATATATAATATTACGAGGAACAAATGAGGTCCATTGTCCTCTTTGTTCTTTGAGAAATAGCACTCTATACCCTATTTTACTAATGTCTTTGCAATTTTACCCTATTTTTTTTGTTTTTTGTAAGACTATCCCAACTATAATTTTTTTTTTTTTTTTGCAAAAATACCCCCCAAATAAAAAGGTAAATTGAAAATTGATTTTTTTTTTTGTTTTGGAAAATAAAATATGACATGGCTGATTTCATGAAAAAAAATTAAAACATAATTCAGTTTCAATTTCAAAATGAAATGTGAAATTTGCTATAGAAACAAAACAACGTCGTCGGCCGAGGTCTCTCTCCCAGCTCGAGGTGTCTCCATCTTCTCCGGCGGAATCCAAGGTTGTTTTGTCCGACGAATTTCGCCATTTCCGGCGAGAAGGTTTCTCTTTCAGGTATGATATCGATTCAAACTCCATAATCTCCAGCTTTGTTTTTTGTTTGAAACCCTTCTTCGCCGTTCGAGGTAGCTTAAACCCTTCTTTCGTCGCGAAATTATAGGTTTTTCACAGACGGAGCCCTTCATCGCCGCTAGGCCTAAAATTGCCGAAGACGCGCGACAAAGTGCAGGTTTTCGACCGACGTCCCGATTCGGACGCGATTCCGATTCATCTTCCTCTTCTGTCTATCGCCTTCGAGCCTTGTAGGTATGTCAAGTTTTTTAGAGTTCCAGCCATTTAACGCCATTTTAGGGTTGCTCCGTTGCTGTTCATTTGGTTTTTAGGGTTGATTCACTGTTGTTCGTTTGAGTTGAAATGAAGTGAGGTTGAATGCAGCGAATTATATCAACCTGTGAAATCCGTGTTTGTAAAATGAGAATGTCAGATTAGGTTTGTTTTTGTCACAATTGCAGGAATTACCATTGTTTGAACATTTCTTGTCAGCGTTGATGAAATATTTGTCACATCGTATAGTTTTATTGTTGAAATGATCAATTAGATTGTCAGTTTTGTGAAACACTGTTGTGTTTTGAAATTTAAATGGTTTTATTTGCCTGACATTATAGCTCTCTTACTCTTGCAACTTCCTTGTCTTCTCGTGTGATCTCTACATCTGAGTATGTTGAGTTAGGTGCTTAGAAAAAGCTTAAATGTTGATATTTTTTGTTGTTTGTCTATATCCCCCAGTGCAGCTGAAGTGGTGTAGTTTTCCATATTGAAACGGAGGAAATTGAAATGGGTAAAAAGGTAAATTTTGGTTAGCTCATCGTGTGTAGTTTTCCATAGTTCACATCCGGTCATGTAGTTTTTAAGTATATGTTCCTTTTGTATTTATTGACCTTGTATAATTTGTATTTTTTAGGGTCATTTATTGAGATTTGAAGGGAAAAAATTCATCGACAGAGTCAACCAAAACTGTCGGCGTAATTTGTTGAAACTTATTGAGAAATGCCTCTCCCCTGTGGACTGGCAGAGGATAATAGATGGTCCATTTGGACCTACTATGAAGATGGTTCATCGACAAACCTTTTCATGCCAGCTTGTACATTACGTTTTATTCCGTCAAGTAGAAATGAGGAAGTTGTGGGAGATGTGGTATGACCTGCAAGGACAACTGCTGCGTTTTTCAATGAAGGAATTTGCACTTGTGACGGGGTTATGCTATCGCAGAATGAATGATAATGAGCTGAACCCGGATACAAATGACGTGAAAGAGTTATTTGATGTACATAATTTGACGTTGGGTGAGCTAGAGTCATTATTTATGCGTACACAGCTTGATAGCCCTTTGAAATATAAGATGTCATTATTGATTATATTAGAGGGCGTCATTCTTGGGGTTGAGAAAAATGTTCGCATAAGCACGGGTCATGTCAAATTATTGACTGATATCGATCGATTCACGAAATTCCCATGGGGCAGGGTTAGCTACATTGAAACTCACCAGGGATTGAGTTCAACGGTGAAGAATAGATTGGAAACAGTCGAAACAAGCAGAGACTCAAGTGCAAGGTTGCGTTACAAACTCAAGGGGTTGCCAATGGCCTTTCAGGTAACATGACAGGATGTAATGTATATTGTTTTGAAGTTGGTATTGTAGTTACAATATATTGATGGTTTAAGTATCATACTGACAAGAAAAACTGCGGTTCAGGTTTGGCTGTTTGAAGCTGTTAAACCAATTGCTTCAGCGTTTGCACATTTGGTGGATAAGGAGGCCTACCCACGCGGTGTACGATGGTCATCAGATTCACAACCTGATGCGATGGCTATGGAGTCTTTCTTGGGGAAGGCCACATCCCGTTTTATTCCAAATGTGGTGTTGATAGAGGAAGAAGTTGAGGTGGAGGTCTTAAAAGAATACAAATTTGATGGGGAAGTGAAGGACACTTACTTTGACAAGGCAGTTGAGAAATTCGAGGTAAGTAATAAGAGGTCTATCAATGGTAGAAGAAAAGGAAAGAGTGATTCGGACCCTGCTCCTGTTGCGAAGTCCTCAGGCTTGGATGCAAGACAGATGATGTGCGCTATGAAAGAGCTTCATGAACGTATGATTAATTTGGAAAACCAAGTGAACGCAGGATTTAGTGCTATGAATAAAACCTTGGGCATAATGGAACAGTGATCAAGAAGAGGGTATTCAACAACTCAGGTTCAACAAATGATGAAGAAGATGACATTGAACAAGAGGAAGGGGAGGTAAGATAACTGTCAATAATCGTTATTAAGTTTTGTTTGGGAACTTAGATTTTTATTTCGTGGAAGCTCAAGCATTTTTTCTTGTCGGAATATAGAATAGTAATGTCATTTCAAATCCCCTACAGGATGACGATGATGAAGGTGCCATTAAAGTTGACAATGGCAATTTAGGATATATGGTTGTTGAGGATGATGAAGATGAGGGGAAAAATGGAGAAATGGAGAAACGATGACAAAAGAAAAAGACGATAAGAAAGAAGGAAAGCAAGTTGCAAGGAAGACTCGTTCAAAAAAGAAGAAGGATGATAAATGGAGAAACGATGACAAAAGAAAAAGACGATAAGAAAGAAGGAAAGCAAGTTGCAAGGAAGACTCGTTCAAAAAAGAAGAAGGATGATAAAGATGGTGCAGTTCAGAGAGATGATGTTGAGGGTGCAATACAGGATGAGGGGAAATATGGAGAAACGATGACAAAAGAAGAAAAAGATAAGAAGGAAGGAAAAGTATTTGCAAGGAAGACTCGCTCAGAAAAGAAGATGGGTGATGAAGATGGCGCAGTTCAGAATGAGGGGGGAAATAAAAAAGGGAGGACAAAATGAGTTAAGGTATGCATCAATAAATCTTCCTGACAGGATGGTCCCTCAGATCACCTACATCTTATTTATGAAAAAACTTATTTACAGACGCTAAAATAAGCTGAGGTGGAAGGAGAGTCTACCAAAGAATCAATTGGAGTCTCAACAAGAAAAAGCAGCTCAAAAAAAAAGTTAATACAACTGGTGAACTGAAGGACCATCCTGTCAGGAAGAGAGGACTGTTCAGAGAAGCCGATAATCCCAAACGATGCAAGGTTTCAACGTCCAAAGGAATTCCAAACATGAATAAATTGTGCCGTTGGTTAGACTCAAAGGAAAGGTTAGGAAGTTGTCCCTCCTGTCTTGATGATATGAACGCGTGTTTGAGATGTTAATTAAATCATGTTATGGTGCAGTGAGGAAATTGTTTCTCCAACTGGAGAACATCTACAGAGGAAGTTTTTTGAGAAATTGTTGCAACCAATGGGGTGGCTGAGTTCTCAGGTAAGCACCTTTCATTATTTGTATAAATTATCGTGGCATGCAGCAAATTTCTGGTATGACATATATTTTTTGGTTTGTAGCACTTGGACGAATGTATGTATTATCTTGGATGTCGTGTGCGTGACAAACCAGTGGCAATATTGGACACCTGGTTTCAGCATAATTTGGACAAGGAAATGAATAGATGGTTTTCAGATAAGCAAAGTTATGTTGCTGATCGATCTAAGATGAGATACCTACGTGGGGAACTGCCTGCACTTTATGGGAAGGATTGGAAGGACGTGGATCGTATATACCTCCCCTTCAATTTCAAGGAGAAACATTGGGTAGCTCTGGAGATACAACTAAGTAAATGGTGTGTCACTGTATACGATCCCGACGTCAATTTGTTCAAATTGTCGGAAGTCCATAGGCTCCTTGCAGGGTTGACATATATTCTTCCTGTCATGATAGCACAATATGAGCCCTTGGCAACAATTTATGAAGATAGGGGAAAAAATCCCCTAAATGTGACTCGTGTTCCTACATTGGAGAGAAACAAGAGAGGGTAAGTTGTTTACATAAATTGTTCAGTTTTTGGTGTGAAATTGGTTATAATATCAGCAAACCAACTACATTTTTTACTTGTGTGCAGGGGCGATTGTGGCGTCTTCACGATCAAGTACATAGAAATGCTAAGTTCCGGACGTCAAAACATCGTGAACGTGGGTGACAAATTTGTGGATCAGTACAGAAAAAGGATAGCCGTTAGTATTTTCGATTTGAACTGATTTGAGTAGTGGAGGATATCTTATTCACTTTCATGTAAGCTTCACTGTAGTTGGGATAGTGATAGTGTTGTATGATTCCTTGTTGGGTGGTTTTCGCTAGAATTGACTTGTCTTGTTGACAATAACTTGTGTTGAAATTGTTTTGGAAATCTAGCAAAATTGGTTGGTGCATTTCTTGTTTGCTTCTTCATTGTAGATGCATACTTCCTGTCAGTGTTGTTCATAATTCCTGCCAGTGAAGTTTCTTTATAATTTGCGTACATATGTTTTTTGTCACATTGTATAATCCTATTGTCGGAAATATCTTTTTGTTTTTGTTGTTTTAGGGTACAAAATTATTTTTTAATATTATTTGTTTGTGTTTACCATTCTGTTGACATTTTTAATAATATTTAATTTAGAATAAAAAGGGTAAGACATAACCCTATTTACATTTCTTCGAAGTTCGAATGCTCCCAAAAGGCCCTCCGTGTTTACCTTCCAAAATTCCCTCCAAAAGAAGATAATTTCTTCTTCCCCAGAAGGCGACTCTGCAAACATCCATCATTGTTATCATACATTTTCTTCTTCCCCAGAAGGCGACTCTTCAACTCCTCCATCTTTCTCTATTAACGCTAGACTCGATTTTTACTTACTCTTGAAGTCCATTTTTTCTTACCAAGTCCATCTCCACATTTTCTTACTTACTCCCTCCATCTTTCTCCATTAACGCGACTCTGCAACACCATTTTTACTTACTCTCCCCTCCCCGAACTTTACCTTAACCTCTGAAGCGCGTTACAAAAGAACCCTAGAAAATAGCAGTGCTTAGAGACTGTAAAGAGTCGAGCCCAAAGAAGAGTGGAGAGAAAAGGAAGAGAAAAGAAGACGACAAGCAGGTTCGAAAGAAGAAGAAGCAGAGAGACGAAGTGCAGGTGAAAGGGGAAAAAAACTTCTAACAGTTCCATAGGAAAAAAAGCCGAGAAGGGCATGTAATACCCCTGATTTTTAGTAAGGGTATTTGGGTATTTTTCCCCAACCCTCGTTCTGAAATCGTATCGCTTTCGGAGAAATTCGGATTTTCTGTAACATGTCTGATCTCTGTAATTTTTCCCTGAGTGGTATAAATTACATTCGACGTATTTTCGGGGCTTAGAATATTTGTTTGGGTACAAATATATAAATTTCGGGGTTTAAACCCATGTCAAACCCTTTCCCAGGCAAAAAGACGCGAAAATGCCTCTGCCGCGACCGCGGCAGCATTTCCGCGACCGCGGAAAAATGGCTCTCAGAAGAGCTGGGCACAGGAATATTCCCCGACCGTGGAAAAAGTTCCGCGACCGCGGAAAATGCAGACACGCCAACGTCACTTCGTCTTCCTCCTCGTCGTTTGCACCCGCCGTTGATCCTCTGTTTCACCGGTGATCTGGGCAGGGAGGGATCCTCCTTTGGGCTATAAAAGGAGGTCGGATTGGGAAGGTTTTGGCACCCAAATATCTGATCTCCTCACCTCTTGCTCTCTCGTTTTTCCTTCGTCGCCGGAGTTCGAGCTCTCGCCGGAATTCTCGAAGTGTCGTCGGAGCTCTCGCCAGTCGTCGTGGTGGCCTTGGAGTGGTGCTTAGGAGGCGCAAGGAAGGTTGGAGTCAAAGCCCTCGCGAATCGAGCCCCCTCGCATCGTCGCCGGTGAGGTTTTCTCCCTTTAGAGTCGCTGGAGTTCATGGCCGCGACCGCATACATGAACTGCCGCGACTGCAGCAGTGACAAGGTCGGCCGCGTCCGCGGCCGTTGTCCTCGACGCTCGCGGACGCTTTCCTCGATGCCCGCGACCGCGGAATCCAAGCCGCGACCGCGGATTACCTTGGCAATCGCGATCGTGGCCTTGGACGATCCGGTCTCGGACGGGACTTTCGTCCTTTCGATTTCGTTCGTTCTTTCATAGATTCGTATCATTTTAATTGTCGAATCTAACCTAGGGTTTCGTTATGGGTCATTGTTGTAGGAATCTGTAATCCGACTTCCGTTCCCGTTCCAGACCCAGAAACCCGTCGTCGCTCAATCATTCGTCTAGACTAAGGCAAGTGGCAGTTCGCTCTTGCTTATCATTCCATGTTTCCATTAATTATCAATTGTTTAATTGTTAATTAAATTGGGATGAACTATTGTTTTCGTTTGGGAATAGATTTTATAAATGATACGATTAAAAAGTGATATTATAATAGGTTGTATATACTGCTAGAAACAACGCTATTATATATATATTATTGCTGTAATGGTATTGATGTGGACTATTGTGTGATTTTAACTGTTTAGTTAGAACGAGTATTCGTAGGAACGCTATGTACCTTGCGAGGTCTAGTCGTTTCTTTATAACTGGTACTAGGAGGATTTTTCCCTAGTACTCTCTCTGGTCATGACTATACCCTTACTCAGGATAGGTGCACACAGCTGGTGCCGATATTCGAGATTTATTCCCTTCAATATCTCTCACGATGAGATGATATATCTTAAAAGCTTATAACGTAATTGTGCATTTTGGAATTAAATAAGATAAGTGCGATTATGCACATAATTAATATACCCTCGGGCAAGGAGTACAACGTGGAAACCGCCCGGACTTCGATTAGAGTAAGTCCTCCTTCCAAATCTGAATTCCCATTACGCGGTGAGGTTGGTCGTGGATCCAAATGGTCAAGTCTTTTTAAACGCTTGTGTGAAATTATAACGTTCCCGAACACTTGTCATACTTTCCGTTAAGACTTAATCTCTTGGAGTCTTCTCTTCATACGTTTCCGATAAGACTCGATCTTTAGGAGTCTTCTCTTGATCTTTCTGTTTTGTATCCTTCCGTAGAAGTATTGAGGTTTACTATCGTCATCGGCTTTCATTCGAGAAGCGATGGGTCTAACCTAATACGACTACCTTAGAACCTTTCTGTTTTACCCTTGCATAGTCTTTCATTAGACTAACCAACCGGTTATTTTCCCTTGCATGGTTGGCTGGTGTCATCCGTCTCATACGACACATCAAGTAGACTACCGTTCCGTGAAGGCTAGAACCGACGATGAAGGCAGATGAAGTTTTTAAGAGTTTTATCCAGGTTGAAGATCCTAGGCGGGTGATCGCTTCGATCAAGACCCTTATGTTATTTATTTAAAAGACTTCCGCTATATTAAACGTATTCTGCATTTCTGTTGTATTTGGGATTTACGGATGTAATTCTGAGACTTTGGTTTAAATAAAAATTATGATATCTCGTATTATCAGTGTGTTTTATATTTTGTATGAATGGTTAAGCCTTGGGTGGCTTCGGATGTGAAATCTGAGGTCACTGGCGGTAATACTTTCAAGGAAATATTTGAGGGTGTTATAGGGCAAGTCGAGGCCAAAAGCGATACTAGTAAAGGGGAATAAACCCTTAATCTTTAAATGGGATGTAAGTTGTCTACATTTTTTGTTTAGGGCTTAGGGTATTTTTTCAATTGTCCTGTCACCCGTCTGAAATGGTTTACTTTGTATCAGGAGTGTTTTTTTAGGGTTTTTTCATCTGTCGTTTGAGGCTTCTCAAATGGTTCGATTTCGTTTGTTTATGGTTATTTTCATTTGGCTTGCAGATTAGGTACAGTTATTTCAGAGGTGAACCTTTCTACGGAAGAATTAACATCAACTGTAGGGTGCACTTTGTTCGTGAGATTGAAAACAAGTTGACATATACGGATTGGCAATGGGTTTTGGATGGCCCGTTTGGAAAAGTTTTGAAAATGTTGCAGCAGGTATCATTTTCTTCACAGACATTGCATGCAGTTCTATTTAAACAACTTGAAACAAAAAAGAAGTGGGAGTCTTGGTATGAGGTGGCAGGGAAAGAGTTGAGGTTTTCGATTAAGTAATTCTCTCTCATAACTGGACTGAATTGTGGTGAACTTCCATTTGTGGATACTAAAGCTGACGGGATGGTAGTGGAGCAATTTTTTGGTAGTCCTGGTGGTCCTAAGACGACAATACAAGATGTTTACAACAGATTTAAAGAACATTGTGAGTTAGACAACTATAAACTCAAGTTGGCACTGTTGTTGATAGTTGAGGGTCTGTTGCTGGGAGGGGATAAGAAGAGGCTAGTGAAGCCGCTGCATGTTAGGCTGCTGGAGAATATGGATAACTTTTGGGATTATCCATGGGGAAGGGTTACTTATGAAGAGCTTCACAAGTCATTGACCACAACATTGGCCAAAAGGATGCAAATAATAGAGAAGGCAAAGCTACTCTCCAACGCACCAAGAATTCCATATTCCATTCAAGGCATGCCAGTTGTGTTTCAGGTAGTTTTATTGCTTCAAATATTAATTACTTTATGCTATACTATGACCGGATGTTTGAATACCTATGTCACGATCATGGTGAATATGCAAGAAGTTGTTTGTTGTTTGATTGACACAACATAGTAGTTTTCCAACATACTTTTATTTGCATTCCAAATAGTTTTAGGGTGACCTGATCTAAATTTATAATGGTTAAAATATGAATTACTGAATGTGTTTTATTTGCAGCATAGTAGTATACTCTATGCTATACTATGACAGGATATTTGAGTACATGGTGACAGGATCATGGTGAATATGCAGGAAGTTGTTTGTTGTTTGATTGACACAACATAGTAGTTTTCCAACATACTTTTATTTGCATTCCAGACAGTTTTAGGGTGACCTGATCTAAATTTGTAATGGTTAAAATATGAATTACTGAATGTGTTTTATTTGCAGCATAGTAGTATACTCTATGCTATACTATGACAGGATATTTGAGTACAGGGTGACAGGATCATGGTGAATATGCAGGAAGTTGTTTGTTGTTTGATTGACACAACATAGTTGATGCGGGAGCATCCGAGGTCTCATCCAAGGCGCCCACGAGAGAAGATGGTCCACGCACAAGAGCTTAAGCCAAGCGCATGCAAGAGGAGCTCGAGAACTTGGCAAGCCTCCACGTCTCAAGGGAGCCCACCCTCGTCGAGGACTTCACCGAACCCATGCTAAGGACCTTGATGACCTTCCGAGCCAAGCCAAGCGCGGAAGAATGAAGGCCACAAGAAGCCCCTGACTCGGCCTACAAACTCGGCCGGGTCCAGGCCGAGTTCTCCTCATTTGTTAGCCAAAGTTGTGGGCTGAGAAGGGCTTCATGTGGGGGCCACCTAGGGTCTTGCTTCCTTGTTATTTTAAGTGTATTTTAAGACTATTTTAAGTGCCTTTTGTGTGGGCCTTTGTGGGCTTGTTTATCCTTTGACTCTAGGTAGTATTTAAGGCCTTTGCTTGTCTTTTGGAAGGAACTTTTGATGATATGAATGTTGCTTTGAGCACATGAGTTTGAGAGCTCTCATGGGAGAGTGTTCTCCATGGTTGATTCAATCTTGCTTGGTTTGACTTGCTTGTGTCAATCTCCTCCATAGGGTTGGTGCTCGTAGGCGTTCACAAGAATCCTCCTCGTGCTCCTTGGATTCGTCCATTGTTGTGTGAGGTTGTAGAAGGAAGGGTTGGTTGTGCATTTGGTTTGGTTCTTGTTGTCTTCCGAGCTCCAAGGGTTTCTCCATTGCATCTCTCGGTTCTCCCTATATCCCTCATGTTTATCTTGTTCGTTTTCAGTTTTCTAACCTTGTGTTGTTTCATCTTTTCCATATTCATCTTCTATCGAGTCCTTGGCGTCAAGATCGGGCACCCGCGGCTAATCCCCGCATCAATAGTAGTTTTCCAACATACTTTTATTTGCATTCCAGATAGTTTTAGGGTAACCTTATCTAAATTTGTAATGGTTGAAATATGAATTACTGAATGTGTTTTATTTGCAGCATAGTAGTATACTCTATGCTATACTATGACAAGATATTTGCGTACATGGTGACAGGATCATGGTGAATATGCAGGAACTTGTTTGTTGTTTGATTGACACAACATAGTAGTTTTCCAACATACTTTTATTTGCAATACAGATAGTTTTAGGGTGACCTGATCTAAATTTGTAATGGTTGAAATATGAATTACTGAATGTGTTTTATTTGCAGCATAGTAGTATACTCTATGCTATACTATGACAGGATATTTGAGTACAGGGTGACAGGATCATGTTGAATATACAGGAAGTTGTTTGTTGTTTGATTGACACAACATAGTAGTTTTCAAACATACTTTTATTTGCATTTCAGATAGTTTTAGGGTGACCTGATCTAAATTTGTAATGGTTGAAATATGAATTACTGAATGTGTTTTATTTGCAGCATAGTAGTATACTCTATGTTATACTATGACAGGATATTTGAGTACACGGTGACATGATCATGGTGAATATGCAAGAAGTTGTTTGTTGTTTGATTGACACAACATAGTAGTTTTTCAACATACTTTTATTTGCATTCCAGATAGTTTTAGGGTGACCTGATCTAAATTTGTAATGGTTAAAATATAAATTACTGAATGTGTTTTATTTGCAGTATAGTAGTATACTCTATGCTATACTATGACATGATATTTGAGTACAGGGTGACAGGATCATGGTAAATATGCAGGAAGTTGTTTGTTGTTTGATTGACACAACATAGTAGTTTTCTAACATACTTTTATTTGCATTCCAGATAGTTTTAGGGTGACCTAATCTAAATTTGTAATGGTTGAAATATGAATTACTGAATGTGTTTTATTTACAGCATAGTAATATACTCTATGCTATACTATGACAGGATATTTGAGTACTGGGTGACAGGATCATGGTGAATATGCAGGAAGTTGTTTGTTGTTTGATTGACACAACGTAGTAGTTTTCCAACATACTTTTATTTGCATTCCAGATAGTTTTAGGGTGACCTGATCTAAATTATAGGGTGACAGGATAAAATGAAATAATGTATCTTAATTTGCTAATTCTCAAACCGCTTGTTATTGTAGATATGGGTATGGGAAGTTGTGCCAACATTTGGTCTCCAATTTGCATCAAAGTTGAGTGAATCTGCAATGCCTCGAGGCCTTCGTTGGTTTTCAGATGAAGCCCCTGAACATGGAGTGTTGGAGTTGTCTTTGGCTGATCCTACACATATGGTTAAGCCCATTCTTATTCCCGATGAGGATGAGGTGGATAAGCTGTCCGACTGCTACTATGTTGTTGAAAATGATGACCCGCATTTTGACAAGATTGTGAAGGAATCAATGAAGGGTTTGAAAAAGAAGGGGAAGGAGAAGCAAGGACAAGATGGAGCGAGACCGAGTAATGCATTTGTGCAGTCATCAGAGGTGATAAGTCAGATGTTCAGAATGATGAAGATGATGGAAAAATGAGTGCTTGACAGGATGTGAAGGCTGGAAAAGAAGGTATCAAAGGAGGAGGAGGTGCCTAAGCTCAAGAGTAATGGGAAATCAAAGAATTATTCGGATGAGGATGATTTTGAATCCTATGGTGAGTCTGATGAGGAAGAGGAGAAAGTTTATAAGGATGACCAAGAAACAGAGGATGAGGTGGTGGAGGATAAGGAGGTTGAGGGTGAGGAGTTTGAGAGTGATGAGGTTGAGAGTGAGGATAATGATGATGATGATGATGATGATGGTGATGATGATGAATTTGGTGATGGTGATGAGGGTAATGACAATGAAGAACTTCGCCAGGGTGGTGACAAACCGAAGGAGGAAGTTTCTGATGAGGATAATGAAGTTGGTGATAATGAGAGTGATGGTGAGGAAGTTTCTGATGAGGATAATGAAGTTGTTGATAATGAGAGTGATGATGAGGGTGGTGACAAAGACGTTGAGGTTCAGGAGGCTGAGGTGGAGAAGGTAGAGGTTGAGGTTCAGGAGGCTACGGTGGAGAAGGTAGAGGTTGAGGTACAGGAGGCTGAGGTGGAAAAGGTAGAGGTTGAGGTTCAAGGGGCTGAGGTAGAGAAGGTAGAGGCTGAAGGCAAAGAGGTATGAATATGCTCATATAAATATTATCATATTATCATCACTACTATGACATTATTATTTGTACGAGGTGACAAGAATTCTAGTGTGATGGGAGTTTTTATGTTTTACAAGAAAAGTCTGGCATGGTGATGTGTTCTTGCCTCCGATGACAAGCCAATTGTCAAAGGCGACACCTTTGGATCTAGTCTTGGGTGAGAAGTCACATTGTCTTGCATGAAAGGTTGACAAGATGGTGGCAAAGCGAACCCGATGGATGTGGTCTGGAAGATCGCGGTGTCGGCGAGGCTGAGTGTCACATTGAGTGTCACAACAGCGAAGACGACGTCGATGGTGAAAGCGATGGCGAACGCGATGGAATTGGTGGCGATGGTGGACGCGATGAAAGGGGCGACTGGATAGCGATGACGGAAGCGATTTGATGAGGGATAGATGACTTGAAAAGACAAGTCTTTGGTGTCGTAGCATCGACTGCGGAGGAAGGGAGATGCGAAGGAAGACTTGGCTTGAAGGTTCAAGTGGTTGCCGTAGCGTCGACGGCGGAGGGAATGGGGATACGAAGATAGAGGGTGACACTAGTACAAACGGCTTATCTAATACCCGAAGGAAGGATACCGGTTGAATAAAACCGGTATAGAACTTGGAAACGGATATCGGTTATTAGACAAAACCGGTATCTCTAGGGAAAAAAATGTATATCGGTTATTATTAATAACCGATATGCATGTGTGGTGTAATAAACAGGCAAAAGTATTTTTTTTAAGCTAAGGCAATCAGGGGTGGACTTGGGACTAGTGGGGGCCCGTTTCGAACCCTAAAAAACTTTTACACTGGTGAGTGGGATGAATCAGCCGCTGGAATCACCAAATCGGTAAATGAAGGCGGCAGAATTGGCAATCCAGAGGGGGGATTTTGGTCGAAGGAGGAGCTGAAGCTCCACCACTCGACGTTGTGGGTCTCAGTACTGCCCTGCGTAGACCCGGAAAACCCCACAAACATGAAATCGCTGACGTACTGTTCCAGGGGAAGATCCAAGGAGAGAAGGGGCACTTTGGGCTTTAAATTCGAGTACGAAACGGAGACTTGGAAGCTCCTGTTGGGGCCGTCGAACTCGATCCAGGTGTTGATCAGATTTCCACTCTTCAAATCGACCTCGATCACCCCCAAATCGGCCGATTGCGTCGACACCATCCCGTTCAGATCCAGCCCCACGTGGTTCCCGTTCATGTCCTTGAACTCCACATCCATCAGAGTGTAGAATTCCACCGCCACGATCCCGGAAGCCCGTCCTGAATCTTTTGTGTCATCAATTCTTGCATCGGTATTGACTGTTCATATTCCTTTTACCCTTGACAAATTGTAATTTTTGAACAACGGGTAATAGACTAATATATAATTTGCTGGTTCTTGCATCCAACCGAATAGAAAGCACATTTATTGAAATTATATTTTCTTATTGCGTTCTGATTTAATCTATCGCACATGTAGAGATGTTGTAACTTGAAAGTATTTGCTCTTTGCAGCTTCCTGGTGTTGATCCGAATGATCCTTCAGTCAAAGACTTGCTTGTGTGTATTTCCTTATTCTGAATAAATCTGTTCCTTAGATTAATGCTTTGTATATTGATGAAGCCAGAATATTTTATGCAAGAGGATGGCATCTAAAAGATAAACGGGTTGTTTAGCGTAGGTTAAAGATAGATTGCATAGGCCATAGGGTTCCTCATCCTTGCAAGAATATATTCTCAAATGGGTCTTCTTTTCTAGCTTATGGATTTAAATATCAGCTATGTACATTAAAATGGAAAATTGTCTTTCTAAGGTGTATAACAACTATATGTGGCTTATATCTATAGTTCTAATGTCAAATTGGGGTTTGTACCATACATTGAACCTTGCATAGTAATCCTAATGAAGCAATGTCTTCTTATTTCATAAGATCGTATCCTGGCAATGGAACTTTGAAATGATATATGCTAGGTCACTGATCTCTCTGGTTTCTGATTGTTATGCATCTATTGAAGTACCGAAGTAGTGAGATGTTATAATTTTAATTTGCAGGGACAGGAAAAGAAGGACGAAGACAAACCCCCTTCCGAGGATGAGAAGAAATGATGTTGTTACATGCAACCATCGGTAATTTTTACTTTTTGACGCTCTTAAAAGCGTTTCTACATTACCATTATCTCAAATTTGATGAAGATATTCATGTGTGATCTTCATCACTGGCATCATCTTGTATGAATGTGTTCATTTTTTGGGACTATAAACAGATTTTGATGATCCGTACTGCAGGCGTTAGTGCGTGTGCCTTGTTGGTGTTTTTAAATTGGTTCATGTGTCAGAAATCATAATGAAGCTAAATCATTTAGCTTGTTATTTGTTAATTTTTTTTCATGATTTCGAGTTTGATTTTTAAGTTTGTAATCCATGTATTGAATTCATTTAGTTTAATATTGAAGTTGTAAGAAACTAAATTTTGATTTATTGTTTCTTTAACAGTTTGATATTGAAGTTGTAAGAAACTAGATTTGTTGTTTCTAGCTTGTTAAAGTTTGTTGGTTTTTATGTTGTCCAAAGGAAATCGGACTGACTAAGCTTGCACTTCAAATTTGGTTTTCAAAATTGTATGTCCAAGTTTTAGTGTTTTGACTTTAATTTCTAAATAAGTAGTTTGATTAAAGTTGTTAGAACTTTGATTAAAGTTCAATTCATTTTCAATTATAAAATAGGATACATTGTCTTTTCTTTTATCCAAAATAAAGTTGATTTTCACTAAATGTGTGGCAGAAGTAATATATTAAGAGTTGTAGGTACTAGATTAAATGTGCTTGTTCAGTAAATGTGCCGCTACTGCTCGAATCACTCGAGTTGCCGTTGGTCGCCATTCAGTAGCATTAATAGTATTCAGTGGTAATCGACGGTGTACCTTTTTCAAATTTTCAGTTAAGCATTCTTTCTTGCTAAATTTTTGGGTGAAACAGGCGAGGGACACATTCTACGCTTGTTTAGAGAAAGAATCCAAGAAGCGAGCCACTGAAATTGCTTCTGTGGGACTCCTTTACCCGGTCGATTGCAAGAAATCTAGGGTTCAGTATGAGAATGCATGTCGACCTTCTTGGGTAATGAATTTAGGTTTCAAACCATTTCTGATTATTGGTGAATCCTTCAGTAGCTTATCTTGCTTCGATTTCCCGGCTTCAATCTGTGTGTTTGAATTTGTGTTTGGTGCTGCGTAGGTGAAGCACTTTGACAGGCAGTACTGCTCTAAGAAAAGAGTTGAAAGACTCTTGGATGACAATGATTCCAAGAGAGGTGCGTTTTCTGGAGGATTTTTATTTTGGCTATCCTCATAATTGCATATGTGAAGAAGTGCTCACTTTAAGCCATGCCTTAATTTCACATTCATACTTTTGTCTAGTTTCATGACATAAGGATGTTTATTTTTTGGTTTCATCCCTTCTGCTGGCAGCTGTGTAAATGGTAATAAACATAAATTAGAGGATTTTTTCGTAAACACCGGTATCCTTAGTAAATGGTAATTATTCAATATATATGCTTATGAGATTCTATTCTCTATTTTTCCTACACAACTTGTACTCATCACAAATTTATTATCTTGCTCTTTTTTATGCCTATGTACTGTCTTTTTTATTTTCATACATTGTTAAGACAATTGTTGCATTTTCATAGTCAGATTCTCAGCTAGTGTATGTGAGTGCTACGTGCTATATCTTGATGTGTCATTGTTTTCCATTTATAAGATTACATATGTTGTTTATAATGCTTAATGTAGTACTTAGCACATTCATCGTGAAGATACAACAAGGAGCATATCTTGGAAGTAATAGAAGAATGTCTTCAATATCTCCAACCTATTTTTGAGTTGGAGTTGAACTTGCCCATAACATAGGAGCTAAAAGCATAGAGTTGGAGTTGAACTTGCATGCCCCCCATCATAGGAGCTAAAAGCATATATGTATGTATGTTGAGAGAGCTTTTTGACTATCTATAACTAGTATATTTTGTTGGAAGCTATTTTATTAGGTTATTTTGTTATTTATAGTTTAAAGAGATATGAAACTCTTGAGTTATTTTGTTATTTATAGCTCAAGGAGCTAACACTTGTTAACAATTTATTATATATAATTTATATATGGATTATTTGACGTGATTTTGCTGTACACTATTGTAGCATTTTGTGTGAAATACTTTGACGTAAACAGGTGGTATAATATATAGTTGAATGGGTATTGTAAAAAAATATTTTAAAAAATAAAAAATAAATATCATACCGGTTATTTTAATAACCGGTTTTTCACATATTGGTTTTTCACATAACCGGTATCGGCAATAAATAATTTTTTAAAAAAAGAAAAACAAATATAGGGATACCGTTTTTCTAAATAACCGGTATCTGTGTCCCTACTTCATACCGGTTTGTGAAAAACTGGTATACACAGCAGGATTTCGGCTCATCTTAGACCAGAACCATAACCGGTATCCGTTTCAGTAAAAAACCGGTATTAGATGGCCTTTTTGTACTAGTGTGACGTCCGATCAAGGGAAGGAGGATAAACACTCTACTTGAAACCTTGATTAAAATTGAACGTGTTGAAAAAAATAACATAGTTTGACTTAAATACTAGAGGCACGCGAGACATCGGATGGGCCGAGTCGAGCCTAGTGGGCTAGCCCATGCAAGCATGCAAAAGGCACAAACCCTAAAATAGAAAGGACTATAAAAGGAAACTATCTAAAAATCAATAATAACAATTATAGAAAGCGTCTCAAAAAGAACGCGGCGAATGCATGAATGCAAACACCACGAGGAACGTCGATGAAGGGTCGATGGCCTCGCGAGAGGATGCACGCGATACCGGCTGCGATGATCATGATGTTTCGATGCCGATGGTGGCGAGGACGACGAGTCTTGGGTTGGCGTTTGGGCTTCCTTGGCCAGCGACGACGCATGCGACAAGTGACGCAACGGCGTCCGCAATGGCTTTGGACCTGGACCTTGTCACTAGGCCCTCTGAGCAAAGGCTCATGGATTCTTCCTCGTCTTGGGCCGTCATGGGAGGCAGGGTCACATCACCCTCCCCCACTTGGCTGTGAAGCGTCCCCGCTTCACCATCATCAAACTCAGGCTCCACATATGGTGTCAAGTCCGCGACGTTGAAGGACGCATGGACTCCAAAATCTGGGGGAAGCTCGAGTTGATAGGCATTGTCCCCAATGGCTTTTATCACGCGGAATGGACCATCTCCACGCGGTGCCAATTTGTGCTTACGCCGCGAGGGGAACCTTTCTTTTCGCATGTGCACCCATACGAGATCCCCGGGTGCAAAAACGATGCGGCAGCGGCCATTGTTCTTCTGGGAGGCATACTGTGTGGCCCTTCTCTCCAATTGGTCCTTGGTTCGTCGATGGAGCTCTTGTACTTGCTCAGCGCGATTGGCGGCGGAGACATGCACTGGGTCTCGCAGTGGTCGCGGCGACAAATCAAGCGGCGTCAATGGGTTCATGCCATACACCACTTCGGAAGGTATCAACTTGGTCGCCGTGTGCCTGCATTTATTGTAACAAAACTCTACAAGTGAAAGTAAGTCCTCCCAACGCCTAGGGTTGGCTTTGAGCATCGTGCGAATGAGGGCTCCTAGGGTTCTATTCGTGACCTCCGTTTGGCCATCGGTCTGGGGGTGGTAGCTAGTGGAAAATAGGAGTTTGGTTCCTAGCTTACCCCAAAGAGTTCTTTAAAAATGACCAATGAACTTAGAATCCCTATCACTCACTATGGTACGTGGGACTCCATGAAGACGCACCACATGCTCAAAGAATAGATCGACAATCTCACTAGCACTATGGGTTGTCTTACAAGCTATAAAATGTGCCATCTTAGAAAATCTATCTATGACCACAAAAATAGAGTCTTTACCTCGTCAAGAGAGGGGCAAACCCGTGATGAAATCCATAGACAAATTTTCCCAAGGGGCTCTAGGAATGGGCAATGGTGTGTAGAGGCCGTGTGGGCTTGACCTAGCTTTGGCTCTTTGGCATGTCACACAACTTCTACAAAACCTAGTCACTTGATGGGCCATCTTAGGCCAAAAGAAATGTTCTCTTAGGGCGGCCAAGGTCTTACTAATCCCAAAGTGTCCATGACTTTCGTGTGCTTCCTGAATCAAAAGGAGCCTAATGGAAGACCTAGGGATGCAAAGGCGACTAGCCTTGTATAAATAACCCTCAGAAAGGAAGTAAGACTCAAACTCTCGAAATCTTAGGCAATGCTCGAATATAGTGGCAAAGAAAGGATCACTAGCATACAATTCTTTAATCAAAGCAAAACCCAAAACTTTTGTTTGCACATGAGTCAAGAGAACATACCTTCGAGATAACGCATCGGCGACAATGTTCTCCTTTCCCTTCTTGTGGACCACGACATAAGGAAATGTCTCAAGAAATTCCACCCAACGAGCATGGCGTCGATTGAGGTGGGCTTGGCTCTTCAAATAGCTCAAGGCTGCGTGGTCGCTGTGGATGACAAATTCACGCGGCCAAAGGTAATGTTGCCACGTCTTTAGCACGCGTATTAGGGCATATAATTCTTTGTCGTAGGTGGGGTAATTGTGTGTGGCCCCTGTGAGTTTCTCACTAAAATATGCAATGGGCCTCTTCTCTTGGTGCAACACACCACCAATGCCAATGTCTGAGGTATCACACTCCACCTCAAAGTGCTTGGCGAAGTCGGGAAGCTGGAGCAATGGTGATTGGTACAAGGCCCGCTTCAAAGCCGAGAAGGCTTCTTCGTGGGACTCAAGCCACAAGACAGTTCTACCCTTCTTCGTCAACTCATGCAAAGGCGCGACAAAGGAGGAGAAGTCTCGAACAAAGCGCCTATAAAATCCTGTGAGGCCGAGAAAGCTTCGCACCTGTGTCGGCGTCATCGGTGTCGGCCACTCTTTAATGTCTGCGATCTTTTCTTCGTCGACGCATAGACCATCATTGCTCACGACATAGCCCATAAAATTGGTGGACGCGGAGCAAAATGAGCACTTGGCCAGATTGGCGAATAGGCTCTCGCGTCGAAGGCACTCGAGCACTTGGCGAAGGTGATCGACATGCTCCTCCAGGCTCCGTGAATACACAAGGATGTCATCGAAATAAACGACAACAAACTTGCCAAGGAAGGTTCTCAAGATGTGGTTCATCACGCGCATGAAGGTGCTTGGCGCATTCGTGAGCCCAAATGGCATGACGAGCCACTCGTAGAGCCCATACTTTGTCTTGAACGCGGTATTCCACTCATCACCTTCTTTCATCCTGATTTGGTGATAACCACTCTTCAAATCAATCTTGGAGAAAAGTGTGGCGCCATGAAGTTCATCAAGCATATCGTCGAGGCGTGGAATAAGATGCCTATACTTGACGGTGATCTGGTTTATAGCGCGGCAATCAACACACATTCTCCATGTGCCATCCTTCTTGGGCACAAGTATCACGGGCACATCGTAAGGGGAGAGAGATTCCCTTACGTAGCCGCGATCCAACAACTCCTGCACTTGGCATTGGAGCTCTTTTGTCTCTTTCGGGCCAGCTCTATACGCAACACGATTGGGCAAGGAGGCACCAGGCACAAGGTCAATCTGGTGCTCAATGCCTCTCAGTGAAGGTAATCCTTGTGGCAACTCATCGAGGAAGACGTCGTCGAACGCGTTGAGCAAGGCAGCGATGGCAGGCAGCACTGGCGCAGTGCGCGATGACTCTGGGATGCATGGGGTTGGCACAAGCAGAAAACATGGTGCCTTGACAATCAAACACGCAGTGAGGTCACTGGGCCTGGCCAAAAGCAAGCGTCGCTCACATTTGCCTTGCAACGGAGGTGTATGCGGCAACGGCACGGCCAACTTTGTTGATGGAAAGGCGTTGGTCGATTTTTGTTGGGCACTGGGCATATGTGGACCATTGCTCGCGCCAGAATTGGAAAAACCTGGCCAAGCCTCTAGAGTGCCTTTCTTGGCCTTCCCAGCGGCACCAGCAGCGGCGCCATGACGATCCAGAAGGGAATTTGGTGTCCCACCTATCGCGTTGGTCCTCTTCTTGTCAGTGCCCGGGGAAGACGAAATGTTTCCAGAATTGGAGGAGTCTTGCCTCTGGAGTGCCTCTGGGGACTCGTGGGACCTAGTAGACGCGGCCTCAATGGCCTTTTGGCGATCGCGCTCAACCTGGTCTTGCAAGATCTCATGGGGAGACATTGGATGCAAGGTGATGCGCTTCCCGTGGTAATTGAACACATAAGTGTTCAAATAGCCATCATGGAGCACGCGCATGTCGAATTGCCATGGACGCCTAAGCAAAATATGGGTGGAGTCCATTGTAACGACATCACAAAGTATAGAATCACAGTATGGCCCTATGGAAAAAGAAACTAAGAATTGGCGAGATACTGTGTTACCTGGATTGGAAGAAATCCATTGGAGGGCATAAGGCTGTGGATGAGGCATCGTAGGCAACTTGAAGTGTGTCACGACCTTCTCATTGACAATGTTAGCACATGAACCTCCATCAACTATGACACTCAAGGAAGCCGTCTGGACGAGAGCCCTTGTGTGGAACAAGTTCTCGCGTTTGTCGTGGATGCTCACTTCCTTGACTGTGAGGAGACGATGCGTCACCAAGCTCAATGGTGTGCCCGCGTGCAGAGAAGCGGGTTCGCAATCATAGGCGTCTTCCTCCTCTTCAATGCCTTCATCAATGGCCTCGAGTGTTGGCTCCTCGTCGTCGACAGATTCATAGCCGGCGGTCGCGGTGGATAACAACACCTTGCGAGTATTGGGGCAGTCCTTCTTATAGTGGCCTCTTCCACCACATTTGTAACACTCGACGTTGCATGCGCGATCTATGCCCACTGGAGCTTGTCTGGGCGCATTCTGGAGCGGCACGGTGCTTGGCATCGAAGGCTTTGCTTTGGGGGCTTGGCTCGACGCGGATGTGGTAGAGACACTAGGGCGAACATTAGTAGAAGGTAATCCACTAGGGTTAGAAGAATACCTTGGTTGGCCACTTGGAAAAGTGTAAGACTTTCGGCGAGAGATTTGTGCATGAATTTGCATCGCCGTATGTGTTAGTGTGCTCAAATCTTTGATGGGAAAAATCTCGAGTTGATCACGGATGTTGGTGTTCAATCCACTCAAGAATTTTGTCCTCAAAGTCGATGGTGCAACGGAGATGTTGGCCTTGTAATACATGTCTTCAAGCTTGGAAAAGAACTCGAGTGGACTCATTGATCGTTGGCGAGCCATGGCAATTTCCATTCTCATTTGATTCCTATAGTCTGGAAGCACGTAATTCTTGGTCATTACGTAGACTAGTTGATGCCATTCAGTGACCCGTGTTCTGTGGCGACGCACACAGTCATCCTCGAAGCGATGCCACCACACTCGGGCTGCTCTTCGAAAGTGAAGTGTCGAGGCGTAAACATGCTCCTCTGGAGGAACGCGGCAATAGCGTAGGGTGTACTCCGTAGCCTACACCCATTCAAGAAAAACAGAGGGATTGTATTCACCAAAGAAATGCTCGATCTTTACCTTGACTTCGTGTCATTGGTGTCGAGGCTGGGCAGGTTCTTGGTTGAACGCGTTGTTTGGCACGGTGGCATAGAGAGGATTCTCATAGGCGCGCACACCATGGGGTCTATCGCGTCCAACCTGGTGTCTATCGCGATCTTGGTGATCTTCGCCGCGAGCAAACTTATCCCTTGGCGCGTAGGCGTCATCGCATTGGCGTCTTCGCGGTTGGGCATCATAGTCGGCTCGGAGAATGTCCCTTGGTTTAACATTGCGGCGCTCGCCGCCAATGTCACGAACGCGTTCTCCTTGGGGCTGGAGATGCGATAGAGGTATCCAATCCGACGGGTGATCCTGCAATTCAAGTGGATCTCCAAGAGGGGGGTGAAAAAAATTAGGGTTGACCATACCTGAGTCATCGATCTTCTCGTCGTCATACTCGTCGAAGTCGTCGTGGACATTGGATGTGATCGACGCGTAGCCATCGGATCCGTAACGCGGCATCCGAACACTTTGGTGTCGTAGGTGATCGCGTACGTCATGGCTCCGTGGCAGGGTATTTGGGGTTCTCATTTGATCATCGCGTCGTGTATGCCCACTTGGTCGGCGACTAGGTCTCCTTGGTGTCACGTCGGCTTGCTTGGCTCGACGAGGGCGGCCTTCGTGAGGCGCTGATCCCGGTATGCGTCTCTGGTTTCTCCTAGAGGCATAGCGATCATCAAAGTTGTATGGTTCAGAAAACTCACCTTGAGTGTCTTCGGCGTCGCGGTCGTTGTCGGATCCGGTGTCGAAGCCAACGGGTGTGGCTCTGGGCACGTAGCGGTTCGTGTGCGAAATGAAGCATTGGCGACTCTCGATGACACTTTGCATACGATTGAGTTGTGGTTGAGGATGAGATTTCGAAGGCATGATCCTTTTGCCTGTGTCGACTCTTGTCTTCGATGGACCGGCGTCGGTGGCTCATGGTTGAGCCGGCGCATCCATAGTACTCAGGGGTGTTGGAGTAGGCACGAGTTGTGCAACGCGTTCTCTGGCTTCAAATTGAGCAACGCGTTGACGAAGAGCTTGGATCTCTCATTGCTCCTCGGACAACTCCATGATGGGGTCTTGTTGTGGGGGGTCAATCGGTGGTTGGTCTTCGGGTAGACCCAACGGCGGTGGATTTGGATTGGTGTTGTCGACTCCAAGTTGGTCTTCACGTTGTCTAACCGTCATGCTACCTATAACAATATGGCCAGACATGGAAGTACAAACAAACCAAAAGACAACAAAGAACAACAACCAAGAAAATCACTAGTCAAGTCACAAAGTTCACGTTGGTAGGGCTAGTTTGGCTTACCGTGAGGGCGGCTTGGCTTGCACAAGAGATGGTGTATCAAGCAAGTTGCAATCAAACAAACAAGAACAAATTGAAACCCGAAAACAAACGTAAATAAAGTAACCTAATTAGCAAGAAATCACCTTCTAGGAAGCTTGAAATGGATGAATGATGAAAGGTTAGTATCTCACGGATTTAATAATGTTCAACTATCTTTCATGGATTTAATTACGCCTTCTTTATTTTTCAGCTCTGAGCCAAGAGTTGGACTGTGTGGTGAAGAGATGGACAAGGACTGGTTTGGCCTAATATTGGAACCAAAAGCTTGGCTGGAAGATGGTGTAAACTATTTACTTATGATGTCAAATTAGTTTACTGTTGGGATTTATTGCAATGCCTGACAGGATGAATTATATTTTTTTGAAGCAAATCGATGAAGTTTGTTGTTATATCCGTAAGGCGCTTTTGGAGTCCGAAGTTAAACGCAAGGCCACAATATTGGACATTTTCTGGCCTGCTGATTATACGGATGCATATAGATACTATGTCCAAAATGCCTGCACTGTTCCACCTGCATCTGAACGTGCACTCGCATACTTTAGAGAAGATCGGCCTAAACCTTATGGGTCCAGTTGGGATGATCTGGACTTCATTTATTTCCCCCTCAACATCGATAACATGCATTGGGTGGCTGTAGAGATCGATCAGCAGCAATGGCAGACAAATGTATATGATTGTAATGTGAATTTTAACACTAACTTGGGCGTAGAGACCTGGCTGGAAGGTGTTTGTCGGTTTCTTCCTCACTTCATGACACCATACCCGTCGCTTGCCAAGAAATTTGAACATCGGGGTACTCAAGAGATTAAATTTGAGAGAATTCAAGGACTGAAGCAGAACAAGCGTGGGTAAGTCGAAATATCA
The DNA here is from genome assembly GCA_027886185.1 of Rheum nobile. Classification (NCBI taxonomy): domain Eukaryota; kingdom Viridiplantae; phylum Streptophyta; class Magnoliopsida; order Caryophyllales; family Polygonaceae; genus Rheum; species Rheum nobile. The sequence continues at coordinate 446,548 of WOAB01000069.1, forward strand.
ATCCCCTTACCAATTTTATTATATACTTCATCTAAGTAACTTTATTGCATTTTGTGTTCATAGTCATGACTGTGGGATATACACTCTAAAACACATGGAGTTGCTCAGTGCTGGTTGGAAAAATCTTGACGTTGTGGCAGACAAATTTATTGACGGCTTCAGGAGCGACATGGCTCACAGCGTGTTTGACGGGGTGTGAAGGTCGAGCCTAAGGAACTCCATCGTTTAAATTGGATATTTGGATGTTCTTTTTGGGGTTTGGATGGCATTGGTTAGATTACATACAATTGGATGTTTTCGAAGACATTTGTTTAGGTTACATACAATGTTATGACAACTTGTTTAGATTACATAAAATGGCAGTTATGTGCGTGTAGGTTAAATGGCAGTTACATGGAAGTTACATGGCACTTAAACGACATTCGAATGACAGTTGTGTCAAATATTAATATAGGGACATTGACTGACTTCATAATATACATATTAAGAAGTAGCATGACAAGATGAATCTAAGAGGGATGTGAGATACAATAAAAAACTCCAAATAGGGTATCGGCTCTACTGCTCCTTTTTTTAGAAGAGACAATAAAAAACTCCAAACCGTCATGAAACTAGCAGTAACTGCCCACCAACTCCAATTTACGCTGATTAGACAGGATATCAGTGACATGACATGATATTAACACAAGTAATTAAATTAAGAAAATATTAGAGCACCGTCATAATTGTATCCGTAACTGCCACCAACCGAAAAAACTCTTTATATACCCCCTCATACGAAGTCATATTTCCTCATCCATAATCCAGGCAAACATCTTCCACCTTACCCTAAACACCAAATTCCCTACGCTTCTTTCGTTTCCATGCCTGATCAGCCTAACGATCACAGGGTGTTTGCAACTGTCCATACCGGAGGGAGAATCATCCCTTCAAGGGGAGCAAATGCCAAGATTGTGACCCATTACTACCAAGGCGGGACGATGCAAAACTGGAGTCCGTTGGCTGAAATGGTACATGATGTTTGGTGGCTGATCAACCAATTGTATCACTTTAACAATTATGAACGAGATGCTTCGTACTTCTTCGAAGTTGTGCCCCCCGATGGCGGCCCTCGTACCTTGAGGGCCTTACAGAACCGCGGAGACGCGGCCGTCCTTGCCGCCCAAGGTAGAACCGTGGCCTTCATAAACATATATGTCATCACTGGAGATGTTGTTGAAGAACTTCCGCAGTGCGACGGCCCATATTCATCTCTCTCCTCCGCATCAGTGTTTATGTAATATTTAGTATTTGATTAAGTAATGTAGTGTAGGGACTATGTAAGTTAGTGTAGTATTTAGTAGGTTATGAAGTCTGTTATTATATGAATGGATAATGTCAAGTAGGAACATGATAATGTCATATAGTGACTATATATTGTCATGTAAGTGTCAGATTGCCAAATGAAGCATGTTATGTAATTTTGTTTTATATAATATAGTATGTTATGGTAATGTCACATGAAATAGTACTTTATGACATGAAAGACGATAGACCAAAACAGTTAGTATGACAGGATATAAAAATGCCATATTCAGCCCAATTTCTGAGCGGTTCTTTGGAGCACACAATGCCATATTAGGGCCAATTTCGACCGGTTTAACAATTATATTAAGAACTTGTTATGAACCCGGTTTAACAGACTATTATATATACAATTTCTTAGCGAATCCTTGACTTCATTTCATCTATCTCAATTTGGGTAAGTTTTATAGGGTTTGTCGGGATTGAACAACCGAAATCAAATTGACCCCATTTGGAGAGAGTTCAACCACAATCAACACCAGTTCACTCACGAAAAAGGAAGTCCAGGTATTATTATACATTTAGCATGGTTATTTTTAAATTGTTTCAAAAAGTTTACCTTGGATTCGAACAGATGGAGCTGCTAAAGTGATATTCTGAGTTCAATGAAAGTCTCTCTTTGGAACTGGGTACGATAATTGCTTTACTATATTGTATCAAAGTCCTCTTCTGTCTGGTGCTGTTAACAGGATGCCGAACAATGTGATTGATATCAACTCTGAATCCCACTGTGAAGAAGACAACAGTTACAGTAGTTGGAGTACTAGAGAGTACAATAGTGGCGACCATCCAATTATTCTTGAAGATGATGGAGATGTTTGATGATGATGTTGGAGCTGTTGTAGTTGAGCCACCATCAGCAATACGACATGCCCAAGCTTTTTCATGTGACAAGATTAATAGTTTCGTTGTTTTAATGAAACAAACCAATGTCCAGGGTGACTATCGTCTGGTAGGATTACTGAACCTTAAAATGTAAATGTGTGATAAGGATTACTTCATAATATCAACTTGCAATGCACTTACTGCTATGCAGGGTGTCCCGAGCAAACATGCTATCAAATTCTTGAGTGTTGCAAGAATCACTGAAGTCATCCTGAATTGTGGTATGGATGCGTGGCCCGTGTCTGTCGCAAAAAGAGGCAATCACTACAGATTTGGAACAGGCTGGAGGAAATTTGTAATTGACAATGAATTGGAGATGAACGATGCATGTGTATTTGAAATAGTGAGGCGCCGCAATGTTATATACAACGCTACCATATTCAGAGATTAGTTTTGAAATTGAAGAATGTAACTCTATGGTGATGCTTTTGTTGGTGGGTAAGTAGTTGTGTTGAACATCATATTAGTGGTAATGCATGTGAGTGTCGTGAAGATATAATGTCATGTAGTGACTATGTAATGTCACGTAAATGTAGTGATTTTAAGAAGCATGTTATGTATGGCCGAGGACGGTTTATGTTTTTCCTATGTGTTATTCAAATGCCACTCATGTTGGTCCGTTGGTTATTTGAAAGCCTATTGAATCTGTCATGATAAATATGGAAGAATAACAAGTGGGGTCAAGGGGTAGGTACAGAATGGAGTGAAACTTATGTCATATGAATTTACCCAAAAGTAGTCAATATTGAGAATGTCAGGACATAAATATAGTCATGATAGGATAATGTTACATTAACTAACCGCATATTAACAAAATACATATCATTTATATGAAAAGTAATATGAGTGGTAAGAGATCCTTCAAGATTTTGGATCTCTTAATACACATATTAACAAAATACATAATTCAAGAGGTAACACGGGTTGCTCACATATTAACAAAATAGATAACTGAAGAGGTAGCACAATTAACGGCATCATGGGCCGGCTGAGGGGTTAGGACAGTTTTGTGAGTTATGGCCGACAGTGCCACAACTTCTCCTTGGGCCCCTGTATTCTCCCCGTGACGGGATTCTTTTCTTCATTGGTCTTCTTGATTTCCTCCTAACATCCGGGGGAAAACATGCTCTATTCAAGACCGTGTGAGGAACTTCCCAACGCTCAAATGCAAGAACCGGATATATAGTTTCCTTGTACACTTCCTTCCATATTTCAATAGTAAAGAGGGGATGAACAAGAGTGACAAGATCCACACCGCAATCCTTTACATCCGCTATTGCATGCGCACAAGGAATTTGGTCAACTTGAAAGACGTTGCAGTAGCAGGTTCGAGCATGCAGATTTACCAAGAGTGTAGTTACATTGGCATACACTTGAAACTCATATTGATTTAGCCTACTCACAACCATTGTCAACGATTTCAAATAATTACCTTCTAGCTCACGACAAACTGTCGGGGTTAGAACATCAAAATGTCGCTCTCCCTTCAATCTCATGTCACAAAACCACTGACTCATGACATTCAGTATACCATCAAGCAACCCAATCAACGTCATTCAACGCGGGCCCACTAAGCGACTATTAACGGATTTCGCATTATTGGACGTCATAATATTGTATCTGTTTGCGGGCATATGCGACCTTGTCCACCCTTCAAATCCAACACCCCTGAGGTAGGTACCGACTTCCAGAGACTAGTTGCAAAGTCTTGCAAATTCGCGATTGAAGTCCTGTTTGGTGTACGCTTGATTTGCCTTTTGGTACACAATCCACAAGTCATTTCTTTTAAACCTCGTCTTCACGTTACTCCATAGGTGAAGTGTGCAACAACCATGCTTTGCGAAGATATAGCACTCTCTTAAACCTTTATATAAGCTTCCATGACGGTCAGACACAAATACGAGGTCATGATCGTCGGCAACAATGGAGCGTAGGTGTCGAAAGAAATACGACCATGAACTGTCATTCTCGCTGTCAACAATAGCAAAAGCCACTGGATATATTTGTCTGTTTCCGTCTTGTGCCACTGCAACTAGAAGTGTGCCTCTGTACTTTGATCCTAGATGGGTATTGTTGGTCCTAGCATCCCCCTTGGAAGATGGATCGAGCAAAATGGGCCCAGGCCCAAGACAGATCGGAGGAACATGGGAGACTCGACCAGGCTACGTCGAGTCGAACACAATGGGCCCAGGCTTCCAAAATGGGCCCAGGCTACGTCGCTTCTATGAAGAGCGCAGTCGAACACAAGACCGCATAGCAACCACAGAGTGGCGAAGGACCTAGTCGGTACGTCGAACCAGAAATGGAAAAGCTCGACGAGATCGTACTAGATCCTTCAAAGCCAAACCAAACGGTAAGGGTCGGGTCGGAAATGGATGACTCGACCAGACAACAACTCCTCGATTTTCTCAAGACCAATGTCGACTGTTTTGCATGGTCGCATAAGGACATGGTCGGAATATCTCCAAATATTATTACTCATAAATTAAATATAGATCCATCTCATCCCTCTGTCAAGCAGAAACGCAGGAAGTTCGTCCCCGAGAGGAACAAGATAGTCGACGACGAAGTCAAAAGCTTATTAGAAACAGGGAAGATAAGGGAGGTCCACTACCCCGAGTGGCTGGCCAACGTACTCGTAGTCCAGAAGAAGAATGGCAAGTGGAGAGTTTGCATCGACTTCACAGATCTCAACAAAGCTTGCCCTACTTCCCCACATTGACGCCATGGTCGACGCTACGGCAGGACATGAAATGCTCACCTTCATGGACGCTTTCAGTGGCTACAACCAAATCCTCATGGAACCCGAAGATCAAGAAAAAATGGCATTCATCACTAGTCAAGGTATCTATTGTTACAAAGTAATGTATTTTGGTCTAAAAAATGCAGAACCTATCAACGACTAGTCAACAAGATGTTCAAAGATCAGATTGGGGACACGATGGAAGTCTACATAGATGACATATTGGTCAAGTAAAAAAAGAAGAAGATCATATAGACCATCTTCGCGACAACTTCGAGGTGCTAAAAAGGTACAACATGAAACTAAACCCTACTAAGTGTTCCTTCGGAGTGTCGTCAGGAAAGTTCTTGGGGTACATGGTGACACAAAGAGGAATAGAAGCCAGCCCAGAACAGATCAAGGCTCTCGTCAACCTTCGATCCCCCCGATGCATCAAGGACGTACAGAAACTTATAGGTCGGATAGCAGCCCTGAATAGATTCATTTCAAAGTCGTCCGACAAGTGAAAACCCTTCCATGATGCTCTCAAGAAGAACAAGTCCTTTCAGTGGACGGAAGAACACGAGGCAGCGTTCCAGAACTTGAAGGAATACCTGGCCAGTCCCATGCTACTAACCAAACCTAAAGGCGATGAGCCCTTATTTCTATATCTAGCAGTGTCAGAATCAGAAGTAAGTGCAGTACTGGTCAGAGAAGAAGATGGCAAGCAGTCATCGATATACTACGTTAGTCGGACACTGTTACCAGCAGAAACGAGGTATTCGTCACTTGAAAAGCTCGTACTATCATTGGTGATGGCCTCGAACAAACTCAAACCTTATTTTGAATTCCATACTATTACTGTTCGCACTAATCATCCCATGAGAGCCATCATGAGGAAACCTGAGTTCACAGGACGAATGACCAAATGGGCTATACACCTCAGCGGTTACGACATCGAGTATGAGCCCAGGACAGCGATCAAGTCGTAAGCCTTAGCCGACTTTGTGGCCGATTTTAGTCCGACCCTAGAGCAAGAAGCCACAAGAGAGGTGACACAACTGCTCGCGACAAAAGAAACATGCACATGGGAACTCCACACAGATGGTGCGTCAAACGCCAGAGGATCAGGGCTAGGGGTCGTGTTGAAATCGCCACAAGGGGACAAGATAGCTCATGCCGTAAGATGTGAGTGGGACGCTACTAACAACGAAGCTGAGTATGAAGCGCTCATATTCGGACTCATCCTGGCTCGCGACCTAGGGATCCGAGAGATCGAAGTCGTTTGCGACTCCCTGCTGGTCGTGAACCAGATATAAGGGTCGTACAGTGCTAAGGACGTTAGAATGATAGCCTACCTGGAGGTAGCCAAGAAGTTGATCGGACAATTCCAAACATTCGACATCAGACAGGTACCCAGGGATCTTAATTCCCAAGCTGACGCACTTGCCAACCTAGGATCCGTCTTGGACCCGAAAGAATTTCCATACATACCATTAGCACACATCATGACGCCAGCCGTCCCAAGAACACCCGTCGAATCTACCACACCACTAGAAGAGCTCGTCGCCATGGAGATAGGCGATCGACCAAAAGAAGACATCGTCAACACCGACGACGACTGGATGCTACCCTACATCAGGTGGCTAAAGGACGGCAACCTTCCTGACGACAAAACGGAAGAAAAAAGGCTCAAGGTACAAGCACTCTCTTTCAATATCATAGATAACATCTTGTACAAAAGGTCTGTCACAGGGATACTCCTATGATGCCTTAAGACTCCAGAAGTCAGACGCATCTTGCAATCGCTACACGAAGGAGAATGTGGAAACCATACCGGTGGACGAAGCCTCTCGGGGAAAGCCCTACGAAACGGATACTACTGGCCCACGATAAACAAAGACGCTATGGAATACACCAAGAAGTGCGACGCTTGTCAGCGGCATGCACCCGTCCATCATCAACCTTCAGAGCTCCTCCACCCGACTCTGGCTCCATGGCCCTTTATGAGGTGGGGAATGGACATCGTCAGGAAGCTCCCGCCCGCGTCGGGTCAAAGAGTCTTCTTCTTGGCCATGACGGATTACTTTTCCAAGTGGATCGAAGCCAAAGCCTACAGAGAGGTAAAAGATCAACACGTCATTTCATTCATAAAACGTCATATCATGTGCAGATTTGGCGTCCTATAAGAAATCGTGTGCGACAATGGCTCCCAATTCATCAGTCATAAGACTCAAGCCTTCTGCGATCGATGGAACATCAATTTGGTCACGTCCACACCTCGGTATCCGCAATCCAACGGACAAGCTGAATCCAGCAACAAAATCATCATCAACAACCTCAAGAAACGCCTCACTGGGGCTAAGGGCAAATGGGCAGACGAACTCCCATTCATTCTCTGGTCCGACAGGACTACTCCTAAAAATACGATCGGACAATCACCTTTCTCTCTCATCTACGGGAGTGAGGCAGTCATTCCGGCTGAGTTACTGGTTCCGACCGCCCGTTGCAACCTTCAGACAAACGAGCAAAATGACATCGAACTGGCACACAACCTGGACACAGTGGACGAGATCAGAGAAAGAGCCCGAATCAGGATGGTCAAGTCCCAACAACAGGTCGCAAGGAGTTACAACAAGAACGTCCGGATCAAGGCATTCAAAGTCGGAGATTGGGTCCTCAGGAAAACTTTCCAGAATACCAAGAATCCATCCGACGAAAAGCTCGCACCACAATGGGAAGGACCCTACCTAATCACCGAAGTGGTCAAACATGGAGCATATCAGTTGGAAGATAAAGACGGACAACCAATCCCGAGAAGTTGGAACGCAGTACACCTAAAGCTATACCATTTCTGAGCCAACAAGGTAAAACATTACATAACTTCACACATCGCTCATTATCGCATATGGATCTCTATTCTTTAAACAACTAGCATGTGACACTAAGTGAGGACTTCCTCCTTACAAAAACACGAATGCAGAACAACATTGACGTATACATTGGATCCAGTCATCCGCAAAAAGCGCTTACATTACATCTACACGATCGATCGAAACACGGGGAGATGAACAACACAGGCACGTCGGCACACTGCCTGCCTTATACAAAACATAAGGTACGACACCTTATTACATTTACGCAATCGAAACATATTGCTTACCTCCCCGGCATAAAGTCATGACTAACACATACACCAACATTTACAGGCCTTCTCTACACACATACATACGGCGAGCCCCACTCGACGGAGCACACGGGTGAAACCGACATACAAAATATATAACGTCATCGACGATCTCCATGAAAGTCTGACGACATAAATGAAACAAACGGACATACAATTCTATATGTAAAAGCAGATCGCATCAAATAAAAGCATGAACATTTTTATACAAATGCGCGACCCGCGATGGTAGACGGGTCGCCAAAACATATTGTTTGCCTACATACCTGTAGGACTTCATCAACATTCACTTAAAAATATTCTACGACCCGCGATGGTGGACGGGTCGCCAAAAACACCAAATATCCAAACCCACACACAAGTGGGACAACAAGTCAAACTATGCAAGAAAAATAAGTCAGGCATCAGGGACGACGACACTACCTTCAACAGGGGCTGGCTCCAGAGAAGCTACGCCATCAACCGGCTCGACATCGCCGGAATGGGCCTCATCCTCGCCAATGCCCCCATCCGCAGCTTCCTCTCCGACGCCAGCCAAGCGGAAGAGCTCTTGACCAGGATTTCTCTTCAGGAACATGGAGTCTAAAGTCTCCTTCTCTGCCTTCAGATCCCAGAGCTCATGCTTGCCATCGTCAAACTCTTCTATCATTTCGACACGCGACTTCAATGCATAAAAAGCACCGACGTTGCCTGCGATCTGGCCAGCTGCGATTTGAGCCTGCTTCACCTCTTCCTCGACGCCTGATCGGCTCCCTTCAAACTCTTTCGGGCTTGCGACCAACTCTTCTTGACAACTCTTCAGCTCCCTGGTAAGGCAACGCTCAGTCTCTCGACAACGACTCTCTGCTCCCTCTAGCTTGGTCCTCAAGGACGCAAGGGCGGACTCCGACCTGGAAGCCCTTTCCTCGGCCTTGACGACCATCGTATTGACACCGGAGTATGCTCCCAAGAGGTACTGAAAAGTCTAAAGCAAAAAAATATAACACGATCAGAAAACACAGTCGACGAAAGAGAAAGAGAAACACGAACGGAGACAACTCACCCTCCACACGGAACACCCCGCTTCACCAATGCAGTCCAGGGGAGAGATGTCATCGACCTCCGATTTCAAAGACGGATCCTGGGCGTGAAAGAGGTCGGAAATCGATTGACCGACCGTGCCGATTTTGTCGATCCCTTCAACGATCGCCTCTTTCTTCCTAGGAGGCTCTTCTGCTTTGACATCACCAGGGGAAACGCCCACTTTCCTCTTTAAGCCACCTTTGACTTGAGGCGCCGGATCCGTCGGAACCGACTTACTCGACGCGATTTTGGCTGCCGCCTTCCTTTGCTCGATCAGGCCCTTCCCAGACACTCCCTTCAAACGAGCACTTGCTCGACCACCAGGGGAAGCTAACATGACATACATAAAAAGATCATAAAGCATGCGACAAAGTGAAAAAGTACAGAGAAAACTCCCAAGGTCGAAAGCTTACCCTTGACGTGAGATGACGAAACAGTCGACATGTCATCTTGAGCGGCAGGGGATGTCGACAACAGGTTGACGTTGACAAAACTCCTCTCCGACGCCGGAACAGCAAGAACAATTCTAGACAAACCCTCCGACCGAGCGCTCACCTCCAAATCTTCTGCCTCAGGAACTATAAAAAAGAAAAGTTAAAGCAAAGAGTTAAGACGCATAAACAAGCAAAGGAGAGAACAAACACAAACTCTCTACTCGCCACTCCGTCAACAAGAACGAACACTCTCCCCCCTTCTCCAGAGACGAACGCTCGACAAAAAAGAACTTCGACCCCCATCCGCGGTCGTTGACATCAAGATTCTGCACCAAAGGCTTCTGACCCTGTCGAATGCGTAACTGGACACGGGAAGAACTCTTCGACCCAAGGAAATAATTGTACCACAAGGCATCAAAATCAAAACCAGCCCCAGATCGAACGTTCACAAGGTCCAAGACCCTGAGAACCCTCCATGCCTGGGGCATCACCTGACATGGCGCCAGCGCCAAAGTGGCCAAAAAATCCCTAACAAGGGGAGAAAAGGGGAACTTGTGACCAATCCGAAATGGATACGCATAAAAACAAACCCAACCCTTATATCGGGCATCGGCCCTCTCATCCGGGTGAGGCAATCTGGCAACCGTCTCCGATTGAAAGCCTCCAACTTGAAGTATTTGCTCGAGCTCCGCCTGGGACAAAATACTTGTCAAAGCATCAGACTCCTTCAGAATGAAGAGGGGAGGAGCTTCGCCCTCGCGCGAGTCAGAGAGAGTCTTCGACGACTCAGAGGCTTCACTAGAAACCATCTCAAGAATAGAAAGAGAAGGAAATCGAAGAGCTATGGCAAAAAGGGTTGAGAAACCTACCAGAGAAGCTTGCAAGAGAAGAAGAAGTGAAGTCAAATCGCCAAGCTTCCGCTCCGAATTTATGGAGGGAGATGATGATCTGCAGAGATGTCGCATCGTGCTCCAATCTCCCGCCACGTAGCCTTGGACAACCGCGCCAAAAAAGGATGGTGGAGATCATGGCTAAAGAAGTTGCCTCGGATTTCACCTACTCGCCTAGCCGAAAGCCCAAAGCAACTTGGGGCTATTGTTGGGCCTAGCATCCCCCTTGGAAGATAGATCGAGCAAAATGGGCCCAGGCCCAAGACAAATCGGAGGAACAGGGGAGAGTCCAGAGGAGGCGTCGAAAGCTTCTCTGGTCGAACACTATCCGACAGGTCGTGAAGATCCCGCAGAGCATTAAATGCTTAGATTGAGCAACGGCCACAACATTCAAATACCACCGTAATAGAAGCAATTAATGGCAGAATCCCTGCAATCACTCCCGGCGTTGAAGATACGATAGGATTAAATCATAAACGGTAAAAAGGAGGACTTACCATATATGGGGGAGGAGAAGATAAAGAAGGGACACTCATACGATTATGTTACACACTCACTCGAACTTGCTCTGAAAGAAAATGGAGACACACTTGCTCTAGCCTAGCTCACCAGGAGTCAATCACGCCTGTTTTCCGCCGGTCGAAACCTAGAAGTCATCGGTCGAGTTCAATAAAATCCCTTGTCTTACTACGATAAGTTGTACCTCCATTCGATTCGATCAATACTATATCTAATAAAATCATCTCGCTATTTCATATTTTCTTTTTACTCGTTGATTATCTACTTGGTTTGGATTGATTTCTATCACCCGATCGACTAGTTACCCCGTCTAAGGCGATTTAGGTCGTCTGATCTTTTCGCCCCAAAATAGGTACCATCCATAGTTATGACCTACAATAGTTTTCAATCAGCTTTACAAAGTGACATATGCTACAATGTACTGTATCAATTTGACAATAGCATAATATACCTTTCTTAAAAATTGCATTCCATTGCGCCAAGCACCCAAGCTGATGAAACAATACTTGAATCGACGATTAGAATCTACTTCAACATGTGTGACTGTCCATGTATTCATCCTTTCGAGCATGTACATGTATCCATGAATCCTATTATAGCTTTCTTCAAATGTGCCTCTTATCTTGTCAATGGCGGTTAAACGTGCTCTGTTTGCCTTGTCGTAACCAACTGCCACTCCCATGTTCTTCATGATGTCTTGAATTTTGGCAGCACGAGGTTCAGGACATGTACCGGTTGTGTTAAAGCTGTAATAGGATTGTACATGTAACATGCTAAGGTTAGTTCATATACATGCTCATAAATATATATGATCGTACTGACAGGATTGTTTACTTACCTTGACATAATATGGTCAGCAATTACGCTTGAACTTGCATGTCTGTGGTGGTTATGCTTTAGCTTCATGCCACATGTATGATGTCCACAATACTTCCTTATTTCAAACAATCCTGTGCTGCCAAGAGCGGTCCCACGACAAAAAATGTGCAACTAGGATCAATGCATCTTACCACATATAACTTCTTATCAGACTTCTGGACTTGTATCTGGAAGCGTCTCTGTAATGTCATCAAGGATAAACGATCCTTAAGATCCTTCTTGTAATTGAAATGCTCTCCAACTTTTATTTCCAAATTATTACCGCTCACCCCATTATCCTCCATTGGCTCATCCAATTGCCTTTTACTAAACCGTTTTCTATGATAGTACTCGACTTCAATCTCTTGTAGAACTTCCTCATCAATGTCTATGAATAAGTTGTCGACTTTATTAGTGTCATCCAACATTGTCCCTTCTTCAACATCTTCCTCAACATCATCCTCAAAGTCATCCCAATCAAAATCTCGCCCAACGTCTTCCCCATAATCACTCTCAATGTCAATACATTCATGTATTCTTTTCGTTCTTGTGGAAGACCTTGTTTCTCTCTCATCAGTTTCCGAGTCTGCCTCAGATTGGCTCACCAAGTCAACTATTTGTACTTCCCCATTGTTTACACGACAAATTTTTGGTTTCAGTTCATACATGTCACAATCAACTATATTCAGTACAACTTCAGTGGGACAATTGTTGCTTACCATATTGCTCTTGTCGAATTTGGTACCATTTCTGCTTGGATGGCAATCTACCACAATCTCGGCCTCTGCCTCTTGAGTTTGTGTTAACGGTGGCAGAGTCAGACACACTGTGATGTCCTCATCATCACTTCTACTTGGATGACCAGCCATCACAACCTCGGCCTCTGGCTCTTTGTTTCCCTTCTTTTTCATACTCGCATATAACTCGATAGGCCAAATGTTATCTTGTGAGTGTGCGTTCAAAAATGAACGCATCAAGGTCCTCGTCATCTTTGACATCGATTGGTTGTGGCAGTGGTTTCCACGGTGACAGATATTTTATCTCCATTTCATCTATCTCGTCAATGCATTTAATCTTCTCAGCCAACTTTTTTCTCAGATTTGAGTAATTCATATCTGCATACAAAAGAAGTCCTATTGTCGTTGTGATCCCATCAAAAACCCACTTGTTTCCCTTACATGTCCATTCACCACCTGTTTTCAGAGTCAAGTAGTATGCTCTTGAACCTATTATAGGAACAAAAAGCAAACACAAGTTCAATACTTTATGCCAAACGGGGACCCCCGTATGACCAATACCCTAACAGCGACATTAAAGGGTAAGCAAGGCCATAATAAAGGGTTTTCAGGCTGGAGATTTTGATAATTCTAGTGATGGTAGTTCCATTTGTAGGGAAAACAAATATTCTAGAATCAAGGATAAACGAGAGTTAAAGTTGGTGTAATGCTCAACAAGAAGCTGAAAGGTTGTTCTCTCGTTTAGGGAACCACAAAAGAATGTCTTGTAAAGAAGAATATGAACGTGAAAGTCAGAACTCACCCATTATTAAATTTCTTATATTCCAAAGACATTGAAGATGCTGCACAATCAGAACATCAGATTTGTGGATTTAAGGTCTTATGGTGTTACGGTGCACTTCAGGCACCTTAACTAGTAATTATTGACATGATTTAGATGGAGTTTCGCTATAGATTTAGGCTAAGTTTGTAATCCATGAAGAAGAGTTAAGAAGTGAAGATATCATAGGATTTACAGCTTAATGAAGAATGAAGAAGATGGAGGAGAAGATCTGCTTAAGACTCATGGAGGAAGGCTACCATCACTTGGTAGTACAGAAGAGCAGAAGATGAAGACTTGATGGAGCTGAAGAAGTCACTACTGACGCGCCGCACCACAAGCCACCGCGACCCGGCGGTGGATCTCAGAGATGGCAACACAGCGAAGCCACCGCCCCGCGGTGGAACTCACCGCCCCGCGGTGGATGTAGACGCCTCGCGGCCAGCGTTTATTTGTTTCCGATTTTAGCATTTTCGGATATTCCATTTTCTATTATTTCATTTCCGTTATTTTGTTTGTTAGGTTTAGCTTTTCTTTCCTGAACCTATTTACGAGTTTTTCCAGTTTTTAGATAGAACGTTCACATTCTCACTCTCTCGTTCTCATTTTCTAGATCTAAGGCTTGAATGAATGGAGAACTAAATACCTTTATTTCGCTAGACAATTGAAGCATTGCAATGGATTGGTTGTGAGATTTATATTCCTTGTTCTCTATCTTATTAAGTTGGTTTAATTCTCTTGAGCATATTGTCTATTGGTTTGTGTTGATTTATCTAGAGTTGCTAACTAGGTTTATCGATATTTATCATAGTGCTAGGATTTGCATATAGCGGAATGCGAGTGCATATCTAGTGGCAAACACAATTGTTACATATAGTGGAATACGAGTGTACAGTTGTGAGAGAGAATTATTTGCATGTTAAATAGTAAGGTTTTCTTCTATTTGCATGTATCCTATATCTTTGTTTGAATTCTATTGCTTTATTGATAGTAAGGTTTTCTTCTATTGATTTTGTGGTAAGTGCTATAAACAACTGTCTGAATTGGTAGTTAATTATGATCAGGATGGGAACGACAATAAGATTGTGAAAAAAACTTGGAACAATAGTTATCAGTGATCAACCTATTTCATCTACAGTGTGGATATTTGTCTAGTGGAATGCTTCCACTTATCATACTTATTCTTCCTTTAAAGCTTTAATCATTGTTACTCTACGATCACATAAACCCCCCTTTGTTACTTGTCAGTCACACGTCTTCTGCATACAGATAATCGATTCCCTGTGGGATCGACTCTGACTTACTTGCTATACTCTTTAGTAGGTGATTTAGGATTTCTTTGACAGGAAAAACGACATCGGTTTCCGGCCTTGTCAAATTTGGCGTCGTTGCCGGGGAGTCAAATACTCTGTTTGTGATTATTTGTGATTGACTGCAGTGTGGATCTATCTTACGGTCCGCACCTTTGCTACTGAGTCTCTATTTATTGAAGTTGATACAGAGACAGGTACGAATGGCTCAGACACTCCGACAGTTGACTGCGCCAGATCTGATACAGCAGCCATTGGCTGTAATCATTCCACCCCTTGCGGATGGTGTGACATTTTAGCTCAGAACAGGAGTGATATGGTTGCTCCCGAGATACCATGGACGAAGTGGAGAAGACCCCATCCAACACTTGGGTAAATTCCACAACGTCATTATGAGCATTAAACCAGCTAACGTCACTGAAGATCACATTAAAATGAGAGCCTTCGGGTTCACTCTTAAGGACGATGCCGAGGACTGGTACTATCATCTGCCTGGCGGAAGCATAGATTCATGGGCTAACCAAGATGGCGAATGCCTTGAAAAGGGCGATTGCCAGTATTGAACAAGGAGAGGAGGAGACCCTTTATGACTATTGTGAGCGGTTCAAACGACTTTGTTCTAGTTGCCCGTTCCATGGTTTTGACAAGAAAGCTCTAGTACTCTATGTTTACAATGGGTTGCTAGATGATGAAAGAAGAATCATAGATGCTACTTGTGGTGGTAGTATCTTGAATATGACCCCTGATGCAGCCATGATTAAACTTCATGATATGGCTGAGAGCACAAGGGATTTTGATGAAGCCCCAAAGACCAGAGGAGTTAATGTTGTCAACTCCAATGATGTGCATTTATTGCAAGAAATTGCTTCATTGAAAGACGTAATTGCGAAGTTGGGTAAACAAGAAGCACCTCAACATCACAATGTTTGTGGAATCTGCGTTGATCCATTTCACAACACCAATGCCTGTCCCCAACTTCAGGATGCCACTACTGCTGAAGTATACGCTGCTGGAGGTTATGGGCCTATTAGACCTCGACATGATCAACAACAGCTACAATAACCGCCACAACCTCACTTTGATGAGCTACCAGTTGCTCCCCAGGCTAGTAGTTCCCCTTCAACTAACGAGTTGCTCACAACCTTAACAATGAACCTCACAACTCATGTGCAAACAACTGCGGCCAGCATCAAGAGCATGGAAAAGCAAGTGGGTCAGTTAACAGATGTGGTCACTAGGTTGGAAAAAAGGGCCTCGCAAGAAAGTGTAAGTGTTGTGACCCTCCGAAATGGCAAGGAATTGCAAGTCGCTCCTACTGCTGAAAAGGACGACAGAGCTGAAATTGAAGATGGGCAAGTCCCACCGCCCCGCGGTGACACCCACCGCGACCCGGCGGACACTCTCAGTTGTCCTGAGTTAACACCATCGCCCCGCGGCCAAGAACACCGCCTCGCGGTGAACCAACCGCCCCGCGGTGAAAGCCCAGATCTTGATCACGATGAAGAAGAGGACCCCTATATTCGTCCAAATTTCCCTCCTCTTGGTTCTGAAAAGCCCCCTGCCCCCTTTCCGGAGGCACTAAAGGAAAGGAAAGTAATCGACGACAAGGATCTCTTCGACACCTTCAGTAAGTGTGAGGTAAACATCCCCCTCCTCAAGCTTGTAAAGAGTGTACCTCGGTACGCTAAGTTTTTAAAGGAGTTATGCACCATCAAGAGAAATCAGAAGCTGAAGGGCAAGGAAAAAGTCAAGGTCAGCGAACGCGTATCCGCTGTATTCTAGAAGCGTATGCCAAAGAAGTGCGGTGATCCAGGTATGTGGAGCATTCCTTGTATTATTGGTGACACTAAATTTGAAAGAGCTATGCTTGATCTTGGTGCCTCCATTAATGTTTTGCCCTATTCCCTCTATGAATCTCTTGGACTTGGACCTCTGTAGGAAACTGGAATTGTGATTCAATTAGCTGATAGGTCTAGTGTCTACCCCAGAGGAGTAGTAGAGGATGTTCTTGTTATGGTTGATAAATTGATATTCCCTGCAGATTTTTATATCTTAGATATGGAAACAGATACAAAGGCAACTCTTATACTGTTAGGTAGACCATTTTTGAAAACTGCTAAGACTAAACTTGATTTGCAAAGTGGGACACTTTCTATGAAATTCGATGGAGAGAAGGTGGAATATAATATTTATGAAGCTATGAAACACCCCAATGAAGACCATTCTTTATGCTCCATTGATGTGATCGATTCTATTGCACAAGATGTATTTGATATATCTGGTCCTGATGAGTTGATGTCCATTGTTGAGAATAATTTGGAATTGTCCCATGAGGAATACTCTTTACCATCTAACATGCAGGAAATCATAGCTCAGATGGATGCATATGGTAAGTTTCCTATTGATCCTTTGGGCGTTGGCCCCAATTTACTAAACCCGAGCGAGAAGCTTATTCCCTCTGTTATACAGGCTCCCGAGATTGAATTGAAGCCGCTGCCGGATCACCTCAAGTACGCTTTTCTTGGAGCCAACGACACGCTGCCAGTCATTGTGTCTAGTAAGCTATCTGAAGACCAGGAAATGAAGCTATTAGGCGTGCTCAGGGAGTACAAGACTGCGATAGGATGGACCATTGCAGACATAAAAGGGATAAGTCCCTCGACTTGTATGCATAGGATTCTACTTGAAGATGGAGCCAAACCATCTAGGCAGCCACAGAGAAGACTCAATCCTCCAATGATGGAAGTGGTCAAGAAGGAGGTGCTGAAACTCCTCAAAGCGGATATGATCTTCCCTATTTCCGATAGCCAATGGGTAAGTCCAACTCAGGTTGTCCCTAAGAAAGGAGGTATCACTATAATGGAGAATCAACAAGGGGATTTGGTTCCTACAAGGACCACTACAGGATGAAGGGTGTGCATTGACTACCGTAAGCTGAATGCGGTAACTCGGAAAGACCATTTTCCCTTACCTTTTATTGATCAAATGCTAGAACGCCTTGCTGGGCGCCCTTGTAAGTACTTCCGAACCCCCTCTTCACATAGCCGAGGCCGTCTTCGGGCTCCGTTATTTTAGACCATGGTACGCAGATATCGTGATCTATTTGGTTCGAGAGGAACTACCCCCGGATTACACTAGAGCTCAAAAGGAAAAGGTACGAAGAGAAGCCCGTCACTATGTTTGGGATGATCCCTACCTATGGAAACATTGTGTTGATCAGGTAGTGCGTCGATGTCTTTCGGATAATGAGGTACAATCTGTCCTTAACTTTTGCCATTCTCAAGCATGTGGGGGTCATTTTGGGGCAAATAAGACTGCTAGAAAAAGTATTGGATGCAGGATTTTATTGGCCACACATCTTTCGGGATGCCTATGCCTTTTGTAAATCTTGTGACCGATGCCAAAGGGTTGGAAATATCTCCAGGAGGAATGAGATGCCGCAATCATCATTAATCTTTTGCGAGGTCTTTGATGTTTAGGGCATTGACTTTATGGGACCCTTTCCTAGCTCTCATGGGAATCTCTATATATTGCTTGCGGTGGACTACGTTTCTAAGTGGGTGGAAGCGAAGGCCACCAGGACTGATGATTCTAAAGTTGTGGCAGGTTTTCTTAAGGAGAACATTTTCTCAAGATTTGGGATACCCAAAGCTTTAATTAGTGATCGGGGAACCCATTTCTGCAACAAGACAGTGACTGCCCTGCTGAATAAGTATCATGTCACCCAAAGAGTCTCCACGGCCTATCATCCTCAAACTAATGGGCAGGCCAAAGTTTCCAATAAAGAGATTAAATCCATCCTGGAGAAAACGGTTGCAGCTAATCGAAAGGATTGGAGTTCTAAACTTAATGATGCACTGTGGGCATACCGCACAACTTTCAAAACTCCAATAGGAATGTCCCCTTTCCGGTTAGTATTCGGAAAAGCATGCCACCTTCTTGTAGAGCTTGAACATAAAGCATGGTGGGCAATAAAGAAATGCAACATGCAATTGGATGAAGTGGGAGATTTCCGGAAGCTGCAGTTGCAAGAACTAGAGGAGTTACGCCTTGAGTCATATGAGAACTATGTTAGCTATAAGGCGAAAACCAAGCAATGGCATGACAAGCACATCTTGAGAAGAGATTTCAAGCCAGGGGATAAGGTCCTCCTATTTCAATCTCGGCTTAAGCTTTTTGCTGGGAAGCTGAAATCCAAGTGGACGGGTCCTTATGTAATTGTTGAAGTACACCCCCATGGCGCCATTGGATTGATTGACAACAAGACGAACAACGTTTTCAAAGTGAATGGCCAAAGATTGAAACCTTACCATGACAGCTTCAACCCGAACCAAGTTGATGAAGTGAGTTTTGAAGTCCCTGAAGTTGAAAACTGATAGGCCATAGCCTACGTCGAGCCAACGACGTTAACCAAGGCGCTTATCGGGAGGCAACCCGAGGTATTTTTCTTTTGATTTTCTTTCCTTAGACCTTTTTCGTAGTTCTTTTTCTTTATTTCGTCCGCCTGCTACTAACGTGTCAGGTACGAAAGTAAATGGAGGCGAGTTTAATTCTCCAAGAAACCCACGACCGCCCCGCAGTGAACCACACCGCCGCGCGGTGAAGCCTAGGTATTTCCACTCAACTTTGATTTTTTTTTTAAAAAAAACGGCTTTGTTTTTAAAAACATTTTCCAAGTTGGATACGAAGGATTTGACGGTGTTATTTGGATCGTCTCGCGATCCGGTACCTGGTATTTACCCCATTACTCATTAAACACTCCCGCCAAACCCTAACCCCCTCACCCTTTTCTTTCTCTCTCTCTACCGCATCTCTCTTTCTCCTCTCAAGCCCTCACCCAAAATCTCACAAATCCCTGCCTTTCCCTCGATCTAAGCTACATTGTGGTGATCCTTGAACCCAATTTCAGTTTCCCATAACCTAGCCACCTCATTGCGCTCGTCCGACCGCTTCGCGGTGCTTATTGGTTGAAGGGTGGTGTTGAGTGGTTTTGGAGGTGTGATTGGAGGACCGTTGGGGCTCTATCTTGGCTCATTGGAGGTTGAGGTTGGGAGGTCGCACAGTTGCCGCCTCGCGTTGATGCTCCACCGCCTCGCGCGATTCGGGAATTTTTGATTTGGAGAAGAAGGTTGAACAGTCCACCGCCCCGCGTCAGTTCCCACCGCGACCCGGCGGCAGCTTTCAGTGGAGTAACTGGTTTTCACCGCCGCCCCGCGGTGAGGCGTACTGCCCCGCGGCAAGATCTTGGTGAATATCCGTCTTTGGTTTGTAAGTCGTCTTTGCCCAGCTCTTTGAATCCAAGCATTCAAATACTTTAATTATGCCGAGAGCTAGGAAGGTTGGTATGATTGTGGAGGAGAATAAGGCTTATGATGTGGTTGCGGAGAGGGTTGTGCTACCGCCTCAATTCTTTGATAAAGGGACTTTGGCCGAGTTGGGAATGTTAGAGATGGTCCAACTGTGTTTGGATAGGTTGGGATTGAGTGACTTCCTGGACAAGTGTGCCCCTGCGTCCCCCGAGCTGTGTTACCAATTTATCGCCACCATGTCGAGATATACTGAGAGACGCACTGTTAATGGTGAAGTGTGCAAAGTGCTGGCGGGCATAAAATTTAAGTATGAGGGACGAGCTTACGAGATGCCAGTGGAGGAAGTCAGAGAGGTGTTGGGAGTGTCTAGACCACCTACTGCTGGGTGGAAGAAGGGACCCGACGAAGCGGAAATTAAAGACTTTTGGACTACCGCTACGGGAATGCCTGATTTTCAAAAAGGTAGGGAGTCCAGTAGCAGACTAGTGCACCCTTGCCTACGCTTAATTCATACAGTGCTGGTGCGATCATTTTGTGGGTATGCGGAGGATAGGAAGGTTTCTCTGAAACGCCTTGGTTTGTTTCTTCCGATGCTTGACCCTTTGGACGAGGAGACTCCTTGTTGGGTTCTAGTGTGGGTTCGTAACCTTCAGAGGATTCGTGAGGGTGAGGCACGGGATATTGTTCAGGGTGGTCTAATCACCTTGGTTGCTGCCGCCAGAATTCAAACGGACACTATTCCTCAGCCGATCACGCCTGTTCGCTACGACATCCCATGTCTGCGACGGTGTGGTATGTTGAACAACTCCCAAGAGCATTTCATCTGGTTTTCTTATGGAGGTCACATGTTGCGCCTCCCTCGTCACTTTACCTATCCGCGGGATTTCACACAGTGGTTTATTCCATCTGACGCTGAGGTCATCTCCCCCGTTTATGAGGATAGAGTCCAGGCTGCTGCTCCTATGGATATTGAACCCCATGTGTATGTTGTTGCCTCTTCTTCTGCATAGACTTATGAGATTCCTTGGGATGAGGTGTTTGCTCGTTTTGATGCTTTCACGCTGCGTCAACACACTGCAAATGAGGGGATGCTGACTCGCCTGTAGACTTTGCAGACTGATATTGAGCGTGACCTTACGAGCCGGTTGAGTTCAGCTGAGGCATCTATGCAGGAGCACTATTTTGGGCGGTACCCATACCCGCTAGGCTATCCACCGTATCCACCTTACCAGTGAGTTTATTTTCTTTTCCCCCCTATTTAGTTCTGTCTTCGTCTCTACATTAAGGACAATGTGTGATTCAAGTATGGGGGAGGGATTTAGACTTCCTACCTATCATAGTTAGTGTACATAGTTTGTTTATGCATTTCAATTTTGCATTTCAGATTCGAGTATTTCTAAAAAAAAGCCATAAAATGAGAAAAAGGCAATCAAAATCCTAGGATGAGCTGAAAACCCGAAAGGGCGGTTCAGGTAATAAGCAGGTAGTCCGACTGGTATAGACGGTGCAAAATTGGACTGGAGTGATGTGAGTACATGTGAGATGTCTAGCAAAATGAAATGAGTGGCTAGGTGAAAACCCGAGAGGGCGCCTAGGCAAGATGAGCGTAAAGAAAAAAAGAGTGATTTTAGGATCATTCTAGAGGTTGGCGTCATAAGCAGAGGTGATATAAGAAGATCGGGTAGGTCACTCTAGAGCGATAACGAGCTAGACAGGAGTTAGGAATAGATTTATCTCGCATCACTTGTTTTGGTTGTCTGGAGCTGATTTTAAAGTTGTTGTAATCACTGGTATCATGTTTGCTCGCACTTCCTGAGGCCTTAGTATTTGAGGATTGGAGTAGGATTAGTTTTGATTTACTCGGGACGAGTAAAGGTCTAAGTGTGGGGGAATTTGATAGGTTCCATTTCAGGCACCTTAACTAGTAATTATTGACATGATTTAGATGGAGTTTCGGTATAGATTTAGGCTAAGTCTGTAATCCAGAAGAAGAGTTAAGAAGTGAAGATATCATAGGATTTACAGCTTAATGAAGGATGAAGAAAATGGAGGAGAAGATCTGCTTAAGACTCATGGAGGAAGGCTATCATCACTTGGTAGTACAGAAGAGCAGAAGATGAAGACTTGATGGAGCTGAAGAAGTCACTGCTGACGCGCCGCGCCACAAGCCATCGCGACCCGGCGGTGGATCTCAGAGATGGCAACATAGCGAAGCCACCGTCCCGCGGTGGAACTCACCGCCCCGTGGTGGATGTAGACGCCTTGCGGCCAGCGTTTATTTGTTTCCGATTTTAGCATTTTCGGATATTCCATTTTCTATTATTTCATTTCCGTTATTTTGTTTGCTAGGTTTAGCTTTTCTTTCCTGAACCTATTTAAGAGTTTTTCCAGTTTTTAGATAGAACGTTCACGTTCTCATTTTCTAGATCTAAGGTTTGAACGAATGGAGAACTAAATACCTTTATTTCGCTAGACAATTGAAGCATTGTAATGGATTGGTTGTGAGATTTCTATTCCTTGTTCTCTATCTTATTAAGTTGGTTTAATTCTCTTGAGCATATTGTCTATTGGTTTGTGTTGATTTATCTAGAGTTGCTAACTAGGTTTATCGATATTTATCATAGTGCTAGGATTTGAATATAGCGGAATGCGAGTGCATATCTAGTGGCAAACACAATTGTTACATATAGTGGAATACGAGTGTGCAATTGTGAGAGAGAATTATTTGCATGTTAAATAGTAAGGTTTTCTTCTATTTGCATGTATCCTATATCCTTGTTTGAATGCTATTGCTTTATTAATAGTAAGGTTTTCTTCTATTGATTTTGTGGTAAGTGCTACAAATAACTGTCTGAATTGGTAGTTAATTATGATCAGGATGGGAACGACAATAAGATTGTGAAAAGAACTTGGAACAATAGTTATCAGTGATCAACCTATTTCATCTGCAGTGTGGATATTTGTCTAGTGGAATGCTTCCACTCATCATACTTATTCTTCCTTTAAAGCTTTAATCATTGTTACTCTACGATCACATAAACCCCCTTTTGTTACTTGTCAGTCACACGTCTTCTGCATACAGATAATCGATTCCCTGTGGGATCGACTCTGACTTACTTGCTATACTCTTTAGTAGGTGAATTAGGATTTCTTTGACAGGAAAAACAACACCGGTTTCCGGCCTTGTCAGGTGGCTTTGCGTTGCTTTACAGGTTGGGTTCTGCTTGGATGACAACCTAACACGTGGGTAAAGGGGTAGAAATTGGAGGGAAACTTGTTAACTTTTAGAGGGAAAACAGAGGTTAAAAGATGGTGTGTACTACATTTTCAAAAGTCGTATCAGATAAATAGTTATGAAGCAATATTCAATAGCGAATGACATGCCCGTCAAATTGAACAAAAAAACCTAAATAAACCTAAGCGGGGACCCCCGACCATGTTCCTTCTCATTTTGACTCAACAATCCCTAAACCCTCTCTGTTCGTTTCGCATTGGGTAGCAAAGGTCCTTCATTGCTGTGCCGAACTTGAAGGTAACCCTCTTTGTTTATTGTGTGGTTTTCATACTGGATCAATAAGCAAGCATGTATCACTGTGTTTTTGGCTGAAAATCTTTCTTTGTTACTGCAGTACTCGAGTACAATGTCATCCAGCGACACCTCAAGTTATCAAAGCGGGGACCCCTAAAAATATGAACATCCACCTACATCTCCTACACATTCTCAAATAGAGGAGAAGTTGCAAGAAGAGTTAGACATGTTGCTAACGAATAGCCCACGTTTCAACATGTTGGATGAAATAATCACACGCCTACGTATTGAGATACATGAACTTGGACAAAGAATTATGGAACTCAATACAAGTGAGATGCAATTCGATCATGCAATTTGACGACTAAATGCAAGGGTGGCAGAACTTGAAGCTGAAAACAAGACACTAAACTCCCAGGAAAACTTCAGGAACCATGTAATAATTTCTATTTCTGCGTTTGGTGCTGGTGTGATTTTAGGGATTAGTGCTTTCAGCATTTGTAATCGAGCATGTAGGCATGGTTGAGGATGAATTGACTATGAAGTATGTACCTCATGACTTTGGTTTTTTATGTAAGAGGATGAATTTTATTTTCGAATAGTATTCGTAAGCATGGTTGATACTACATGTCAGATTGCCAAAATATTAATGTCGATCTTCATGTAAGTTTTGCAAATTCAATCACAATGCCAACACTACACACACACACACACACACAATTACCTTACTACAATAGTTGCCAACTGGATGCTATCATTACATTCCTAGAATATTGTAACGTGGGCTACCATTACATTTCTACAAAAAAGGATAGTTGTCAACTGGATGCTATCATTACATTACTAGAATCACAACTACCTACTGTCAACCTCCTCCTTCACGCGGAATGCACAACCTTCATATGCGCTTTTTAAAACACAATCCTTTAGGATTTCTTGCCAGTGCCAATCCTGTCAATGACCAAAAAAACGGCTAGTTAATCAACCTTTTTAATCCTGTCAATGACCAATAATGTATGTTTTTTACTGGGAATTACATTTTCTATAATATAAGGGTTTCCAACAATAATAAGCAATGATCGGGCACGAGTCAGGGCAAAATTGAACCTCTTCAGGTTGCTCAGATATCCCATGCGGAAAGTCCTGTCATATTCATCGTGTTTAGCGGCCGATCTGACGGTTGACAAGATGATCAATTCCTTTTCTTTACCCAGAAACTTCTCAACCCCGCCAATCTCAATATCCCTCATATGTAGAGACATAAGATTGAGCCTTCCTTATCTTTAGTACTTGTTGTGGAAAAGGGGTAATAATCCTGATGTCTTGCTCAGACACATTCCTTCTTATCAGCTTCTGTACGAGCTCAACCACCTTGCTAGCTTCAATCCTATTAAACCATGATGGGCTGCCCTTTTCCCTCTCATCAAAGCCTTGGATGCCACAGAACATGAAAGGGAAGTTCCCATTGGGAAGCATATCAGCCCAAGGTAAGGAAGATGTGTTACTGTCTTCTCGATATGGAATCAATGATCCACTATAAAATAGTCTTGAAGGAACACAAGCAATTGCAGGGTGGCTCCGGTAATTGTTCAACTACATTGTGACATAATTGCGATCCCCTGATCTGTAAACTTCAAAGTCCAACAACCTCTCTAGAAAAGATCTTCCCAAACCATAAGCCTCAGCTTGCTTTGAATGAATATCAAGCCCAAGTTGTTTGGGATCACCACAAAGAACAATAACTGTGTTCTTTTCTAAGAGGGTTGATATGGGGATCATTGTCTCTGGCTCTGAAACTTGGCTTGCATCATCTAAGATGATGTGGGAGAAGTGGCCACGGTTAACCCCTTCAGCATGATAGAGGTAAGATGCACTCGTGTATGTCGTTATTATTATCTTGTACCTGCGGAGTGCATCTTGAGAAAGGCAAGTGAAGAAACCTGCACTGTAGATGCAGAGCCTCAACAATGCAGCGTTCATTTTTTGTAAGGGACGATGTGTGGCATTTAACCTATAAATATCTTCCTCCCTAAGTTTCATCCCCTCACAAAGGATTTTCTCTAATATGTGATCTGCCGCGCAATTTGAAGAAGCACATACCAGTATATGAGAATTACGTCTAGTTGTATAGAGTTGTAGGATCACCTCCACCAGTGTTTTTGTCTTTCCTGTTCCCGGGGGTCCATAAATGACATAAGGAGCTCCTCCTCTGCAGCCTAAAATTAAGCGAACAACATTTTTTTGGTCCTCTTCAAGAAGAAGTGAGATAGGCACAAAATTGTTTGATGTAATCCTCCGCTTTGAATGATACTCATGGGGAAAGAGGAAGCTTTCGTGTAATGCCTCTGCAGATAGAATGGCTTCATGAAGCTTACGGAAATTTGCCTCGTTGAACAAAAAATAGATTTCATACACATTGCTATCTATATGCCTTTGGTAAAATTCATCATTAAATTGCAATGATAATTCATCAGCCTCAACACGGTGGATCAAGCCCTGTTCAAAGAACATTGGCAAGTTCAACATGAGAACATAACATTGACAACGATAATTCGTGCAATTTCATAATTCATTCTGACAATAGTATATAACACTTTGACAAAAATAGTAAGATACCTAACATTATCCACATACCTGATGGAGAGAATATTCTCCGTAAACATTCACCACATCTCCACGGACAACTGAGGGCCTTCTTTCACCTAGTCCTGGCACTTTAAGTGCTATAAGCCGATTATACCTTTGTTTTAAAGTAACAGACTTCATATTATAAGCTTTCACGTACTCCTGTAAAGAAATAGAAACAAAAATCATTCAACAACTTGGTACTATGAGAGAATGATGCCATCTAGCTATCCCCCCAGTCCCCCAACCCCCATACAGAGAAAATATAACACTTACCATAATCAGAAGTTCCTCCATCCCTAACCGCTTGTGAATCAATCTGCTGAGTTCAACAGTTCTTCGGGTTCATTTGCTGAGGTTCAACACTTTTGTTACACAGTTAATCACCCATCGCCATTCCTGTTTAACAGTTACACAGTTCGCCATGGAGATACATCGCCATTCCTGTTTAACAAGGTATTCGTGTTCAACAGTCAAGAGGACGTCTGCAGAATGGGAGGGAGAGGGAGAGGGAGGGGAGGGAGAGTGGGTTTGGATCTTTCACTTCCAACTGTTCATTCACCGGCCGGCGGGATGGAGGAAGGCGGAATGGCCGGGAAATGGGAGGGAAGTGGGCGGAAGAAATGAAGAAAGGGGCGGGATAAAATTTGGGGTTTTGGAGGGAAATATTAAAAAATGATATTTTTCTATTTTGTGGTTTTTTGTTTCCTTTTTCTTTTCTCCAATTTCATTGATTTAATTTACTTCTGAAAATAAAAGAAAAGATTTATTATTTTGCAATAATACACCAAATGATGTATATATGCAAAAAATATAGAAATTTCGCCTGGTACTCATGAGGTATGGCGAAATTCGCCTGGTACCCCAAAGATTTACCAATTTTGTGTGGTGGCCTCGAGTTTTATTTTTTTCGTCAAATACCCTTCTGTTAACAAGGTAACAGAAATCGTTAAAAAATAATAATTTAAAAATTAAAAATCCCCCAAAAATCCCCAAAACACGGTTGTGTCTCTCGTCTTCTTCACAAAATCCCTAGCTCGTCTTCTCTCTCGGCCATCCTCCCTCCCTCGACCCGCCGACCGTCGTCCCTCCCTCGAGTCGTCCCTTCCTCGAGCCGCCGGCCTTCATGTTGTCTCTCTCGGCCGTCGTCCCTCCCTCGAGCCGCCGGTCGTCGTCCCTTCCTCTTCGCCGTCGTCCCTTCCGCCTCCTCTCCTCCGCGTCAAACTCGTCTCATATCGCCGGCTGTCGTCCCTCCCTCGACCCGCCGACCGCCGTCCCTCCGCGTCGAACTCGTCTCGCCTCCACCGCATCGAACTCGTCTCCGCCGTCATCCGGCTCGCCTCCACCCAGGTAATACTCCTTTCAAGTTCCTCTCGTCGGTCGTCGTCCCTCTTTGGTAAAAAATGTGTGGTTTGCCTTTCATTGATTTTTTTGCTGAACAAATCCAATTCGATGGATATATCTTGCTGCATCACGAATTAGTTTAGTCGAATTAGAGTCCTGCTACTGATGAAGTGATTTTTTTTGATAATTCGGCTTTCCTAGACACTTATCTAGTGTATTTTGATAATTGCTGAATTTTGATAATTCGCCTGCTAGTGCAGATTAATTGCTTTACAGTAGTGTATTTTTTCAACTTGAAAAACTAAATTAGGATTACCTTCCTCATCCACTATGGCCGCTGTTGTCACGCAGTGATGAAAGTGCTTGGTCATCAGATGTTGAATGGAAGATCAGTGGGATTTTAATTTCGTTGTTGTAGATGGAGTAGATTATTAGCGGATTAGTTAAGTTCAAAAAGTGATTATTAGCGGATTTTAATTAGCGGATTAGGCCGGCGGCTCGAGGGAGGGACGATTGCGGGATGACGGTCGGCGGGTCGAGGGAGGGACGACGACCGGCGGGTCGAGGGAGGGACGACGGCCGAAAGAGAAAATGGGCTAGGGATTTCGTGAAGAAGACGAGAGACAAAACCGTGTTTTGTGGAATTTTTTTTTAACGATTTCTGTTACCTTGTTAACAAAAGGGTATTTGGCGAAAAAAAATAAAACTCGAGGACACCACACGAAATTGATAAATTTTTAGAAACCAGACGAATTTTGCCATATTTCAGAAATATCAAGCGAAATTTCCGAAAAAAAAACTTCTTCTATGTTTGCAAATGACAAATTCATTTAACATATATATTGAATCCGTGTTGTTCTTTTGAATCTGATAAACACCCTCACAAAATAAAATTATGGTAAATTGACCCCGTACCCTACTCACTTACACTCTCACGCTCTCTCTCTCTCCTCACACTCTCACGCTCTTTCTCCATTTCTCACCTCTTCCATTCCCAGATTTGTTTTCCGGCTCTAGTCTTCAACCTCCGGCCTCGTCCTCCGTCTCCGACCTCCAGCCTCGTCCTCCATCTCCGACCTCCGGCCTCGTCCTCCGTCTCCGACCTCCAGCCTCGTCCTCCCTCTCCGACCTCCGGCCTCGTCCTCCGTCTCCGACCTCCTCCTCCTCGACATCTACCAAATCCTGAAGATATGGCGGTGTCCGGACGCCGCCTACCTCTGCGGCCTCTTCCACTCCGCCTACTCCAACTCCTACGTCAACCTCGCAATCTTCCACCCCTCCACCGGCCGCGACGTCGTCCGATCTCACGTCGGCGCCGCCGCCGAGCGTTTCATCCATCTCTTCTGCGTGGTGCCGCGCCAGCCTGTAATCCACGACGATCTCCTTTTCCGGTACTCCGACGAGGAAATCGCCGATCATCTGAGAGAGTCGGTGCCGGAGACCGAAGGCAGATCCGATGGGAGGTGGAGGGAGAAGGTGAGGTCGCGGGTGCCGGCGGACGGGGTTGTGGTGAAGCATATAGAGAGCGGGGAGGAAGTTAGGGTTTCGAGGAGAATTGTGGCGTTGTTTCTGATGATGACAATGGCGGATTTCAGTGACGAGTTGTTTGTGTTTCAAGATAAGCTGTTTGACAACGAAGATGGTCGTCTTGAGTTTCGAGGTATGCACGAACTGGAACTGCATATAGGAATTTTATAAAAGTTTGTTTCTGGGTACTCAGTTTCGGTTGACAACTTCAATTACACTTGTTTTCGGATAGAAATATGGTGTAAGTTTGATTTTGGGTAGAAATTTGGTAAAAGTTACATTCTAGTGTACCACAAACCAACTCGATCCAATAAATTTGTAATTGTATTCAGATTCAGGCTTGATTTCTTCAGTTCTTCATGGTTCACTTCCAAGAAAATGGCACCAGGATTTGACTCAGCCAGCTGACATATCTGTTATAACTCCAATTGAAGGGGAAAAACAGAATTAAGTTTGCTGAAATTCAACCTCCAAAAAGGTGTAATAAAACAAGAATTAGAAAGGTGTGAAATTGGACCTTAGGATGAAGAGTTTTGCAAGCACCACAGGCAGGAGAGTAGAAACCAATGACAACAAGCCTATCACCAGCACTCTTCAACGTATCAACAAGCTCTTGTGCTGACTCAATCTCAATCATGTTCGGCATTAGGGTTTTCTCCCACCATCTCATTGCTTTCCTTTTGGGATGATATGGAGATTTGTGTCATCCATATAGTTGTGATATCAATACGATTATATGAGTTCGAGAGTGTCTTGTAATTATGTGAACAGGCGACCGTGGATCAGCCAAGCACCATCAAATCAGGCAGTATACTGTGCAGAGATTGTGAAGGAAATGGTGAGGGAAACTATGATACTGAATTCATCATTTGCTCTTGTTTCCTTTTGTCACATCACACATAATACTGATTTTGTTGATATGGCGACTAGGTGCTATGCAATGCAGACAGTGCAAAGGAGAAGGAGTGAACTCCGGCGAGATTTTTTGGTAACGAAGTTGTAGGAGGAAGTTCATCTAGGACACCCCTTTCTTTGAATCTGATTTGAAATAATTGCATATAGGATAGGGAAAAATATATTTCTTCTCTCCTTTATGAAAATTAAGATTGTGTTTTCTAAAATAATTTGTTTTCCTTGAATCTTAATTTGTTTTGACCTGCAGCTTACTCCAAAGGAAGCCTTCCGTTTGCTGTCTCACAAGTTTCATGGAAAAGGTCCTGGCAAAATGAAGCAAGAGAAGCGACAGAAACAATATCAGGATGAGCTGAAGTTGAAGCAAATGAAAAACTCAGACACCCCTTCAGAGTCTGCTGGAAGAATGAGGGAGGCCCAAGCACGATTGAAGAAACCATATCTCGTGCTGTGTTACGGAGCAAGCCACCCTTAGGTGCTGCTTGCGAATGGGCCCCAGTCAAGCCTACTTAGCCTGGCCAGTGGGCTCGGCTCCTTGGCCTCCCCAGTGGGCCCAGGACGCTACCTGGCCCAATCCGTAACAAGGCATGCAGGCCATACACCTCAACCCATTACAGCACAGAGGCCACCCCTAGGTGCTGCCTTGCCTGCAGGATGTTGGAGGTGGGATTTGAACCCACAACCTCCCTTTAACAAGTGGTCTTTGCCCCACTTGTTAAAGGGAGGTTGTGGGTTCAAATACCACCTCCAACATCCTGCAGGCAAGGCAGCACCTAGGGGTGGCCTCTGTGATGGGTTGGGGTGTACGGCCTGCAGGCCTTGTTACGGATTGGGCCAGGTAGCATCCTGGGCCCACTGGGGAGGCCAAAGAGCCGAGCCCACTGGGCCAGGCTTGGTAGGCTTGACTGGGGCCCATTGCAAGCAGCACCTAGGGGTGGCTTGCTCCGTAACATGTTGAGTGGGAATGTCAAATCTGGGTAAACATCATTATATGACTTTGTTTAATTTTGTAGCTTTGTGCTTGGAACACAATATTCTTCTGGCTAAACTAGTTTCTTATGTGAAATAGCACCACAGTTCGTCTAGAATTTGCTTACAATGCCCACTAATTGATATGCAAAGAAGTCACAGTATGCTTATCTAAGAATCAGATTAATGATGTAAGATGGAAACTATAAAGTATAAACTATTACATCCACAATAGAATGATATGCTGCTTTGTGGGGGGTTTAAATATATATGTTGTGGGCACATCTCATGTATCTATTCTTCAGGCAAACTAGTGATCCTACAAGTGGGTTTGCTACTGTGGAAAAAGATTTTCCGGGCAGTCTAACGCCAATGCTTGGTGACAAGAAGGTTAGTATCTAACCCTCCGGATTGAAATCCTTATCCAAAATCTAGTATATAATTTTGGCAATTATCTAATGGTTTTCATTCAGACTCAAAATTCTATCCACTAGTAGCTTCTGATTTATAGAACCCCTTTCCTTTATAACATATGCTGGGGTTTATGCTGATGAAGTTGCTGAGATGATATGATTTGTGCAGCAAGTATATCTCACACTAAATTACAATGATCAGGTCGAGTATCTAAAGCATAAGGCGGAAACGCTAAACTCCGGCGCGCCAAAGAAACCAAGACCTTGAAATGTGAGGTAAAAATCTCCTCTATATATTGCATATTCCCAAAGAAAGAAATGGACTACCGACTAGCTTCGGTGACGCTTTGAACGCGTCACCGACTACCCTCGGTGATACTTTGAAAGTGTCACCACTTACTAGCCTTTTGAAAGCGTCACCGACTAGCCTCGGTGACATTTTGAAAGTGCCACCAACTAGTCTCGGTGACACTTTGAAAGTGTCATTACTTACTAGCCTTGATGACACTTTGAAAACACCATTAATTACTAGTCTTGATGACATTTTGAAAGCGTCACTAATTACTAGTCTTGATAACACTTTGAACGTGCACTAACTAGTGGAGGTGACACTTCGTAAATGCCACCAACTAGTGGTGGTGACATTTCAACGATAATTGTCATCAAAACGAGATTTGTATTGTCATCAACTAGTTGTGATGACAGTTTGTGACATTAACTAGTTGCGATGACAATGTGTCATCAACTAGTTGCGATATCGTTTGTATTTGATGACAGTTTGTGTTTTGATGACAGTATGTGTCATCAACTAGTTGCGATACAGTTTATATTTGATGATAATTTGTGTTTTGATGACAGTATGTGTCATCAACTAGTTGCGATACAATTTGTATTTGATGACAGTTTGTGTTTTGATGACAGTATGTGTCATAAACTATATGCGATGCAGTTTGTATTTGATGACAATTTGTGTTTTGATGACAGTTTGTGTTTTTGATGACAATTTGTGTTTTGAAGACAGTTTGTGTTTTGGATGACAGTTTGTGTTTTGATGATAGTTTGTGTTTTTAATGATAATTTGTGTTTTGATGACAGTTTGTGTTTTTTATGACAGTTTGTGTTTTTGATGACAATTCGTGTTTTGATAACAGTTTGTGTTTTTTATGACAATTTGTGTTTTGATGACAGTTTGTGTTTTGATGACAATTACTGTCATCAAGATGATGACGTCACTAAAAATATTTTTTTGGCGGGAAAAAAATTCGCCGGTCAACGGCCGTTGATCGGTCAATGGTCAAATGTATTAGTTTGATTGACTTATGGTAATGTCATCATTATGTAATGATGACATCACCATGGGTCATTGTTTTAGAATAAGTTTATTAGGGGGCATTTGTCTAATATCATTAGATTTAAAAGGTCATTTAACCTGAACAGGATATTACGAGTGTAGATTCCGAAGGCAAAATATGAAAAAGATAATTATGTAACACCTAAATTATGCATGAAAGTGATATAATATAGGATGCAACTAGACTCTTAAAATATGTATAAAATATGTGTTATCATCCCATTTATCATAATAAGTATCTTCAAACATATTTTCAGCGGCGCGACATCATGAAAAGAAACGCAAGACATGATAATGGATTTTGCAGAAGTATAATATTGGTAAGCACATATAATACTACTTACCAAACGATGTGCCCAATATCAACAAGGCCATGTATCAAACATAGATGCACAATTATAACGTTTAACCTATAATTGATTTTTCCTTCTATCTAAATAACCATACTATGTATTGTTTTACTATCATGCGTTTACAACCTTGACCGAATCATGAAAAAGGGTGAGTCATCCTCGTTCCAACTCGTCAATTAACACTTCGATATGGCCGACAAAGCACCATTATATGAAAACAAAGACTATACCCATGATAAAAGAGGCCACAATGTAAATTATAGTCGTAATATATAAGATAGATGAGAAGTCCATAATCAGTCACATAATATGTTGCCAAATGATTTATTATCTGACATCCAAGATCGTGTGTGTTCTCCTTTCTATCTACGTGTAATATCTAATTTATTATATGGAGATATATTCCATTCGAGTATGAGGGATTTAGTAAAAATAATAATAGACATGTCTAAGAGAGAGATTACTTGGCATTAAACAATCAACAATAGGAGTAGAGATGATATGCACGGTAAAGAAGATGAGGATGAGACTACATGGTCAACAATATTCACAGTTTGTGACAGACCCTCTTCTCTTTTCATGGAGAGCCTTGCTAGATTTGCGATATGAATTCCTCCAATAACGATTACACTGTGTAGAAGAGGAGGTAGGCAAAACGATATCCGCAAGAAAGAATACGAGGTAGAGAACATGCGCGATACTCAAGACGAGTTAGGGGATATGATATGTGCAATGAAGTTGACAAGGTACATGCCTCGTGAAGACGATGACAAAGCGAAGAAGATGAACTATATTATGATGAAGGGGCATCTGAGACAATTTGCGCGATTATGAAAATGAGGATGAGGATCTGTCTGATCTGTGCGATCACGATAATGAAGACGAGACAGGAGATTGTCCATTCTTGAAGATGAGGCAGAAGAGGAGATGTGCGCCATGAAGGAGACGAGGAAGAGGTCGCGTGAAGACTATTATGAGGCAAAAAATATGTTATTTGCAATGACGAAGAAGTAAATGAGGCAAACCGCGCGATGATGAATATGAGGATGAGACAAGCTGCACGATCGTGATGTTAAGGACGAGACGGAGGATCTGTGTGATGCCAGAGATGAGGCTGAGGATTTGTGTGACATTGAAGACGAAGCATATGATCTTATGTGCGTGATAGAGGAAACGAGATAGAAGTTGCGCGAAGACAATGATGACGCGATGAGACGATATTTGCGATGGTGAAGATGATAACGAAATAAATTGTGCTATGAAAAATATGAGGCATAGGAGACGTCCAGCGCGATGAACGCATATAGGATATTATCCCCCATCTTCAGATCATTTAATGGAGGATCCGTATATAATTCGAAACGACCAGCCTTGGGCTGAGAGTAATGTGCTTCAAGACACGTAGATGAGGTCTAATAAAGAAAGGTCATCATTGTTGTTGGGATCTCTCTATATCGTACTAACAATATCTGTAATTTGCCTTCTATGTCAAACATGGTTCTAATGCATGCAATATAATAGAGAATGGAATATGGTAAATCTTTCGCGCTCTACTGTCATTTTTCCTCCACCGTCTAGCTTTCTCTCGCACGCTCGGTCACGACTATATATCCCTCTATCTTTCTTCCAACATTACCTTCTATTTGTATTTGCATGCCTCGCATGTCTTATAATTGATCGTTGCTTTTATCCCTATCTGAAACCATACTACACGTGTTTAAAACTGGATTATACATAGACCGGTTGAATACTTGGGTCAATTGGAAATTTAATATTTCACATTTTATGTATGGTTTATGCAAAACTAGATTTGTAAATTAATTAAAACAATAGATATATTTATAACAAAAATCGAGCCATTCTTCAAATATTCCTACAATCTAACATTGATATTCTCTCTTTGGATATACATATAACATTTGAAAATCAGCTAAGATTAAAAAGACATGGTTAAAGTTAATAAGCAATATTTTGTGTGGTAGAAGTTAATAACCAATATATAGATATGTACAAAGATAAAAAAAAAAATTAGTACTTTTGCTTGGTAATCATCTCTTATTTCAATATTGATATAATACTTTGTTAATATTCTTACATGAATAAAATAAACTAATAACACGTCACATCAAAATTCTTACACAAGAAAGTAATAAAAAAGGATCTAAAAAAGATAATATAGTAATATAAATATACATCTTTTTTCTTATAGATATTGTATCAAAGATGCATTAACACACGAAAAATGACAAAGTTGGATAAAATGTAACATCATTTATATACCCTATTGTCCATTTCCCATACAGTTCATAAATCAATTTGAATTCTATTCCAATGAACTAAAGATATATTCGGTATTTGCATACTCTTCTCACCATCTCTTTTTATTTTTTCAAATTGATCATGTCTCTATTTAGAGTGAGGTTGTATCTAGATCCTTTTTATAGAGATTTTGGGAAACTATCAAAAAATACAATTTTGTATGTTGTTCTTTTATGTACACTGTTTTTTATGTTAGTTTTCGTTGTGTGTGTTTCCAAGTAGAGTTCTTATACGGGTTTGGATTTCAAATTCAATCATACCTCTACTCGATCTTCAATACATTACAATGGTGAACTACATGTAGACACATGAAGAAATTTTATGAGTTCTATACGCATATGGACGTCTTACCAGTTGAGATCAACATATATATGCAAATACCAAATATAACCATTTAAGTCTACAAAATACTAGATTTGTGAAGCATAGCTAATTTTATTTTATTCTCACATATTCAAATGCATACCGCGTATATATATTTTCATTCATTTTAACAACTACAATTTTGTCTTTTCGTGACTTATGAGAAGCGTTGTTCTTTGTGTTAAAGTTCATACCGCATTGTACTTGGCCACATCTGATTAAATGCTATACTATCTTCTTATGTATAGCGTCAAAATTAGATCACTTTGTAGTTCATCACAAACTTTGGTATAAATGACATCTCTTTGACGAGTTATTATCACTGGAGCCCTTCAGTATATATTATATTACAACGCGATTAACTTCGATATATTATAACGAGAATGTAATTGAAAGCGACGTAATATGCCTAATATTGATTATTACATTACATTTATCATTGTAGTGTTAAAGCATGATTATAGTTTATAAAGAGTTGTGCGATAAATGTTGACTCTATAAAATGTTATTATTACATCGCATTTACATTACGTTTAAAATTTCTTCGAGCGGTGGATTAATCAGGTCAAAGTGCGCGATAAATGTTGATTATATACAATGCGATGTAATTAGTCAACTATATCTATCTGATAACAAGCCCCTCTCGTGACAAGGGTAATCACAATGTATGATCTACGATTACATCACGCTTCCAACTACAAGCCGTACATTTGTACAACGTTAGTAAAATTAATTGCTTTATATTTGTACCATATATCACAAATCAATTTGTCAAAAGAAAATATTTCATTTCTTGTATACATATATACATGCTTCGGAATTATCCTATCACTATATTGGAATTCTATGGATAACGAGTCCATTTGTACATAACATTGAGTAATAACAGTCATAGAAATTACAAAATGTACACTTAACATTGATTTGTTATAAATGAGATCTCAAATGTAATAGTGCGTAGTAATTCGTCCATGGAATAATAAAGTGGGTACTAACCTTAACTGAAAATAGAACAAAAAGAGAAGCACGAACAAGATAGGAGGCAGATAAAATCATCACAAAATCTATGCACATGTCAACAGTAGGACCTAAGAAAGATTAAACTATAACACCCCCAAATCTTAACCCATTTGGAAAGGTATTACCGCCAGTGACCCCAATGTTCCTTACCAAGGTCACCCAAGGCTTTACCGGTTTAAATACAATTCATGGAATACAATTGATACATAATGATCAAAGTATTCAAATCAAAACATCAATCAAATGAAACATGAGTTACGGGATTACAATCCAATCCCGAATAGGCCAAACACAGAGTTTAAACAAATACAGCGGAAGACTTTAAATAAAACACAACACTATACAGAGTACAACAGAAGTCTTTTAAATCTAAACAGAGTACATCGGAAGTCTTTTAAATATAAATAAACAAGGATCTTGACCACAATGGTCATCTCCCAAGGATCTCAATCTCATTAAAAGAAATTATTAAAACAACCAAAAATACCGTCGTCTTCATAGTCATTCTAGTCTTCTCAACTACACTCTATCTGATGTGCCGAATCGAACGGATGACACCAGCCCACATGCAGAGAACAATTTTCGTGGGTTAGTCTACTAAATAGACTAGCAAGGGAACAAAGCAGAAGGTTCGAAGTAGTCATATTAGGTTAGACTCATCATCCCTCGAATAATAACCGAGTACGATAGTCAACCACCATACTTCTATTGGAATATGACAAAAGGCATGCACAAGAGAAGATTCTGGAAGACTGAATCTTCACAGAAATCGACCCGAAAAGAGACTCCAAGAGATTGAGTCTTTAAGGAAATATGACAAATCTGGAAAGTTTTAAGAATCAGACAACAATGATTTAAAAGCTGACTGAGATGCTTCGGTTCACGACCAACCTCACCGCTTACAGCGAATCCAGATTGGAAGGAAAATGTACTATGATCAAAGTCGAGACGAGCTTTCCTAGCTGCACTATTACCTAACTGCACTACTCGCCGAAGGTTTATTAATTATGTGCGCTCGGGCACTTAATTTATAGCCAAAGCACAAGGGGACACCATGATGGTCTACAACGAGGCGGAGCAGGGCTAAATCGGTGCGTCATAGGCTCGCCGGTGACTTCTGGGTTTTACCCGCTAGCTAGCTCGCGGCGGGCGCCGCCATTCACCCGATCGCCGCCTCATAAAACCACTACGGCGGGCAACTTACGGCGGTCGCCGCCCTTAATGCGACGGTCGCCATTTTTTGGTCTTTGCGCCCAACTAGAAGACGAGGGCACTGTTGCCTCGAGCCCTTCGCGGCGGTCGCCGCCTTAATTGCGGCGGTCGCCGCCACCGTGGCTTTGCCCTTCTCAGCTTTTGGACGATATCGACTTAACTCGGGATAAAAATAATCGTACACGAACGAATATTAACATCCAAAGCACGTCGTCTGTATATTATTTCACTTAGAAAAATATTACATATATTGAGCACATTACAGAATGTCACAAACTCTCTGAATTAAATCTGACGTACAAAACGGGTGTTCGGGAAAATCCCTAAAATTCCCAAAATAACCTTACAGAAATACGGGGTATCACAATTAATTGCTTTATATTTGTACCATATATCACAAATCAATTTGTCAAAAGAAAATATTTTATTTCCTGTATACATATATACATGCTTCAGAATTATCCTATCACTATATTGGAATTCTATGGATAACGAGTCCATTTGTACATAACATTGAGTAATAACAGTCATAGAAATTACAAAATGTACACTTAACATTGATTTGTTATAAATGAGATCTCAAATATAATAATGCGTAGTAATTCGTCCATGGAATAATAAAATGGGTACTAACCTTAACTGAAAATAGAACAAAAAGAGAAGCACGAACAAGATAGGAGGCAGATAAAATCATCACAAAATCTATGCACATGTCAACAGTAGGACCTAAGAAAGATTAAACTACTCCGAATCAAATTTGTCAGATCAAAAGATGGGAGTGGTAACATATGATCTTAACATGTCTGGATAATTTTCATTTATATAAGTGTTATTTGTTATAAACTCATATCTGCGTACATTACGAACTTTAAAACCACTTTATCCCCGCGCATAGCCCCGTGCCTCCGACTAGTTTATATAAAAAATTGAGCTTCTTAGTCCATTGAACTTCATTTATTAAAATTTAAATTGAAAAGATGCTATGCTAAAAGTATCTAGGCACTAAAATACCTAATGATGAGGTCTGAACCTCGAATGATAGTCCCGTCGCCGAAGAAAGTTCCAACTCCGCTCTGTCTTGAAGAGTACTCGAACAACCAACCTTGTTTTTGTGTTTTGTGTTTATTTTTGGAGAAATGAAGAAGAAAGTAATAGAATTCAAAGTAAGCATAAATAGAATCTAGTCTAAATATATAAGGGATAAGCAATCGAAATACCAAGGATACAACACACCAAGGTAATTCGAAAGAGGGTTCGAGTCTCTTAGGATATAACACACCTAAAGAGAAACGAAAGTTGTCATTCGGATATCACTCACCGAACACGTTCGGATATAACTCACCGAACATGTTTGGATATAACACACCAAACAAGGGAATCTCTCCCAAAACACTCTCAAGAGTTTTCTCCACTCAACGCCTCCCTAAAACACTAAAAAAATCTCAATATTTATAGCGGTAATGAAGCTTCAAAAGAGTCTCTTCACATGGCCAAGCATTAAGGAGGACAACCAGCTCAAGAGTCTTGGTCATAATTAGGCGCAAAGTCTTCAATGGTGATGACTCTTCGCGTTCAAGAATAGCCGTTGGGAAGATTGACAGTTTAGGTTCAGTTTCGTGCTGATTTGGCTTAAGTCTTTGTCATGAAAGTCGTATCCCATGAAGTAAGCTTTCCAACGAGTACTCATGGACCTCCATTGGACACTCATAGCTCATGAACAGGCCAAAATACTGAAAGGTTGTTTGAAGATCCGAGAAGAATGACATCGAATTGATACCTCGTGGTTGTTTGGCCTTGCGCGTTCTCGAATCACATCATCCTATCATCCTTTGAAAAAGATTCATCCTCGAATCTTCCTCGCCATAGATCCTTGAGGAACTTGTTTCGATTTCTGGCTCTGATACCAAATGATGAGGTTTGAACCTCGAATGACAGTCCCGTCGCCGAAGAAAGTTCCAACTCCGCTCTGTCTTGAAGAGTACTCGAACAACCATCCTTGTTTTTGTGTTTATTTTTGGAGAATTGAAGAAGAAAGTAATAGAATTCAAAGTAAGCATAAATAGAATCTATTCTAAATATTAAAGGGATAAGCAATCGAAATACCAAGGATACAACACACCAAGGTAATTCGAAAGGGGGTTCGAGTCTCTTAGGATATAACGCACCTAAAGAGAAACGAAAGTTGTCATTCGAATATCACTCACCGAACACGTTAGGATATAACTCAACGAACATGTTTGGATATAACACACCAAACAAGGGAATCTCTCCCAAAACACTCTCAAGAGTTTTCTCCACTCAACGCCTCCCTAAAACACTAAACAACTCTCAATATTTATAGCGGTAATGAAGCTTCAAAAGAGTCTCTTCACATGACCAAGCATTAAGGAGGACAACCAGCTCAAGAGTCTTGGTCATAATTAGGCGCAAAGTCTTCAATGGTGATGACTCTTTGCGTTCAAGAATAGCCATTGGGAAGATTGACAGTTTTGGTTCAGTTTCGTGCTGATTTGGGTTAAGTCTTTTTCATGAAAGTCGTAGCCCATGAAGTAATCTTTCCAGCGAATACTCATGGACCTCCATTGGACACTCATAGCTCCTGAACAGGCCAAAATACTGAAAGGTTTTTTGAAGATCCGAGAAGAATGACATCGAATTGATACCTCGTGGTTGTTTGGCGTTGCGCGTTCTCGGATCACATCATACTATCCTCCTTTGAAAAAGATTCGTCCTCGAATCTTCCTCGTCATAGATCCTTGAGGAACTTGCTTCGGTTTCTAGCTCTGATACCAAATGATGAGGTTTGAACCTCGAATGATAGTCACGTCGCCGAAGAAAGTTCCAACTCCGCTCTTTCTTGAAGAGTACTCGAACAACCAGACTTATTTTTGTGTTTTGTGTTTATTTTTGGAGAAATGAAGAAGAAAGTAATAGAATTCAAAGTAAGGATAAATAGAATCTATTGTAAATATATAAGGGATAAGCAATCGAAATACCAAGGATACAACACACCAAGGTAATTCGAAAGAGGGTTCGAGTCTCTTAGGATATAATGCACCTAAAGAGAAACGAAAGTTGTCATTCAGATATCACTCACCGAACACGTTCGGATATAACTCACCAAACATGTTTGGATATAACACACCAAACAAGGGAATCTCTCCCAAAACACTCTCAAGAGTTTTCTCCACTCAACGTCTCCCTAGAACACTAAACAAATCTCAATATTTATAGCGGTAATGAAGCTTCAAAAGAGTCTCTTAACATGTCCAAGAATTAAGAAGGACAACCAGCTCAAGTGTCTTGGTCATAATTAGGCGCAAAGTCTTCAATGGTGATGACTCTTTGCGTTCAAGAATAGCCGTTGGGAAGATTGACAGTTTAGGTTCAGTTTCGTGCTGATTTGGCTTAAGTCTTTGAGATGAAAGTCGTAGCCCATGAAGTAAGCTTTCCAACGAGTACTCATGGACCTCCATTGGACACTCATAGCTTCTGAACGGGCCATAATACTGAAAGGTTCTTTGAAGATCCGAGAAGAATGACATCGAATTGATACCTCGTGGTTGTTTGGCGTTGCGCGTTCTCGTATCACATCATCCTATCCTCCTTTGAAAAAGATTCATCCTCGAATCTTCCTCGCCATAGATCCTTGAGGAACTTGTTTCGGTTTCTGGCTTTGATACCAAATGATGAGGTTTGAACCTCGAATGATAGTCCCGTCGCCGAAGAAAGTTCCAACTCCGCTCTGTCTTGAAGAGTACTCGAACAACCAGCCTTGTTTTTGTGTTTTGTATTTATTTTTGTAGAAATGAAGACGAAAGTAATAGAATTCAAAGTAAGCATAAATAGAATCTATTCTAAATATATAAGGGATACGCAATCGAAATACCAAGGATACAACACACCAAGGTAATTCGAAAGAGGGTTCGAGTCTCTTAGGATATAACGCACCTAAAGAGAAACGAAAGTTGTCATTCAGATATCACTCACCGAACACGTTTGGATATAACTCACCGAACATGTTTGGATATAACACACCAAACAAGGGAATCTCTCCCAAAACACTCTCAAGAGTTTTCTCCACTCAACGCCTCCCTAAAACACTAAACAAATCTCAATATTTATAGCGGTAATGAAGCTTCAAAAGAGTCTCTTTACATGGCCAAGCATTAAGAAGGACAACCAGCTCAACTGTCTTGGTCATAATTAGGCGCAAAGTCTTCAATGGTGATGACTCTTTGCGTTCAAGAATAGACATTGGGAAGATTGACAGTTTAGGTTCAGTTTCGTGCTGATTTGGCTTAAGTCTTTGTGATAAAAGTCGTATCCCATGAAGTAAGCTTTCCAACGAGTACTCATGGACCTCCATTGGACACTCATAGCTTCTGAACGGGCCAGAATATTGAAAGGTTCTTTGAAGATCCGAGAAGAATGACATCGAATTGATACCTCGTGGTTGTTTGGCGTTGCGCATTCTCGGATCACATCATCCTATCCTCTTTTGAAAAAGATTCATCCTCGAATCTTCCACGCCATAGATCCTTGAGGAACTTGCTTCGGTTTTTGGCTCTGATACCAAATGATGAGTTTTGAACCTTGAATGATAGTCCCATCGCCGAAGAAAGTTCCAACTCCGCTCTGTCTTGAAGAGTACTCGAACAACCAGCCTTGTTTTTGTGTTTATTTTTGGAGAAATGAAGAGGAAAGTAAGCATAAATAAAATCTATTCTAAATATATAAGGGATAAGCAATCGAAATACCAAGGATACAACACACCAAGGTAATTCAAAAGAGGGTTCGAGTCTCTTAGGATATAACGCATCTAAAGAGAAACGAAAGTTGTCATTCAGATATCACTCACTGAACACGTTCGGATATAACACACCAAACAAGGGAATCTCTCCCAAAACACTCTCAAGAGTTTTCTCCAATCAACGCCTCCCTAAAACACTAAACAAATCTCAATATATATAGCGGTAATGAAGCTTCAAAAGAGTCTCTTCACATGGCCAAGCATTAAGAAGGACAACCAGCTCAAGAGTCTTGGTCATAATTAGGCGCAAAGTCTTCAATGATGATGACTCTTTGCGTTCAAGAATAGCCGTTGGGAATATTGACAGTTTAGGTTCAGATTCGTGCTAATGGCTTAAGTCTTTGTGATGAAAGTCGTAGCCCATGAAGTAAGCTTTCCAACGAGTACTCATGGACCTCCATTGGACACTCATAGCTTCTGAACGGGCCAGAATACTGAAAGATTCTTTGAAGATCCGAGAAGAATGACATCGAATTGATACCTCATGGTTGTTTGGCGTTGCGCGTTCTCGGATCACATCATCCTATCCTCCCTTGAAAAAGATTTGTCCTCGAATCTTCATCGCCATAGATCCTTGAGGAACTTGCTTCGGTTTCTGGCTCTAATACCAAATGATGAGGTTTGAACCTCGAATGATAGTCCCGTCGCCGAAGAAAGTTCCAACTCCACTCTGTCTTGAAGAGTACTCTAACAACCAACCTTGTTTTTGTGTTTATTTTTGGAGAAATGAAGAAGAAAGTAATTGTAACACCCCCAAATTTTTAACCCATTTGGAAAGGTATTACCGCCAGTGACCTTGGTTTCCACACCGAAGCCACCCCAGGCTTTACCATTGAAACACAATTCATAAAGAACAATTATGATACAAAATTACCATAACTTTCATTTAAAACATAGTCGCGGAATTTCAACACAATTCCAAATACGACAAAATACAGAGTTATTATAATACAGCGGAAGACTTAAAATAATTTACAAGAGTATTGACCTCAGTAGTCAACGCCCAAAGATCGTAGCCTGATTAAAACATTTTCAAATACCGTTCATGTTCATAGTCGATCTAGCCTTCATGGATCCTCGACTCATCTGATGTGCCGAATCAAACGGATGACACCAGCCAACCATGCAGAGAACAATTATGGTTGGTTAGTCTAATGAAAGACTATGCAAGGGCACAAAGCAGAGTGGTTCGAAGTAGTCGTATTAGGTTAGACTCATCGTTTCTCGGATAATAACCGATAACGATAGCCAACCACCATACTTCTACTGGAAGATATCAAAAGGCATGAACAAGAGAAGACTCCAACGGATATGAGTCTTATGGGAATATCCAAGAGAAGATTCCAAAAGAGTGAGTCTTATCGGAAGCATGACAAATGTCTGGACATTATAGTTTCACATACAAGCGTTTAAAAACTGACTAGATGTTTCGGTTCACGACCAACCTCACCGCATAAAGCGAATCCAGATTGGAAAGAGAACGTACTCTGATCAAAGTTAGGACGAGTTTCATAGCTGCACTATTGCCTAGCTGCACTACTCGTCAAGGGTATATTAATCATGTGCGAACCTACGGCACTGATCGGATGAGATAATCGTCATACCCCTAATCAAAAGTAAATCCTAAAATCCTCACTAAACAGAGTATAGTAAGCAAGTCAGGGTCGATCCCACAGAGAAGGAAGGAATTCAATGGTGGTAGCATGCAATGTCACAAAGGGGGGTTTTATGGTTGGTTGCAAACAAAACAAAGTAGAATGGATGAAATATCAAGAAATAAAAACACTTAGCCAAGTAATGTCCAC
This sequence comes from Rheum nobile, assembly GCA_027886185.1. Lineage (NCBI taxonomy): Eukaryota > Viridiplantae > Streptophyta > Magnoliopsida > Caryophyllales > Polygonaceae > Rheum > Rheum nobile. The sequence continues at coordinate 491,180 of WOAB01000069.1, forward strand.
ACAAGTCATTCAAAGGTTGTTCATAGATTAAGTCCTATCTTCCTATTCGGTTATTCCTGTCCCGATCTTATGTAAATTCAGAGGATAACCCTAGTACCACTAAAGGTTCAACCCAAAGGCGGCAATGCATATAAGAATTAACCAGGATACACAGAACGCTCGCTCAGATGCATTTACCATGTAATCAATTCCCACATAGATATAATCCACAAATGCAAATAACAATCAATGCTTGCTACTTATACTAGAGCGTTAGCCCAACAGTTCCCTAGTATTAGCAATAAGAATGAAAGCAATAAACCTAGGTGATCAGTCTAGATAAACCAACAACCATTCAAATATGAATTTGCTCAGAGAAAAGATATAACTCAATAGGATAGATAGATAGGAACAAAACCTCACAACCAGATGAACGAACTCATGCTTCCATTACCGGACTAAGCCAAAGAGGCTTAGCTCCTCATAGTCATGATAGAAATTTCAAAAGAAATAAAAAACGATGAATTGAAATTGCAACTAAAGTGTGATAAGAGTCTCCTCAACCCTAATGCATAAGGAGAGTATTTATAGGGCCCTAACAAATGACCTAGCCCAATAAGAAAAATAACTGAAATAGAAATAAGAAAAAGGGAAAAGAAAACTAACAAGATAATTCGGAATAAGTCCGAGCCTCTGCCGTGTCAGACCCGCGATCGCGGGTGGTGGACCTTGATCGCGGCCCATGTGGCTCTGCGCCCTTCAATCTCTCCGCGCCCGCAGAAAACTCTCGACATGCTCCGAGTCCCACGATCGCGGCACCCATGCCCGCGATCGCGGTTAATGCTCGGCACTCTTGTCCTTTGCCTTGCACCAACCCGTCTCCTCTTCACTCCTTGGCGTCTTCTCTTGATGGCTTCCTTCCTCAGTGTCTTCATAATATCCAAGGTAGCTCAAACACCTCCAAAAACACCAACTTCGCCTCCAAACGCCATACACAAGAATGTGTCTAAATCTACCCGAATGGCACCAATAAAACCTCTAATAACTCTTAGTTAAGCCCTACAAAGTAGTGCTTATCAAACTCCCCCATGCTTAGACCTTTGCTCGTCCTCGAGTAAACTAAAAGAAAGTCTACTCCTCCAATGTAGCACCCATGGTCTCAGGAAGCATATCCTCCAACTAAGAGTTACCTAACCCATGCCGAAGCTCCTGGCACCAATCTCATCTACAACACATCCACAACTCAATAAACTTGAGGGCAAGCAGAGTACTTCCCCCAAGCTCAACCCGGACATCCAATAGTGTAAAGTGACCTCTAATCCTAGCCTCCATCTATGACTCCTTATGCCTCCCAGAGTGACCTACCCGACAATCCTTCTTCAACTCCTCTACTTATGTCGCCCCGTCGGTAAAATGAGATCCTAGAAACACTCCTTTTCTTTTCACTCATTTTGCCTAGGAGCCCTTTCGGGTTTTCATCCTAGCCACTCATATTTTTTTCATAGATGTGCTCACATAAGCTCACGTCACTCAGACACCTTTTTACCCCAGCCTAGCGCTGGTCCGGGCCACCTGCTTATTACCCAAGCCGCCCTTTCGGGTTTTCAGCTTGTCCCAGGATTTTCGATTTTTTATTTTTTATTTTTTTTTGAAAAGAAATGCTGAAATTCGAAATGCTAAAAATCAAAGTACAATGCTGAAAAAGAAATATGTACAAGATAGATAGTGAATACTCTACTCCCCATGCTTAAATCATGCATTGTCCTCAATGTATGGAAGACAAGAAAAAGATAAGGGGAAAATAGAAATACTCACTGGGGTGGAGGCCAATACCCATAAGCGTTGAAGAAAGCCTCAGCTCTCCTCTGCATCTGAACCACCTGGTCCTCAACAGTGGTGAGGTGATTATCCAAGCAGTTGGCGTGGTATGCAAGGTTGACCTCCATGTTGCGCTGCCACTCAGCGCTCTGCCGCTCCTGCTCATCCAGGCGGGTGGAGACTTGGCGTTCCCACTGAACGCTTCTCCTCTCATGCTCCTCTAGCCTCTGGGAGATGCCGCTTTCCCACTCGGCACTCCTTCGTATATGCTCGGCCTGCTCAGCTGCAGGTTGACCATTCTGTCCAGGAGCTGGTCCCAGGGCGCCCCTCCAGATCCACTACCAGACCCAGATGCCTGGTAGGTATAGTCAGGGTAAACAGGTGGGCCCCTAGAACGCAGCGGGGATGGCACATCGCTCTCCATGTCCACCGCTGCAGTCGCTTCCTCCTCCTCCTCCTCGTTGTCGTCGTCGTCCCCTTCGTCTTCGGACGACAACCCCTGCTCTCCATCGGCATAGAGGTAAAAATCCCTCGCCCGGGGCCCATAAGGCATCGGATGAGGCAACCTCATTCGGTGGGTCCTTTCCTTCTTGGAGAGCCAGGTGTACTCTCCACCACGGACTTCCAGCAGATGGGATCTCCACAGCAGTGTGATGTTGTAGGTGTAGATGTCGGCGGGGAAATCCCAATGGTCCGCGATGTTCTCGTATTGCTGGTCGATAAGCGTCACCATGCCCCCCATGGAGATCTTGCCGCCCGTCTTCTCCCTCAGCCCGAGACAGTTGGAGAGAAACAAATCGACCCAGTCGGGGGTGTTGTGGCCCTCTGGTGTCAAACACCAGAGCACTGTAAGGTCCAGCGTCGGAACCTTGTTCACCTCCCCCTGTCCCAGGAAGGACATGGCGAGCACCTTGTGCGCCAGCCTCAGACAGGGGTGCGTCAGCTTGTAGTTATACTCGCCGGCGCTGGGGTTGAGTACCTCCCGGGTCGCATCCTGCCAGAAGAGCTCTGGCAAGGTGCCTACGGCCTCCCAATCCTCGACGGGAGCCTCAGTAACGCCAAACAGGTCCCGCAGACCTTGGTAGGACATCATCCTCTGCCGCCCTAGCAGGTTGAACGTGATCCCGTCGTCGTGGCGCTCCAGCGTGGCCAGAAACTCCAGGGTCAGCTCGTGCGAGGACGGGGCAGCTAGGTCAATGAAGTTGCCGAGCCCTCCGTGACTCAGCAACTGTTGTGTGCAGTCCTCCAGTCCGAGTCGTTGCAGCGTCGGCCGATCGAAGAACTTCGTCTGGACGAACTTCCGCGCGCTGAACGTCTCGTAGTAGCGCCTGTACCTCTGGCTCTTCATGTTGCCTACGAAGGCTGCCATGGTGGGAAAAAGGAGCGAGAAAGCACAACATAAAGAGTACCGGAGGGACCCGCGATCGTGGGGCGCGGTCGCGGTTTATGCTCGACTCGAAGCCCGCTGGAGAAGATGTGCCGCGATCGTGGGGTTGATGCCGGCGATCGCGGTTTCTGGGTTGGCAGCGAACTTCGAGAAAAAATGGCTCCGGTGCTTTGCGGTGACGCTGCGGTGGTCGCGGGGTTTGGCGTGGGTCCGGCGATCGCGGCTCGTGAGGCTATGAGAAATCCAAGAGTTTGGAAAATGGAGATCTCACCCAAACGACGTCGGGGCGTCGGAACGATAGTCGCGGGGCTGCAGGGGGGTGTCGCGGTGGTTGGGGTCGGAGATCCGATCTGGTGAGAGTGAGAGGTGGTGGTAGAGGTGTTGTAAAATGCCTCCACCGCCTCTCGCCTTTATAATTTCCGCGATGAACACCCGCGATCGCGGGGTTAATGCCCCTGCATCCGTAACAGTCGGCACGAGTTACGAGGCATTGACTGCCTCGAAAAACACGTCGGTTTTATTAAACCGTGTTTTTTTTTTTGATAGAACTAGCCATGGATCGCCGAGGGGAAACCGTGATCGCGGGTGTGAGACCGCGATCGCGGGTGCTGGATTTTGGCCTCCGCTACAAGGTTAGTTCTAGTGCCCATAGAAAAAGAAAAACAAGTGCAAAGAAGAAGAAAGAAAAATAAAATCTAAGTCCTAAGAAAGGTAAAAACATAAATGAGTTCAACGACTCATACCTCGGGTTGCCTCCCGAGCAGCGCCATAGTTATCGTCGCGGCACGAAGTCCTGCTGTACTTCTCATCCGGGGTTGCCTCCTGCAACCGTACTCCTTGCTCTTGTATCTGGAGGATGCTCCGGAATGTTCTCTAGCCTATACTCTGTCTTCCTCTTGTCGAACTCCATGCTGATTGTGCCTCTGCCCACGTCGATCTTTGTGTTGGAGGTCTTCATGAAAGGCCTCCCTAGCATTACTCGTCCTCCTCATTCCTCTGTGTTCATGACAAAGAAGTCTGCAGGAAAAACAAGGGTATCGACGCTTACCAGTACGTCCTTCACAACGCCCTCAGGAGTGATGACGGAGTTGTCAGCCAGTTGGATGACGATTTCCGTGCTCTCTAATGGTCCAACGTCGAGGTTGTTGTAGACGGATAGTGGCAAGACATTGATTGAAGCTCCCAAATCTAGCAATGTCTCGCTGAATTCAGTCTGCCCAATCTTGCAGGGCACGCTGAACATTCCAGGATCCTCACACTTCTTGGGAATCCTCTTCTATACCACAGCAGATACATCCTTCTTGACCTTTGGCTTCTTCTTAGATCGCTCCTTTTGCTCCGCTATGGTCTTGCGTAGCTCTCTCAAGAAGGGGCTATCCGGGTAGTCCTGGTATATCTCGCAGTATATTTCCGTATTCCCTTCATCTACTAATGCTGCAGGGAATGGCACCGGGATGTCAAAATATCCCTTTGGATAGTCATACTTGTTCATAAATGTCTTGCGAGGCGGAGCGCTTTTCGAGAGCTGATCGCGGGTGTCAACCCGCGATCGCGGTTCTCGCACTTTTTCCCCGCGATCGCGGCTGTCATGCCCGCGGTCGCGGTTAATGCTCGAATTTATGCTCGAGTTTTTCTCGGCTTTTGGCTCCGTAAACCCGCGATCGCGGCTGTCGCCCCGCGATTGCAGTTTTGCCTCGTACTTCTCTTTTAATTCCAGCTTCTCTTCTTCATTCTCCCATCTTGGCCTTGACGGCATGCAGTTGATGTTGTGCCTTGGATTAATCTCAGTTTGAGATGGGAGTGCTCGTGACTCTCTAGCTTCGAGCTTGCTGACCGCCTGGGAGATCTGCCCTACCTACTTCTCCAGGTTCTGGATACTGGACTTGGTCTCATGTTGGAACTGAACCATGTTTTGCTGCATGGTTCCTACTGTCTGCGTCAGCATGGTCATGTGCTGCGCCAGTGTATTGACCTGGTCCTCTAGATTCATAGCGCGGGGAGCTCCTTGTCCTTGCAGTCTCTGCTCTGCTGGGCCTCTGAACTGCTGGCCTCCTTGGAATGGTCGCTGGGGGTACTGCTGCTGCTGCTGGTATTGCTGAGGGGGTCTTGGTCGGAACTCAGGGGGGTTCTCCACATTGTGCGTGTTCCCGTACCTCAAGTTAGGATGGTCTCTCCACCCCGGATTGTAGGTACTGGAGTAGGGGTCGTACCGTTGTCTTTGTTGGTACCCCCAATAGCGTTGACTTGCTCAGTGGGCTCCTCATGGAGTGTAGGGCATGCGTCAGTTGCATGCGTGGTGGCATAGCAAAATTCGCACTCCTTGACCCTCTGGGGTCCTTCCTTCCTCATCAAAACCTTGATCATCTCCTTCATTTCGCTCACTTCCCTCGCCATAGATGGGGGAACATTCTCACTTGAAGTGGCTTTCACAGCCTGGGCACTCGCCCTCTTGCTGAATTGCCTTGAGCCTTCCGACAACTCGCTGAATATCTCAAATGCAGCGGTAGGGGTTTTGTTCAGTATGTTTCCCCCACACGCTGCGTTCACCATTCGTCGCTCTTCATCCAGCAATCCCCCGTACAGATATAAGACCAAATCCTGATCTGAATACCCGTGATAGGGACAGCTAGAGCACAACCTCTTGAAACGCTCATAGTACTCGTAGAGCGTCTCCGTCCCATGCTGCTCTATGTTGCTCAGGTTGCGCTTGAGACTGTTCAGCTTCGTTGCTGGAAAGTACTTTTCCAGGAATGCCTTCTTCATTTTCTCCCAGGTGTTGATGCTTCCTGGGATAAGGTAGTAAAACCAGTCGTTGGCTGAATCCTTAAGTGAAAAAGGAAAAGCCCTCAACGTGATTTAATCCTCAGTGACATTCTGTGGCTTCATGGAACTGCACATGGCATGGAACTCCGAGAGGTGCTTGTTTGGGTCCTCTCCAGCTAGCCCATGGAACTGAGGCAAAAGATGAATAAGACCAGACTTGAGCTCAAAGTTCACTCCTGTGCCTAGCTCAGGGAATTGTACGGCTAGTGGCAGCTGCGTCAAGTTAGGCGCAGTCAGCTGCCTCAACGTAGGTGGTGGTACCTCGTCCGCCATGTCAAAAGTGGGATTCTCAAAGACCAAAGCTCGATTCACTCTGCGTCCTTGGGAGAAAGTTCTCTCAATCTCTGGATCAAGATCTAAAGGTGGAGAGTCAGCAGTACGGGTGTGGACCATAAGATAGGTCCACAACCACAAGCAAACACACGAAAATCACACAGAAAAAATTCGAAAACACACAAAGCATGCAAAACACCAAAAATTCGCAATTGCCTTCCCCGACAACGGCGCCAAAATTTGATCGGAGGAGATAGTCGTCGTACCCCTAATCAAAAGTAAATCCTAAAATCCTCACTAAACAGAGTATAGTAAGCAAGTCAGGGTCGATCCCACAGAGAAGGAAGGAATTCAATGGTGGTAGCATGCAATGTCACAAAGGGGGGTTTTATGGTTGGTTGCAAACAAAACAAACAAAACAAAGTAGAATGGATGAAATATCAAGAAAGAAAAACACTTAGCCAAGTAATGTCCACACAAGTCATTCAAAGGTTGTTCATAGATTAAGTCCTATCTTCCTATTCGGTTATTCCTGTCCCGATCTTATGTAAATTTAGAGGGAAACCTTCCACAAAGAACCCTTACCAATGAATAACCCTAGTACCACTAAAGGTTCAACCCAAAGGCAGCAATGCATATAAGAATTAACCAGGATACACAGAACGCTCGCTCAGATGCATTTACCATGTAATCAATTCCCACATAGATATAATCCACAGATGCAGATAACAATCAATGCTTGCTACTTATACTAGAGCGTTAGCCCAACAGTTCCCTAGTATTAGCAATAAGAATGAAAGCAATAAACCTAGGTGATCAGTCTAGATAAACCAACAACCATTCAAATATGAATTTGCTCAGAGAAAAGATATAACTCAATAGGATAGATAGATAGGAACAAAACCTCACAACCAGATGAACGAACTCATGCTTCCATTACCGGACTAAGCCAAAGAGGCTTAGCTGCTCATAGTCATGGTAGAAACTTCAAAAGAAATAAAAAACGATGAATTGAAATTGCAACTAAAGTGTGATAAGAGTCTCCTCAACCCTAATGCATAAGGAGAGTATTTATAGGGCCCTAACAAATGACCTAGCCCATTAAGAAAAATAACTGAAATAGAAATAAGAAAAAGGGAAAAGAAAACTAAAAAGATAATTCAGAATAAGTCCGAGCCTCTGCCGTGTCAGACCTGCGATCGCGGGTGGTGGACCTTGATCGCAATCCATGTGGCTCCGCGCCCTTCAATCTCTCCGTGCCCGCAGAAAACTCTCGACATGCTCCGAGTCCTGCGATCGCGGCACCCATGCCCGCGATCGCGGTTAATGCTCGGCACTCTTGTCCTTTGCCTTGCACCAACCCGTCTCCTCTTCACTCCTTGGCGTCTTCTCTTGATGGCTTCCTTCCTCAGTGTCTTCATGATCTCCAAAGTAGCTCAAACACCTCCAAAAACACCAACTTCGCCTCCAAACGCCATACACAAGAATGTGTCTAAATCTACCCAAATGGCATCAATAAAACCTCTAATAACTCTTAGTTAAGCCCTACAAAGTAGTGCTTATCAGGCACTTATCTTGTTTAATTCCAAAACACGCATTATGTTATAAACTTTTATGATCGGCTCGTCCCGAGACGAGAGATCTTTTGGGAACAACTCCCGAGATTTGTGACACTGTTTAAGTGCACCACCTCTATACCCGAGTATAGAGGTTAGTCATGACCATCCAATTGGTATTAGGTGGGGTCTAGCCACCTCTCTACCAAGTTATAAAGAAACGACTGGACTCCAGGGCCTCAGTGACGTTCCTACGAATACTTGTGCTAACTAAATAGTTCGAGCACAACAATAATCCACAATAAATCCACATAAATTCCCTTGAGGCTATCAACATAAGTATAAATATAATAGAGTTATTCTAACAGATATACAACCTATTATAATATCATGTTTTAACTTTCCAAAACAGTTGATAAAACTGATCCCAGACAAACACAATAATCATTCCAAATTAATTACACAATTAAGCAACTGATAATTAATGAAATATGGAATGATGAGCAAGTGAGAACCGCCACTTGCCTGGAATAGATTCGACGATGAATCTGGACGAGACGATTACCGAAAATATCCTTTCCAAGGATATGGCTTAAGCTTCAGAACATTCCTAGCAGAGTACGAGTCCACACGCGATCCATCAGATCACGTTCTAACTGACAAATTAATTTATCTATCAATTAATTTGACTGGACGAATTTAAGGAATTAAATTTAATAAATTTTTATGATTATAAATCATAAAAATATTTATTAAATTTTCCTAAAGAAAAATACGGATGAAAGGGAATCAAAATTATACCGCTCGAATAATTTCGGGTTAAATTTGGACCGAATGTCTAATTGGGCTTTCGTCCCAACAAGTAGTTAATTAAGGAGGGGGGGGGGGGTCCCACGGCCACTACTGTTCATTGTCTTCAAGATTCAATTTCATGAATCAAACAGACAACAAAAACAGAGGCTTCGCGCAGGGTCTCGTCGGGCTTTGCTGGGCTCGTCGACGCCAGGGATGGAGCGGCGCCAGCCAGCCACCAGTAGCAGCGGCTTGCGGTGACAGCAGCAGCACCCACACAGCTCAGCCGCTCCAACGAACTCGGGAATGCCGGCGAACTCGGGCAAAACCGGCGATGATGCGAACGAGAGGAAGAGAGATTGAGCTCCGAATTGATCAAAGATTTGAGGGTTGGGCCTCCTTTTATAGGCAAGGAAGATCATCCTCCACTTGCCCAAGGAAGAAGACGTGCCCAAGGAGATCATGCTCAGACCACCATGTGTCCCGACAAGAAATACACGCGGCATAAATTTAAGGCTTGCGTGCAAAGTTGTAATTGAAAAGTTTGGTATGGGTTTTAAACCCCGGGAATTATATGTTTGCATCCAAACAAATATTCTAAGTCCCGAAAATACATCGAATGTATTTTATACCACTAAGGGAATTATTTCGAGATCATGGAAATTATGAAAAATCCGAACTCCACTGGAAGCGAAATAATTATTGAACGAAGGATGGGAAAATTACCCAAATACCCTTACTAAAATTAAGGGGTATTACATTACTACCCCCTTAAGAAAAGTTTCGACCCCGAAACTTGCATTATTAACGAGGAAATGGTCTCTCTACCAATCTTACTACATGAACTTAATATCATAACATCATCATACAACCTTATCTCCATATAACATACCAGGTAATAATTCTTACTAACTCCACAAGATCATGTTTACCTTATAATAATGGTCTCCCAAAATTATCATAACGATATTAATGCACCTTCAATAGGAGAACACATTTCTCCTCCAATCTCTTTATTTCAACAATCCCAAGGTTCACATCTTAATTCCTTACAATCCACTTATCAACTATCAGTAACCTCAAAACATAACTTCCTTAATTCCCTTAATGGTACTATTCACAATCCCATCATTTATTTTAAAGTAAGACTGACCTTACACCATCTCTAAATTAAAATCCTTATAAGAATAATTTTAACACATCTCTTTAAACAATTTCTAACTTAACTCTTTTAAGATTCCTTAACTTTCTCCAAGAATAATCACAACACCTTATTCCTACGTTCCTCGAAACGTATCACATAAGATATTACTCTTATTTCCTCAAAGAGAGTGATACCATAAGCCTTATAGATGACATACTCACAAGATGTCAATCCTTGACAATTCCCAAGAGTCATAATTCTTCATCTTCTGAAAATTCCACTTATCGAGTTCAACGACTCGTACTGTCTTAAATGACTTATTTCTAACTTAAAATCCTTATATTCCTCACACAATCTACTATCCATCCAGGACGTAATTGCATCATTTCCTTATGTTACCTCAAACGAATCTCAAATAGATCTCTTCAAAGGATACCTATGATTTCGTACACTTGGCTTTTCCAAAAGCTTTAACCATTGGTCCTACATGGGTCATACTTACTTATGAACCCGACCATCATAACTCCGGATTTCACAGTCTTACTCAAGATTGCAATAGGGGAAACGAGTTCTTATAGAACTATTCCCTTAATCAACTTATTCCTTCACAACACTTTATCCACACTAATGCCTACAACATGATTCCACAACTAGACATTCCGGACTTTGCACTAGTCCACCTCTATATACTTCTAGTGGAACAAAAAAAATCCCAAGTACACAAGTGAGATATAACTCTTAATCTCATTAACTCCACATAACCTATACCTCCAAACACTAGGAATATGATGTCTCAAGAAGAAACAAATCTTTCCATAACTTCTCCCAATATACTTATTTCCTAAAAGATACGCATAAATGAACACTTTAGGCATCAGACTCTTCTAGCCTTGTCTTACGAGGTCTTCCTCTGGGTCCTCATCGGGAGTTCCCTCTGGATCTTCCCTCGGATCTTCCCCCTCTCGAGGATCTTCCTCAGGGTTTTCCTCTGGATCTTTCTCTTCCTAAGGATCTTCTGCAGGATCTTCCTCCTCTCGAGGATCTTCCTCCGGATCTTCCTTCTTCTGTGGATTTTCTTCGGGATCTCCCCTAGGATTTTCCTCTCCTTGAGGATCTTCCTTAGGATTTTCCTCGGGATTTTCCTTAGAGTTCCCTTGGAAATCGCTTCCATTTAAACGTCGTTATTACCATATCCCGTTGGCCTACCTTAACGGCTCAACGAGTTCTACCCTAGTTTCATCCCTCGAATTCTCATACGGAGGCAAATCCCGACTGCATCGAGCATTCATCCTCCGTATTCATTTCCTCAACAATGAATGTCAACGACTATGACATCCTACTTAGACATCAAAACTCCTAAGAGTGATTCCTTAATTATCCTATATATCAATGTAATAAAATTGTTTAGAATAGAACAACTTGGTAACTCTATAGATGAATTATGAACAAAGGGCACAAGATTCATCTACACTAATCTCCCGAGCATTCACACCAAATTACTCAGAGATTACAGCACTAGGATATTAAGTACTACCAACTCAGGAAGTACATACCTGATACCTTCGAGGGAACTACTAGGTCTTCCAACCTCGAAATATCTCTGAGAAACAGGGAAATCTAACATTACTAGAGATGATAGAATCATCTCGGCACCTTCCGAGTCCTTTCAAAAGAATAGACAAACACCTATGTCTTACAACAACAAGAAGAAATCAGTCTTTCTAGATATAGAGGTAACCCCCATACCTCTCACATCAGACTAAAGAAGGCACGACTATGAACGGTGATATTTCAAATTCTTTTCATTTTGAAAATTCAAAGCCTCCGAAAACATTTCTCAATTTAAAACGAGTAAATGGTTTATGAAATCCCAAACCCGTTTTAAAAACTTTCGGCTCTGATACCAAATCTGTAACACCCCCAAATTTTTAACCCATTTGGAAAGGTATTACCGCCAGTGACCTCGGTTTCCACACCGAAGCCACCCCAGGCTTTACCATTGAAACACAATTCATAAAGAACAATTATGATACAAAATTACCATAACTTTCATTTAAAACATAGTCGCAGAATTTCAACACAATTCCAAATGCGACAAAATACAGAGTTATTACAATACAACGGAAGACTTAAAATAATTGACAAGAGTATTGACCTCAGTAGTCAACGCCCAAAGATCATAGCCTGATTAAAAAATTTTCAAATACCATTCATGTTCATAGTCGATCTAGCCTTCATGGATCCTCGACTCATCTGATGTGCCGAATCAAACGGATGACACCAGCCAACCATGCAGAGAACACTTACGGTTGGTTAGTCTAATGAAAGACTATGCAAGGGCACAAAGCAGAGTGATTCGAAGTAGTCGTATTAGGTTAGACTCATCATTTCTCGGATAATAACCGATAATGATAGCCAACAACCATACTTCTACTGGAAGATATCAAAAGGCATGAACAAGAGAAAACTCCAACGGATATGAGTCTTATGGGAATATCCAAGAGAAGACTCCAAAAGAGTGAGTCTTATCGGAAGCATGATAAATGTCTGGAACATTATAGTTTCACATACAAGCGTTTAAAAACTGACTAGATGTTTCGGTTCACGACCAACCTCACCGCATAAAGCGAATCCATATTGGAAAGAGAACGTACTCTGATCAAAGTCAGGACGAGTTTCCTAGCTGTACTATTGCCTAGCTGCACTACTCGTCAAGGGTTAATTAATCATGTGCGAACCTACGGCACTTATCTTGTTTAATTCCAAAACACGCATTATGTTATAAACTTTTATGATCAGCTCGTCCCGAGACGAGAGACCTTTTGGGAACAACTCCCGAGATTTGTGACACTGTTTAAGTGCACCACCTCTATACCCGAGTATAGAGGTTAGTCATGACCATCCAATTGGTATTAGGTGAGGTCTAGCCACCTCTCTACCAAGTTATAAAGAAACGACTGGACTCCAGGGCCTCAGTGACGTTCCTACGAATACTCGTGCTAACTAAACAGTTCGAGCACAACAATAATCCACAATAAATCCACATAAATGCCCCTGAGGCTATCAACATAAGTATAAATATAATAGAGTTATTCTAACAGATATACAACCTATTATAATATCATGTTTTAACTTTCCAAAACAGTTGATAAAACTCATCCCAGACAAACACAATAATCATTCCAAATTAATTACTCAATTAAGCAACTCATAATTAATGAAATATGGAATGATGAGCAAGAGCGAACCGCCACTTGCCTGGAATAGATTCGGCGATGAATCTGGACGAGACGATTACCGAAAATATCTTTTCCAAGGATATGGCTTAAGCTTCAGAACATTCCTAGCAGAGTACGAGTCCACACACGATCCATCAGATCACGTTCTAACTGACAAATTAATTTATCTATCAATTAATTTGACTGGACGAATTTAAGGAATTAAATTTAATAAATTTTTATGATTATAAATCATAAAAATATTTATTAAATTTTCCTAAAGAAAAATACGGATGAAAGGGAATCAAAATTATACCGCTCGAATAATTTCGGGTTAAATTTGGACCGGATGTCTAATTGGGCTTTCGGCCCAACAACTAATTAATTAAGGAGGGGGGGGGGGTCCCACGGCCACTAATGTTCATTGTCTTCAAGATTCAATTTCATGAATCAAACAGACAAAAAAAACAGAGGCTTCGCGCAGGGTCTCGCCGGGCTTTGTTGGGCTCGTCGACGCCAGGGATGGAGCGTCGCCAGCCAGCCACCAGCAGCAGCGGCTTGCGGTGACAGCAATAGCACCCACACAGCTCAGCCGCTCCAACGAACTCAGGAACGCCGACGAACTCGGGCAAAACCGGCGATGATGCGAACGAGAGGAAGAGAGATTGAGCTCTGAATTGATCAAAGATCTGAGGGTTGGGCCTCCTTTTATAGCCAAGGAAGATCATCCTCCACTTGCCCAAGGAAGAAGACGTGCCCAAGGAGATCATGCTCAGACCACCATGTGTCCCGACAAGAAATACACGCGGCATAAATTTAAGGCTTGCATGCAAAGTTGTAATTGAAAAGTTTGGTATGGGTTTTAAACCCCGGAAATTATATGTTTGCATCCAAACAAATATTCTAAGTCCCGAAAATACATCGAATGTATTTTATACCACTAAGGGAATTATTTCGGGGATCATGGAAGTTATGAAAAATCCGAACTCCACTGGAAGCGAAATAATTATTGAACAAAGGATGGGAAAATTACCCAAATACCCTTACTAAAATTATGGGGTATTATATTACTACCCCCTTAAGAAAAGTTTTGACCCCGAAACTTGCATTATTAACGAGGAAATGGTCTCTCTACCAATCTTACTACCTGAACTTAATATCATAATATCATCATACAACCTTATCTCCATATAACATACCAGGTCATAATTCTTACTAACTCCACAAGATCATGTTTACCTTATAAGAATGGTCTCCCAAAATTATCATAACGATATTAATGCACCTTCAATAGGAGAACACATTTCTCCTCCAATCTCTTTATTTCAACAATCCCAAGGTTCACATCTTAATTCCTTACAATCCACTTATCAACTCTCAGTAACCTCGAAACATAACTTCCTTAATTCCCTTAATGGTACTTTTCACAATCCCATCATTTATTTTAAAGTAAGACTGACCTTACACCATCTCTAACTTAAAATCCTTACAAGAATAATTTTAACACATCTCTTTAAACAATTTCTAACTTAACTCTTTTAAGATTCCTTAACTTTCTCCAAGAATAATCACAACACCTTATTCCTACGTTCCTCGAAACGTATCACATAAGATATTACTCTTATTTCCTCAAAGAGAGTGATACCATAAGCCTTATAGATGACATACTCACAAGATATCAATCCTTGACAATTCCCAAGAGTCATAATTCTTCATCTTCTGAAAATTCCACTTATCGAGTTCAACGACTCGTACTGTCTTAAATGACTTATTTCTAACTTAAAATCCTTATATTCCTCACACAATCTACTATCCATCCAGGACGTAATTGCATCATTTCCTTATGTTACCTCAAACGAATCTCAAATAGATCTCTTCAAAGGATACCTATGATTTTGTACACTTGGCTTTTCCAAAAGCTTTAACCATTGGTCCTACATGGGTCATACTTACTTATAAACCCGACCATCATAACTCCGGATTTCACAGTCTTACTCAAGATCTCAATAGGGGAAACGAGTTCTTATAGAACTATTTCCTTAATCAACTTATTCCTTCACAATACTTTATCCACACTAATGCCTACAGCATGATTCCACAACTAGACATTCCGGACTTTGCACTAGTCCACCTCTGTATACTTCTAGTGGAACAAAAAAAATCCCAAGTACACAAGTGAGATATAACTCTTAATCTCATTAACTCCACATAACCTATACCTCCAAACACTAGGAATATAATGTCTCAAGAAGAAACAAATATTTCCATAACTTCTCCCAATATACTTATTTCCTAAAAGATATGCATAAATGGACACTTTAGGCATCAGACTCTTCTAGCCTTGTCTTACGAGGTCTTCCTCTGGGTCCTCATAGGGAGTTCCCTCTGGATCTTCCCTCGGATCTTCCCCCTCTCGAGGATCTTCCTCAGGGTTTTCCTCTGGATCTTTCTCTTCCTAAGGATCTTTCGCAGGATCTTCCTCCTCTCGAGGATCTTCCTCCGGATCTTCCTTCTTCTGAGGATTTTCCTCGGGATCTCCCCTAGGATTTTCCTCTCCTTGAGGATCTTCCTTAGGATTTTCCTCGGGATTTTCCTTAGAGTTCCCTTGGAAATCGCTTCCATTTAAACGTCGTTATTACGATATCCCGTTGGCCTACCTTAACGGCTCAGCGAGTTCTACCCTAGGTTCATCCCACGAATTCTCATACAGAGGCAAATCCCGACTGCATCGAGCATTCATCCTCCGTATTCGTTTCCTCAACAATGAATGTCAACGACTATGACATCCTACTTAGACATCCAAACTCCTAAGAGTGATTCCGTAATTATCCTATATATCAATGTAATAAAATTGCTTAGAATAGAACAACTTGGTAACTCTATAGATGAATTATGAACAAAGGGCACACGATTCATCTACACTAATCTCCCGAGCGTTCACACCAAATTACTCGGAGATTACAGCACTAGGATATTAAGTACTACCAACTCAGGAAGTACATACCTGATACCTTCGAGGGAACTACTAGGTCTTCCAACCTCGAAATATCTCTGAGAAACAGGGAAATCTAACATTACTAGAGATGATAGAATCATCTCGGCACCTTCCGAGTCCTTTCAAAAGAATAGACAAACACCTATGTCTTACAACAACAAGAAGAAATCAGTCTTTCTAGATATAGAGGTAACCCCCATACCTCTCATATCAGACTAAAGAAGGCACGACTATGAACGGTGATATTTCAAATTCTTTTCATTTTGAAAATTCAGAGCCTCCGAAAACATTTCTCAATTTAAAACGAGTAAATGGTTTATGAAATCCCAAACCCGTTTTAAAAACTTTCGGCTCTGATACCAAATTTATAACACCCCCAAATTTTTAACCCATTTGGTAAGGTATTACCGTCAGTGACCTCGGTTTCCACACCGAAGCCACCCCAGGCTTTACCATTGAAACACGATTCATAAAGAACAATTATGATACAAAATTACCATAACTTTCATTTAAAACATAGTCGCGGAATTTCAACACAATTCCAAATGCGACGAAATACAGAGTTATTACAATACAACGGAAGACTTAAAATAATTTACAAGAGTATTGACCTCAGTAGTCAACGCCCAAAGATCGTAGCCTGATTAAAACATTTTCAAATACCATTCATGTTCATAGTCGATCTAGCCTTCATGGATCCTCGACTCATCTGATGTGCCTAATCAAACGGATGACACCAGCCAACCATGCAGAGAACACTTACGGTTGGTTAGTCTAATGAAAGACTATGCAAGGGCACAAAGCAGAGTGATTCGAAGTAGTCGTATTAGGTTAGACTCATCATTTCTCGGATAATAACCGATAATGATAGCCAATAACCATACTTCTACTGGAAGATATCAAAAGGCATGAACAAGAGAAAACTCCAACGGATATGAGTCTTATGGGAATATCCAAGAGAAGACTCCAAAAGAGTGAGTCTTATCGGAAGCATGATAAATGTCTGGAACATTATAGTTTCACATACAAGTGTTTAAAAACTGACTAGATGTTTCGGTTCACGACCAACCTCACCGCATAAAGCGAATCCATATTGGAAAGAGAACGTACTCTAATCAAAGTCAGGACGAGTTTCCTAGCTGTACTATTGCCTAGCTGCACTACTCGTCAAGGGTATATTAATCATGTGCGAACCTACGGCACTTATCTTGTTTAATTCCAAAACACGCATTATGTTATAAACTTTTATGATCAGCTCGTCCCGAGACGAGAGACCTTTTGGGAACAACTCCTGAGATTTGTGACACTGTTTAAGTGCACCACCTCTATACCCGAGTATAGAGGTTAGTCATGACCATCCAATTGGTATTAGGTGGGGTCTAGCCACCTCTCTACCAAGTTATAAAGAAACGACTGGACTCCAGGGCCTCAGTGACGTTCCTACGAATACTCGTGCTAACTAAACAGTTCGAGCACAACAATAATCCACAATAAATCCACATAAATGCCCCTGAGGCTATCAACATAAGTATAAATATAATAGAGTTATTCTAACAGATATACAACCTATTATAATATCATGTTTTAACTTTCCAAAACAGTTGATAAAACTCATCCCAGACAAACACAATAATCATTCCAAATTAATTACTCAATTAAGCAACTCATAATTAATGAAATATGGAATGATGAGCAAGAGCGAACCGCCACTTGCCTGGAATAGATTTGGCGATGAATCTAGACGAGACGATTACCGAAAATATCTTTTCCAAGGATATGGATTAAGCTTCAGAACATTCCTAGCAGAGTACGAGTCCACACGCGATCCATCAGATCACGTTCTAACTGACAAATTAATTTATCTATCAATTAATTTGACTGGACGAATTTAAGGAATTAAATTTAATAAATTTTTATGATTATAAATCATAAAAATATTTATTAAATTTTCCTAAAGAAAAATACGGATGAAAGGGAATCAAAATTATACCACTCGAATAATTTCGGGTTAAATTTGGACCGGATGTCTAATTGGGCTTTCGGCCCAACAACTAATTAATTAAGGAGGGGGGGGGGGGGGTCCCACGGCTACTAATGTTCATTGTCTTCAAGATTCAATTTCATGAATCAAACAGACAAAAAAAACAGAGGCTTCGCGCAGGGTCTCGCCGGGCTTTGTTGGGCTCGTCGACGCCAGGGATGGAGCGTCGCCAGCCAGCCACCAGCAGCAGCGGCTTGCGGTGACAGCAGTAGCACCCACACAGCTCAGCCGCTCCAACGAACTCAGGAACGCCGACGAACTCGGGCAAAACCGGCGATGATGCGAACGAGAGGAAGAGAGATTGAGCTCTGAATTGATCAAAGATCTGAGGGTTGGGCCTCCTTTTATAGCCAAGGAAGATCATCCTCCACTTGCCCAAGGAAGAAGACGTGCCCAAGGAGATCATGCTCAGACCACCATGTGTCCCGACAAGAAATACACGCGGCATAAATTTAAGGCTTGCATGCAAAGTTGTAATTGAAAAGTTTGGTATGGGTTTTAAACCCCGGAAATTATATGTTTGCATCCAAACAAATATTCTAAGTCCCGAAAATACATCGAATGTATTTTATACCACTAAGGGAATTATTTCGGGGATCATGGAAGTTATGAAAAATCCGAACTCCACTGGAAGCGAAATAATTATTGAACAAAGGATGGGAAAATTACCCAAATACCCTTACTAAAATTAAGGGGTATTATATTACTACCCCCTTAAGAAAAGTTTCGACCCCGAAACTTGCATTATTAACGAGGAAATGGTCTCTCTACCAATCTTACTACCTGAACTTAATATCATAATATCATCATACAACCTTATCTCCATATAACATACCAGGTCATAATTCTTACTAACTCCACAAGATCATGTTTACCTTATAAGAATGGTCTCCCAAAATTATCATAACGATATTAATGCACCTTCAATAGGAGAACACATTTCTCCTCCAATCTCTTTATTTCAACAATCCCAAGGTTCACATCTTAATTCCTTACAATCCACTTATCAACTCTCAGTAACCTCGAAACATAACTTCCTTAATTCCCTTAATGGTACTTTTCACAATCCCATCATTTATTTTAAAGTAAGACTGACCTTACACCATCTCTAACTTAAAATCCTTACAAGAATAATTTTAACACATCTATTTAAACAATTTCTAACTTAACTCTTTTAAGATTCCTTAACTTTCTCCAAGAATAATCACAACATCTTATTCCTACGTTCCTCGAAACGTATCACATAAGATATTACTCTTATTTTTTCAAAGAGAGTGATACCATAAGTCTTATAGATGACTGTGATACCCCGTATTTTTGTAAGGTTATTTTGGGAATTTTGGGTTTTTCCCGAGTGCCCGTTGTGTACGTCGGATTTAATTCAGAAAGTTGGAGACATTCTGTAATGTGCTCTGTATCTATAATATTTTTCTTAGTGAAATAATATACAGACGTCATGCTTTGTATTTTAATACTCGTTCTTGTACGATTATTTTTATCCCGAGTTAAGTCGATATCGTCCAAAAGTTGAGAAGGGCAAAGCCACGGTGGCGGCGACCGCCGCAATTAAGGTGGAGACCGCCGCGAAGGGCTCGAGGCAGCAGTGCCCTCGTCTTCTAGCTGGGCGCGAAGACCCTAAAAACAGCGATCGCCGTACAGTACGGCGCCCGCCGTAATTCGCCCGCCGTAGGCAATTTGTGAGGCGGCGACCCTTGCTCTCCGCGGCGCCCGCCGTCGTTGTCCGGAGGTCTTTGCCCGATGGTCGACGGCGAGCCTCTAACGCGCCGAATCAGGCCTGCTCCGCCTCGTTGTAGGCAATGACGGTGTTCCCTTGGCATTTGGCTATAAAAGGAGGTGTTTGGGAGGGGTTTTTGAGCTCAATCCACAGCCCAAGCTCTCCCAAATTCTTGCCTCGCCGGAGTTCTTGCCTCGCCGGATTCTGGAACTTTCGCCAGTGTCGTTTCGTGGTGTTTCCAGAGTGCCTTTGTGAAGCTTTTGGTAGCCCTTGGTGGTTAGAAACCAAAGCAAGTCGAAGGAGGCCGAATCGCTCGTGTTTTGGGTGAGTTTTCTCGCCGTTTCTGTCATCTGAGTTCTTCACGATGACCGCCGTGTTCTTCACGGCGCCCGTCGTGATGAACTGCGGCGACCGCCGCCAAGAACGGCGATCGCCGCCAGAGCCCAGAATGCTTCTTTGGCTTTTGGCTTTGGTGGTCGTCGTTGTGGCGTCGTTCCTTTCGTTTTCTTTCATCGTTTTTAGGTTCGTACTGTGGTTATGTCGGATCTAACTTAGGGTTCCTTTTATGGGTCGACTCGAAGGTCGTTGTCCTGTCGGAGCTATACCCGTGTCGAGCCCGGAATCCCTTCATTGTCGTTAGGCTTTTCTGCGGATTAAGGCAAGTGGCGGTTCGCTCTTGCTCATTCGTTCCATACTTACATTAATTATCAGTAGTTTATCTGATTAATTAATTTGGAATGAATACTTTGTTTGTCTGGAAATGGTTTTGGTAAACTGTTTTGGAAAACAAAATATTGATATTATAATAGGTTGTATATCTGTTAGAACAACGCTATTATCTGTGATCGCCTTTCGGGCCTTTATGTGGATGTATTCTGTAACTGTTATTGTGTTGTATCTATGTGGTTAGCACTGTTAGTTAGGAACGTACTCGGACTTCGTCCGGTCATTTCTTTATAATCTGGTATCGGGGTGGCTCGTCTCCATCTGGTACTATTCTAAGATCATGATCGGTCTCTTTCACGAGTGTGTAGAGGCAGGACACTTAGCTGGTGTCACAAATCTTCCGGTGTGCGTCACTCTCGACGAAACGTATACTGAGATGTGTCATCCCAACGGTGGGGTACACATGTAAAAGTCTATAATGTGATATGTGCTTTGTAATATAATTCAGATAAGTGCTACTCGAAGCACATAATTAATAAACCTTTGGCGAGTAGTGCAGCTAAGCGAATAGTGCAGCTAGGAAAGCTCGTCTTGACTTTTGATCAGAGTACGTTCTCTTTCCAATCTGAATTCGCTGTATGCGGTGAGGTTGGTCGTGAACCGAAACATCTAAGTCAGCTGTTTTAAATCGCTCGAATGCGATACTGTGATTCTTTAATATTCCAGACTTTGTCATACTTCGTTAAAGACTCATTCTGTTGGAGTCTTCTCTTGGATATTCCGATAAGATTCGCTTCAGTTGGAATATTCTCTTGTGCATGCCTTTTGTCATATTTAAGTAGAGTATGGTGGTTGACAAGCGTACTCGATTATTATTCAAGGGCCGAGGAGTCTAACCTAATGCGACTGCTTAGAACCTTCTGCTTTGTACCCTTGCATGGTCTATTCATTTAGACTAACCAACCGCATTTGTTATCTGCATTGTTGGCTGGTGTCATCCGTTCGATTCGGCACATCAGATCGAAAGTAGCTCAGAAGAATAGAAGGACTATGGAGTCGACGGTGGTTTTTGAACGTTTTAGTTATTTCTTTAATCAGGTTGAGATCTTTTGGACAATGACTTTGGTTGTAATGTGTTTTATAAGACTTTCGTTGTACCCTACTTTATAAGACTTCCGTTGTATTTGGTTTAAACTCTGTGTTAGCCTATTCGGGATTGGGTTGTAATCCAGTAACTCATGTTTCTTTGACAATGTTATATTTTGGAATTGAATACTTTGATCATTATGTATCATTTGTATTTCATAAATTGTATTTAGACGGTAAAGCCTTGGGTGATCTCGGTAAGGAACACTGGGGTCACTGGCGGTAATACCTTTCCAAAAGGGTTAAGTTTTAGGGGTGTTACAATTGTGGTATCAGAGCCAAAGGTTTTAAAACGGGTTTGGGATTTTATAAATCATTATCCGTTTTTGAAAATGCTTTAAAAGGGCTCAAAATTTTCAAAGTAAAAAGAATTTCAAAACACCGTTCATAGTCATGTCTTCTGGATAGTCTGATGTAGTAAGCTTGCTTCTATGTCTAGAAAGACTAACTTGATTCCTCGTTATCCTGTAGGATGGGTGCGTGCTTTTCTCTTGATAGGGGGTCGGAGGACGCCAAGACGGATCCGCCGTCTCCAGGCAGGCTAGATTTTCCGATCCCTCAACGATGTTTCGAGGTTGGAGGCCCGAGTAGCCCGCCCGAGGACATCAAGTATGTGATTCCCGAGTCTGTTGTCCTTACTCCTAGGGATACAGTGGTCACTGTAGCTGCACCTGTAGAGCCACTCAGGGAGGAAGCAGTGCAGGAAGTGGGTGAGTTGTCTAGATACACCTTAGGGTATTTCGATGACGATTACCAGATAGAGATGGTCCCGGAAGGGGACGAGGATGACGAAGACGAGGAAGAGGAAGAAGAGATGCTTGAGATAGATCCTGTCGAGGACAAGGATATGATCGAGATTGATCCCGAGGATAAGGATCCCATCGAAGATGATCCTGAGGAGGACCCCGAGTTGGACCTGGAAGAGCAGAGCCAGGAGCCAGACAACTTGAGGCTCTTGCTAGTGGACAGTCAGGAGCCGGGGGTGTAGTTTATTTCCCCCAGTCCAGAACTATCACCAGTGCCGGTTTATGCACTCATGACTGATGCTGATTGGGAGGCACTATACACTGAGCACGGTATTAGGAGGAGATCAGAGGCTGAGTTGAGAGAGATCCTTCGCCAGAGCGAAATGAACTCTCATATGGAGCAGCAGCAGCAGATGGATCAGGCAATCGCTAGAGCTCAGAGGAGGGCTGGGATAGGAGGACCTCTTATGGACGATCCTTTCTTTTCCATGACTGAGGTTGGAACTGAGTCACCAGAGCCATGTGACCCAGGACCAAGCAGGGTGCGAAACCCATCACCAGAGCTCGATGGTGAGCCTAGTCCGAAGAGACCTTGCACGAGTAGCCAGTCTTACAGGGGCCGTTTTGGAGCGCCTTGATGAGGATCGGCGTTGCCTACCGTAGTAGTTCATGTCTTACAATTCCGGTTTGTTCTTTGTGTAAGATTTCCGTTTTGCGGCAAGTACTCTGTGAAACACTTTTATCTTCGAGCAATGTTGTCCTAGCGCTCGGATGATAGACTTATGTGTAGCTTGTGTAACAGTTCCAGTTCATCTATAAAATACCTAGTTGATCTATTCTGAGTAATTTTGCTACATTAAGTTTATGGAATGAATATTAATGTATGAAATGCTTGGAATTTGATCGGTAAACAGATGGTGAACACAAGGAACACAAGGCGAGCTGGTGTTGGGACTAGTCAGGAGCCCAGACCAATCATAAGTGAGGTTGCACAAGATGAGCATGTATCTGAATCCCATAATCAATCCAGGGGCAATGGTCAGGATCAGAGTAATGCACCAGTAGTGTTTGATGCTGCAGCAGTAGAGGCAATTCGAGGAATTGTCATGCAAGCTATCACTGATGCTATGCGACCTAATGCACCTCAAGCGCAAGGTGTGCAGAACCCCCCACCGGTTCCAAGGTTTGAGGAGCCAGAAAACCATGCTGCCCAGGAGAATGCAGTCAGGACTAGGGACAACTATGGTCGTGCTCTGAAGACCATCAGCTCTATGAGGCCTGACAGCTACAACGGAAAAGGGGAACCCGTCAGGGTGACCCATTGGTTTTCTCATATGTAGAGGTTGTTCCGCAATGTGATGTGTACTGAGGCTGAGAAGGTCCACATAGCTTCCTTGCAGTTGAAGGATGATGCTAGTGAGTGGTGGGAGAGTACAAGCTTAGCTGATAGCCCTGTGTTAACCTGGTCGATGTTTAAGACCAAGATGACTGACCGTTTCTTCTCTCGAGCTATGAGAGAGGAGAAACACAAGGAGTTTCTGTACCCCAAGACTGATGATTTGAAGGTGACCGAGCTGGCAACCAAATTCAACCATCTCTTGCAGTATGCTGGACCTGAGATATACAGCGAGGCACAAAAGATCTGATACTTCCACGAGTGGATGAGTCCAGATATCAAGCCGTTGATGGTGCACCACACATGCTTTACTCTGGAGCAGTATGTGGATGCTGCCTACAAGCTGGAGGTGACCCTGGAGGAATCAACGAAGAGACGCATCCGACAGAGGTCGATGCAGAATCAGAGTCAGAACCAGGGTGGTGGATTCAAGCGACCTGCGCCACCGTCTAGCTTTTCCAAGTCTGGCCGAGCAAAGACGAACATGACTCCCGGAGGGTCAACGCAGCAGTCCAGTCAGAGCAGAAGTTCAGTTCAGTGTTATAACTGTGGTATTGCTGGGCACAAGAGCAATGAGTGTCAGAAGGAGAAGAGATCGTGCTTTGGGTGTGGACGTGATGGTCATCTATAGAAGTTCTGCAAGCAGGGGAAGCAGAAGGGAGTAGAGTCGCAGTAAGGGTCAGTTCGTCAGAGCAACCGACCTAGGTTCAAGCCTGCCGAGACTCCTAGTCCGTCAGTGCAGACGACTGCTCAGAACAAGGGAAAAGCCCCAGCTATTTCTGGAAGTCAGGATCAACGCTTGTACGAGATGCGTGAAGCGGATGGACCCAACGCTCCGATTGCTCAAGGTACTTTATACCTTCACTCTACTTTAGTGTGCATTCTGTTTGATTCTGGTGCTACGCATTCCTTTATTTCGGATAGTTGTGTTAGCAAGTTAGACTTAGTGTGCAACGATTTGTGCGACCCTTTCGTCGTTAGTCTTCCTAATGGAGAACGTTTGGTGGGAACCAAGCATCTGTCCGACTTTCCGATTACCATTCAGGGTAAGGAGTTTGAGGCAGATCTGATCTGTATAGCCATGGCTCCATACGACATTATCCTCGGTATGGATTGGCTGACGCGTCATAAGGCGGTGATCGACTTCAGTTCAAGAACGGTGACAGTGTCATCTGGGGGCCAGTTCGTGTGCAAGTTCAAAGGTCGGAATGACGCTGATAACGGCAAGCTGATCAATGCGATGGCTGCGTTTAAGCTACTATGACAAGGATGTGTCAGGTACATTTGCTACTTGGATTGGCCCGCAAAGGATGGACTTGAGGTTCTTGATATTCCTGTGGTGAGGGAGTTTTCGGATGTCTTTCCGGAAGAAATTCCTGGATTACCCCCGAACCGTGATGTAGAGTTTTCAATTGATCTTGAGCCTGGTACGGCGCCGATTTCCAAATCACCGTATCGGATGGCTCCAGCTGAGATGCAAGAATTGAAGAATCAACTTGAAGATCTTCTTGACAAAGGTTATGTCAGGCCGAGTGCATCGCCGTGGGGTGCTCCGGTTTTGTTTGTCAAAAAGAAGGACGGATCGTTTAGACTTTGTATCGACTACCGAGAGTTGAACAAAGTAACGATCAAGAACAAGTATCCGTTGCCAAGGATTGATGACCTGTTGGACCAGTTGAAGGGAGCAAAGGTTTTCTCCAAGATCGATATGAGATTGGGTTATCACCAACTCAGAATTCGTGAGCAGGACATTCCTAGAACTGCGTTCAGGACCAGATATGATCATTACGAGTTCGTAGTGATGCCTTTTGGGCTTACAAATGCTCCAGCTGTCTTTATGGATCTAATGAATCGATGTTTTCACCAGTACTTGGACAAGTTTGTAGTGGTCTTCATAGACGACATTCTGATCTACTCTCCGAGTGAAGAAGTCCACGAGGAACATCTGCGGATTGCTTTGTCAGTCCTTAGAAAACATCAGCTTTATGCTAAACTATCCAAGTGTGAATTCTGGATGAAGGAGGTGTAATACCCCGTATTTTTTGTAAGATTATTTTGGGAATTTTGGAATTTTCCCGAGTACCCGTTGTGTACGTCGGATTTAATACAGAGAGTTTGAGACATTCTGTAATGTGCTCTGTATCTGTAATATTTTTCTCAGTGAAATAATATACAGACAAGGTGCCTTAGATTTTAATTGTCATTCGCGTACGATAATTTTTATCCCGATTTAATGTCATGTTCGTTCAAAGCTGAACGGGCGGAAAAGAGATGTCACGGCGACCGTCGTAAAGTCGCAGCGACCGCCGTAGTGAGACCCAAGCACGGCGACCGCCATAAAGTCACGGCGCTTGCCGTCCCAATGCTCGAGGAGGCAGCTGGTGTGTCAGGCCGCGGCGATCGCCGTAAATTACAGCGCCCGCCGTAAGTGCCGTCATCGTTGCCCAGCAGTCGTTGCCCGTTGGTCGCCGGCGTTATTTATGGCGAGCGCCGAACTAGCTCTAGGCCCTTTATTTTTGAACTCCAAACGCTTTGGCTATAAAAGGGGGTGTTGGGGGAGAGATTTGAGCCATCCCAAGCACCAAACCTCTTCCAAATTTGCCTCTCGCCGGAGTTGTACCTTCGCCGGAAATTTCGAAGCTTTCGTCGGTGTTGTTAGTGGTGTTTCCAGCAGTTCTTTTGAAGCCTTGTGGTTGCCTTTGAAGGTCAGAAACCAAGCCAGGCTGAAAGGGGTCGAAATGCGCTTTGTTTTGGTGAGATTTCTCTCGTCTCTGTCGACCATGTTCTCCACGGCGACCATCGTGTTCTTCACGGCGACCGCCGTGATGAATGCGGCGACCGCCGCCAAGAACAGCAACCGCCGCCAGTGCCCAGAATGCCTTCATGGATTTGGCTTGGTTGGTTGTCGTCGTGGCGTCTTTCCTTTCGTGTTCTTTCGCCGTGTTTAGATTCGTACTGTTTATGTCGGATCTAACTTAGGGTTCCTTTTATGGGTCGACTCGAAGGTTGTTGTGCTGTCGGAACTATACCGTGTCGAGCCCGGAATCCAGTTGACATCTTTAGACTATTCTGCGGAGTAAGGCAAGTGGCGGTTCGCTCTTGCTCATTCGTTCCATATTTACATTAATTATCAGTAGTTTATCTGAGTAATTAATTTGGAATGAATATTCTGTTTGCCTGGAAACGGTTTTGATAAACTGTTTTGAAAATCATATAATAGGTTGTATATCTGTTAGAACAACGCTATTATCTGTGATCGCCTTTCGGGCCTTTATGTGAATTTATCCTGTAACTATTGCGGTGCTGTAACTGTTAGTTAGCACTGTTAAATAGGAACGTTACTCGGACTCTGTCCAGTCGTTTCTTTATAATCTGGTATCGGGGTGGCTCGTCCCCATCTGGTACTATTCTAAGATCATGATCGGTCTCTTTCACAAGTGTGTAGAGACAGGACACTTAACTGGTGTCACAAACCTTTCGGTGTACGTCACTCTCGACGAAACGTATACTAAGATGTGTCGTCCCATTGGTTGTAACACCCCCAAATCGCAAGATTTTGACAATTGAAAGTATTACCGCCGATGACCCCGGATTCAACATCACGAAGTCACCCCAGGCTTTTACAGTTGATATAAAATCAAATCACGGCTTATATTGCCATATATTACAACTTTTACAAAGTCAATGTACTGGGAATACAACCATTCCCACGTACAACAAAATGCATAACAGCAAAGTTTACAGCAGAAATCTTAACAAAATACAATAATACACAGCGGAAATCTTAAACAAACAGTTTATCAAACATCGTTCATTCTTCTAGTCGCTTCTAGCCTTCTCAAATCCTTAATTTATCTGATGTGCCAAAACGGACGGATGACACCAGCCAACCATACAAGGAATATAAAGGTTGGTCAGTCTAATGAAAGACTACGCAAGGGTACAAAGCAGAGTGGTTCGAAGCAGTCGTATTAGGTTAGACTCATCGTCCCTCGAATAATAACCGAGTACGCTAGTCAACCATCATACTCCTACTAGAATATATAAAGCAGCATGAACAAGAGAAGATTCTGGAGACCGAGTCTCACAACAATCAATCCCAAAAGAAGACTCCAAATGAAATGAGCCTTATAGGAAAATATGACAAATGTTGGGGAACTTAAACAAACATACTAACACATCATCACAGCATCGCATACGAGCGATTTATAACTAAGACGAGTTTTTCCTAACTGCACTAGCGCTTAGCTGCACTACTCGCCCAAGGTACATTAATTATGTGCGACAACGGCACTTATCTTATTAAATTCCAAAGCACACATCACGTTATAAGCTTTTAGATATATGTGTCGTCATGAGGGACATACATCGAAGGAATGGACCTCGCAGAGTCCAAACCTCAATCCACAACACGGTTGGTCATGACCAGAAGTTTGGCATAGGAACTTGAATGCCCTGTTATTTGCCAGTTATAAAGAAACGAATGGACCTCGCAGAGTCCAAGCGCTCCTACGAATACTCGTGCTAACTAACAGTTCAGCACAATAATAATCCACATCAAAGCCAACATGGCCAACATCATAGATCTAACAATCTATATATATATATATATATATTAAAATAGCGTTGCCACTAACAGTATATGCAACCTATTATAATCTTTTTATATGAATTTCACCTTTAAAATCCACAACAAAACCATTATGAACATAATAGCGCTGTATCTAGCAATATACAACCTATTATAACAGCACTTCTTTTATCAAATAATTGATCAAAACTGTTCCCAACATAAACAAGAAACCATCCCAAATTAATTAACAACAAACAATTGATAATTAATTGAAGTATGGAATGATGAGCAAGAGCAAACCGCCACTTGCCTTAGAATAGACGATTGCTAAGACAACTTCTTAAGAACGGGTCCTGAATCTTGAATCTGGAACGAAACCTGGATAAAAATCCCATTGGAACGATCCAAAACGAGACCCTAAGTTAGATTCCATACACTTATATATGAATCTAAAAGAATAGGAAAAGAAATCAAAGGAATCGAGCCAAGCCCAAAGCCAAACCACAAGACACACGACTCGGACGCCCTTACCGCGATCGCGGCAAGTCGCGGCCAGTCGTGGTTCATCAACAGTGGCAAAGCTTCGACAGCTTCCATGGCGGGGAGGGGAATTTACCCGATTCGTGGAGGCCTCGTTTTGCATTCAAATCGATCACAAAACACTTGTAAGCCTTCCCTAACACTTGGGCAAGCTTCACCAATCCTTGGGATCACTCGAATCGAGCTCGAAAGGCACGAAAATGGCGAATTTCAGTGGGCAAAAACCAGAGCAAAGAGAGAGCTCAAGGAGGAAGACGAAGGCAACTCTCGGATTGGTTCCACCCCCTTTTATACTGAAAATCTGAGCCTCACCAAGGGAAACACGCAGGAAACAAGGGAACACAAGCCAAGCCAGTTGGAGAGCCACCTGTCCTTCCAGAAAAATCAAAGGAACAGAGCTACAGTAACCGCCTTTGAGGAAGACGACACTGCTCAGCAAAAGGCGTTACCGCGAGCGCGGCCGGTCGCGGTGTATCGCGGTTGATCGCGGTCAATCGCGGTGAGTCGCGGTTTTAAGGCAGACTTCGTTAATCCTTATCCGGACTCGGCTTGGTTTAAATTTCTTAACTCCGGGTTAAATATATTCGTTCATAACCGTCAAATTAACCCTGAATACACTTTAACTGTGTTTTATAATACTGGGAATAATTTACAGAGTTCAAACCTCTTACAGAAAGTCCAAAACTCTTCAGAAATTAATCCGTCTAGTAATTCAGGAGTTAGAAAAATTCCAAAATATTCTTATAAATTGAGGGGTGTTACATTACCTCCCCCTTAAAATAAGTTTCGACCCCGAAACTTGACTATTTTAGGCCGAAAACAAATCGGGAAAGCGTCTAAGCATATCCACCTCAGTCTCCCAAGTCTCCCAGGTAACCTCTTCGGCACCTGACTTGGACCACAAAATCCGTACCAAAGGTACAACCTTGTTGCGCAACTGCTTCTCTCGGCGCTCAAGAATACGCACCGGTAACTCTTCGTACGTACTATTCGCCTGGATCTCAATGTCTTCATAACTCAGCACATGAGACTCGTCTGGCACATACTTCCTTAGCAAGGATACGTGGAACACATTATGCACTGGATGTGCCGATGGCGGTAATGCCAAACGGTACGCTAGAGATCCCACTCTATCCAGAATCTCAAAAGGTCCCACGTAGCGAGGGTTAAGCTTCCCACACTTACCAAATCTGAACACGCCCTTGGTCGGCGATACTTTGACAAACACTTTGTCGCCAACCTCAAATTCCACTTTTCTACGCTTCGGATCAGCATAAGACTTCT
This sequence comes from Rheum nobile, assembly GCA_027886185.1. Lineage (NCBI taxonomy): Eukaryota > Viridiplantae > Streptophyta > Magnoliopsida > Caryophyllales > Polygonaceae > Rheum > Rheum nobile. The sequence goes on from WOAB01000069.1 coordinate 521,292, forward strand.
GTCGACTCTGAGCGGTCAACAATCTTTGTCTGATCGGCATAATGTCTGAGGCAGTCCTTTCGACTAGCTCTGGTCCGATCAGAATCTTGTCGGCATTCTCATCCCAACAAATCGGAGATCTGCACTTGCGACCATATAAAGCTTCGAATGGAGCCATCTTGATAGTAGCATGCCAGCTATTGTTGTACGTGAACTCAATCAGACTCAATTTGTCTTCCCAGCTAGTCGGACGATCAAGCACGCATGCTCTCAGCATATCCTCCAGGGTCTGGATGGTCCTTTCAGACTGTCCATCAGTTTGAGGATGAAACGCAGTACTGAACCTTAGCTCGGTTCCCATTGCCTTATGCAACTCCTTCCAGAATCTGGACATAAATCTGCCATCGCGATCTGATACAATGGTTTTTGGAGTACCATGCAGACGGATAACTTCGTGTAAAAACACTTCCGATAGCTTTTGGATTCCCCATGTTATCTTGATAGCCACGAAATGAGCACTCTTTGTGAGCCTATCAACGATAATCCATATAGCGTCTTTCTGACTTCGCGTCTTGGGTAACCTCGTGACAAAATCCATAGCAATATCCTCCCACTTCCACTCAGGAATTGGTAGAGGTAACAATTCTCCACCGGGTCTTCGGTGTTCTATCTTGACCTTTTGACAAGTCAAGCATCTGGCCACGAACTCTGCCACATCTCTCTTCATATTGGGCCACCAGAACTTCATTCTGAGGTCCTTGTACATCTTGCTAGAGCCTGGATGTACATAATAGGCTGACGAATGGGCCTCTCTCATCACCAACTGGTGAATACCATCTACGTCAGGCACGCAAATCCGGTCTTGAAACCAAAGCGATCCATCATCTTGAATCACGAAGCTGGGAGCTTTCCCGTTCATCACTTCGCTGCATAGCTTTACCAAGATCACATCGTCGACCTACTTCTCCCTAATCTGATCAAGAAGCGTAGCTTGTATCTCAAGCATACTCAGGCATCCACGACGTTGATCGTACAAGACTTCAATCTCGCACAATTCTTGGTTCAGCTTGGTCTGAGCAACAAGCAAAGCTACTACGGTCTCGTGCGGCGTCTTTCGGCTCAATGCATCTGCTACAACATTAGCCTTGCCTGGATGATACAACAACTCGATATCGTAGTCTTTGAGTAGCTCCAACCAACGACGTTGTCTCATATTCAGCTCCTTTTGAGTAAATATGTACTTGAGACTCTTGTGATCCGTGAAGACTTGACATATCACACCATAAAGATAGTGCCTCCAAATCTTCACCGCGAACACAACTGCTGCTAATTCTAGATCATGCATCGGATAATTTTCTTCATAGGTCTTCAGCTGTCTCGATGCATAAGCAATCACCTTGCCTCTTTGCATCAACACACATCCTAACCCATTTTTCGAAGCATCACTGTAAACCGCATAATCTTCATTTCCTTCTGGCAGCGTCAACACTGGTGACGAGGTCAGACATTGCTTCAGCTTTTGAAAACCGGCCTCGCACTTGTCACTCCAGACAAACTTCGTGTGGACCTTGCGGAGCAAACCGGTCATCGGTAGAGCGATCTTCGAAAATCCCTCCACAAACCGTCTGTAATATCCAGCAAGTCCTAGGAAACTATGCACCTCTTTCACATTCTGAGGCTGTTTCCAATTAGCTACAGCTTCAACCTTCTGGGGATCGACCATCACCCCATTCTCATTGATAATGTGGCCTAAGAAAGCCACTTCCTTGATCCAAAAGTCGCACTTAGACAACTTGGCGTAAAGTTGATTCTGCCTAAGGACTGACAAAATGATCTGCAAGTGATCCTCATGAGCTTCCATGCTCGGAGAGTAAATCAAAATGTCGTCGATGAAGACCACCACGAACTTGTCCAAGTACTGGTGAAAACATCGGTTCATCAGGTCCATGAAAACAGCTGGAGCATTCGTAAGCCCAAATGGCATGACCACGAACTCGTAGTGACCATATCTCGTCCGGAATGCAGTCCTCGGAATATCTTCCTCACGAATCCTGAGCTGATGATAGCCAGATCTCAGATCAATTTTGGAAAAGACTTTTGCTCCTTGCAGCTGATCCAATAAATCATCTACCCTTGGCAAAGGGTATTTGTTTTTGATCGTAACTCTATTCAACTCACGGTAGTCGATGCAAAGTCGAAACGATCCGTCTTTCTTTTTGACGAACAATACCGGAGCACCCCAAGGCGATGCACTCGGCCTTATGTATCCCTTGTCAAGAAGATCTTCAAGTTGCTTCTTCAATTCTTGCATCTCAGCAGGAGCCATCCGATACGGAGCTTTTGAAATCGGCACAGTACCAGGCTCGAGATCAATAGAAAATTCAACGCCACGACTCGGGGGTAGACCAGGAATTTCTTCTGGAAAAACATCAGAAAATTCCCTGACCACAGGAATCTCAAGAACTGTAGGTCCATCTTTCTCGGGCGAATCCAGGTAGCAAAGGTACCCGACACATCCTTGCCGAAGCAGCTTAAACGTAGCCATCGCATTGATAAGCTTACCGTTATCAGCGTCATTCCGACCCTTGAACTTGCACACAAACTGGCCCCCAGATGACACCGTTACCGTCCTCGAGCTAAAATCAATCACAGTCCCATGACGTGTCAACCAATCCATACCGAGAATAATATCGTATGGAGCCATAGTAATACAGATTAAATCTGCTTCAAACTCCTTACCCTGAATGGTAACTGGAAACTCTGACAAACTCTTGGTGCCCACTAAACGGTCACCATTAGGAAGATTAACAACGAAGGGTTCACAAACCTCGTTGCACACTAATCCTAACTTACTAACGCAATTTTCCGAAATAAATGAATGGGTAGCACCCGAATCAAATAGAATGCTCACAGAAGTAGAATGGAGGTATAGAATACCTTGAGCAACTGGAGCGTTAGGTCCATCAGCCTCACACATCTCGTATAAGCGTTGACCTTGACCTCCTGAAGCTGCTAGGGTTTTGCCCTTGTTCTGCGCGGCAGTCTGTATTGAAGGACTTGGAGTCTCTGCCGGTTTGAACCTAGGTCGAGTATTCTGATTAACTGACCCTTGATGTGACTATGTCCCTGTCTGCTTTTCCGGACGACAGAACTTCTGCACATGCCCTCTTCTTCCACAGCTATAACATAGCTTCTTTTCCCTCGTACATTCAGTGTTCTTGTGCCCATAGGCACCACAGTTGAAACATTGGATCCGGCCTTTGCCCTGACCCGACTGTTGTGTTGACCCACCTTGAGTCATTTCTGTCCTCGCTTTACCAGACTTATCAAAGTTGGATGGAGACGCAGGACGCTTAAAACCACTGGCCTGAGATTGACCCTGCATCGATCTCTGGCGATTCCGTCGTTTGGTCGACTCTTCCAAAGTCACCTCTAATTTGTATGCTGCATCAACGTATTGCTCCAAAGTAGAGCATCCGTGACGCAACATCATCGGTTTGATGTCCGGGCTCATCCACTCGTGGAAGTGCCAAATCTTCTGATCTTCACTGGACACTATCGACCCAGCGTACTGTAGTAAATGATTGAACTTAGCTGCCAGCTCAGTCACTTTTAGTCCGTCGTTCTTGGGGTATAAGAATTCTTTCAGCTTCTCATCCCTCATAGCTTGGAAAAAGAAACGGTCATTCATTTTCGTCTTAAACATCCCCCAAGTTAGATCAGCCCTATCAGCTAGCCCCGTGTTCTCCCACCATTCACTAGCATCTCCTTTCAGCTGCAGAGAAGCTATGTGCACCTTCTCAGCCTCAGTGCACTCAATGTTACGGAACAATCGTTCCATATGGGAAAACCAATGAGCTACCCTGACCGGCTCTCCTTTACCGTCATAACTATCCGGCCTCATGGAGTTAATGGTCTTCAAAGCTCGACCATAATTATCCATGTTTCTGACCGGTTCAACATGGTGTACCTGAACATTAGGTTCTTCAACCCTTTGTACAACTGGCGGAACTGGCACTTCAGGTGCCTGCGGTGCGACAGGTCGCATCACATCAGCAAATGCCTGCATGAAGATTCCCCGAATAGCAGCAACAGCCGCAGCATCAAAAACTACTGAAGCTTGGACCTCAGCTTGATCATTGCCCCTAGGATTGTTCTGTGACATTGACTCGTGTTCTTCTACACGGTCCAGGTCGTCCCTTATGATTGGCCTCGGATTGCTCGGCCCAGCACCAGCGCGTATGGTATTCCTTGTATTCACCATCTGTTTACCAATCAAATCCCAAGTATTAATATCTTTTCCATAATACTTATCATGATAAAGTCACTTGGAATAGATCAACTGGGTAATTTTATATATATGGTGAACTTCTAACAGAACTACCTACCATACAAGAAAGATCTCCTGAGCTTCTAACAAAATTGCCCGAAGATTTCTGCACTGTGCCGTATATACAACAAAACAAACACACAAAAAGAAAGAACTACTACTGTCTAAGTCGACCCTCTACTTGGCGTCCTGAAAACGCTTCATGTAGAGAAGACTCCCTAGACAATGTCTCTTTGAGCGGGGTTGGTCCTCAGAATCCGGAGACGGACTCCTAACCCTACTCGGTCCTGGAACACACGGTTCGTCCCTCTGCTCTGGAGTGCTAGGCCTTGCCCTGTTCCAAACCTGATCCATCTCGCTCATCAACCGATGCTCTTCAACAGAGACTTCTCGGTCCTGACGAAAGATCTCGGAGACCTCTTGGCTTGACCTCCTCCTGTCCTGGACAATACCTGATTGAGGGTCGCCTCTCTCTCTGCTGCGAAACTCAACAAAGATTGCATTCCACTCAGCATCTGTCATGGATGGGCCTGTAGGTCTTGGTGGCGAACGCGGGTAGATATACTGCATCACCGAGTCGTCACTCTGAACCAACAAATGCCTCAACCTATCAGGTTCCTGAACCTGAACCTTTACCTCGACTTCTACAGGATCTTCTTCTGGATCCTCCTCTGGATCTTCTTCAGGGTCCTCCTCGGGATCCTCATCAGAATCTAACCCCGGTACTGACTCAACCTCTAGGGTATAGTCGATGTAGTGATCAGGTGATCGTTCCTCATCACCACCTTCCTCGTCCTCTGGGATCACTCCCATGGAATAGTCGTTGTCGTAGTGGCCTAGCGCGTACCTTGACGGCTCTACTGGCTCTGCAACTGGTGCTACCTCAGCAAGGGTTCTCAACACCACTGACTCAGGCAACACATGCTTTACCTCCTCGGGTGGACTACTGGACTCACCAATCTCAAAACACCTCGGAGGAGTCGGAAAACTCGGCCTCTCAGGAGACGGCAAAGCCATCTCGGCCTCGTCCAGCTCTCTAATCAAAGACAAGCAAGCTCCCATCCTTCGGGACAACAAGAAAGAATTAGTCTTTCTAGATACAGAAGCAACTTCCATATCAGACTTCTAGAAAATGCACGACTATGAACGACTTTTTATTTGAAAACTCAGAGCTCTTGGAAAACATTTTAGCTCTGATACCAAATCTGTAACACTCCCAAATCACAAGATTTTGACAATTGAAAGTATTACCGCCGATGACCCCGGATTCAACATCACGAAGTCACCCCAGGCTTTTACAGTTGATATAAAATCAAATCACGGCTTATATTGCCATATATTACAACTTTTACAAAGTCAATGTACTGGGAATACAACCATTCCCACGTACAACAAAATGCATAACAGCAAAGTTTACAGCGGAAATCTTAACAAAATACAATAATACACAGCGGAAATCTTAAACAAACAGTTTATCAAACATCGTTCATTCTTCTAGTCGCTTCTAGCCTTCTCAAATCCTTAATTTATCTGATGTGCCGAAACGGATGGATGACACCAGCCAACCATGCAAGGAATATAAAGGTTGGTCAGTCTAATGAAAGACTACACAAGGGTACAAAGCAGAGTGGTTCGAAGCAGTCGTATTAGGTTAGACTCATCGTCCCTCGAATAATAACCGAGTACGCTAGTCAACCATCATACTCCTACTAGAATATATAAAGCAGCATGAACAAGAGAAGATTCTGGAGACCGAGTCTCATAGCAATCAATCCCAAAAGAAGACTCCAAATGAAATGAGCCTTATAGGAAAATATGACAAATGTTGGGGAACTTAAACAAACATACTAACACATCATCACAGCATCGCATACGAGCGATTTACAACTAAGACGAGTTTTTCCTAACTGTACTAGCGCTTAGCTGCACTACTCGCCCAAGGTACATTAGTTATGTGCGACAATGGCACTTATCTTATTAAATTCCAAAGCACACATCACGTTATAAGCTTTTAGATATATGTGTCGTCATGAGGGACATACATCGAAGGAATGGACCTCGTAGAGTCCAAACCTCAATCCACAACACGGTTGGTCATGACCAGAAGTTTGGCATAGGAACTTGAATGCCCTGTTATTTTCCAGTTATAAAGAAACGAATGGACCTCGCAGAGTCCAAGCGCTCCTACGAATACTCGTGCTAACTAACAGTTCAGCACAATAATAATCCACATCAAAGCCAACATGGCCAACATCATAGATCTAACAATCTATATATATATATATATATCAAAATATTGTTGCCACTAACAGTATATGCAACCTATTATAATCTTTTTATATGAATTTCACCTTTAAAATCCACAACAAAACCATTATGAACATAATAGCGCTGTATCTAGCAATATACAACCTATTATAACAGCACTTCTTTTATCAAATAATTGATCAAAACTGTTCCCAACATAAACAAGAAACCATCCCAAATTAATTAACAACAAACAATTGATAATTAATTGAAGTATGGAATGATGAGAAAGAGAGAACCGCCACTTGCTTTAGAATAGACGATTGCTAAGACAACTTCTTAGGAACGGGTCCTGAATCTTGAATCTGGAACGAAACCTGGATAAAAATCCCATTGGAACGATCCAAAACGAGACCCTAAGTTAGATTCCATACACTTATATATGAATCTAAAAGAATAGGAAAAGAAATCAAAGGAATCGAGCCAAGCCCAAAGCCAAACCACAAGACACACGACTCGGACGCCCTTACCGCGATCGCGGCAAGTCGCGGCCAGTCGCGGTTCATCAACAGTGGCAAAGCTTCGACAGCTTCCATGGCGGGGAGGGGAATTTACCCGATTCGTGGAGGCCTCGTTTTGCATTCAAATCGATCACAAAACACTTGTAAGCCTTCCCTAACACTTGGGCAAGCTTCACCAATCCTTGGGATCACTCGAATCGAGCTCGAAAGGCACGAAAATGGCGAATTTCAGTGGGAAAAAACCAGAGAAAAGAGAGAGCTCAAGGAGGAAGACGAAGGCAACTCTCGGATTGGTTCCACCCCCTTTTATACTGAAAATCTGAGCCTCACCAAGGGAAACACGCAGGAAACAAGGGAACACAAGCCAAGCCAGCTGGAGAGCCACCTGTCCTTCCAGAAAAATCAAAGGAACAGAGCTACAGTAACCGCCTTTGAGGAAGACGACACTCCTCAACAAAAGGCATTACCGCGAGCGCGGCCGGTCGAGGTGTATCGCGGTTGATCGCGGTCAATCGCGGTGAGTCGCGGTTTTAAGGCCGACTTCGTTAATCCTTATCCGGACTCGGCTTGGTTTAAATTTCTTAACTCCAGGTTAAATATATTCGTACATAAACGTCAAATTAACCCCGAATACACTTCAGCTGTGTTTTATAATACTCGGAAAAATTTACAGAGTTCAAACCTCTTACAGAAAGTCCAAAACTCTTCAGAAATTAATCCGTCTAGTAATTCAGGAGTTAGAAAAATTACAAAATATTCTTATAAATTGAGGGGTGTTACATTGGTGGGGTACACATGTAAAAGTGTATAATGTGATGTGTGTTTTTGAAACATAATCAGATAAGTGCTACCTTGACGCACATAATTAATGAACGCTCAGCGAGTAGGGCAGCTAGGTAATAGTGCCGCTAGGAAGACTCGTGTTGACTTGAATGTAGTACGTTTTCTTTCCGATCTGGATTCGCTGAAAGGCGGTGAGGTTGGTCGTTGACTGAAGCATCTCAGTCAGTTTTAAATCATTATTGTATGATTCTGTAACTTTCCAGAATTGTCATACTTCCTTAAAGACTCATTTCAGTTGGAGTCTTCTTTCGGGTCAATTTCTGTGAAGATTAAGTCTTCCAGAATCTTCTCTTGTGCATACCTCTTGTTCATTCCAGTAGGAGTATGGTGGTTGACAAGCGTACTCGATTATTATTCGAGGGAAGAGGAGTCTAACCTAATACGACTGCTTCGAACCATTCTGCTTTGTTCCCTTGCTAGTCTATTCATTTAGACTAACCAACCAATATTTTCCCTTGCATGGTTGGCTGGTGTCATCCGTTCAATTCGGCACATTAGATAAGAAGTAGTTCAGAAGACCAGAAGGACTATGGAGTCAACGGTGGTTTTTCAATGTTTTAATTATTTCTTTAATCAGGTTGAGATCTTTTGGACAATAACTTTAATTGTAATATACTTTCTTAGACTTCCGCTGTGTTTGTTTTAAACTCTGTATTGACCTATTCGGGATTGGGCTATAATCCCGTAACCCTTGTTTCCTTGACAATGTTACATTTTGGAATTTAATGCTTGATCATTGTGTATCAATTGCATTTCATAAATCGTATTTAAGTGGTAAAGCCTTGGGTGATCTCGGTAAGGAACACTGGGGTCACTGGCGGTAATACCTTTCCAAAAGGGTTAAGTTTTGGGGGTGTTACGTTGTGGTATCAGAGCCAAAGGTTTTAAAACGGGTTTGGAATTTTTATAAACCATTTATCCGTTTTCGAAATGCTTTAAAAAGGGCTATGAATTTTCATTCTGAAAAGAATTTTAAAAACACCGTTCATAGTCGTGTCTTCTTTATAGTCTGATATAGTAAGCTTGCTTCTATGTCTAGAAAGACTAATTCCTTCATTATTGTTCGATAGGATGGGTGTCTGCTTTTCTATTGGTAGGGGGTCGGAAGACGCCAAGTCGGACCAGCCGAGGCTAGATTTTCCGTTACCTCAGCGATGTTTCGAGGTTGGAGGCCCGAGTAGCCCGCCCGAAGATGTCAAGCACGTTCTCCCCGAGTCGGTTGTCCTTGTAGCTAGGGATGCTATGGTCCCTGAGGCTGTACCTGTGCCGCCACCAAGGGTGGAGGAAGTACAGGAATGGGAGCAGGAAGATGAGTTATCAAGGTATGAACAAGGGGTTTACCAAGACGACTTTCTGCTGGGACCAATTCCCGAGGAGATCGAGTACGAGGAGGAGGAAGAGGAGATGCTTAAGCAAGATCCTGTCGAGGACGAGGATCCCATCAAGGATGATTCCGAGGATAAGGATCCCATCGAGGATGATCCCGAGGATGAGGATCCCATAGAGGATGATCCAGAAGAGTATCCAGAGTTGGACCTTGGAGGGCAGAATCTGGAGCCCGGTACAGGATTGTCACCAGTGCCAGAGTACGCACCCATGTCAGAAGCTGATTGGGAGGCACTGTATACCGAGTACGGTATTAGGAGAAGTGATAGGGAATCTCAGCCTATCCCTACTCCAAGAAGATGGAGGTCGGAATCCGAGCTGCAGGAGATCCTCCGCCAGAGCGAGGTAATCTCTGCAGAACAGCAGAGTCAGTGGGATGAGTTGACCGCCAGTACTCAGAGGAGGGCTGGAATAGGAGGACCAGTCATGGACGACCCATACTTTACCATGACTGAGCTAGGACTTTGTGCTTCATGGTCAAGCAGGATGCGAAGCCCATCGCCAGAGCTCGATGGTGAGCCTAGCCCGAAGAGACCATGCACGAGTAGCCAGTCGTATGGGAGGCATTTTTGGAACGCCTTGAGGAGGAGTGGCGTTGCCTATCGCAGTTGTTTCATTTCTTAGTATTCCAAGTTGTACTTTGTGTAATATTTCAGTATTGCGGCAAGTACTCTGAGAAACACTTGTATCTTCGAGCAATGTTGTCCAAACGCTCGAATGATAAACTTATGTGTAACTTGTGTAAGAGTTCGAAGGTTCATCTATAAAATGCCAAGTTGATCTATTCTGAGTGATTTATTTACGTTGATATATTGCATAAGTATATTGCATAATATTAATGTATTGAATGCTTGGAATTGGATCGGTAATCAGATGGTGAACCCAAGAAGCACGAGGAATTCGACTCAAGCCGGTGCTGGGACTAGTCAAAATCCCAGGTCAGCAGGAAGAGGTGTTAAGGATGAACACGAGTCTGAGTCTCGCGTCCAGCAGAGGCGTGAAGGTCAGGATCAGACCCAAACGCCAGCGCTGTTTGACGCCGCAGCTGTTGAGGCGATTCACGGGATTGTGATGCAGGCAATTGCTGATGTATTGAGACCAAGTGCGCCTTAAGCACAAGAAGTGCCTACTCACGCAGCGGTTCCTGATGTTGTGGAACCCAGAAACCCTGTGATTCAGGAGACTGCCGTCAGGACGAGAGACAACTATGGTCGCGCCCTTAAGACCATCACTTTCATGAGGCCCGATTGCTATAACGGGAAAGGGGAGCCAGTGGCAGTAACTCATTGGTTCTCCCATATGGAGAGGCTGTTTAGGAACGTGGAGTGTACGGAGGCCGAGAAGGTCCATATCGCTTCTCTTCAGCTGAAGGAGGAGGCTAGCGAGTGGTGGGAGAGCACTGGTTTGGCTGAGAGCCCAGTGTTGACTTGGTCGATGTTCAAGACCAAGATGGTTGATCGCTTTTTCTCTCGTGCTATGAGAGAGGAGAATCATAAAGAGTTCTTGTACCCTCAGACTGATGGTCTGAGAGTGACCGAGTTGGCATCTAAGTTCAACCATCTTCTACAGTATGCCACTGCCGAGATTACCAGCGAGGCCCAAAAGATCTGGTACTTCCACGAGTGGATGAACCCGGATATCAAGCCATTAATGGTGCACCACACATGCTCTATCTTGGAGCAGTATGTGGATTGTGCCTATAAGCTGGAGGTAACTCTGGAGGAGTCGACCAAGAGGCGCAACCGACAGAAGTCGATGCAGAATCAGAACCAGGGAGGTGGTTTTAAGCGCCCTGCGCCACCGTCTAACTTCGCCAAGTCCGTCCGAGCTAAGACGGAGATGACGCAAGGGGGATCGACTCAGCAGTCAGGGCAGATCAGGAGTACAGTTCAGTGTTATAACTGCGGTACTGCTGGGCACAAGAGCACTGAGTGTCGGAAGGAGAAGAGGCCATGCTTTGGGTGTGGACGTGATGGTCATCTACAAAAGTTCTGCAAGCAAGGGAAGCAGAAGGGAGTAGAGTCGCAGCAAGGGTCAGTTCATCAGAGCAACCGACCTAGGTTTAAGCCTGCCGAGACTCCTAGCCCTTCGGTCCAGACGACTGCCCAGAACAGGGGAAAGGCCCCAGCTGTTTCTAGGAGTCAGGGACAACGCTTGTACGAGATGCGTGAGGCAGATGGACCCAACGCTCCGATTGCTCAAGGTACTCTATACCTTCACTCTACTTCAGTGTGCATTATGTTTGATTCTGGTGCTACGCATTCCTTTATTTCGGATAGCTGTGTTAGCAAGTTAGATTTAGTGTGCAACGATTCGTGCGATCCTTTTGTCGTTAATCTTCCTAATGGAGAATGTTTGGTGGGAACCAAGCATCTATCCGACTTTCCGATTACCATTCAGGGTAAGGAATTTGAGGCAGATTTAATCTGTATAGCCATGGCTCCATACGACATTATCCTCGGTATGGATTGGCTGACGCGTCACAAGGCGGTGATCGACTTCAGTTCAAGAACGGTGACGGTGTCATCCGGAGGCCAGTTCGTGTGCAAGTTCAAAGGTCGAAATGACGCTGATAACGGCAAGTTGATCAATGCGATGGCTGCGTTTAAGCTACTACGACAAGGATGTGTCGGGTACCTTTGCTACTTGGATTCGCCTGCGAAGGATGGACCTGAGGTTCTTGATATTCCTGTAGTTAGGGAGTTTTCGGATGTCTTTCCGGAAGAAATTCCTGGATTACCCCTGAACCGCGACGTAGAGTTTTCAATTGATCTCGAGCCTGGTACGGCGCCGATTTCCAAATCACCGTACCGGATGGCTCCAGCTGAGATGCAAGAATTGAAGAATCAACTTGAAGATCTTCTTGACAAAGGTTATGTCAGGCCGAGTGCATCGCCGTGGGGTGCCCCGGTATTATTCGTCAAAAAGAAGGACTGATCGTTTCGACTTTGTATCGACTACCGAGAGTTGAACAAGGTGACAATCAAGAACAAGTATCCTTTTCCTAGGATTGATGACTTGTTGGACCAATTGCAAGGAGCAAAGGTTTTCTCCAAGATCGACTTGAGATCTGGATATCACTAACTCAGGATTCGTGAGCAGGACATTCCTAGAACTGCGTTTAGGACCAGATATGGTCATTACGAGTTCGTAGTGATGCCTTTTGGGCTTACAAATGCTCCAGCTGTCTTTATGGACTTGATGAACCGATGTTTTCACCGGTACTTGGATAAGTTCGTGGTGGTCTTCATAGACGACATCCTGATCTATTCTCCGAATGAAGAAGTCCACGAGGAACATCTGCGGATTGCCTTGTCAATCCTTAGACAACATCAGTTTTATGCTAAATTGTCCAAGTGTGAATTCTGGATAAAGGAAGTGGTTTTCTTAGGCCACGTGATCAATAAAAATGGGGTTATGGTTGATCCCCAAAAGATTGAAGCGGTGGCTAAATGGACACAGCCCTAGAATGTGAAGGAGGTGCGCAGTTTTCTTGGACTTGCCGGGTATTATAGAAGGTTCGTAGAAGGATTTTCAAAGATCGCTCTACCTATGACCAGTCTACTCCGTAAGGTCCACAAGAAGTTTGTCTGGAATGACAAGTGCGAGGTCAGTTTCCAGGAGTTGAAGCGACGGTTGACCTCGGCACCCGTGTTAGCACTCCCAGAGGGGAACGACGATTATGTGGTCTATAGTGATGCTTCCAAGTGTGGTCTTGGTTGTGTTTTGATGCAAAGGGGCAGAGTCATTGCTTACGCATCTAGACAACTCAAGACTTACGAAGAAAACTATCCGACCCATGATCTTGAGTTAGCAGCGGTTGTCTTTGCGCTGAAGATTTGGAGGAATTACCTCTACGGTATAAGATGCCAAGTCTTCACCGACCATAAAAGTCTCAAGTATATATTTACTCAGAAGGAGTTAAATATGAGACAACGCCGCTGGCTAGAGTTGCTCAAGGACTACGACATGGAGTTGTTGTATCATCCGGGCAAGGCTCATGTAGTAGCTGATGCACTAAGCCGGAAGACAACACATGAGACGGTAGTTGCTCTACTTGCTGCTCAGACCAAGCTAAACCAAGAGTCATGCGACATTGAAGTCTTGTATGACCAGCGTAGAGGATACCTGAGTATGATGGAGATTCAGGCTATACTGCTGGATCAAATCAAAGAAAAGCAAGTCGATGACATCATCTTGGTAAAGTTAAGCAGTGAAGTGATGGATGGGAAAGCTCCCAGTTTTATGGTTCAGGATGATGGATCACTTTGGTTTCAGGATCGGATTTGTGTGCCTGACACGGAAGGTCTTCGTCAGTTGGTGATGAGAGAAGCTCATTCATTTGCTTACTCTGTGCATCCTGGCTCTAGCAAGATGTACAAGGATCTCAGGAAGAAGTTTTGGTGGCCAAACATGAAGTGGGACGTAGCAGACTTTGTGGCAAAGTGCTTAACTTGCCAGAAGGTCAAGATCGAATACCGCAGGCCAGGTGGTGAGATGCTACCTCTCCCCGTACTAGAATGGAAATGGGAGGACATTTCCATGGACTTCGTCACTGGGCTACCCAAGACTCGAAGTCAGAGAGATGCTATCTGGGTAATTGTGGATAGGCTTACGAAGAGTGCTCATTTCATAGCCATTAAGACCACATGGGAAACCCAGAAGCTAGCCGAAGTTTACCAGAAGGAGATTGTCCGCTTACATGACATTCCTAAGACCATTGTATCGGACCGAGATGGCCGTTTCATGTCAAGGTTCTGGAAGGAACTTCATAAGGCTATGGGAACCGAGTTGAGGTTCAGTACAGCGTTTCATCCTCAGACAGATGGCCAGTCTGAAAGGACCATCCAGACTCTAGAGGATATGCTTAGAGCTTGTGTGCTCGATCGTCCGACTAGCTGGGAGGACAGCTTGAGTCTGATTGAGTTCACGTACAACAATAGCTGGCATGCTACAATCAAGATGGCTCTGTTTGAAGCTTTGTATGGTCGCAGATGCAGATCTCCGATTTGTTGGGATGATAATGCCGACAAAATTCTGCTTGGACCAGAGTTGGTCGAAAGGACGGCTTCAGACATTGCATTGATCAGACAAAGGATGTTGACCGCTCAGAGTCGACAGAAGTCCTACGCAGATCGGAAGCGCATGACTGTCGAGTTCGAGGTCGATGACAAGGTTTTTGTCAAGGTATCGCCATCCAAAGGAGTTTTCAGATTTGGTAAGCGTGGGAAGCTTAACCCTCGCTACGTGGGACCATTCGAGATTCTGGATAAAGTAGGATCTCTAGCGTACCGCTTGGCGTTACCGCCATCGGCTCACCCGGTGCATAACGTGTTCCACGTATCGTTACTCAGAAAGTATGTACCAGATGAATCTCATGTGCTTAGTTATGAAGACATCGAGATTCAAGCTAATGGTACTTATGAAGAGTTGCCCGTGCGCATTTTGGAGCGTCGGGAGAAGCGTTTGCGCAACAAGATCGTGCCGTTGGTACGAGTGTTGTGGTCCAAGTCAAGGACCGAAGAAGTTACTTGGGAGACGTGGGAAACCGAGTCAGATATGCTCAGGCGTTTTCCCGAGTTATTCTCGACCTAAGTTTCGGGGTCGAAACTTCTTTTAAGGGGGAGGAGATGTAATACCCCGTATTTTTTGTAAGATTATTTTGGGAATTTTGGAATTTTCCCGAGTACCCGTTGTGTACGTCGGATTTAATACAAAGAGTTTGAGACATTCTGTAATGTGCTCTGTATCTGTAATATTTTTCTCAGTGAAATAATATACATACAAGGTGCCTTAGATTTTAATTGTCGTTCGCGTATGATAATTTTTATCCTGGTTTAATGTCATGTTCGTTCAAAGTTGAACGAACGGGAAAGAGGTGTCACGGCGACCGCCGTAAAGTCGCGGCGACCGCCGTAGTGAGACCCAAGCACGGCGACCGCCGTAAAGTCATGGCACCCGCCGTCCCAATGCTCGAGGAGGCAGCTGGTATGTCAGGCCGCGGCGATCGCCGTAAATTACGGTGCCCGCCGTAAGTGCCGTCATCGTTGCCCAGCAGTCGTTGCCCGTTGGTCGCCGGCGTTATTTCTAGCGAGCACCGAACTAGCTCTAGGCCCTTCGTTTTTGAACTCCAGACGCTTTGGCTATAAAAGGGGGTGTTGGGGGAGAGATTTGAGCCATCTCAAGCACCAAACCTCTGCCAAATTTGCCTCTCGCCGGAGTTGTACCTTCATCGGAAATTTTGAAGCTTTCGTCGGTGTTGTTAGTGGTGTTTCCAGCAGCTCTTTTGAAGCCTTATGGTTGCCTTTGAAGGTCAGAAACCAAGCCAGGCTGAAAGGGGTCGAAACGCGCTTTGTTTTGGTGAGATTTCCCTCGTCTCTGTCGACCGTGTTCTTCACGGCGACCACTGTGTCCTTCACGGCGACCGTCGTGATGAATGCGGCGACCGCCGCCAAGAACAGCGACCGCCGCCAGTGCCCAGAATGCCTTCATGGCTTTGGCTTGGTTGGTTGTCGTCGTGGCGTCTTTCCTTTCGTGTTCTTTCGCCGTGTTTAGATTCGTACTGTTTATGTCGGATCTAACTTAGGGTTCCTTTTATGGGTCGACTCGAAGGTTGTTGTGTTGTCGGAACTATACCGTGTCGAGCCCGGAATCCAGTTGACGTCTTTAGACTATTATGCGGAGTAAGGCAAGTGGCGGTTCGCTCTTGCTCATTCGTTCCATATTTACATTAATTATCAGTAGTTTATCTGAGTAATTAATTTGGAATGAATATTCTGTTTGCCTGAAACGGTTTTGATAAACTGTTTTGAAAATCATATAATAGGTTGTATATCTGTTAGAACAATGCTATTATCTGTGATCGCCTTTCGGGCCTTTATGTGGATTTATCCTGTAACTGTTGTGGTGCTGTAACTGTTAGTTAGCACTGTTAAATAGGAACGTTACTCGGACTATGTCCAGTCGTTTCTTTATAATCTGGTATCGGGGTGGCTCGTCCCCATCTGGTACTATTCTAAGATCATGATCGGTCTCTTTCACAAGTGTGTAGAGACAGGACACTTAGCTGGTGTCACAAACCTTTCGGTGTACGTCACTCTCGACGAAACGTATACTAAGATGTGTCGTCCCATTGGTGGGGTACACATGTAAAAGTCTATAATGTGATGTGTGTTTTTGAAACATAATCAGATAAGTGCTACCTTGACGCACATAATTAATGAACGCTCAGCGAGTAGGGCAGCTAGGTAATAGTGCCGCTAGGAAGACTCGTGTTGACTTGAATGTAGTACGTCTTCTTTCCGATCTGGATTCGCTGAAAGGCGGTGAGGTTGGTCGTTGACTGAAGCATCTCAGTCAGTTTTAAATCATTGTTGTATGATTCTGTAACTTTCTAGAATTGTCATACTTCCTTAAAGACTCATTTCAGTTGGAGTCTTCTTTCGGGTCGATTTCTGTGAAGATTAAGTCTTCCAGAATCTTCTCTTGTGCATACCTCTTGTTCATTCCAGTAGGAGTATGGTGGTTGACAAGCGTACTCGATTATTATTCGAGGGACGAGGAGTCTAACCTAATACGACTGCTTCGAACCATTCTGCTTTGTTCCCTTGCTAGTCTATTCATTTAGACTAACCAACCAATATTTTCCCTTGCATGGTTGGCTGGTGTCATCCGTTCGATTCGGCACATCAGATAAGAAGTAGTTCAGAAGACCAAAAGGACTATGGAGTCAACGGTGGTTTTTCAATGTTTTAATTATTTCTTTAATCAGGTTGAGATCTTTTGGACAATAACTTTAATTGTAATATACTTTCTTAGACTTCCGCTGTGTTTGTTTTAAACTCTGTATTGACCTATTCGGGATTGGGCTGTAATCCCGTAACCCTTGTTTCCTTGACAATGTTACGTTTTGGAATTTAATGCTTGATCATTGTGTATCAATTGCATTTCATAAATCGTATTTAAGTGGTAAAGCATTGGGTGATCTCGGTAAGGAACACTGGGGTCACTAGCGGTAATACATTTCCAAAAGGGTTAAGTTTTGGGGGTGTTACAGGAGGTGGCTTTCTTAGGCCACGTGATCAATGAGAATGGGGTTATGGTTGATCCCCAAAAGATCGAAGCTGTGGCAAATTGGACACAGCCCCAGAACGTGAAGGAGGTGCGCAGCTTTCTTGGGCTTGCCGGGTATTACAGACGGTTCGTGGAGGGGTTTTCAAAGACCGCTCTACCTATGACCAATCTACTCCGCAAGGTTCACAAGAAGTTTGTCTGGAATGACAAGTGCGAGGCCAGTTTCCAAGAGTTGAAGCGACGGCTGACCTCGGCACCCGTGTTAGCACTTCCCGAAGGGAATGACGATTATGTGGTCTATAGTGATGCTTCAAAGTGTGGTTTGGGTTGTGTACTGATGCAGAGAGGCAGAGTTATTGCTTACGCATCTAGACAACTCAAGACATACGAAGAAAACTATCTGACCCATGATCTTGAGTTAGCAGCGGTTGTCTTTGCGCTGAAGATTTGGAGGCATTACCTCTACGGTATAAGATGCCAAGTCTTCACTGACCACAAAAGTCTCAAGTATATATTTACTCAAAAGGAGCTGAATATGAGACAACGCCGCTGGCTAGAGTTACTTAAAGACTACGACATGGAGTTGTTGTATCATCCGGGCAAGGCTAATGTAGTAGTTGATGCACTGAGCCGGAAGACAATGCACGAGACTGTAGTTGCTCTACTTACTGCACAGACCAAGCTGAACCAAGAGTCGTGCGACATTGAAGTCTTGTATGATCAGCGTAAAAGTTTCCTGAGTATGCTGGAAATTCAGGCTACGCTACTGGATCAAATCAAAGAAAAGCAAGTCGATGACATTGTCTTGGTAAAGTTAAGCAGTGAAGTGATGGACGGGAAAGCTCCCAGTTTTGTGATTCAGGATGATGGATCGCTTTGGTTTCAGGATCGGATCTGTATGCCGGACACAGAGAGTCTTTGTCAGTTGGTGATGAGAGAAGCTCATTCATCTGTTTATTCTGTGCATCCTGGTTCTAGCAAGATGTACAAGGATCTCAGGAAGAAGTTTTGGTGGCCGAACATGAAGTGGGACGTAGCAGACTTTGTGGCAAAGTGCTTAACTTGCCAGAAGGTCAAGATCGAACACCGCAGACCAGGTGGTGAGTTGCTACCTCTCCCTGTGCCAGAATGGAAATGGGAAGACATCGCCATGGACTTCGTCACTGGGCTACCCAAGACTCAAAGTCAGAGAGATGCTATCTGGGTAATTGTGGATAGGCTTATGAAGAGTGCTCATTTCATAGCCATTAAGACCACTTGGGAAGCCCATAAGTTAGCAGAAGTCTACCAGAAAGAGATTGTCCGTTTACATGACATTCCTAAGACCATTGTATCGGATCGAGATGGCCGTTTCATGTATAGGTTCTGGAAATAACTTCACAAGGCCATGGGAACCGAGTTGAGATTCAGCACAGCTTTTCATCCTCAGACAGATGGCCAGTCTGAAAGGACCATCCAGACCCTGGAGAATATGCTCCGAGCTTGTGTACTCGATCGTCCGACTAGCTGGGAAGACAGCCTGAGTCTGATTGAGTTCACGTACAACAACAACTGGCATGCTACAATCAAGATGGCTCCGTTCGAAGCTTTGTATGGTCGCAGATGCAGATCTCCGATTTGTTGGGATGATAACGCCGACAAGATTCTGCTTGGGCCAGAGTTAGTCGAGAGGACAGCTTCTGACATTGCCTTGATTCGACAAAGGATGTTGATCGCCCAAAGTCGGCAGAAGTCTTACGCAGATAAGAAGCGTAGGAATGTCGAGTTCGAGGTCGGTGATAAGGTGTTTGTCAAGGTGTCGCCCTCGAAGGGAGTTTTCAGGTTTGGTAGGCATGGGAAGCTTAACCCTCGCTATGTGGGACCATTCGAGATTCTGGATAGAGTGGGATCTCTAGCGTACCGCTTGGCGTTGCCGCCATCGGCTCATCCAGTGCATAATGTGTTCCACGTCTCCTTGCTCAGGAAGTATGTGCCAGATGAGTCTCATGTGCTGAGTTATGAGGACATCGAGATTCAAGCTAATGGTACTTATGAGGAGATGCCCGTGCGCATTTTGGAGCATCGTGAGAAGCAGCTGCGTAGCAAGATCGTACCGTTGGTACGGATTCAGTGGTCCAAGTCTGGATCGGAGGAAGTTACTTGGGAAACGTGGGAAACCGAGTCAGATATGCTCAGGCGTTTTCCCGAGTTATTCTCGACCTAAGTTTCGGGGTCGAAACTTCTTTTAATGGGGAGGAGATGTGATACCCCGTATTTTTGTAAGGTTATTTTGGGAATTTTGGGTTTTTCCCGAGTGCCCGTTGTGTACGTCGGATTTAATTCAGAAAGTTGGAGACATTCTGTAATGTGCTCTGTATCTGTAATATTTTTCTCAATGAAATAATATACAGACGACGTGCTTTGGATTTTAATACTCGTTCGTGTACGATTATTTTTATCCCGAGTTAAGTCGATATCGTCCAAAAGCTGAGAAGGGCAAAGCCACGGTGGCGGCGACCGCCGCAATTAAGGCGGCGACCGCCGCGAAGGGCTCGAGGTAGCAGTGCCCTCGTCTTCTAGCTGGGCGCAAAGACCCAAAAAATGGCGACTGTCGTACAGTACGGCACCCGCCGTAATTCACCTGCCATAGGCAATTTGTGAGGCGGCGACCCTTGCTCTCCGCGGCGCCCGCCGTCGTTGTCCGGAGGTCTTTGCCCGATGGTCGCCGGCGAGCCTCTGACGCGCCGAATCAGGCATGCTCCGCCTCGTTGTAGGAAATGATGGTGTTCCCTTGGCATTTGGCTATAAAAGGAGGTGTTTGGGAGGGGTTTTTGAGCTCAATCCACAGCCCAAGCTCTCCCAAATTCTTGCCTCGCCGGAGTTCTTGGCTCGCCGGATTCTGGAACTTTCACCGGTGTCGTTTGGTGGTGTTTCCAGAGTGCCTTTTTGAAGATTTTGGTAGCCCTTGGTGGTTAGAAACCAAAGCAAGTCGAAGGAGGCCGAGTCGCTCGTGTTTTGGGTGAGTTTTCTCGCCGTTTCTGTCATCTGAGTTCTTCACGACGACTGCCGTGTTCTTCACGGCGCCCGCTGTGATGAACTGCGGCGACCGCCGCCAGAGCCCAGAATGCCTCTTTGGCTTTTGGCTTTGTTGGTCGTCGTTGTGGCGTCGTTCCTTTCGTTTTCTTTCGTCATTTTTAGGTTCGTACTGTGGTTATGTCGGATCTAACTTAGGGTTCCTTTTATGGATCGACTCGAAGGTCGTTGTGCTGTCGGAGCTATACCCGTGTCGAGCCCGGAATCTCGTCGTTGTCGTTAGGCTTTTCTGCGGATTAAGGCAAGTGGTGGTTCGCTCTTGCTCATTCGTTCCATACTTACATTAATTATCAGTAGTTTATCTGAGTAATTAATTTGGAATGAATACTCTGTTTGTCTGGAAATGGTTTTGGTAAACTGTTTTGGAAAACAAAATATTGATATTATAATAGGTTGTATATCTGTTAGAACAACGCTATTATTTGTGATCGCCTTTCGGGCCTTTATGTGGATTTATTATGTAACCGTTATTGTGCTGTATCTGTGTGGTTATCACTGTTAGTTAGGAACGTACTCGGACTTCGTCCGATCGTTTCTTTATAATCTGGTATCGGGGTGGCTCGTCTCCATCTGGTACTATTCTAAGATCATGATCGGTCTCTTTCACAAGTGTGTAGAGGCAGGACACTTAGCTGGTGTCACAAACCTTCTGGTGTGCGTCACTTTCGACGAAACGTATACTAAGATATGTCATCCCAATGGTGGGGTACACATGTAAAAGTCTATAATGTGATATGTTCTTTGTAATATAATTCAGATAAGTGCTACTCGACGCACATAATTAATAAACCTTTGGCGAGTAGTGCAGTTAAGCGAATAGTGCAGCTAGGAAAGCTCGTCTCGACTTTTGATCAGAGTACGTTCTCTTTCCAATCTGAATTCGTTGTATGCGGTGAGGTTGGTCGTGAACCGAAACATCTAAGTCAGCTGTTTTAAATCGCTCGAATACGATACTGTGATTCTTTAATATTCCAGACTTTGTCATACTTCGTTAAAGACTCATTCTGTTGGAGTCTTCTCTTGGATATTCCGATAAGATTCGCTTCAGTTGGAATCTTCTCGTGTGCATGCCTTTTGTCATATTTAAGTAGAGTATGGTGGTTGACAAGCGTACTCGATTATTATTCGAGGGACGAGGAGTCTAACCTAATACGACTGCTTAGAATCTTCTGCTTTGTACCCTTGCATGGTCTATTCATTTAGACTAACCAACCGCATTTGTTATCTGCATTGTTGGCTGGTGTCATCCGTTCGATTCGGCACATCAGATCGAAAGTAGCTCAGAAGAATAGAAGGACTATGGAGTCGACGGTGGTTTTTGAACGTTTTAGTTATTTCTTTAATCAGGTTGAGATCTTTTGGACAATGACTTTGGTTGTAATGTGTTTTATAAGACTTCCGTTGTACCCTACTTTATAAGACTTCCGCTGTATTTGGTTTAAACTCTGTGTTAGCCTATTCGAGATTGGGTTGTAATCCCGTAACTCGTGTTTCTTTGACAATGTTATATTTTGGAATTGAATGCTTTGATCATTATGTATCATTTGTATTTCATAAATTGTATTTAGACGGTAAAGCCTTGGGTGATCTCGGTAAGGAACACTGGGGTCACTGGCGGTAATACCTTTCCAAAAGGGTTAAGTTTTGGGGGCGTTACAATGACATACTCACAAGATGTCAATCCTTGACAATTCCCAAGAGTCATAATTCTTCATCTTCTGAAAATTCCACTTATCGAGTTCAACGACTCGTACTGTCTTAAATGACTTATTTCTAACTTAAAATCCTTATATTCCTCACACAATCTACTATCCATCCAGGACGTAATTGCATCATTTCCTTATGTTACCTCAAACGAATCTCAAATAGATCTCTTCAAAGGATACCTATGATTTCGTACACTTGGCTTTTCCAAAAGCTTTAACCATTGGTCCTACATGGGTCATACTTACTTATGAACCCGACCATCATAACTCCGGATTTCACAGTCTTACTCAAGATCACAATAGGGGAAACGAGTTCTTATAGAACTATTCCCTTAATCAACTTATTCCTTCACAACACTTTATCCACACTAATGCCTACAGCATGATTCCACAACTAGACATTCCGGACTTTGCACTAGTCCACCTCTATATACTTCTAGTGGAACAAAAAAAATCCTAAGTACACAAGTGAGATATAACTCTTAATCTCATTAACTCCACATAACCTATACCTCCAAACACTAGGAATATGATGTCTCAAGAAGAAACAAATATTTCCATAACTTCTCCCAATATACTTATTTCCTAAAAGATACGCATAAATGAACACTTTAGGCATCAGACTCTTCTAGCCTTGTCTTACGAGGTCTTCCTCTGGGTCCTCATCGGGAGTTCCCTCTAGATCTTCCCTCGGATCTTCCCCCTCTCGAGGATCTTCCTTAGGGTTTTCCTCTAGATCTTTCTCTTCCTAAGGATCTTCCGCAGGATCTTCCTCCTCTCGAGGATCTTCCTCCGGATCTTCCTTCTTCTAAGGATTTTCCTCAGGATCTCCCCTAGGATTTTCCTCTCCTTGAGGATCTTCCTTAGGATTTTCCTCGGGATTTTCCTTAGAGTTCCCTTGGAAATCGATTCCATTTAAACGTCGTTATTACGATATCCCGTTGGCCTACCTTAACGGCTCAGCGAGTTCTACCCTAGGTTCATCCCACGAATTCTCATACGGAGGCAAATCCCGACTGCATCGAGCATTCATCCTCCGTATTCGTTTCCTCAACAATGAATGTCAACGACTATGACATCCTACTTAGACATCAAAACTCCTAAGAGTGATTCCGTAATTATCCTATATATCAATGTAATAAAATTGCTTAGAATAGAACAACTTGGTAACTCTATAGATGAATTATGAACAAAGAGCACACGATTCATCTACACTAATCTCCCGAACGTTCACACCAAATTACTCGGAGATTACAGCACTAGGATATTAAGTACTACCAACTCAGGAAGTACATACCTGATACCTTCGAGGGAACTACTAGGTCTTCCAACCTCGAAATATCTCTGAGAAACAGGGAAATCTAACATTACTAGAGATGATAGAATCATCTTGACACCTTCCGAGTCCTTTCAAAAGAATAGACAAACACCTATGTCTTACAACAACAAGAAGAAATCAGTCTTTCTAGATATAGAGGTAACCCCCATACCTCTCATATCAGACTAAAGAAGACACGACTATGAACGGTGATATTTCAAATTCTTTTCATTTTGAAAATTCAGAGCCTCCGAAAACATTTCTCAATTTAAAACGAGTAAATGGTTTATGAAATCCCAAACCCGTTTTAAAAACTTTCGGCTCTGATACCAAATCTGTAACACCCCCAAATTTTTAACCCATTTGGAAAGGTATTACCGCAAGTAACCTCGGTTTCCACACCGAAGCCACCCCAGGCTTTACCATTGAAACACAATTCATAAAGAACAATTATGATACAAAATTACCATAACTTTCATTTAAAACATAGTCGCGGAATTTCAACACAATTCCAAATGCGACAAAATACAGAGTTATTACAATACAGCGGAAGACTTAAAATAATTTACAAGAGTATTGACCTCAGTAGTCAACGCCCAAAGATCGTAGCCTGATTAAAACATTTTCAAATACCGTTCATGTTCATAGTCGATCTAGCCTTCATGGATCTTCGACTCATCTGATGTGCCGAATCAAACGGATGACACCATCCAACCATGCAGAGAACAATTACGGTTGGTTAGTCTAATGAAAGACTATACAAGGGCACAAAGCAGAGTGGTTCGAAGTAGTCGTATTAGGTTAGACTCATCGTTTCTCGGATAATAACCGATAACGATAGCCAACCACCGTACTTCTACTGGAAGATATCAAAAGGCATGAACAAGAGAAGACTCCAACGGATATGAGTCTTATGGGAATATCCAAGAGAAGACTCCAAAAGAGTGAGTCTTATCGGAAGCATGAAAAATGTCTGGAACATTATAGTTTCACATACAAGCGTTTAAAAACTGACTAGATGTTTCGGTTCACGACCAACCTCACCGCATAAAGTGAATCCAGATTGGAAAGAGAACGTACTCTGATCAAAGTCAAGACGAGTTTCCTAGCTGCATTATTGCCTAGCTGCACTACTCGTCAAGGGTATATTAATCATGTGTGAACCTACGGCACTTATCTTGTTTAATTCCAAAACACGCATTATGTTATAAACTTTTATGATCAGCTCGTCCCGAGACGAGAGACCTTTTGGGAACAACTCCCGAGATTTGTGACACTGTTTAAGTGCACCACCTCTATACCCGAGTATAGAGGTTAGTCATGACCATCCAATTGGTATTAGGTGGGGTCTAGCCACCTCTCTACTAAGTTATAAAGAAACGACTGGACTCCAGGGCCTCAGTGACGTTCCTACGAATACTCGTGCTAACTAAACAGTTCGAGCACAACAATAATCCACAATAAATCCACATAAATGCCCCTGAGGCTATCAACATAAGTATAAATATAATAGAGTTATTCTAACAGATATACAACCTATTATAATATCATGTTTTAACTTTCCAAAACAGTTGATAAAACTCATCCCAGACAAACACAATAATCATTCCAAATTAATTACTCAATTAAGCAACTGATAATTAATGAAATATGGAATGATGAGCAAGAGCGAACCGCCACTTGCCTGGAATAGATTCGGCGATGAATCTAGACGAGACGATTACCGAAAATATCCTTTCCAAGGATATGGCTTAAGCTTCAGAACATTCCTAGTAGAGTACGAGTCCACACGCGATCCATCAGATCACGTTCTAACTGACAAATTAATTTATCTATCAATTAATTTGACTGGACGAATTTAAGGAATTAAATTAAATAAATTTTTATGATTATAAATCATAAAAATATTTATTAAATTTTCCTAAAGAAAAATACGGATGAAAGAGAATCGAAATTATACCGCTCGAATAATTTCGGGTTAAATTTGGACCGGATGTCTAATTGGGCTTTCGGCCCAACAACTAATTAATTAAGGAGGGGGGGGGGTCCCACGGCCACTACTGTTCATTGTCTTCAAGATTCAATTTCATGAATCAAACAGACAACAAAAACAGAGGCTTCGCGCAGGGTCTCGCCGGGCTTTGCTGGGCTCGTCGACGCCAGGGATGGAGCGGCGCCAGCCAGCCATCCACCAGCAGTGGCTTGCGGTGACAGCAGCAGCACCCACACAGCTCAGCCGCTCCAACGAACTCGGGAACGCCGGCGAACTCGGGCAAAACCGGCGATGATGCGAACGAGAGGAAGAGAGATTGAGCTCCGAATTGATCAAAGATCTGAGGCTTGGGCCTCCTTTTATAGCCAAGGAAGATCATCCTCCACTTGCCCAAGGAAGAAGACGTGCCCAAGGAGATCATGCTCAGACCACCATGTGTCCCGACAAGAAATACACGCGGCATAAATTTAAGGCTTGCGTGCAAAGTTGTAATTGAAAAGTTTGGTATGGGTTTTAAACCCCGGAAATTATATGTTTGCATCCAAACAAATATTCTAAGTCCTGAAAATACATCGAATGTATTTTATACCACTAAGGGAATTATTTCGGGGATCATGGAAGTTATGAAAAATCCGAACTCCACTGGAAGCGAAATAATTATTGAACGAAGGATGGGAAAATTACCCAAATACCCTTACTAAAATTAAGGGGTATTACAGTAATAGAATTCAAAGTAAGCATAAATAGAATTTATTCTAAATATATAAGGGATAAACAATCGAAATACCAAGGATACAACACACCAAGGTAATTCGAAAGAGGGTTCGAGTCTCTTAGGATATAACGCACCTAAAGAGAAACGAAAGTTGTCATTCGGATATCACTCACCGATCACGTTCGGATATAACTCACCGAACATGTTTGGATATAACACACCAAACAAGGGAATCTCTCCCAAAACACTCTCAAGAGTTTTCTCCACTCAACGCCTCCCTAAAATACTAAACAAATCTCAATATTTATAGCGTTAATGAAGCTTCAAAAAAGTCTCTTCACATGGCCAAGCATTAAGAAGGACAACCAGCTCAAGTGTCTTGGTCATAATTAGGCGCAAAGTCTTCAATGGTGATGACTCTTTGCGTTCAAGAATAGCCGTTAGGAAGATTGACTATTTAGGTTCAGTTTCGTGTTGATTTGGCTTAAGTCTTTGTGATGAAAGTCGTAGCCCATGAAGTAAGCTTTCCAACAAGTACTCATGGACCTCCATTGGACACTCATAGCTTCTGAACGGGCCAGAATACTGAAATATTCTTTGAAGATCCGAGAAGAATGACATCGAATTGATACCTCGTGGTTGTTTGGCGTTGTGCATTCTCGGATCACATCATCCTATCCTCTGAAAAAGATTCGTCCTCGAATATTCCTCGCCATAGATCCTTGAGGAACTTGCTTCGGTTTCTGGCTCTGATACCAAATGATGAGGTTTGAACCTCGAATGATAGTCCTGTCGCCGAAGAAAGTTCCAACTCCGCTCTGTCTTGAAGAGTACTCGAACAACCAGCCTTGTTTTTGTGTTTTGTGTTTATTTTTGGAGAAATGAAGAGGAAAGTAATAGAATTCAAAGTAAGCATAAATAGAATATATTCTAAATATATAAGGGATAAGCAATCGAAATACCAAGGATACAACACACCAAGGTAATTCGAAAGAGGGTTCGAGTCTCTTAGGTAGTCGTGGCAAAATCTGACCCGATCCGAGAAAACCACCTGGACTGCCCGACTCAAGACCCGACCGATATCCGAAAAAAGAAAGAAAAAAAATCAATATCTGAAACAAACCCGATCCGACACGATTTGACCCGAACATAAAAGTAACCCAATTTAAAAACAGACCGAACCCGCTTATATCCGAATAGACTAGTCCATTGTCAACCCGAAACTCGATCAACCCGAACCGGAATATACCCGACACCCGAAACAACTTGAACCCTAAACAACCCGAACCCGAAACTACCTGAACCCGAAACAATCCGAACCCGAAATAACCCAAACCCGGGACAGCATGAACCCGATTATACCGGAATCCGTAAAAACCCTATTATACCCTACACTCGAAATATTCGAACTCAATTAAACCTGACTTTAAAAAAATTATAAGTTGTTCCACTTGTTGAAATATATGTTTATAAGTTGTTCCGCTTGTTGAAATATATGTTTATATACAACTGCCCATGTTTCTCAGTCAAGTTTGTAGTAATGATACATTGATAATTGATAAGCCTCATTTTCTGATTCTTTTTCTAACCTCTCTCTGTTTATGTTTTGGGTCTACATTGATGTTGTATGACCTTCGTGTGCGTTATTCGTCACTGTTGTATACATAAAGATTCTACTTAAAAACGTTCCTAATTTTGTAGTTTTTGTTCTTTTGATTCGAAACGAAAGGTCAAATTTCACCACAAGAATGCTACAGGAAATGTAATCAATATGTGCGTCTATGAAGACTACATGATTTTTCTTAATAGATGTCAAATGCAGAGAGAATACAATGCATAAGCTCCAAAAATAAATACACATAAAATCTCTTGCAAATGGAAGCTTACAAAGAAAATGGCAGCTTCTCATCATCAGTGGAAGTCTGTCTAAAAATTACCCAAAAGGGGGTAGACAGATATAACCCGGGGAAAAATAATAATCGTAAGAATAATCCTATGTATAGAAAATCTATGAATAATAGCATCACCCGAATTACTAAAAAAAAATTATGTACAGTGTGTTTGATGGCCATTTTCTAGTAAATTTCTCCTGCAGAAATGGAGGTGATCGTGTGGCCAGAGAAGAGCAAGCAGAATTAGGACTAAAACTCTATAAATCAGAGAGCAAAGCTTTACTGATGAATATTCAAGCTAGCTCTTCCCCATCTTTTTTAGCCTCTTGGCATTGTGATTCGACTCTTCAATGTCCATGCTGTCGCAATTAATGTCGAAATCCTAATGGCATAAACATAGGTATTATAATCTCTATAAATTGGGCTGTACTTTATAGAGCTCAACAGCTTGTTTAATCTACATACCTTGCTAGTTTTGTGAGAATTTTGTGCTGGATTTGTTTGCTTCCCTATGTCAACCTGAACTGAGATGTTAGCTTGAGACACATCAACCCTAGAGCTCTTTAGAGGATGAGTCAAAGTGTTAAACAGCCTGTAGCAAAAGATTTTTAGCCATACAAAAGAAAGTTACGCGGTAATCCAAACTAGAAGAGTAACTTACCCTTGGGAGTACATGCTAGAGATGCTGATGGTACCGCCTTCAACCGCGATCTCTTGGTTACCCGTGTTTGAATTTAACTGAGACGATTCTGGTCTGCTTTGACGTAGCTGCAGCTGTGGCATAGATGCATTATCTGTAGCTGATGCAGGTGGTTTACAAGCAGGTTGTGCAACTACATTGTTATTCCTGAAGGAAGGAAAAGTGTCTGCTTGTTGTAGCTGAGGAATGGGAATTGATGAGGCCGTATTCGTCAATCCAGTCTGTTGATTCATTGCTGTCACCTGTGAGAGGTATAGGGTTGTTAAGAGTAGGTACACATGGAAGTTGTTGCATCCTCTGAAAATTTGAGGCGACGACATTAGTCTTCTCGTCGGGTTTGAACATCAACACCGCCCACCCGAACCCCAATTACGCTCCGGCCGTCACCTTCCTCCAATCCCAGGGCCAGTCCATTGGCATCCAAACCCGAATCCTCGAGTTCATACCCGGCAAGCCCGTCGTCCTCCTCACATGGTCCGGTTCCCAGCCTTCTCTCCCGGCTGTGATGTTCAACTCCCACCTCGACTCCGTCCCCACCGAGTCCGACAAGTGGTCTCAGTTAAGACGAATTAACTAAAGACTGTCCGGTTCCACTTAGCTTCATTTAAAGTCGTTTTTTTGCTTTAAATTGATTTCTTCTTCATCAATCGTGTACTGGATAGTCTGGATGCAAATTAAAATTGGTACCTGCCAAGAAGCGGACTGGCGAGACGAGGCATGAACCGGCGAGACGAGGGCCAGACCGGGGAGACGAGGGCCGGACCGGGGAGACGAGGAGCGGACCGGCGAGACGAGAGGCGTGCCGGCAAGCTGAGCCGCCGGGACGGTTGTGTGAGAAACTAAGTATTCTTTGGGAACTACTGAACGGCTGTGTGAGGAAGAGGATTGATTAGAAATTTAGAACGATTAGGGTTTGATTGGAAAAGGGGGAATTTAGGGAGGGATTATTTTGGGAAAATTTAACATTTAGTTTTTAGAGGGATAATTTTTTGAACAAATTCGTAAATAAATTTACAATATAAATAATATAAATATAAATTATTTAAATTTTAGAATAGCAAGAGATATTTTATAGTTTTGTAAAATCATATGGTTTTTAAAATTAAATAATTTTATTATTTGATTTATCTGTAATATGTTTATTTGTAATAAATTTTTAAGAGTTGATTTAAACATATATTATATGCAATTGCTTTATATAAATAATAAATTAAATTACTCAAATATGTATTATATGACCCTTTTAATATTCAATTGACTCAACTATATACTATATATATTATGTGTAGATTTACATATAGCATATATATATTACAATATATAGCATATTTGCATATCTGGATATATATATATATACACTAGCATATATAATTTTGTATATATATACTACTTGTATAGCATATAGCATTTTGTATATATTATATATACTACATATATAGCATATAACATATCTGCATATGGTATATGAATAAATATTACATATATACTATATATGTAGTATATAGCATTTTGTGCATATAGCATATGGTGTATATACATAGACATATTGTATATTATATATAATTGTGAGTTGGTGAATATATGATAGTGTCCTAGTGAAGTATTAAAGTAGTACAATATATATTATAATTAGTATATATGTAATGTACTATTTTCTTATTAATATTATACTATATAAAAATATAGAATGCCTTGTGCAATAGACTATTATATTATATTATTATACCTAATAATTAGTACTATACATTTTAAAAGAATAATTAATACATGTAAATATGTAATGGATGTATAGATATGTAATATATTGTTTAACTTAAAGTTACTTTTCATTATTCATGTATAGAGTATAGACTGTATAGTGTATAGACAATTAGATATCAAAACTTATTTTTCAAACATAACACGAGTTCAAAGCCCAAAAGTTATAATGTCTAAACATCAAAAATAATGTTAAATAACTTAAGTATAAAAATTTGACATGACTTACTATATAAATTAATTTAAGTATTTTATTATTAGTAAATGATATATATTGACTGTAATATTTTTTATTATTAGTGAAACTAAAATAATTTATTTATTATATATTAAAATCTATGTTCATGTACGATAAAAGTAGTAATTCAAAAAATCAATAAAAAATATATTATGTTGATTAATGTCTCATCTTTTATACAGACGATACTTTTTAATCATTAGTAATTTAGCATGGGTTAATCCCCTTACAAAAGCAAAGCGAATAAATATATAAAATACTTTTAATGTGCTATGATAAATATTTAATTAGATATGAAATCATCTAAAAGATACACGTATAATATAAATTAGCTTTGTCGTGTTATAAAAATGACTAAATACAAGGATAGCTATATAATTTATTTATTTAAATTGGTGTAGTTCAATGTGACCCCATTTCTAAATATCTTGGCTCCACCATTGAATTCAATCTACATGAAATTAGCTCGATGTCTTCATGGTTGTCCATAAACTGATAAATATGTGCAAAGAGGGTGGTCAGACAAGGCCCCAAATTCTTAGGACCCGATATATATAACTAGGATAGTATATAGAATGGATCAAACTATCAATTATCACTTCATAGTAGATCATCTTCATTACGAATTTTAGCATCACATGGTGGTGCTCCAATGGAAACTAGTCTAAATCCGATATCATATATCAATATTCTTCTTTAAGTTGTATTACAAATTCTAAAATATTATATATAAAAAATATTTGAAGTTAATGGATATAATTTATTTTAAAAAAATATTTTCATTTTGTTATTAGAAAATTATTATTAGAAAATAATCATCCATAAAAATTAAGTATTAATAAGAAATCTTATTCGACCGAAATCCGATTCGACCGCCACGTGTCACATCTGTTATTCGATCAAAATCCGATTCGGTTCACTGAAATCTAATTCGGCTGATATCCGATTGGACCAAAAACCGATTCGGTTGACCAAAATCTTATTCGACCGAAATCCGATTACGCTCAAAATCCGATTTGACCAAATCCGATTACGCTCGAAATCCGATTTGACCAAATCCGATTATGCTCGAAATCCGATTCATCTGAAATCTTATTCGTCTGAAATCCGATTCAACCCGAAATCAAATCTTATTCGAGTCTCTTAGGATATAACGCACCGAAAGAGAAACGAAAGTTGTCATTCGGATATCACTCACCGAACATGTTCGGATATAACTCACCGAACATGTTTGGATATAACACACCAAACAAGGGAATCTCTCCCAAAACACTCTCAAGAGTTTTCTCCACTCAACGCCTCCCTAAAACACTAAACAAATCTCAATATTTATAGCGGTAATGAAGCTTCAAAAGAGTCTCTTCACATGGCCAAGCATTAAGAAGGACAACCAGCTCAAGAGTATTGGTCATAATTAGGCGCAAAGTCTTCAATGGTGATGACTCTTTGCGTTCAAGAATATCCGTTGGTAAGATTGACAGTTTAGGTTCAGTTTCGTGCTGATTTGGCTTAAGTCTTTGTGATGAAAGTCTTAGCCCATGAAGTAAGCTTTCCAACGAGTACTCATGGACCTCCATTGGACACTCATAGCTTCTGAACGGACCAGAATACTGAAAGGTTCTTTGAAGATCCGAGAAGAATGACATCGAATTGATACCTCGTGGTTGTTTGGCGTTGCGCGTTCTCGGATCACATCATCCTATCCTCCTTTGAAAAAGATTCGTCCTCGAATCTTCCTCACCATAGATCCTTGAGGAACTTGCTTCGGTTTCTGGCTCTGATACCAAATGATGAGGTTTGAACCTCGAATGATAGTCCCGTCGCCGAAGAAAGTTCCAACTCCGCTCTGTCTTGAAGAGTACTCGAACAACCAGCCTTGTTTTTGTGTTTATTTTTGGAGAAATGAAGAGGAAAATAATAGAATTCAAAGTAAGCATAAATAGAGTCTATTCTAAATATATAAGGGATAAGCAATCTAAATACCAAGGATACAACACACCAAGGTAATTCGAAAGAGGGTTCGAGTCTCTTAGGATATAACGCACCGAAAGAGAAACGAAAGTTGTCATTCGGATATCACTCACCGAACATGTTCGGATATAACTCACCGAACATGTTTGGATATAACACACCAAACAAGAGAATCTCTCCCAAAACACTCTCAAGAGTTTTCTCCACTCAACACCTCCCTAAAACACTAAACAAATCTCAATATTTATAGCGGTAATGAAGCTTCAAAAGAGTCTCTTCACATGGCCAAGCATTAAGGAGGACAACCAGCTCAAGAGTCTTGGTCATAATTAGGCGCAAAGTCTTCAATGGTGATGACTTTTTGCGTTCAAGAATAGCCGTTGGGAAGATTGACTATTTAGGTTCAGTTTCGTGCTGATTTGGCTTAAGTCTTTGTGATGAAAGTAGTAGCCCATGAAGTAAGCTTTCCAACGAGTACTCATGGACCTCCATTGGACACTCATAGCTCCTAAACGGGCTAGAATACTGAAAGGTTCTTTAAAGATCCAAGAAGAATGACATCGAATTGATACCTCGTGGTTGTTTGGTGTTGCGCGTTCTCGGATCACATTAGGTACCTAATGTGTTGGATTTGGTAAGAAGTTAAGATATAAAACAGAATGAAGTAATTACAGATAGATGTAGATATGATTATCACTTATACATGATATATATAGAATAAAAAAGTTAAAAATTAACTAAAAAAAAGTTTATTTATGGAAGAGAGAGAAACTCTCTCCTCTTTCTTCCATTCTGTCTCTGCACGGGTTGTTTTTCTCCTTCCCAGATCTGGGTTTCTTGAGTATGATCTTCTATGGAGGGGCAAAAAATACTAAATAACTTTAAACCTGTTACAGGATTATAGATCCGGTTTAGTTATTTCCTTTAATGGACCCGGTTTGTTCCGGTTTGCCTTTTATTATATGTACTGAACTCAACTATCATTCCAGAATTAATCAAATACAAACCAATTTCCTAAATCTCTCAAACTCTCTCTATCAATCTTCATGTTTCCATATTCCTTCGGATCGATCCTTCTCCATTCGTGATCAATCTCTAGGCTTGGTTTCCCCTTCTTCGAGCTCGCGGTGAGTTTCTAGTTGGGAGTATTCTAGTTTGTGGTTCACAGACAGATTTTCTATCTCAATGGTATCAGAGCCATCGGCTCCTACGGTGCGCTTCATGGTTGAATTGAAGGTCTCAAGGCAGAATTTGATTGATATGTTCTCAGATACGAGGAAGCCGATAGTCGGGACTCCATGGTGGGTTTTGGACCTCTCAACCATGGCTGATGAGGTAAGAGATCGAATGATCCTTGTGAAAATTAAGTCTCAATTGCATTCCTGGAGTGATCTAGATATTCGGTATCTCCTTTCTGAATTTGGAATGGTTGAAGAAGTGAAATTCCTACCAGTGGAAAGTGGATTTCATCCGCAAGTTCGATTTCAAACAATATATGATAGTGAATGGGCTTACTACTACTACCACCAAGATGGTTGGTTCGTTCATCAGAACTGCTGTGAAATACAAATCCATCGTCCAGATGATATTATTAGCTGGAATGCCCAAAAATTTGATGAAATTAAGGCCACCTATGGGATTAGTGACGTCCCAGTAGAGGCTTGCGATGCTAATCTGCATGAGGGGAGGCTGAAATGTGATGAGTTGATACAACGGGATGAAGAACCATCTCAGATTTTGGTACAGAATGAGCCAAACTCAGCAAAGGACTCCTCAGTTTTGGTTGCCCACCAAGTGCTCGACGAAATACCGAGGTCAATTGTCACCCATGAAGTAAAGTTTTTGGATGAAATAGGAAAGGAAAATGATGAGTTATTAGATGAAATGGACTCGGAAGTTCCACCAATTGGCTCAGTTGATGAACTAGATGGTATGAATGTTATCGATGATGGCAAACTAAGGAATGCAATATCTAGATTACATGCACTCAAGTTACCAACTGAATTCCTTGAGCAAGAGTTAATGTTGAATGGTGTGGTGTGTGTGATTTGCTTTGATCCTAGTGGAAATAATGTAAGTCATAGAGATCATGCTATGTGCTTGCCAAATAAGAATTTTGAGAGTGCTGCTGGGGAAGACAACATTTCAGTTGATGGGGTGTTCTCTGAGTTGAGGAAGAGCTATTTTGCTGTTGGTCAGGATGCACAGATATCATATGCTGCTGAACATGAACTTCAAGTTGTTGTTGCTGCACAAGATGGCTTGAAGGTTTTCAGGGGAGGGCTGGTGATTCAGGAGCCATGGAAAAAACCTTAACAACTCAAAGCATGTGGGATTTGTGCTGATCAATTCCACCCCACCGATGCATGTCCTCAATTGCAAGATGATCCGAATGCTGAGGTGAACCATGTAGGAGGTTATGGACCTCCAAGACCTCAAAACGATCCCTACTCCAGCACTTATAATCCGGGATGGAGAGACCACCTAAATTTCAGATGGAGGGATCAACCGAATCAACAACAGCAGCCTCAGTTTCAACAACAACAACAGCCAATACCTCAATTTCTACAAAGGTCGCAAGATCAACAACCGGGTACGTCTGCCTCAACTGAAGATATGCTCCAAGCTTTGACAAAACATTTCACTACTCATGTTCAAGCTACGGGGTCGAGCATAAAGAATTTAGAGAATCAGATGAGCCAAATGGCTGAAGCCATCACAAGGATCGATGCAAAGATTTCGGGAAATCTACCATCTTAAACGGTAGTGAACCCACGAGCAAATGTTAGTGTTGTGATGCTTCAAAGTAGTAAGCAGCTGAACGTCGCTCCTAGTGCTGAAGAGGACGACACAGAAGACAAGAACTCTCTGTCGAGTTCACCGCACTCGCGACACCCTCACCGCACCCGCGATGGGACTCCAGAGGAACAACCGCACCCTATTCCACTTTCACCGCACCCAGCGGCAGAGAAAACTGAGGCTCCTGCAATATCACCGCACCCGCGGTGGGATGACCGCACCCGCGGTGACGGTGTTGAGATTTCTCGAGAATTCTCTGCTGAGTCGACCGCACCCAGCGGTGGGTATTGCCGCACCCGCGGTGGACCTTCAGGAGATGTTAAAGAGCCATACGTGGACACCTATGTTCGTCCATACTTCCCTCCTCTCGGTTCTGAGAAGCCACCCGCCCCATTCCCAAAGGCGCTTAAGGAGAGGAGAATCATTGACGACAAGGACCTCTTCGAGACTTTCAGCAAGTGCGAGGTAAACATCCCTTTACTCAAACTTGTTAAAAGTATTCCCAAATATGCTCATTTCTTGAAGGAACTTTGCACAATCAAGAGGAAACAGAAGCAGAAGCAAAAGAAGCAGTTCTAGGTGAGCGAGCAAGTATCTGCTGTGTTTCAAAGGCGCCTGCCCAAGAAGTGCAGTGATCCAGGTATGTTTTCTATCCCCTGCGTCATTGGTGAGACAAAGATTGATAAAGCTATGTTAGATCTTGGTGCAGCTATTAACGTCTTACCATTGTCATTTTATGAGTCTCTTGGTCTGCCACCATTACAGGACACTAGGCTAGTTATTCAATTAGCTGATGGAACCAATGTCTACCCGAAAGGGGTTGTTGAAGATGTCCTTGTTATGGTAGATAAGCTGATTTTTCCCACTGATTTTTATGTGCTTGATATGGGTGGTGGTACAGGTGCACATATGTTGTTAGGTAGACCATTCATGAAAACCGCAAATACCACAATTGATGTCAGAAGTGGGAAATTAACTATGGAATTTGATAGGGATGGAGTTGAATATAACATATATGATATGAAACCTGTCATTAACACCTCTTTAAACTTTGTTGATGTAATGAGTCCTAACCCTTTGGATGAATTGCAACCTATAATAGAGGATCCCATAGTTGACTTGTCTGTCGATATTCCTGTATCTTCTAATCTATAGGAAGTCACGGCTTTATTGGATGAGAAGGGTGATTCTCCCACTTCTCTTTTGGGCAGTTGCCCCACTTTACTGACTCCACAGGGCAAGAAGCCTTTTCCTTTTGTTGTGCAGAATGAACAGTCGGAGGTTAAACGCCCCCCTGATCGATCTAAGTATGGGGGGAAGGCGACTAAGAAGGTCAAGGTGGAGGAGCCACTGAAGAAGAGGAATGGTCTAAGGTTCAAACATTTCCATGATTGGTTCAGAAAGGAGGTGCTGAATGAGAGGGTTCCTAAGGAACCTGATGCTGTGGATTGAGATTGTCTGAGTCCCATGTCGAGCCAACGACATTAACTAAGGTGCTGCTCGGGAGGCAACCCGAGGAATTTTTTTTTCGTTTTTTTTCTTCTTCTTTCTTTCTCTTATCTTTGTGGTTTCATAGCTAGGTAGTTTGTTTTTGTTTTTGTTTTGTTTCGCCTGTGCACTAACACGCATGTACGAAATAAAAGGTTCAATGGAGGGTTCTGGAGAGCTCACCGCACCCGCGGTGGGCACCCCTTTACTTTATGCTTTTCTAAAAAAAAAAAAAACCTTAAACGGGGATTAAAAAATAAATAAAAAATTCGAAAAAGCAACGAACAAGAGTTTTACCGGAGCCAGCTATCCGGGTTCCCCATGGAGAAGGTGCGCATCATGTTGTCCAGGAGGAGACATTCGCCGCACACATAATTTGGCAACGATGATGGCCCTAAAGTCGACAGCCGGAGAGGAGGAACACCAGGGCCCACACCACAATGACATCTGGGCCCATTTTTTTGTGTTCATTGAAGGATGTGCAGCCCCGAATTCTTTGATATACCACTATTCACCAAAGTGGTTTCCTTTTGGTTGCACGGTAGGAGAAGATTATTGATTAAGAAGATCCCGTGCAACACCAGAGACCTGAGCATTCATTGTTTTACCGCCAGCAACAACGTACGTCTCCAAGCCAACTCAGCGGCGTCTGTGAGTTATTTTTTGCTCTTCCCTGTGCTTCTATTATTTTGTATTTCATTACATTGAGGACAATGCAATGTTTAAGTATGGGGGAGGGTTCTATACTTACTATGTCGTTGAGAAGAAGAAAAAAATGAAAAGAGCGAAAAATTTGAAAAAAGGCTTAAATAGAAATCCTGGGATAGGTCGAAAACCCGAAAGGGCGGCCTAGGTAATAAGCAGGTGGCTTGGACCAACATTAGGCTGGGATAACAATTGGTCAAGAGTGATGTGAGCATATGTGAGACCATCTATAGAAAAATGAAATGAGTGGCTTGGTGAAAACCTGAAAGGGAGCCTTGGCAAAATGAGTGAAAAGAAGAAGAGTGATTTTTAGGATTCCTCATTTTGGCGTTGACGACATAAGAAGAGGAGTTATAAGGAGGAATCGGGTAGGCCACTTTTGGAGGAATAAGGTGATTAGATGGAGTTAGGATTAGATGAGTTTTGCATCACTTGTTTTGGTTGTCTTGGAGCTTACTGTGAATGTGTTGGTATTTCTAGTGTCATTTTCTCTTGTACTTCCTGAGGCCTTGGAGCATGACTGGAGGAGTAGGTTTCTTTTAGCTTTCTTGGGACGAGTAAAGGTCTAAGTATGAGGGTATTTGATATGCGGCATATTGTATGGCGTATCTAGGGATTATTAGAATGATTTAGAGGATGTTTGGATATGACTTGATGGTAATTCTGTAATCCGGAAGAGAAGACGAGAAGTGAAGAAATCATGGGATTTACAGAGGTTTGAAGTACATTGAAGAGTAGAAGAACAGTGTGCTGAATTCAATTGGTTCTTTCTCTTTACTCAGATATCCAAATGGAGTGATTCCAATTCTAGGAGTTAGATCTTGAAGTCTACTGCAAGTCCTCAAAATATGAGCGCAATACGAGTTTGGAATCAAAAGTTATGACGTTTTTACGGAAGTTCCGCAGCTGCTGGAGTACCACCGCACCCGCGGCAACATCACCGCACCCCGCGGTGAGCCAGCAGAGAAGAAGGCGCGAAGTTCCGAAGTTCTGGAATACCACCGCACCCCGCGGTGGATATTGCCGCACCCAGCGGTGACGATGCGCTGAAGACTTTCCCGGATTTATTTCCGAAATTTCTATTTCCTTT
Organism: Rheum nobile; assembly: GCA_027886185.1. Taxonomy (NCBI): domain Eukaryota; kingdom Viridiplantae; phylum Streptophyta; class Magnoliopsida; order Caryophyllales; family Polygonaceae; genus Rheum; species Rheum nobile. The sequence continues at coordinate 560,116 of WOAB01000069.1, forward strand.
TTATTTTATTTCTGAAACTTTGTTTCCAAGTTTGTTATTTCCTTTTATTTGTTTTTTGAATTATTTTCCCTAGTATTTATAGATCTAACCTAGACTTTGTTTAGGTTAACCTAGTTGCCACCTTTCATAGTTTTTCTCTCACAAACCCTATGGAGAACTAAACCTCCATTGTTGCACTTGACGTTTTGAAGCCTTCAATTGATTGGTTGTGAGTTTTCTACTCTGGTTCGTTTTCCTATCTAGTTGTATTAATTCTCTTGCGCTTGAATGTTTATTGAATCTTATTGGTTTATCTAGACTGATCACCTAGGTTTATTGATATTATCCATATAGCTAGGACTTGTGATTCCGGATTCGGGTTGCATATCTAGTAGCAAACACGATTTACATAAGCGGGTTGCGAATGTTCATCGTGAGAGAGAGTTAATTGCATGCTTATAGTAACGGGTTGTTTCTATTGCATGTATCTTGTTGAATCCTTGGTTGAATGCTATTGCTTTGTTGAGTCTTGAAGGTTTTCAGATTTGATTTAGTAATAAGTACTATTAGGGCTGGTAGAACTAATAGTTACATATGATCGGGATAAGAACAACTAAAGGAAAGATAAGAACTTGAGATTGATAGAATTCAGTGATCAACCATATCTCTTGTTGTGTGGATCTTTGTCAGGTGTGACGCTTTTCCCAATCATATTCACAACCTTTGCCTGCGAATCTGTTTACTTGTCTACTTGTTATTTGGTTACGAAAATCATACAACCCCCCCTAGTTCCTAGTTGGTGACTTGCAATTACTTGAATTGATAATCTGATTCTCTGTGGGATTCGACCCTTACTTGCCCAAACTACTTGTTTAGGTTTGTTAGGATTATTTTGTTTAGGTGTCACGACAACGCCTATCAGCTGGCAATGATTTACATGGGATTAATGTGTTTTGATCCTGAAGGTTTGCTTGTGATAAATGCCTTTAGTTGCCTAATTGCTAATGAGAAATCTCACTTTGGTCATTCTGTTGGCACATTGATTTTTTCTCCTAGAAGTTATGTTGATGAGGTCTTAGTTTTCCTTCAAGCTTTTGATTATGAAATGAGTGCTTATATTGGATGGAGTGCTAAAAGAAAGTCATGCTTACTGGATGTGCTTAAAGAGACCTCTAATATGTTGTCGTGTTCCTTGGGTAATACTAAGTCAGATGAAGAACACAAGAACTTGAAGGTTTTTGAGGTAAATGACTTGAAGTATACTACACCTTTACTGTTGGTTATAAATGAATTTAGTGATTTTGTTAAGTTTCCAAGTAAGCTCCCTGCACAAAAGGTAAGAATGGTGGATTATATAGTAGTAGTGTGCTTCAATGTGTGGGTATTTGATCCTGTAGGGCATCTGTTGATACATGCTACATTTGGGTCCCTTGATGCTATGGCGGAGACTTATTTGTTTCATGCTACATTACACATATTAGCTAGCCTTATAGGGATACTACTTGAAGCGATACTTTCTTTCAAGGGGAGTATGGCATGCATAGTAGGAGTTGCTGAAAATCTCATTGAACATTTCTCTCCCTTTGGGTCTGGTTTACACGGAGGTGGAATGTTGGTCTTTGATGCCGTTGGAGGTTTCTTTGGTATTCTACCCGAAGAGCCAAGAGAAGACTATGACTTGAGCTATTATTACCGCTTGAATTGGGTTACTTTGGTTGCTTATATCCTGTCAACTCACACTACTGAAAGTGTTGCTAAATGTGAGATGCTAACATGCTTTGACACAAAAGGAGGGATGATTTCTGACTTCTTGGAGGACAAACTTCTAGCTCTTGATCAGAATTCTAGTAATTTTGTCCTTACCTTCCTCAACTTGCACTTGGTTGGAGTTTTAGTTACACAAAATGAGGCTTGGACATTACCTGTTAAGGCATATTTGACGATTGGTTGGAGTTTGATGTGTACTGTTGTTATCCTATCAAAGCTCCAAGTTTTTCTCCAGAAGATCATTAAAGGAACAATGCTTTTAATCCTTGAGGACAAGGATCATCTCAAGGAGGGAGTATTGTTACAGGATTATAGATCCGGTTTAGTTATTTCCTTTAATGAACCCGGTTTGTTCCGGTTTGCCTTTTATTATATGTACTGAACTCAACTATCGTTCCAAAATTAATCAAATACAAACCAACTTCCTAAATCTCTCAAACTCTCTCTATCAATCTTCATGTTTCCATATTCCTTCGGATCGATCCTTCTCCATTCGTGATCAATCTCTAGGCCTGGTTTCCCCTTCTTCGAGCTCGCGGTGAGTTTCTAATTGGGAGTATTCTAGTTTGTGGTTCACAGACAGATTTCCTGTCTCAAAACCTACATCTTAACCTTACCCATAACAAACCTGGTTCCTTGATCCACCCATCTTATTATGATTAAACTCCTCCTATCACGATGGGTCATTTCTTATACCACCAAAACAACAAACTCAAACCCTAACCCCCAAATTTGGCAACCTTTGAGCAATATTGTAAATTCTAACCTTCATATGGAATTGCATGTTTTGAATCTGGTAATTCCCTTTCTAGTTTTGAGGATTATTCAAGAAATCGGCTTGGGACGCATATGGTTCTTTCTTATGGACTTGAATGTGTGTCAACTTCAAATTGACGATGTGAGAACTTCCGATGTGATTGGATTTGTCATTTTTGGTGGTGCTCTTGCAATCATAATGGTAAGTCTACAATTTCCCTAAATCTCCGACATGCTATGGTGCGCAAAGTGGAAAGGCTCACCCTGGTTAATGTGTCTTTTGACTCAGCAGTTTGTCTCAAATCTATCCTATGGACTGAGGTACCCCTCCCTCAAAACCAATGCAACTACGCAATAAACAAAAACATCATTTTACCCAAAAGCCTATGTGATGAGATCCGAAAGGTTTGGATCATCTTTGATGTCGGATCGTGGTAGAAGGGTGTCTTAGTCCGTCTCGTCTCGTAATCGGATAGATGAAGGCCTTCACGAATGGAGGCCAACGACACTCTTGCGCTCGATGTAGATCGAGGGAGGGCGAGTGGATTCGAAGGCACAAATGCAATCATGGGTTTGTGAACCGTGAAGTGGTTCAATCAGCATCTAACTAGTTTTGATGTCGAAGGCTTATGGGGAGGAGATGATCTCAACTGCAAGGCTTAAGCTTTAATTCATTTCAATGTGAGAAACAATGATAAGGGGCGAGGCATTATATAGCCTCGCAAGTTTGGCCATAGGCCTTATTTGACCTAATAGGTCGGCCCTCATAAGTATAAGAGGAGCACACACCCGAAATGGAAACCAACTATAAATAAAAAGTACTAAAAACAAACATACTAGATATAATAAATAATCAAAAGTGGCAACATGCCAAAAACGAAAAGTACTAGAATAATAGAAATGCTAAAATGGGAAATATAAGAACACACCAAGGGGGACTCCAAGGTCGTGATCTCCATGGTCGCGTTGTCGCGCAATCGTCGGTCTAGTTGTATCGCATCACTATGATTCATAGAAAACAAAAGATTGGTGTGTCAACAAATGGCACGGGCTAGAAGATTTATGGTTCAAACAATATATAAGCTGCTATGCTGTGTTCGCTGCCAAAGTTCACTCTCTTACTATAGAAAATTTTGTTGCACGTGTGATATTAATGAATATGGTGACTTCCTATGGCATGATTTTTATTTTAAGACGTGTGATTATAATTACTATGCAAGTAAATGCATTGCAAACCAGACATTCCTTACCTTCTTTGTGTTCAATATAAGTATTTATGAGAGCACATATATTAAAGGTGTTAACTCTTGAGCTCGAACTAGACATTGTCTTCAATTACTCTCTATTATCTCTTCAACTCACATATATTGGACTAATAGTAAAGGTGATTTTGAGACTCTATTTTCAATCATTGTTGTAGAGGTGACTAGTGTTATGATTAACCATGGGAGGTTGTTTGCATGAAAACCATGCATGAATTTCTATTGGTCATTGTTATAGGCTGAGAATCATTATAGATTCCCTAAACTCCTACTTAACAAAGGCATTTGCATTAACCTCATTCATGCATCAACCACATATGTTTTCTCTACTTCCTGCATTCAGTTTCTCAACACTCTTAGCACCTCACAAGTTATCATTTCTCCTTCTCTTTACTAGCCTCTTCCTTGTATCATGAGTCCCTACATGAGCTATAAAACTTCTTTGATCCATACCATGGTTGATCCCTCGAATGATGACCAAAACCCTCATCTTCGTCATATGCTCCCAATGCTTACCATCACCCCAGTTAGCCTATCAACCCTTACTCAACCTCTCCATATTGATGACAGTGTCCCCCTTTCACCAACCTCTGCTCTTCCCCTCAGGCCGCAACCCTAACACTCCTCAGAATAATGATCCATATGTTGTTCTAGCCTCCCTAAATGACTTGCCTCATGTCAGAAAGGAGAGGTTATAACTCCCTGTTTTTGGAATCTTGGCCAACATGGTGAAGGACCATATTGACCCCAAATTTCTTACGAGAAACATGAACCTTGAGTGGAATAACACCAAGGGTGTGATTCATTACTAAGAACTTGCCAACAATTGGATTATCTTCACATTTTCCAACTAGGAGGATAGATAGCTTGTGTGGGCCAACATGCCCTCCTTGCCATATTCCTTTGGGTTGAAACATTTTAGCCTTTTAAAGAGGAGGTTACTTTAACTGATTTATGGATTAGAATTCCCATTCTTCCTCATCAGCTTTACAATCATATTGTCATTGACTTTATCTTGACGGATAATAATGTGGGGTAGTTTATTCGTCTTGACCAAGCTTCTACCTCTAGGAATAAGATGAATTTGCCAGAATCTGTGTCAATGTTGATCTCACCACCCCCTTGTTCTCCGTTCTTAGAATGAATGATCTTGATGGCACCACTATTGCTCTTAGAGTTTGGTATGGCGACTTCTCCACTGGTTCTAGGTGTTGTGGTGAGTTTGATCATTGTTATGATGCATGTCCTCTAAACATGGCACATCCAAAAAGGGTAGCTATAACTATTTCTTTTGTGCTTGAGCATGATGATCTTGAGCAACAAACCAAAAGGAGAATCTTAGGAGGTAATGCTCGTCCCATCTCTAGGGGTACTGCTATAAGAGGCCCTACCTTTGTAGGTTTGGTGAAGGCTCCTGCTATGATAAGGGTAACGCTATTTGCTCTGATGTGAACCCTCCACATGCTTCCTATGGTCTTTTAGTCCACATCAATTCATACTCCCATTTGATCCCCTCCCATTTGAAATCCTTGCTTATTGCTAATCTCCTTGCCCAACTAGATCCTAACATATCCGTTCCGCTTAGCAAGCTCTTGATGTTGAAGAACTCTCCAGCCTATGTTATTAGTACACAAGTTGAGACAAAGATGACTCCTCCCTCTAAGGTTGCCCCCTGGTTCTCCTAGGTTGGGTGGCACCATTACAGATGTTGTGACATCTTCCATGGTGCAACCCGTGGGGGGATCTGGGGGCCTGATTGCTGAAAGAGGATGTAAGTCTTCAATTTCAACTATACTAAGATAGATTGAGGGCATTGCATTTCATAGGCATGATCAGAATTTCTCTCCCTTCAGAGAGTATCAAGCGAAAGGATGATGATCCCATCACCTTTGCATCACCAAAGAGGAGGAGGAGGAGGAGGAAGAAGAAGAAGAAGATTATTAATGATTAATCCCCTTAAACTAGATGTGTACTTACATGGTTTGTAATTGTACTACTTCTTATCTTTCATGCCTTATCTTGTATACAAATTAAAAATAAATATTTATACAAATAAAAATTTGGGAGAAATAAACATAATGCATGATCGTTTGTCTGCTTGGCTAGTCAAACGCGGGCTACTTCATAGATCTTTAGGCTTCGATTACCAAGGAATAAAGACTTTACAAATAAAGCCCGAAGATTGGCATTCCATTGCTGTCATTTTATATGTCTATGGTTACAATTATCTATGTTCCCAATGTGCTTATGATGTCGAATCGGGCGGGCTGTTAGCTAGCGTGTATCATCTTAAGAGAATAGAATCCGGTGTGGATCAGCCATAAGAGGTATGCATAAAAGTATTTGCCCCAAGGAGGAACCCTCGAATTCCGTCTGTTTTTTGGGTTTGGAAAAGTGTGGATTTTCAAGAACGGGAATCCTATGATATGTTGGGAATCTTTTATGATAATCATCCACGCCCGAAACGTATTTTAATGCCAGAAAGTTGGATAGGATGGCCTTTACGTAAAGATTATATTGCCCCCAATTTTTATGAAATACAAGATGCTTTTTGAATTATAAGAAACTTATCTTCACTTCAACAATTTCAAATCAAACAAATCTATATTATAAGTATAAGGAATATTTGTACAATCTGTTCTATAACAAACAATCGGAGTAATTGGTATTTTTTTCGGAGTATGGTTGGTTAAGAAATAAAAAATCGAATTACGAATTCATTAGAAATTTGAAAGTTGGGAAGATACTTTGATTTTTTATTAGCCGAGCCAATAGAATGAACCAAAAAAATTTCATATCATGAACTTTGTACCGCGAACATCGAACATCACTTAGCTGGTCTGTAGAAAGTCACAGAATGTAGGGGGGAAATGAAGAAATAGAAAAAAAAAGAAATGAAAGGAGGTTGGATTCTACTTGTACTGTATCTGAGATACATTTTGTCTATTCTCATCCTTTGTGACCACTTTTTGTTACCACTTGCCTGCAAGTTGATGTTGTTTGAGTTACTTGATTAAGCTTTGTAATGTTTCTTTTGATTTTCATCTCAATATTGACTATGTTGCAATATTCAGTTGTGCTTCTCATGTGAATTATCATGTCTTACCTTATGATCTGCAAAATCAAATGAACTTCCCTCAGAAAAAAGAAATTGTTATTATCTCCTTGGTGTTCTTGTGCACCATTCACTTCAAAGCTTTGCAGAATACCTATACATATAAGTTGCCATGTGTAATTTTTTTGGTCCTCTTTATTTGTTGTCGAGATACCTGTATTATTTTTGCAATCCTCATACTCAGCATGGGCTTCTTATGTAGGTGTTGCTTCGTGCGTGCCTTTTGCAAGCCCAGGGTTGGCTCTCCTATATGAGTTTTCCATATTTTCACCAACAAATGTTGCATAGTTATGTTCTTATTTATAAACTTAATCCATTTATAAACAGTCTCTAATTTTGGTCCTATCTTTGTCATTATATGCCGATTTGCTATGATAATCTGGAAGATTACTTTAGTCTGGCATTTGATTTTATCTCACATTATGATGTGCATGTGGTTGTGCCATTTATGTGCTATGACTGACAAAAAGATGTCGTCAATCCGCTCATCTTGGATACCCAAATCCAAGAATTAGCAAAGAGCATGAGCGTCCTCTAAGAGGAACTGGCTCAACATCGCTTGAGAACCGAAACCCTAAGTGCCCAATCCGAAGCTGAAATTGCACGACTAACTCGTGAAAATAAACTTTTGAAATCGCAGGTGAGATCGGCCACTTCGGCCCCAGGAGGATCAAGATGCGTGTCCACACTGAAGGCCTTCAAACTCGTTCCAACATGGATGGAGTGATCTCGACACCCATAGCGCCAATCACTCAGAGCGTCACCCAACCTACTGGTACATTTCAAACTCCCACAGTCAGTGCTTTCATGACTAACGTTCCACCTTCTGTGACCAAGCCTACTAGGACTCGAGTAGCTATTCCGCAGGTCACCACACCAATGGATCTCTAAACCATCATTGATGTGACCCTACCCACCATGAGTGCCACCGAAGTAGAAGAGGGCATGTCTTTGAGAAGTGATGGGCCTGTGACCAGGGCTCGTGCCAAGGCCATTGCAAGGGCCACCCAATCCCTGGTCATGCACCTAGTGGCTAGCCAAGGCGCACCCGAAGCTGCGCCTGCCCTAAGGCTCCTCGCCACCATACACGGCCCAGAAGAGATCCAGCCGGGCACTTCCATGTCTGGCTCGAGCACATCAATGGAGGACCCACAAGAAGCCTAAGCCACGCCTGTGCCACACTCGCGCCCCAGCGTGCCGCCCTAGTGCCTTCGTCGCCGCGTCTGCCGCCGTCGCCGAAGCCCTAGTGCCTTCATCGCTTGCTTTAGGCTACTTTAAGGTTTAGAGGTTTATTTGATGTCTTTTGCTTTCTATTTTGAACACTTGCTTTATTTAGTATGTCTATTTTTAGTAAGTCTATTTGTAGTAATTACTAATTTGGGCATGTGTCCACTATTGCATAGTGGGCTAGCCCAATGGACGCGTCTCGGCCCATCCGAGGCCGCATCTCTATATAAACCCCACTCGACCATTGTAACAAGGTTACGCTATCATTGAATCTAAGTTATTGTTGAGTGCCTATTTGCCTCCATCCTTAGATTGGCGTCACCCAAACACTCTATCTTCTGACCTCTTTCCTTCGCCGTCGCCGCTACGACACCCACTCGAGCCTATCCCCTCCGCTGCCGACGCTACGGCCCTCGCTCAACCCATTGAGCCATCCATAAATCTATCGATCCACTAACACCATCACAAGATCCACCACCATCGCCGTCGCCACCGAACCCACACCCAGTGTCATCGGGTTCCTCCTCATCGACGCCGCCATCTCCACCAACACCATCGCGAGATCCAACTCTCTCGCTGCCACCATCGAACCCATTCTCTGTGTCACTGGGTCTCCTCTCGCCGTCGCCAGCGAACCCAGTCCCTGTGTCACCGGGTTCCCTTCGCCGTCGTCCCAAGTTCCTCTCGTGTCAGTAAACCTCTAAAGTTATTTTGCACGCCGACGCCATTCGAAGCCATTTGTGCAATTCAACAAGGCTTATGCCAAGGTTTCCACGGCCGGACTTCGAACCCAAGGAAGCGACTCATATCAAGGTCTAGGTCTTTGCCATCACGACACTCGTGCCGGCATTCATAGATAGGGATGCATCAACTAGCATCAAAGCCTTTGATCTTGTAAGTCGCTTGTCAAGTTCAATTGTTCACGAATTGTTTTCCTTCCCCATCATACTTGCTTTCGCCATTGTTACTCGATTTGTTTTCTTCGAACACATGCTTGTCCAATCGGTTGCAACGAAATCCCTTGGCCGAATCATTGCTTGATCCCCTAGAGAAAATTGTGTGATTTGTTTACATGAAATCTGCCGTAATTGATTGATTGATTTGTTTAACTAATTGCGTGAATTTCGCTAATCATATCTTGCATATTTTCTTGTTGTGGCCGTTACAAAATCTGCATCAATCTTCTCTCTCCTATCACGCAAATCTCGTGATTTCTTTCCTTATTGTTACTTAGCCGTGTTCTTTTACTTTGTTTGTTACATCTTATCCGAATCAATCAAAAGTCAAAGCAAGATCTCGGATTTGAAATTCATATTTCAAAAGTCAAAGTCGATTAAAAAAAAAGAAAAAAAGACTCGACTAATCAAAAAAAAAAAAAAAAAAAAGGAAAGCCAAAATAAGGTAACCTTCTTCCCTCACCGGATAGGCTCATCTCTTACCCCTCCACCGTCTAGGTTCACGCTTGAAAGTTTGTCTTGTGTGCTTGTGTTGTTTACGTAAGAGATTAAGAAATTAATCATTGGTTTTGTTTGCTTTTGTGCGTGCATTTCACACTTGCTTTGCTTGCCTTAAGTCGCCCTCACGGCCAAAAGCCTTAGCCTTTCTACGTGAACTTTTATGACTTCTTAAGTGCTTGCTTGCTCTTTGGTTTCGTTGTCTTTGTTCATTTTTACTCTCGATGTCAGGCCATATTGTGATAGGTAGCCTCACGGCGCCCACCGGTGGTAGTGGCCAAAGAGATGGCAACAACAATCCCCTACCTCAAGACATCGTTCAACATGAGGTTGTCCCTCTCGACAACCCTCCCCAACAAGACCAACTTTTGGAGCTCTCGGCTGAGCAAAGGGAGATTCAAGAGCTTCGGAGACTCATGGCTCAACTTCAAGTGAGAGGTTAGTGCCACAACCTCTAGCCCAGACAGACGCAACGGGTTTGCCTCGCCCCACCATGGCCGGCCCAAGCACAATGCGTCAAGACAAGGGAAAAGGACACATGCCTTCGTCCTCTAGACAACAGCCGCGCCTCAACCGGATCCAGTCTGTGATCGAGGGCCGGCAAGGCCATGTGTCACCTCGGGCGCGCTACGTGCCCACTGTCCAGCCTTTGGGCACCGATACCGACGACGATGAGGCCAACGACTCCCAAGGTATGTATTCTGAACCATATGTGTTTGATGACAGGTATGAAGCAGACATGGCCAGATGATGTGTTCTTGCCTCCGATGACAAGCCAATTGTCAAAGGTGACACCTTTGGATCTAGTCTTGGTCGAGAAGTCAACTCCTTCCTTGTCACGCCTGCCGTGGAATCCTTGGGTGCAAAACCCTTGCTGTCTTGCATGAAAGGCTGACAAGAGCGATGGTGAGATGAATAATGCTTTTAGAGGTTATCAGACACAATGGTGTTGCGAAGCGAACCCGATGGAGGTGGTCTGGGTGGTAGAGGCGACGGCGAGGCTGAGTGTCATGACAGCGAGGACGACGATGGAGAAGGCGATGGCAAGTGCGATGGTGTTCGCAAGCGATCGACTGGGTGGGTGTCTGGGCTTGTTGGCGACGTCGATAGCGAAGACGATGACGAGTGCCAAGGCGATGCTAGCGATGATGACAACGATGGTTTTGGTGGCGATTGTGGATGCGATGGAAGTGATTGATGGAGTGAATGGATAGCGATGGCGAAAGCGATTGAATGGAGGGATAGGTGACTTGAAAGACAAGTCTTTGGTGTCGTAGCGTCGATTGCGGATGAAGGGAGATGCGAAGGAAGACTTGGCTTGAAGGTTCAAGCAATTGCCATAGCATCGGCGGCGGAGGGAATGGGGATGCGAAGATAGAGGGGTGACGTCCGATCAAGGGAAGGAGGATAAACACTCTACTTGAAACCTTGATTAAAATTGAACGTAAGTAAAAACAATAACAAAGTTGAACTTAAATACTAGAGGCGAGACATCGGATGGGCCGAGTCGAGCCTAGTGGGCTAGCCCATGCAAGCATGCAAAGGCATAAACCCTAAAATAGAAATGACTATAAAAGGAAACTATCTAAAATAAGCAATAATACCAAATATAGAAAGTGTCTCAAAAACCATGCCAAAACAGTGGCAAATAAACCTCTAAGTGTCAAAAACCCGGATGCGGTGAAGGCATGGACGCAGACACTACGAGCGACGGCGACGATGGGTCGATGGACTCGCGAGTGGGTGCACCCGGTGTCAACCGTGATGGGCTCGATACTCCGATGGTGGCGAGGATGACGAGTCTGGGTTCGGTCTTCGGGCTACCTTGGCCAGCGATGACGCGAGCGACTAGGGAGGTAACGACATCCGCGATGGCTTTGGACATGGACCTTGTCACTGGGCCCTCTGAGCGAAGGCTCATGGCTTCTTCCTCGTCCGTGGCCGTCATGGGAGGTGGGATCACATCACCCTCTCCCACTTGGCTGTGAAGCGTCCCTGCTTCACCATCATCGAACTCAGGCTCAACATATGGTGTCAAGTCCGCGACATTGAAGGACGTGTGGACTCCAAAATCTGGTGGGAGCTCGAGTTGATAGGCATTATCTCCTATGGCCTTGATCACGCAGAATGGGCCATCTCCACGTGGTCCCAATTTGTACTTGCGCCACGAGGGAAACCTCTCTTTTCGCATGTATACCCAGACGAGGTCCCCGGGTGCAAAAACGATGCGGCGGCGGCCAGTGTTCTTTTGCGAGGCATACTACGTGGATCTCCTCTCCAGTTGCTCCCGGGTGCGTCGATGAAGCTCCTGCACTTTCTCGGCGCGTTTGGCGGCGGAGACATGCACTGGGTCTCGCAGTGGGCACGGCGACAAATCAAGTGGTGTCAATGGGTTCATGCCATACACTACTTCGAACGGTGTCAATTTGGTCGTCGTGTGCCTGCATCTATTGTAACAAAACTCGACAACCTAAGGTTGGCTTTGAGCATCGTGCAAAGGAGGGCTCTTAGGGTCCTATTCGTGACCTCAGTTTGGCCATCGGTCTGGGGGTGGTAGCTAGTGGAAAATAGAAGCTTAGTGCCTAGCTTACCCCAACGTGTTCTCCAAAAATGACCAACAAACTTAGAATCCCTATCACTGACTATGGTACGTGGGACTCCATGAAGACGCACCACATGCTCAAAGAATAAATCGGCAATCTCACTAGCACTATGGGTTGTCTTACAAGCTATAAAGTGTGCCATCTTAGAAAATCTATCTACGACCATAAAAATAGAGTCTTTACCTCATCTAGAGAGGGGCAAACCCGTGATGAAATGCATAGAAAGATCTTCCCAGGGGGCACTAGGAATGGGAAATGGTGTGTAGAGGTCGTGAGGACTAGACCGAGCTTTGGCCCTTTGGCAAGTCACACAACTCCTACAAAACTTTGTCACTTGGTGGGTCATCTTAGGCCAAAAGAAGTGTTCTCTAAGGGTGGCCAATGTCTTGCTAATCCCAAAATGTCCATGACTTTCGTGTGCTTCCTGAATAAAAAGGAGCCTAATGGAGGACCTAGGGATGCAAAGGCGACTAGCCTTGTATAAATAACCCTCAGAAAGGAAATATGACTCAAACTCTCGATATCTTAGGCAATGCTCAAATATAGGGGCAAGAAAGGATCACTAGCATATAATTCCTTAATCAAAGCAAAACCCAAAACTTTAGTTTGCACATGAGTCAAGAGAACGTACCTGCGAGATAAGGCATTGGCCATGACATTCTCTTTTCCCTTATTGTGGACCATGACATAAGGAAATGTCTCAAGAAATTCCACCCAACGAGCATGGCGTCGATTGAGGTGGGCTTGGCTCTTCAAATAGCTCAAGGCGGTGTGGATGACAAATTCACGTGGCCAAAGGTAATGTTGCCATGTCTTTAGCACACGTATTAGGGCATATAACTCTTTGTATTAGGTGGGGTAATTGAGTGTGGCCCCCGTGAGCTTTTCACTGAAATATGCAATGGGCCTTTTCTCTTGGTGTAGCATACCACCAATGCCTATGTCTGAGGCATCACACTCCACCTCGAAGTGCTTGGCGAAGTCGGGGAGCTGGAGCAAAGGCGCCTGGCACAAGGCTTGCTTCAAGGCCGAGAAGGCCTCTTCGTGGGACTCAAGCCACAAGACAGTGCTGCCCTTCTTCGTCAACTCATGCAAAGGCGCGGCAATGGAGGAGAAGTCTCGAACAAAGCGCCTATAAAATCCTACGAGGCCGAGAAAGCTTCACACCTGTGTCGGCGTCGTCGGCATCGGCCACTCTTTGATGGCGGCGATCTTGTCTTCGTCGACGCACAGACCATCACTACTCATGACATAGCCTATAAAATTGGTGGACGCGGAGCAAAAACTACACTTGGCTAGATTGGCAAATATGCTCTCGCGGCGAAGGCACACGAGCACTTGGCGAAGGTGGTCGACATGCTCCTCTAGGCTCCGTGAATACACAAGGATGCCATCAAAATAAACGACGACAAACTTTCCAAGGAAGGCTCTCAAGACGTGGTTCATCAAGCGCATGAAGGTGCTGGGCGCGTTCGTGAGCCCAAATGGCATGACAAGCCACTCGTAGAGCCCATACTTCGTCTTGAAGGCAGTCTTTCACTCATCACCTTCTTTCATCCGAATTTGGTGATAACTACTCTTCAAATCTATGTTGGAGAAAAGTGTGGCGCCATGGAGCTTATCAAGCATGTCATTCAGGCGTGGGATTGGGTGCCGATACTTCACAGTGATTTGGTTAATGGCACGGCAATCAACACACATCCTCCATGTTCCATCTTTCTTGGGCAGAAGGATCACATGCACAGCGCAATGGGAGAGAGATTCCCTCACGTAGCCGCGATCCAACAATTCTTGCACCTGACACTGCAGCTCTTGGGTCTCTTCTGGGCCAGCTCTATATGCAACACGATTGGGCAAGGAGGCACTAGGTACCAGGTCAATTTGGTGCTTTATGCCCCTCAGCGGAGGTAGGCCTTGTGGCAACTCGTCTGGAAAGACGTCGTCGAAGGCGTCGAGCAAGACAGCGATGGCATGCGGCACTGGCACGGTGCTCAACGACTCTGGGATGCACGGAGTTGGCACAAGCAGAAAGCATGGTGCTTTGCCAGTCAAACACGCAGTGAGATCACTGGGCCTGGCCAAAAGCAAGCGACGCTCACATTTGCCTTGCAACGGAGGCGTCTGCAGCAATGGAACGGCCAATGTTGTCGATGGCGAGGCGCTGGTCAATTTGTGTGTGGCACTGGGCATATGTGGACCAGTGCTCGTGCCAGAATTGGAAAAACCTGGCCAAGCCTCTGGAGTGCCTTTCTTGGCCTTGCCAGCGGCACCAGTAGCGGCGCCATGACGATCCAGATGGGAACTGGGTGTCCCACCTATGGCGTTCATCTTCTTCTTGTCAGTGCCCGGGGAAGACAAAATTTTGCCAGATTCGGAGAAGTTTTGCCTCGCGAGTGCTTCTGGGGACTCGTTTGGCTTCTTTGCTGCGGCGTCAATGGCCTTCTGGCGATCTCGTTCGACCTGGTCCTGCAAGATCTCATGGGGAGACATTGGATGCAAGGTGACGCACTTCTCGTGGTAATTGAACACTTAAGTGTTCAAATAGCCATCGTGGAGCACGCGCTTGTCAAATTGCCATGGGCGCCCAAGCAAGATATGGATGACGTCCATTGCAATGACATCACATAAAATGGTATCACAGTATTTCCCTCTGGAAAAAGAAATTAAACATTGGCGAGATACCGTGTTACCTGGACTAAAAGAAATCCATTGGAGGGCATAAGGTTGGGGATGAGGCATCGTGGGCAACTTGAAGTGTGTCACGACCTTCTCATTGACAATATTGGCACATGAACCTCCATCAACAATGACACTCAAGAAAGCCATTTGGACGAGAGCCCTTGTGTGGAACAAGTTCTCACGTTGGTCGCGTAGGCTCGCCTCCTTGACTGTGAGTAGACGCCGTGTCACCAAGCTCAATGGTGTGCCCGCGTGCAGATAAGCGGGTTCACAGTCATAGGCGTCTTCCTCATCCTCGATTCCTTCATTAATGGGCTCGAGTGTTGGCTCCTCGTTGTCGACAAATTCGTAGCCGGCGGTCGTGGTGGAGAACAACACCTTGCGAGCATTGGGGCAGTCCTTCTTATAGTGGCCTCTTCCACCACATTTGTCACACTCGACGTCGCGCGCGCGATCGATGCCCACTGAAGCTTGTCTGGGCACATTCTAGCGCGGCGCGGTGCCCGGCGTCGACAGCTTCGCTTTGGGGGCTTTGCTCGATGCGGCTGTGGTAGAGGTACTAGGGCGAACATTAGTAGAAGGCAATCCACTAGGGTTAGAAGAATACCTTTGTTGGCCACTTGGAAAAGTGTAAGACTTTTGGTGAGAGATTTGTGCATGGATTTGCATCGCCGTATGTGTGAGTGTGTTCAAATCTTTGATGGGAAAAATCTCGAGTTGATCACGGATGTTGGTGTTTAAGCCACTCAAGAATTTTGTCCTCAAAGTCGATGGTGCAACGGAGATGTTGGCCTTGTAATACATGTCTTCAAGCTTGGAAAAGAACTTGAGTGGAGTCATCGACCCTTGGCGAGCCATGGCTATCTCCATTCGCATTTGATTCCTATAGTCTGGAGGCACGTATTTCTTGGTTATCACGTAGACTAGTTGGTGCCATTCTGTGACTCTGGTTTTGTGGCGACGCACGCAGTCATCTTCGAATCTATGCCACCACACGCGGGCGGCTCCTCGAAAGTGAAGTGTCGTGGCGTCGACATGCGCCTCAGGTGGCACTCGACAATATCGAAGGGTGTACTCCGTAGCCTGCACCCATTCAAGAAAAAACAGAGGGGTTGTATTCACCATAAAAATGCTCAATTTTTACCTTGACTTTGTGTCGTTGGTATCGAGGTTGGACTGGGGCGAGGTTGGGTGCGTTGTTTGGCGCGGCATCGTAGACAGGGTTCTTGAAGGCACGCACACCATGGGGTCTATCGCGTCTAACCTGGCGTCTATCGCGGTCTTGGCGATCTTCGCCGTGAGCAAACTCATCACTTGGCGCATAGGCGTCATTGCATCGGCGTCTTCACGGCTAGGCGTCGTAGTCGGCTCGGCAAATGTCCCTTGGCATGACATTGTGGCGCTCGCCGCCAATGTCATGAACGCAGTCTCCTTGGGGCTTGAGACGCGGTGGAGGTCTCCAATCTAAAGGGTGATCCTGCAATTCAAGTGGATCTCTAAGAGGGGGGTGAAAAAATTAGGGTTGACCATACCTGAGTCCTCGATCTCCTCGTCGTCATACTCGTCGAAGTCGTCGTGGACATTGGGTGTGATCGACGCGTAGCCATCGGATCCGTGATGCGGCGTCCGAACACTTTGGTGTCGAAGGTGATCGCGTACATCATGGCTCCGTGGCTGAGTAGTTGGGGTCCTCAATTGATCATCGCGTCGCGTATGCCCACTGGGTTGGCGACTAGGTCTCCTTGGCGTCGCGTCGGCTTGCTCGGCTCGTCGAGGGCGTCCTTCGCGTGGCGCTGATCCCGGTATGCGTCTTTGGGTTCTCCTAGAGGCATAGCGATCATCAAAATTGTATGGTTCAGAAAACTCACCTTGAGTGTCTTCGGCGTCGCGGTCGTTGTCGAAGCCGGTGTCGAAGCCAGCGGGTGTGGCTCTGGGCACGTAGCGGTCCGTGTGCGAAACGAAACCTTGGCGACTCTCGATGACACTTTGCATATGATTGAGTTGTGGTTGATGATGAGATGTGGAAGGCGTGATTCCTTTGCCTTTGTCTACTCTTGTCTTCGATGGACCGGCGTCGGTGGCTCGTGGTTGAGCCGGCGCGTCCATGGCACTCAGGGGTGTGGGTGTGGGCACGAGATGTGATGTGCATTCTCTGGCTTAAAATTGAGCCACGTGTTGACGAAGAGCTTGTATCTCTCGTTGATCTTCGGACAATTCTATGAGCGGGTCTTGTTGTGGGGGGTCAATCGGTGGTTGGTCTTGGGGTAGACCCAACGGCGGTGGATGTGGATTGGTGTTGTCGACTCCAAGTTGGTCTTCATTGTGTCCAACCGTCATGCTACCTATAACAATATGGCCAAACATGGGAGTAAAAACGAACCAAAAGACAACAAAGAACAACAACCAAGAAAATCACTAGTCAAGTCACAAAGATCACGTAGGTAGGGCTAGTTTGGCTTGCACAAGAGATGGTGTATCAAGCAAGTTGCAATCAAACAAACAAGAACAAATTGAAACCCTAAAACAAACATAAACAAGGCAACCTAATAAGCAAGAAAATACATTCTAGGAAGCTTGACCTAGATGGAGGAGAGAGAGAGAAGATGAGCTTAAGCCGAGTCGAGTGGGTTAGGGTTGCCTTATTTTGGCTATACCTAACTTTGGATATTTTTTTTAATATCTTTTTGATATCCTTTTTTTTATATAATATCCGAGATCTTGTCTTTTGATCTTTTCGGATTTGCAAAAGGAAAAAAACAAAAAGCAAAACGGCTTAAGTAACAAGAATATCACAAGTGTGATATTTAGAGATAGGAGAGAGAAAATAAGATCTGATTTGATATCTTATAAGGAAATTCGGCTAACTTAACTAAAAAGCAAAATCTAGCAAACAAGGAAACTCTATCCACGCGTGAAACAAGGAAACAAAATATTCTAGCATGCAAGATAACAAATTACCGAACACACCAAAACTTAGGGAGCAAGGAAAAATGTTCGGCCAAGATATTATCTTGTAGAAACCGATTAGGTGATGCAAATATGGAAACTTTGGTTTTTCTCAAGATCTTACGAAAACAAACGATGGGGGTCAAGAAAAAAATGTGTGAACAAGATGCAAGCTTGAGTTCGTGACTTATAAGACTGCTGGACTCTGATACCAGTTGATGTGTTCTTGCCTCCGATGACAAGCCAATTGTCAAAGGTGACACCTTTGGATCTAGTCTTGGGCGAGAAGTCAACTCTTTCCTTGTCACACCTGCCGTGGAATCCTTGGGTGCAAACCCTTGCTGTCTTGCACGAAAGGCTGACAAGAGCGATGGCGAGATGAATAGTGCTTTTAGAGGTTATCGGACACGGTGGTGTTACGAAGCGAACCCAGTGGAGGTGGTCTGGGTGGTAGCGGCGGCGGTGAGGCTGAGTGTCACGATGAGTGTCACGACAGCGAGGACGACGATGGCAAAGGCGATGGCAATCGCGATGGTGTCCGCGAGCGATCGACTGGGTGGGTGTCTGGGCTTGTTGGCGACGTCGATAGCAAAGACGATGACGAGTGTCAAGGTGATCAGTGCTATTTTGTAGCACATTTCTAGGAATTATTACCATGTTTGAGGCGCCATTTGGTGGGATTTTATGCACAATTGGAGATTATGGAGTTAGAGCAGAAAAGTGTAGTTTTGGTGGTCTGGAGGAGTTTATTGGAGACATCCAGAAGAAGAGAAATTGACCACCTGAGGAGACAAGCAAGATCCATGAAGAAACCACGTGAGAAGGCGGTGAAGTGAAGACACCGCGACCAAGCCGCGGGGAGCAGAAGGTCGCGGAAAGATTTCCGAAGGAGATGGGCGATAGCGAAGAGGCCGCGACCGCGGCCCGAAGGCCGCGCCCGCGGCCGAATTATCGGAAATTAATTATGCACTTCGAGAGCAAACCGCGACCGCGGCCATCAGCGGGAGTCAGCCCGACGCGCTCCGAACTTCTGTTTTCTTTTTCTGTCTTTCCTTTTTCGTTGTTTTATTTAATTCCGAATATTAGTATTTTTCCTTTTTAGGGATGAGGTTTGTGATCTTGGGCTTTAGGTTAACTTATTTAACCTAACTCTCATAGCCTCTATTCGGGATCCGATATGAACCCCGGATTATCGTATGTTCAGTATTCAGAGTTTTTCCCTTTCAATAATTATGTCTTTCAGTACTATGAGTAGCTAAGCACCCATTGCTTAGCCCGGCATGTGAAGCTTTTTCTATGGTTTGGTTGCGAGATTAGTTCTCTATTTCCTATTTCCTTTGGGTTTATATCTTTTTTCTTGCACTTATTCATATGGATTGTTATTGATTTGACTAGACTGATCACCTAGTTAGGTTTAGTAATTATCTATTGCTAGGGTTTGGAATTGACCGGTCGGTGATTCCTTATCTAAAGTAGCATCCATAATTATCTAGGACTGGTAGGACTAGATTATTATGAAAGAAGATTGATTGCATGTTAAATTATTGCGGGTTGTGATTATTTGACATGTATCCTGGTTTGATCCTATGCCCAATGCTATTATTGTTCTAAATCTTGATTATTTCTTATGCGTTCAATAATAAGAGTTGCTAAGACTGGTAGGACTAGTAACTATACAAGAATAGGGACAGGAATAAACAAAGGAAAAGAATAGAGAGAACCTAGGACCAATCTACCATAGGAAAAGTGGATCTTGTTTGGCTAAGTGTTTTTCCCACATTTGATTACACTCTTTTCTTATTTGCTTTGTTTACTTTCTTGATTACAAAACCAACCAAAAACTCCCCCCTCTTGTTACTATTGTATGCGAACAACACATAGATTAATCCCTTCCTCCCTGTGGATTCGATCCTTACTTGCCCTAACTACTTGTTTAGGTTTGTCTAGGTTTATTTTGATTTAGTGGTATACGACAATCGCTTGTCAAAATTGGCGCCATTGCCGGGGAGTGCAAGTGTTGATTTTTCTGTGTGTTTGTGTGTGTGTGTGTTCCTTTGGTGTGGATCTATCTTATGGTCCACATCCGTGCTACTAACTCCCCTCTATTTGGTGTTGATTCAGAGATTGAGAGGACTCTTTCCCAGGGTCGCAAAGTAAATCGTGCTTTGGTTTTTGATAATCCTGCGTTCGAGATGGCTGAAGAAGAACAGACGTTGAGGCAGTTGAGTGCGCCCAACCTGCAACAGCAACCGCTGGCTGTGCGGTTTCCTGAGTTGGCTGAGGGCGTAAATTTTGAGTTGAAGTCTGGGTTAATCCACTTACTCCCCCACTTCCATGGGATGAGTGGTGAAGACCCCAATAAGCATCTTGCTGAGTTTCATTCGGTGTGTAGCAGTATGAAGCCGAAGAATGTGACTGAGGACCAGATTAAGCTGAGGGCCTTTCCTTTTTCACTAAAGGATGCGGCCAATGATTGGTTCTACTATCTCACTCCAGGGAGCATTGACACATGGGTCAAGATGAAGAAAGCCTTCCTGGAGAAGTACTTTCCGGCTATAAAATTGAACAGCCTGAAGCGAGCTATCAACAACATCGAGCAGCAGTCTGGTGAATCGCTCTACGAGTATTACGAGCGGTTCAAGAACATGATATCCAGCTGCCCCTTCCACGGCTATTTTGAGCAGGACCTCGTACTTTATTTGTACGGTGGTCTTCTTGATGAAGAGAGAATGATGGTGAACGCTGCTTGTGGAGGGAACATCCTCAACAAGACTCCTGCTGCAGCTTTTGAGACCTTCTTTGAGCTATCTGAGGGCTCAAGACAGTTCAGTAAAAGGGCGGGCGCCCAATCCGTGAAAGCTGCAGAGTCTCAGCCCAATTCTACTCTTCTTGCTGAAGTGGCTGAGATGAAGGAGATGATGAAAAGATGCATGATGAGAGGTGGCTTACAGAAAGTCAAATCATATGGGATATGCTATGAGAATACACATCCAACTGATGCATGTCCCACCCTATAAGAACCAACTGCTGAGGTGAACACTATTGGCGGATATGGCCCTCAAAGGCCAAAATATGACCCGTATTCCAGCACCTACAATCCCGAGATCACCTAAATTTGAGGTACGGGAACCAACAGAACACTCATCAGGGGCAGGAGACCCAGGACTATCAGTAGAGGCCCCCACAGTTTCTCTAACGTCCACAGCAGTACCAGCAGCCTGGGGGTCAGCAACAATTTAGAGCTCCTTATGAACAAAGACCCCAGGGCCAGAGTTCCAGTGTCTCTACATCCGTCGATGACCAGATAAAAGCTCTCAACCAAGGCATACTATTAATGTCAAATGCTATGGTCCAAACAAATAAAGAGATGGGAGCACATATCCAAGCGCTAGCAAATACAGTGGCCCAGAATCAGCAGGAACATAAATCCAGTATTCAAAACCTGCAGAAGCAGATGGGTCAACTGTCTATGGCGGTGAGCAGGCTAGAGGCTCGTGCGTCAGGGAAACTACCCTCTCAAACGGTAGTCAACCCGAAGGAGAATGTGTGCGCCATGATGCTGAGAAATGGTGCTGAGATAGAGGCCAGGAAGGCTGCTGAGAAGGAGGTCCAGGTGACCAAGGAGGAAAGCCACCAAGAAAACGAGGTCGAAGGCGAGTTCGGCAAGGGAGAGAAGGAGCCGCGACCGCGGCACGAAGGCCACGACCGCGGCATGTTCGCTGATGTAAATGTTGATTTATTCTCCCCCAAGGTCGAGAGCAAACCGCGATCGCGGCACGAAGGCCGCGACCGCGGCCTCTTCGCTGAGAAGATTTCTGAAGTTCTGAAGCAACCACGACCGCGGTCCCCAAACCGCGGCCGCGACCAGGCCCCTGTGTACGTGGACGACTACGTACGACCTGATTTTCCTCCCCTCTTCTCTGAGAAGCCTCCCGCGCCATTCCCAAAGGCTCTAGCGGACACCAGGAAGCCTGCCAGGGATAAGGATATGTTCGACTGGGTGAGCAACTGCGAGGTAAATGTCCCTTTGCTTAAACTTTTGACTAGTGTCCCTCGTTATGCTAAATTTTTGAAGGAGATCTGCACACAAAAGAGAAAGCGCTCAGTGAAGGAGAAGGTGGTGGTGAGTGAGAACGTGTCCGCTATACTGCAAAAGCGGATACCCAAGAAGGCAGATGATCCAGGGATGTTCAGCATTCCCTGCAAGATTAGAGGTACCCTGTTCGACAAGGCATTACTTGACTTGGGTGCCTCCATCAATGTGCTGCCACTCGCTCACTACGAGTCCTTAGATGTGGGGCCACTTGAGAAGACGGGGATTGTCATCCAGTTGGCGGACAATCCAATTGTCAATCCAAAGGGAATTCTGCAGGATGTGCTGGTACAGGTGGACCACTTAGTGTTCCCTGCAGACTTCTTCGTCATGGACACTGGGCAGGACAAGGATTCACCTGTGATGCTGGGAAGGCCTTTTATGAACACGGCCAGTACAAAGATTGATGTGAGTAGCGGTTCGCTCACAATGGAGTTTGATGGGGAGACGGTCGGGTTCAGCATAGACGACCAGAAGAGACACCCTCTTGATGGGGACCCCGAGCGCTCATTGGAGGTGCGCGAACCAAGTTGAGGACGAGGAAGCGGTATGTCATGCCATGACAATAACTAAGGCGTTGTCCGGGAGGCAACCCGAGGTATGTATTATTTTCTTTGCTTTTCTTTATTTATTTTTGCATTAGTTTTGTTTGTTTTTGCCTTGTTTTTGTTTTTGTTTCCGACTAACCTGCAGGGAAGAGACCCATGCATATTAAAGAAGGTAATTACCACCATTGTAAGTCTCTCCTGTCCCTGCACTAGTCAACCCCCCGAAAAAACCTTAAACGGGGGGCAAAAAAAAAAAAAAGTTGTACGAGTACGAGATGTCCAGTATTACCATGGAGAGGGGTGCGCATGTTGCCAACGAAGTAAATTTTCGCTACACAATTTATTGGCAACGATGGTGGCCCCACAGTCGACAGCCGCGAAGGAAGACGACTCATGGCCCACACCACGATCATATCTGGGCCCATTTTTTTTTGTGGTATTTGAAGGCCGTGCAACCCCGACATCATTGTTTTACCACTACTCACCAAGTGGTACATTTTGGTTGCATGGTAGGAGAAGATGCTAGACTTGATGATGACACCCACCCAACACCAGCGACCGGTGCATATTATGCGGACCGCCAGCAACAACGGAAGTGTCCAAGCCAACTCGACGACATTTGTGAGCTTATTCCTTCTTTTCCCTATGCTTCTATTCTTTTGTCTTTCATTACATTGAGGACAATGCAATGTTTAAGCATGGGGGAGTGTTTTATATTTCTATGTCGCTGAGGAGAAAAAGAAAAAGAAAAGAACCACAAAATTTGAAAAAATGCTAAAATTAAAATCCTGGGATAGGTTGAAAACCCGAAAGGGCGGCCTAGGTAATAAGCAGGTGGCTTGGACCAGCATTAGGCTGGGGTAATAAGAGGTCAAGAGTGATGTGAGCATACTGTGAGCCCATCTATGAAAAATGAAATGAGTGGCTTGGTGAAAATCCGAAAGGGCGCCTTGGCAAAATGAGTGAAAAGAATAAGAACGATTACTAGGAATCCCTATTTTACTTGGCGAGGCGTCATAAGAAGAGGAGTCATAAGGAGGTTTCGGGTAGGTCACTCTGGAGGAATAAGAAGATAGATGGGAGATAGGATTAGAATTTTTTCCACTCTATGGTGTTTGGGATAAGCTTGGGGAAAGTACTCTGCTTTCCTTTTAGCTTGACTGTGTGGGGTGTTGATTTGATGTTGTAGTTATTGTGCTGAGCTTATTTTGTATGGTTGCCTGGAGTTTATTGTTTGGTGTAATTCTTGGAGGTTGAGTTTTCTATTCTTCCTGAAGCCTTGGGGATTTGATTGGAGGAGTAGGTTTACTTTAGCTTAATCGAGGAAGAGCAAGGTTTAAGCATGGGGGATTTGATCAGTGCTATTTTGTAGCATATTTCTAGGGATTATTACCAGGTTTGAGGTGCCATTTGGTGGGATTTTATGCACAATTGGAGATTATGGAGTTGGAGCAGAAAAGTGTGGTTTTGGTGGTCTGGAGGAGCTTATTGGAGACATCCAGAAGAAGAGAAATTGACCACCTGAGGAGACAAGCAAGATCCATGAAGAAACCACGTGAGAAGGCGGTGAAGTGAAGAAACCGCGACCAAGCCGCGGGGAGCAGAAGGCCGCGGCAAGATTTCCGAAGGAGATGGGCGATAGCAAAGAGGCCGCGACCGCGGCCGAATCATCGGAAATTAATTATGCACTTCGAGAGCAAACCGCGACCGCGGCCAAAAGTTCGCGACCGTGGCCATCAGCGGGAGTCAGCCCGACGCGCTCCGAACTTCTGTTTTCTTTTTCTATTTTTCCTTTTTCGTTGTTTTATTTAATTCCGAATATTAGTATTTTTCCTTTTTATGGATGAGGTTTGTGATCTTGGGCTTTAGGTTAACTTATTTAACCTAACTCTCACAGCCTCCATTCGGGATCCGATATGAACCCCGGATTATCGTATGTTCAGTATTCAGAGTTTTTCCCTTTCAACAATTATGTCTTTCAGTACTATGAGTAGCTAAGCACCCATTGCTTAGCCCGACATGTGAAGCTTTTTCTATGGTTTGATTGCGAGGTTAATTCTCTATTTCCTATTTCCTTTGGGTTTATATCTTTCTTCTTGCACTTATTCATATGGATTGTTATTGATTTGACTAGACTGATCACCTAGTTAGGTTTAGTAATTATCTATTGCTAGGGTTTGGAATTGACCGGTCGGTGATTCTTTATCTAGAGTAGCATCCATAATTATCTAGGACTGGTAGGACTAGATTCTTATGAAAGAAGATTGATTGCATGTTAAATTATTGCGGGTTGTGATTATTTGACATGTATCCTGGTTTGATCCTATGCCCAATGCTATTATTGTTCTAAATCTTGATTGTTTCTTGTGCGTTCAATAATAAGAGTTGCTAGGACTGGTAGGACTAGTAACTATACAAGAATAGAGACAGGAATAAACAAAGGAAAGGAATAGAGAGAACCTAGGAACAATCTACCATAGGAAAAGTGGATCTTGTTTGGCTAAGTGTTTTTCCCACATTTGATTACACTCTTTGCTTATTTGCTTTGTTTACTTTCTTGATTACAAAACCAACCAAAAACTCCCCCCTCTTGTTACTATTGCATGCGAACAACACATAGATTAATCCCTTCCTCCCTGTGGATTCGATCCTTACTTGCCCTAACTACTTGTTTATGTTTGTCTAGGTTTATTTTGATTTAGTGGTATACGACAATCGCTTGTCACAAGGCGATGCTAGCGATGACGACAATGATGGTTTTGGTGGCGATTGTGGATGCGATGGAAGTGATTGATGGAGTGAATGGATAGCGATGGCGGAAGCGATTGAATGGAGGGATATGTGACTTGAAAGACAAGTCTTTGGTGTCATAGCATCGACTGCGGATGAAGGGAGATGCGAAGGAAGACTTGGCTTGAAGGTTCAAGCAATTGTCGTTCTCTGTGTCACCGGCTCTCCACTCCCTGTCGCCAGCGAACCCAGTCCCTGTGTCACCGGGTTCCCTTCGCCGTCGTCCCAAGTTCCTCTCGTGTGAGTAAACCTCTAAAGTTACTGTGCACGCCGACGCCATTCGAAGCCATTCGTGCAATTCAAGAAGGCTTACGCCAAGGTTTCCACGGTCGGACTTCGAACCCAAGGAAGCGACTCATATCAAGGTCTAGATCCTTGCCATCACGACACTCGTGCCGACATTCGGAGATAGGGACACATCAATCATACAATAGGATATCAACGAGCATATGAAGGCTTTGGACGATCGCATCGCTCAGATTCCAGGAGTTCCACAACCGATCGAAAATGAAGTGATCGATGAATACGAAGACTCACCCTTCTTAGAAGCAATCGCACGCATCGAAATTCTGAAAAAAATCCATGTCCCTAACATTCTCAATTATGATGGGACTGGGGACCCCGACGATCATATTTCTATCTACAAGCAAAAATTAATGACTATTTTTATTGCAAGAGGGAATCGCGAAGCGGTCAAGTGCAAAAGTTTTGGCACGACCCTCGTAGGACCCGCACTAACTTGACTCATGCACTTGCCGCAGGGCTCCATCGCCTCATTCGCGGATTTGGTCAATTCATTCAAAATCTAGTTCGCCAGCAGCCGGAGACTGGAGAAGCAATCAAGCGACCTGTATCGGATAGTACAAAGGTACGGTGAACCCTTAAGAGATTACCTTAACATGTACAACAAAGATAAAGTCGCGATCCCACATTGCGATATCTCGACATCCATCGAAGCCTTCCACCAGGGGTTGGTCAGGGGCAGTGAACTCTATCACGAACTGACCAAATACCCTTGTCGGAGCTTCGAAGATGTGCACGCTAAGACCATGGCCCAAGTCAGGTTAGAAGAAGACGAAGAACCCACAAAAGCAAACAAAAGTCCTAATCGTGTCGATCGAAGGTCATATTTGGATCATCGACGCGATAGACGACACCAACCATACCCCAAGGGACGGAACAAACCAAGTCAAGTGAGTAACTTTTATGACAGGAATCAAGACTAGAAGAACAACCCGACTCTACCTCCGAAGGACCATACCTACAACTTTAACATCTCTGTGTCGAAACTCGTTAAAAGTTTCGACAAGTATGGGAAAGAAGTAAGATGGCCTCAGAAGAGTGACAAGCCAGATTCCAAGGAAGATATGAGCCGATGGTGCGAATTCCATGGAGATCATAGTCATACCACAGACGAGTGCATCACCGTGCGCAAGGAAGTCATGAGGCTCCTCGCGCAAGGATTCTTGCGCGACATCATCTCTGATAAAGCGAAAGCAACGCTAGATCGGAGGGATCAGGTAACCACCGATAAACCCTCATCTCCAGTACACACTAAAATTATTAACACCATCTCAGGAGGGTCAGATGTGTGTGGAAACACATACTTGGCCGCCAAAAGATACGCCAAAGAAAGCAAAGGTGACAGACCAATCCGATTAGAGACGAGACGAGACGACCATAGGTAGTAGACACACCCCCCATCACCTTCGACAACTCCGAAGCCGAAGAGCTAGGCAACCACTATGACGGTCTGGTAATCTCTTTATCAATTGGTAACTGTCTCATACGTTGAGTATTAATAGACATAGGTAGCTCCACGAACTTGTTAACACTAGACGCCTTGAAGGGTATGGGTCTGAGCGAGGACGATTTGACCCAAAACTCACCTCCATTAGTCGGATTCAGTGGAGAAGTCAAACATAACCTCGGCGAAAGAGTGGTATGTGACTCCGTCCTGATTGTTAACCAGGTACAAGGGTCGTATGCCGCCAAAGACGACAAGATGATGGCCTATCTGGACATAGTATAAAAATTGATAGAAAAATTCATGAATTTCACCATATGGCAAGTCCCACGCGACCTCAGGTCCTCAACACTCAAGTCGATGCCCTAGCAAACCCCGGGTCTGCCTTACACCCCGACGACTTCCGCAACATCCCACAGGCACACGTCATAACTCTAGCAGTCCCCAAGGCTCTCAAAGCAACCAGTTGCGGCGAGACCCAAGCACTAGACGAGATACCCTTGGAAGAAGTCGTCAAAACAGAAGTAGGCAACGACACCTAAGATAAGACGATTGGACCATACCTTATATCAAATGGATGAAAGACGGCATACTCCCAACAAACAAAGGGGAAGCCAAGAAACTTAAGGTATAAGCAGCAACCTTTGACATAAAAGACAATATTTTATTCAAGCTATCCGTCACAGGGTTATACCTACACTGCCTAAGGACCACCAAAGTTAGGCGCATCCTATAATCCCTACATGACGGAGAATGTGGGAATGACACTAGAGGGCGTAGCCTGTCAGGAAAAGCCCTCAGAACGGGATACTACTGGCCAACGATGAACAGAGATGCAACAGACTACGTCAAGAAATGTGATGCCTGCCAATGGCACACACCTATCACCCGTCAACCATCAGAGATGCTACACCCCATGTTAGCACCCTGTCCATTCATGCGATTGGGAGTGGACATCGTAGGAAAACTGCCACCAGTGTCAAGACAATGCGTCTTCTTCCTTGCTATGACTGATTTTTTTTAAATGGATTGAAGCTGAATGGATTTAAATGTGATACCCCGTATTTCTATAAGGATATTTTGGGAATTTTCCCGAACGCCCGTTTTGTACGTCGGATTAATTTCAGAGAGTTTAAGACATTCTGTAATGTGCTCAATCTCTGTAATATTTTTCTCAGTGAAATAATATACAGTCGACGTACTTTGGGACTTAATACTCATTCGTGTATGATTATTTTTATCCCGGGCTAAGCCAAGCTTATCCAAAGCCCAAACGGATAAGAGTTGACTTGGCGGCGACTGCCGCCGGTCAACTCTTCAACACCTTCCTCTCGCCTTCCTCCTCGCCAGATGGCCTAGGAAAACGGGGACCGCTGCCCAAAAGCGGCGACCGCCGCTTTAGAATGTCCAAGGCGGCGACCAGGCGGCGACCATGGCGGCAACCGCCGCACCTGTGCAGAGGTAGGTTCGCCAGCTGCCGGCAATCGGATGAGGCTCCGAATCTGGCCCTCCACGTCGCATTCTGGCCAATCTTATCTCCTTACATGTTGGGATATAAATTGGAGTGGTTTGGGATCAGATTGCAGCACAGAAACAAGCTCAAATCTCTCAAATTCACCTCGCCGGAAAACAGAGCTGTCGCCGGAAAGTTTGAAGTCGATCGTCGGAGCTCGTTTTGGTGTCATTCCGGTTGCAAAGGAGAAGCTTTGGAGGCCCTTAGAAGCTTAGAATCCAAAGCAAGGCAAAGGCGAACCAAATCGATCGACATTGGTAAGATTTATGTTCTCGTAAAATTTCCGATGTTCGTAGCGGCGCCCGCCGTAAGGCCGGCGGCGACCGCCGCCACGAACATCGGCGACCGCCGTGAGGCTGGAGGCGCCCGCCTTAAGGCAGGTGGCGACCTCTGCCCTTCAGTTGTTGCATTGTTGTGGCTTTGGCTTCGGTAGCCTTCGATCGGACGTTGTTCCTTTCGATTTCTTTCGTTTGTGCTCGTCTTTGTCGAATCTAACTTAGGGTTTCTTTATGGGTCGATCCGAAGGAATCTGTGCTGCCAGATCTGTCCCTGTGTCGAGCCCGGAATCCCGTCATTAGACTTCGTTCAAACTTTGCGGATTAAGGCAAGTGGCGGTTCGCTCTTGCTCATCGTTCCATATTTACATTAATTATCAGTTGTTTATCTGAGTAATTAATTTGGAATGATTATTGTGTTTATCTGGAAATGGTTTTATAAACTGTTTTGGAAACTGTAATAATAATATTATAATAGGTTGTATATCTGTTAGAATAACGCTATTATTTATGTTCACCTTGAGGGCATTTATGTGGATTTATCCTGAACTATTGTTGTGCTCGAACTGTTAGTTAGCATGAGTATTCGTTGGAACGCCTGGACTCCGAGAGGTCCATTCGTTTCTTTATAACTTGGGGAAAAGGGCGATCAAGACCCTACGATAGTAGAGGCTTGGACTCTACGAGGTTCATTCCTTCGATATAAGTCCAGAGGCTTGGATTCTATGAGGTCCATTCCTTAGTTGTATGTCCTGCGTGACAGGGCATATGTTTAAAAGCTTATAACGTAATGTGGGTTTTGGAATTAAATAAGATAAAGTGCCCGAGTGCACATAATTAATATACCTTTGGAGAGTAGTGCAGCTAAGTAAATAGTGCAACTAGGAAAGCTCGTCTCGACTTTTGATCAGAGTACGTTCTCTTTCCAATCTGGATTCGCTGTAAGCGGTAAGGTTGGTCGTGAACCGAAATATCTAAGTCAGCTTTTAAATCACTGATGTCTGATTCTTTAAACGTTCCAGATTTGTCATATTTCCTTAAGACTCACTTCCGTTGGAGTCTTCTTTCGGGTCGATTTCTGTGAAGATTCAGTCTTCCAGAATCTTCTCTTGTGCATGCCTTTTGTCATATTCAAGTATATTATGGTGGTTGACTAATGTACTCGACTTTTATTCGAGAGACGAGGAGTCTAACCTAATATGACTACTTTGAACCTTCTGCTTTGTGCCCTTGCATGGTCTATTCATTTAGACTAACCAACCGCAATTGTTATATGCATTGTTAGTTGGTGTCATCTGTTCGATTCGGCACATCAGATAGAGCGAAGTTATGAGGAGACTAGATTGACTATGAAGACGACGGTTGTTTTGGATGTTTTAATAATTATCTTTTAATCAGGTTGAGATCCTTGGGCAGATGATCATTACGATCATAACCCTTTTTGTAAGATTTCAAGAAAGACTTCCGTTGTACTCGTTTAAACTCTGTATTTGTCCTATCGGGATTGGGATGTAATCCCGAGACTCATGTTTTATTGAATAAACACTGTGCTTTTGTATCATTGTCATCTCTTGATTTGTATTTAAACGGTAAAGCCTGGGGTGACTCTGGTGAGGAATACCGGGGTCACTGGCGGTAATGCCTTTCCAAATGGGTTCAGATTTGGGGATGTTACAGTTGTGGTATCAGAGCTAAAAGTTTTAAAACGGATTTGGGGATTTTACAAACCATTTTCCGTTTTTGAAAATGCTTTAAAAGGGCTCTGAATTTTCAAAGTGAAAAGAATTTGAAAACATCGTTCATAGTCATGTCTTCTATATAGTCTGATGTAGTAAGCTTGCTTCTATATCTAGAAAGACTAACCCTCTACTTGTCGCCCGAAGGATATGAGTGCATTGCTTTCTCTTCAGAGGGACTCAGAAGAAGTCGAGATGGCTCCGCCATCTCTAGATAGGCTTGAGTTCCCGGTTCCCTCGTCGTGTTTTGAGGTCGGTGAACCTAGTAGTCTACCCGAGGAGGTGAAGATCGTAC
The DNA here is from genome assembly GCA_027886185.1 of Rheum nobile. Taxonomy (NCBI): domain Eukaryota; kingdom Viridiplantae; phylum Streptophyta; class Magnoliopsida; order Caryophyllales; family Polygonaceae; genus Rheum; species Rheum nobile. Next base: position 590,901 of record WOAB01000069.1, read on the forward strand.
TCCATGAGTCGGTAGTGCTAGTGTCCGACGAGGCCGTGGTTCCTGTGGAAGAACCTACAGAGGAGCCAGGTGAGGACACTGAGGATGAAGAAGAGTTGTCAAGGTACGCTAGAGGGTACTATAATGACGAGTTCATGATCAAGATGGTTTCCAAAGAGGACCTCGAGGAAGAGGATTCTGAGGAAGATCTAGAGGAGGATCCTGAGGAAGATCCTGAGAAGAAGGACCCCGAGGAAGACCTCGAGGGGCAGGGCCACAAGTCTGATGACTTGGAGCGCTTTTGGTGGGCAGCGAGGACCCGGGAGTGGAGTTTGTCTATCCAAGTCTGGTGTTGTCACCTGAGCGGGAATACTCGCCATTGTCTCCTGCCACTTGGAAGACGATTAGTGCTGAAGCGCATCGCCAGGTGGATGAGACGGTTGAGCGTACTCATTGGAGGACAAGGCCGTGAGAGTCAATGGGTACACCAGTTGTGGTCCCGACTCAACCAATCAGGCCAAGGCCCCAAGTACTAGAGGAACGATTGGAGGTCAAGGTCAGCGCCTTTGCGAGATGCGTAAGGCTGATGGAACGAATGATCCAATTGCTCAAGGTACTCTATACCTTCATTCTACTCGTGTGTGTATATTGGTTGATTTGGGTGCTGCACATTCTTTCGTTTCAGAGAGTTGTGTTAGTAAGAGAGGTTTAGTCTGCAACGACGTTTGTGAGCCTTTCGTTGTGAATCTTCCTAGTGGTGAACATTTAATGGGCACCAAGCGTCTGTCAGAATTTCCAATTACCATCAAGGGTAAGGAATTCAAAGGGATTTGACCTAAATAACTATGGTTCCATACGATAATTATTCTCGGTATGGATTGACGGACGCGTCATAAGGCGACTTCAGTTCTTGATATTCCTGTGGTTAGAGAAGTTCCGGATGTCTTTCCATAAGATATTCCCGGTTACCCCGAATCGTGACGTGGAGTTTGCAATTGATCTCGAGCCGGGTACCGCGCCGATCTCAGAAGCACCATACCAGATGGCTCCTGATGAAATGCAAGAGTTGAAGACGCAACTCGAGTATCTTCTTGACAAAAGTTATATAAGGCTGAGTGCATCTCCTTGGGAAGGGTGCCCCGATTTTATTTGTGAAAAAGAAAGATGGACCGTTTCGACTTTGTTTTGACTTTCGAGAGTTGAATAAAGTCACGATCAAGAATATATATTTGTTGCCAAGGATTGAAGATCTGTTGGATCAACTACATGGAGCAAAAGTTTTCTCCAAGATCAACCTGAGATCTGAGTATCATCAGCTCCGGATTCGTGAGGAAAATATTCCGAGGATTGCATTTCAGACGAGAGATGGTCACTACGAGTTTGTAGTCATGCCATCTGGACTTACGAATGCTCCAACAATTTTCATGAATCTAGTACATCGATGTTTTCACCAGTACTTGGATAAGTTCACGGTGGTCTTCATCGATGGCATTTTGATCTTTTGCCGAACAAGGAAGCTCACGGGGAATATCTTAGGATTGCTTTGGCAGTCCTTAGACCAAGTCGGCTGTACGCAAAGTGGTCTAAGTGCGACCTTTGGATCAAGGAGTGGCTTTCTTAGGCCATGTAATCAATGAGAATGGGGTTATGGTTAATCCCCAGAAGACTGAATCAGTAGTAGTATTGGAAGCGGCCTCAGAGTGTGAAGCAACTGCGCAGCAAGATCGTACTATTAGTATGACGTTTGTGGTCCAAGTCTAGGACAGAGGAAGTTACTTGGGAAACCGAAGCAAAGATGCTCAGACGTTTTCCCGAGTTATTTGCGACCTAAGTCTGAGACAGAGGAAGTTCCAGATTTGTCAATTTCCTTAAGACTCACTTCCGTTGGAGTCTTCTTTCGGGTCGATTTCTGTGAAGATTCAGTCTTCAAGAATCTTCTCTTGTGCATGCCTTTTGTCATATTCAAGTATAGTATGGTGGTTGACTAACGTACTCGACTTTTATTCGAGAGACGAGGAGTCTAACCTAATACGACTACTTTGAACCTTCTGCTTTGTGCCCTTGCATGGTCTATTCATTTATACTAATCAACCGGAATTGTTATCTGCATTATTGGCTGGTGTCATCCGTCCGATTCGGCACATCAGATAGAGCGAAGATATGAGGAGACTAGATTGACTATGAAGACGACGGTTGTTTTTGGATGTTTTAATAATTATCTTTTAATCAGGTTGAGATCCTTGGGCAGATGATCATTACGATCATAACCCTTTTTGTAAGATTTCAAGAAAGACTTCCGTTGTACTCTGTTTATATTTTATAAGACTTCCGCTGTACTCGTTTAAACTCTGTATGTGTCCTATCGGGATTGGGATATAATCCCGGGACTCATGTTTTATTGAATAAACACAGTGCTTTTGTATCATTGTCATCTCTTGATTTGTATTTAAACGGTAAAGCCTGGGGTGACTCTGGTGAGGAATACCGGGGTCACTGGCGGTAATGCCTTTCCAAGTGGGTTCAGATTTGGGGGTGTTACAATACTACTGGCCAACGATGAACAGAGACGCAACAGACTACGTCAAGAAATGTGATGCCTGCCAATGGCACACACCTATCACCCGTCAACCATCAGAGATGCTACACCCCACGTTAGCACCCTGGCCATTCATGCGATTGGGAGTGGACATCGTAGGAAAACTGCCACCAGTGTCAAGACAATGCATCTTCTTCCTTGCTATGACTGATTTTTTTTAAATGGATTGAAGCTGAATCATATAGAGAGGTAAAAGAAAAGCATGTCATTTCATTTATAAAACGTAACATCGTGTGCAGATTTGGCGTGCCATCAGAAATTATATGCGACAATGGCTCCTAATTCATCGGTAGCAAGATGCGATCCTTTTTGCAAGCAATGGAACATCACCTTGGTCACATCCACACCACGGTACGCACAATCTAACTGCCAAGCCGAGTCCAGTAACAAGATCATCAAAAACAACCTCAAGAAGCGTCTCACATGGGAAAAGGGGAAATGGGTAGACGAGATCCCCCTAATACTATGGTCCGACATGACCACCCCAAAGAACACGACCGGACAATCTCCCTTTTCACTAGTCTATGGGAGTAAAGCAGTTATACATGTTGAACTCCTCATCCCGATAGCAAGATACGGGCTACAAACTTCGGAGAAAAACGACATTGAGTTATCTCATAACCTCGATACCGCGGATGAAATCATAGAGAATGCTAGAATCCGGATGGTCAGGTACTAACAACAAGTCGCCAGAAGTTACAATAAAAATGTTCGTGTCAAGGTCTTCAAGGTAGGAGATTGGGTCTTAAGGAAAGTTTTCCAAAATACCAGAGACCCATCAGACAAAAAGTTGGCACCTCAGTGGAAAGGTCCATATCTCATTAAAGAGATTATCGATCAAGGAGCATATCGACTCGAGACGAAGGACGAACAACCATTCCCGTGAAGCTGGAACGTGACCCATTTCAAGTTGTATCACTTTTGAAAACTACTATTTTACATTTCGTTTGGTCAATTACATTTATTTAATCTTTTACTGACTTAAGCATCGGAGGGCCATTGGGCTCACACCCAACAGTCACCCTTTGACCTCTTCTGTATGTTTCAAGCATCTTAAATATGAAACAAGAGGCCTCGAAGACAAAGTCACAATTGTGCAAACAAGTACTCTTATACATTAAAGCGCTTACATTACACGATCGATCGACACACGGGGAATGGAGGAACAAAACAAGACACACTTTTACAAGACTTGTCCTATATAAGGTATTTGACTTTATCCAAAAAACTATAAAACTCTTCCCCGGAACTACACGGCATGCCACACTAACAACTACAATAACAGGTCACCCCGACCAAACTTTGCGCAACTCGGCCAGGACGCGACTGACAAGTCCACCTGTAAAACGAAGCAAACAAAAGCAAGGTATGCAGAAAACAAAGCATTCATAAACACGCGACCTGCGATGGTGGACGGGTCGCCAAAACATTTGTCCATCCCATCTACGTGATGGGGCATAACACAAAATGTCAAAGTTAAAGCGTCAAACTACACGACGCGAACAAACTACTGTCATCACCATTACATTAGGATTCACCTGACCGCTCGTCGGCATTTGTAGGAGCAATCTCCTGATCCTTTGCCGCCACAGGGAGAACCTTTGACACGTCTTCAGCAATTCCTTCGATCGCTTTTGGATCCTTCTCCTCTTTCTGCTTGTCCTCACCTAGACCAAGGAGTTCGAACAGATCATCGCCAGGGTTCCTGTTGGGAAAGAGGGTATCCATGCTGGCCTTTTCGTCCTCAACATTCCAAGTAGAATGGGTCCTCGTATCGTACTCCTCCATCATCTCGACCCAAGATTTGATACAATAATATGCTCCGACATCGCTTGCGACTTGGGCATTCTTCATCTTGAGCTCCTCAATAGTACTCTCCATCTCCTCAAACTGGGACTGGGCCTCCTTCAATCTCTTCTCAACAAAAGCCAATGATCAGCGCTACTTTGTAGGGTTTAACTAGGAGTTGTTACCGGTGTTTTGGGTGCTATTTGGAGATATTTAGTGCACAATTGTAGAGATTGGAGTTGAAGAGTAGAAGTGTCATTATGGTGGTTTCAAGTGCTTAAATGAAGACTTATAGAAGATGGAAGGAAGCCCCCACGAGAAGATCGCAACAAAAGCGAGAAGAAGCTGCAGAAAGTAATATGCGGGCACGGATGAACAGTGCCGCGATCGCGGAATTCCAAGCATTTCCGCGATTGCGGAAATGCTTCTGCGGTTGCGGAAATGTGCATCAGCGAGCCGCGCGGGTTTCGTCAGATCCGAAGTTTACTTTTTATTTTAATTCTTTTTACTTTATTTCTTTTAGTTCAATTTTATTATTTCCTTTTAGATTAGACTTGTTATCTTTAGTCTTGGTTTTGGGTTAGGTTATTTAACCTAATTTCCTAGCTAGTTGGATTGATTCAGATCTCATTCTACGTTTAATTTTCCTTTGGAGTTTTATTGTTTTCAAGACTATGAAGAACTAAGCACCCTGTGCTTAGTCCGACAATGAAGCCTTCATTTGATTCATGATTGTGAGGTTATAACTCTATTTCCTATTCCTTTGGATTATATATTTTCTCTTGAGCATATTCTTATTGATTTGACTAGATTGGTCACCTAGTTGATATTAGTAAATTTCTATTGCTAGGGTTTGGATATTTCGAGTTGAAATCCCTTATCTTGTGTAGCATCCATGATATTCTAGGACTAGTTGGACTAGTTTATTATGAGAGAGAATTGATTATGTGTTAAATGCTGCGAAAAATCGGTGTTGCATGTATCCTGGTTAATTTCTATGCTCCATGTTACTATTGTTCTAAATCTTGATAGTTTCTCATACGTTTGATAGTAAGGGTTGTCAGGCCGAGTTGGACTGGTAACTATTTCAGAATAGGGACAAAAATAATCATAGGAAGGAATAGAGATAACCTAGGACCAATCAATCGAATGAATGGTGGATATTTGTTTGGCTAAGTGTTTTTCCCTAATTGATTACAAACCTTTGCTTTTGTTTCCCTTGTTTACTTGCTTTACAACCAATCAATCAAAACCCCCATTTGTTACTATTGCATGCAAGCTTACATAAAGAAAGACAACTCCTTCCTGTGGAATTCGACCCTTGCTTGCCTATTCTACTAGTTTAGGTTATTAAGGATTTTACTTTGATTGGGCACACGACTTTAGCCTCCGTCAAATTGGCGCCGTTGCCGGGGATACGGGGCAGGACGAGCATGCAGCCCCTGAGATGTTGGGTAGGCCATTTCTGAAGATGGCAAGTGCAATCATCAATGTAAACAATGGTCCACCCATCATGAAATGCAGGAGAATGGGGGTAAAGCTCAACATAGAGAATACAAAGAGGCATCCCCCTGATCTTGACCCAAGGAGTTTAGTTGATGTGAGCAACCCGAGTTGAGTGGAAGAGTACCAAGTCGAGCCACGACAATAACTAAGGCGCTGTCCGGGAGGCAACCCGAGGTATGTATTTCTTTCCTGTCTTTTCATTCCATGTTTTTAGTTGTTTGTGTGTTATTTTTGTTTTTGCTTTTGTTTTATGTTTTTGCATTTAGACTAACATGCAGGAAGGAGACCCAAAGAAAAATTGAAGACGGTGAACTACGCACCAGCAACATTTCCGCGGGGCATTTAGACTAACATGCAGGAAGGAGACCCAAAGAAAAATTGAAGACGGTGAACTACGCACCAGCAACATTTCCGCGGGCGCGGAAAAGTTTCCGCGGGCGCGGAAAAGTTTCCTTGGTCGCGGAAATACCACTGTAAGTCTCCTGACTTGATAAAAAAAAATTTTTTTTTTAAACTTCTACCGGAGGGCCAGCTGTCCGATTTCTACTACGAGTGATGGTGCGCATCATGTTGCCAAGGAGGAGACATTCGCCCCACAAATTTTTTGGCAACGATGATGGCCCGACATTCGACAGCTGAGGAGGAGGAACACCAGGGCCCACACCACGATTACATCTGGGCCCCATTTTTGTGTTCATTGAAGGCCGTGCAGCCCCGATTCCTTTGCTATTCCACTACACCTTACAGTGGATCTATTTGGTTGCACAGTAGAGTTTGAGTTTGAAGACCGGCGCAACACCAGAGACATGTGCCTTTATTCATTTACCGCCAGCAACTCTGGAGCGATAAGGAGCTAGATTGGAGTTAGGTTAGAATAATCTTTGCATCACTTGTTTTGGTTGTCTGGAGCTGATGGTTGAGATGTTGTAGTTATTGGTGTCATATTTTCTTGTACTTCCTGAGGCCTTGGTGTTTGATTGAGGGAGTAGGTTTATCATTAGCTTACTCGGGACGAGTAAAGGTCTAAGTATGGGGGAATTTGATAGGTGTCATTTCATGCACCTTTACTAGCAATTATTAGCATTATTTGGAAGAATTTATGATCAGATTTGAGGCTAAGTCTGTAATCCAGAAGATGTGGAGAGAATTGAAGATATCCAGGGATTTACAACTTAGATGGAGATGATAAAGATGGATGAGGATCCGCTTGAAGACTAATTGGAGAAGGCTACCAACACTTGGTAGTATAGAAGAGTGGAAGAGAAGAAGAAGACCTAAAGAAAGGAGTAGGCGAACTGCTACCGCCCCGCGCCAGAGCCACCGCAACCCGGCGGTGGGTCTCAAAGAAGAGCTGGTCGCGCCAGAAGAAGCCACCGCCCCGCGGTGGATCTCACCGCCCCGCGGTGGGCACACGTAACGCCTCGCGGCCAGAAGACATTATTTCCTTTTATGCATTTTCGGACTTTCTTATTTCTATTATTTTTATTTCCCTTGCTATTTTCGTTAGGTTAAACTTATTTCCTAAGCCTATTTAAGACCTCTTTCTAGGTTAAGAGGCATACACTTTACATCAGACTTTTAGCATCGTTGTTTTCTTTCTCATTAGGGTTTCATTTACATCTGAATGGAGCACTAATTTCCCTTTGTTATACTAGACGTTTGAAGCAATACAGTTGATGTGTTTGTGAGATTTCTATTCCTTGTTCCTATTCTTATATGTGTTGGTTTGATTCTCTTGGTTATATTGAATATTGATTCATTGTTATTCTTCATAGCCTGATCAACTAGGTTGAGTAATATTTATCAATTGCTGGGGTTTGCATATAGTGGAATACGAGTGCATATCTAGTAGCATACACGATTGTTGCATATAATGGAATACGAGTGCGCAATTGTGAGTGAGAATCATTTGCATGTTAAGTAGTAAGGTTTTCTTCTATTTGCATGTATCCTATATCCTTGTGTACATTGCTATTGCTTTATTAGTGGTAAGGTTTTCTTCCATTGATATTGTAGTAAGTACTATCAACAATTGTCTGAATTGGTAGTTAATCAAGATCAGGGTGGGAACAACCATAAGAATAGTGAAAGAACTTGGATTTAATAGATTTCTGTGATCAAATTACATCTTTGTATTGTGGATCTCGTTCTAGTGGAACTACTTCCCCCAATCATATTCTCAAGTCAACTAAACCTGTTTACTTTGCTCTGCTTGATAACCAAAACCCTCTTTCCTTGTTACTTGTTAATCATAATTGCATACTTTATCAGATCTTCCCTGTGGTTTTGACCCTTACTTGTTTGCTATACATCTGTTTAGTAGGTTGTTAGGACTTTTACTTTGACTAGGCCATTCAACGATATTTGCATTGCATATTTCGGCCACGTCAGGTACTACCTTGACCCAACCAGAGTTAGATAGGATTCTTGAGGTCGGCCATTTTTTGGACAGTACTGTGGCGCGTCTTCCTCTCCCTCATGAGCGAGCAGACTAGCACCAGGAAGGTTGGGTTTGTTTTTTTGAGTATCCTTTTAAGATCGATCATTCTTTGCCTTTCTCCAGCCTCGTCCGGAACTTACTTGCCGTCTTGAAACTTGCCCCTTGTCAGGTCATGCCCCACACATGACGCTTGCTTAGAGTAGTTGACCTCTTGGTGTCTAGTGTTAACTTCGACTTTGATTTTGATGCCTTGTGGTACAGTTATTACTTGAGTAGTCGTGGGTCACCTAGGTGCAACTACACCTCCGGCGAAATAGATCTCCTATAGCTTTGAATCTTGATGTTAATGATCATGGGTGGAGATCCCGCTTTTTCTTTGTGGAGCGAAGGTCGTTCGAAAGGGGTGTTGACTGTGCTTTCTTGCTCTCGGGGTGGAGGAAGACATGTATTGTAATTGTCCTTTCAATTTTTTTGTCAAATGTCTTCTAAACTTTTGCTCACATGTATTTTGTTGCAGCGCCTTATCCAGAGGAGCCTGAAGGTTTTGAAACGGAAACTACTGCTCTGCTTGCCTTTTCCGAGGCCGATCGGTCTTTCAAGAATATCAATTTTCTGGCGTCTGACCCTGCGGATATGTCGACTCCTTCTGCTTTCATAACCAAAGGCACTTGTTCGTTCCTACAGGTATGCGTTTGGTTGGTCTTTGGAGTCATTGTTTGTTTATTTTGTTGCGCTTTCCCGACAGCATCCTGAGGCGGAAGGTCAAGTGATCGCCTTTCGGGGAAGAGCCTTCTGGATCACAAGCTTTCTGCGGCTAAGGTGTATGCATTGGCTACGGCCATCGTTCTGGATTCTCCATCGTCCAAAACTTCCAGGGCGTAAAGAAAAACAATTGTTGTTGCTAAGCCGCTGGTAGGTGAACTTAAAAATAGATCTTTGAACGATCTGCTCCAAACTTTGGACCTTGAGGCCAAAAAAGAGATTGGTGATCTGCATCCTATTGATTGTATTGACAAGGCTGGGGCCACGGCTTGGAAGGTATGTGTAAAGTCATTTGTATATGTGTATTTATTGTATTTTTTCTTTTACAGTAACTGATTACAAGTTTTTCTTTTGTACACATGTCCTTCAGTACTCCATTGTGGCATTTTCGACCGTGCAGGCGTTAAGCGATGGGGCCGACAAGCGCATTGCCCAAGCCGAGGGTTAGCTTAAGGCCGATAATGGTCGTGTGAAGGCAGCTGAGAACAAGTTGGCTGACGGAGGCTAAAGTCGTGTGCCCAATCAAAGTAAAATCCTTAATAACCTAAACTAGTAGAATAGGCAAGCAAGGGTCGAATCCCACATGAAGGAGTTGTCTTTCTTTATGTAAGTTTGCATGCAATAGTAACAAAGGGGGGTTTTGATTGATTGGTTGTAAAACAAGTAAACAAGGGAAACAAAAGCAAAGGT